>OX465281.1:50953618-51553618 GCA_949987705.1 Thereva unica | reverse complement strand
TTCCATAGATCACACAATGGTACAATTATAGTCTTCTTTGTTCTTAGCAGTGCCTGTAGCTGTCGGTTACAATGCAGCAGTTTCCTCGGCTAATCTTCGACGCTCCAAAAGGGCATGGTCTGTGTCCTCTTTCACATTTAGGAATGCCGGGCATTGCGTGGACTCATATTGTCCGAGCCGATGGAGGTATGCCTTCATAACTCACCTCTCCATGCTCTCTCGAGACCCATCCTTCCACGTTTGTTATGAGCCTGTGAGTTCATCCACCTTGGGTATAGTCTTCTTCTTCTTCGATGGCTCTACGGCCCAATTCGAGCCTTGGCCTCCTTCAGCTTCTTCCTCCAGACGTCTCTCTGCTCCGCAGCTTGTCTCCAGTTTCTCATGTTGAGCAGTTTCGCTGCATCCGGTCTTAACATTATCTTGACCGTGGTTTGCCAACTGGTCTTTTGCCATCTGGTAGTAGATACAGGGATTTTTTTGGTATCTTGAGTCATCCATTCTTTGGACATGACGTAAACGCAGTAGCTTGGCATGGGTCGAAAGTTTACATTCTTTGTATAAGTCGTACAATTCGTGATTGTAGCGTATTCTCCATGCATTGTCTTCATTGATTGGGCCGTATATCCTTCGGAGAACCTTCCTCTCAAATATATCCAACTTGCCGGCGGATTTTTGGGAGATACTCCATGCTTCACATCCATACGTAGCTACTGTGCGTATGATGGTTTTGTAGATTCTTATTTTAGTTTTTCTGTGGATGTTTCTGGATTTCATGACTGGCAGTAGTGAGAAGTATGTTCTGTTCGCGGCGTTTATTCTTCTTTGTACGTCTATCGTTTCATCGTTGTCTTCGCTGACTGTGGACCCCAGGTAGTTAAATTGGTTTACCCGCTCAAAGTTATATTCCCCCCAGGTGGTATTGTGGTTTCTTCTTCTTCTTTCCACCCTTGATTGAATTAGAATCTTGCTTTTCTCTGCGTTTATTTGCAGCCCTATATGTTTTGCTCCATCTTCTAATTCTGTAAATGTTTCTCTAAGATATGACAGTGATCTAGCAAGGCAGTTTATATCGTCGGCATATCCTGCCAACTGTTTTGATTTGTTAAGCAGGGTTGCGTTCGCATCAATGTTTACTTTGCGAATTACTCCTTCAAGGCAGAGATTAAATAGCATGGGTGCCAGCCCATCGCCCTGCTTTAAGCCTTGCTTGACTGGGAAGGACTCCGTCAATTCTCCTTGTATTCTGACTGCACACCTTGTATTTTGCATTGTCATTTTAGTCAGTTTCACTATCTTTAGGAGTATGTTTAGGTCCAGCATTGTCGCATACATTTTTTCCCTGTCGATGCTGTCGTATGCTTGTTTAAAGTCGATGAAAAGTTGATACACGTCGATGTTGTATTCCCAGCATTTTCGGAGGATTTGCCTTATTGAAAAAAGTTGATCCATCGTTGACCTATTTCTTCTGAATCCAGCTTGGTATTCACTTATTACGGCTTCTGCATAAGGTTCCAGTCTGGCCTTAATTATATTGGTCATTATTTTATACACTGTGCTTAAGAGAGATATGCCTCTGTAATTTGCACAGTTGAATCTATCTCCTTTCTTGTGTATTGGGCAGATAATGCTTTGCTCCCAATCTCCAGGCATTTTTTCGTTCCTCCATATGCAGCATAGTAATTCATGTATAGCTGCTGAAAGCGGTTCGCCTCCTTGCTTGATCAGCTCTGCTGGGATATTATCAATTCCTGGAGATTTGTTATTTCTTAAGAGTCGTATGGCACTTTGTACGATTATCAGTTACCGAGGCTCGAGACACCGCCAAAAACCGAGAAGAATGGAAGCGAATCGTGAATAGAGTTCGGGACCCAGCGGCACCGACAGCAGCGTATCCGTTGCGGGGACGTCCCGCTCGGACCGCCAGCTAACGGATCAAAGAAGAAGAAGAAGACTTCCTCCAGAGTGGGTTCGTTTGTTTCTCTGGTGTCATCGTTATGTTGTGGACGGGGTTCTGGTACGTGTCGGATGCTCTCGTTTGCGTTCAGCAGCTCGCTAAAAAATTCCTTATATCTTTTCTTTACATCTTCGCTGCCTGTGACTATAGTGCCTTCTTTCGTTCTACATATACCGGAGGAGGGTTTGAAGCCTTTCTTGAAGAAGTTTACTTCCTTATATGCTTCCCTGGTTTTGTTTCGGGCAAAGTTTTCCTCTGCTCTCAGGATGTAATTGTTGAGGGTATAGTCTATAGACTAATTTTACTTCCTTTGCCACTACTGAAATCAACGTCACTTCTAAGTTATGTTTACTTCTCTAGCTTCTTCTACTTGTGATTCCTCAATTAAATTGAGCTTGTTAGGGTAACTGAAATATCATACAAAGAGTTTCGGGCAAATACAGCATCATTTATGGTACCGTGCCGTATTTTTGAAACCAATCGATCATTATTCATGGCAAGATTTACATGACTTTGGAGAAAGTTAATAGGTGGACGGGAATCTTCGCCACTGCCAAGAACTTCTTCTCACTCTTTTTTGTATGGCCATAATACTTGTTTCAAAAATTAGATTTTTAATTTGGAGCAAATACTTCCTACTAATACTTTGGAGCGGATACTGCTATCACAACTTGTAAATTCAGACTGCTTCACAGAACTAAGCTCTCAACCGTTCAAAATTGAATCTGGAGTTCCCAGAGGCTCCATTTTAGGCCCCAAGCTTTTCAATATATTTATACACGACTTCCCCAACATAATTCTCCTTCTTAACACAACTTGCATATAATACGCTGATGATGCACTTGTTTGGAATACAAGTCTCACCTATTAAAATAAAACCACAGAAGAACTCCAAACACACGTCAACAAAATAATAGATAACCTAGATAAATGGAACGTAGAAATTAATCAGGAAAAAGTTTAATAACCTGCTTCAGGAATCTCTCAGGTGAAGGACATAGAAACGTGCAAAACTCTGGAAAATAATCATTAATGGTCACACAATTATTTTATGAAGTACCTGGGAGTCCAGATGCATCACAGAATCATGTGGAACCCACACGTAAGACTCAAACTGACGTGACAACGTCTTATAAATCGATGAGTATAGGAAGACATTAGCGCAAATACTCGCGCCACGCGCGTTCCCCACCACTACTTAGCGACGGGAACGGAGCGGGACATTTTGCGCTATTGACTTCCTATACTCATCGATTTATAAGACGTTGTCACGTCAAAAACAAAAACACTAAACTCTCTTCTCTCTATCAAAATAATCTGGCCGAATCATAATGCCATTTCTATAGGAAAAATATATTAGCACTAGCTGGAACCCGGTGCGCCTCGCTGCACAAATAAGCCAATAGTATGGCGTGCGCCAAAGCAATTGGGAATCTCAAAATCGATGGGCACTGAGAGTCTCAAATCCCGGGATGCAAGTATGTACATTCGTAAAGAAAAGTGTAACTCCGTTCGTTTAAAAACCCAAATCACTTGCTCATTTATATCCCTAATCACAATTCAGCGGTCTCACTGCCACTCTTGTCGTGGTCAGATGCTATGAGGGAGTGTTTTTGCCCGTAAATGCATTTCGAAGAAGAAATTACAATGCACGTCCGCTTGAACTTTATCCATACACGAAATTTTAATGGGTGTGAAATTGTCAGTTCGCCGCCTGTGTTTATATTTCCAATTCTTTTGGTACGCGCTATAGCTTCCGTTTATTTTGCAGTTGAGGTGATAAGAATTTTAATACACAGTAGGAACCATTTTCGTATTTTTGATTCCGAATAATATCGATGCTATCGATTGAAATTTCGCTATTTGAAACGACCAAAAGTTGGTTTTTTCAATACTGTTCCATAGATGTGATGCTTTCAAGCATGCATCCGTTCAGCTCATTTGTAGGCTTTGATCGAAGTATACCAGGCAAAGTTGAGCAAGTAGTGTCAGAGCGCCTACCATGGATTAGGTTTTCCTCGGAAATCTTGAAAAGCCCTGCCATGCGCTTCGACCTATTTTTTATAGGCCATGGTGCATTCGCTCCAAAATAATAATTTTGCACGGATGTGGCAATACGGGAGTTTTTACTGATGTTACATGTAGGTGTTTCTCTCTGGTTCAAATTCAATAGGAACTTGGGTGCTCAATACACTAAACATCCACCATCAAGTAGCGTTGATGCAATTCCCGATGATGTCACACTTCACACTATGAATGGAGACAGTTAATACGTTCAATAAGCAACGTTTGGCAACATTGGGCGAACTTTTCAAACATTTAACGGCATGATAAAGAGTAATTTTTCCGTAAGGGATATGAAAAAAATGCAAATGTCCCATGCAAAATTATTGTATGTTGAAAAATCAAACACCTTGAAATCTATGCAAATTTCCAGGTACCTTAGCTCAAAAAGAAAAAGCGACGAACATCTGATTATTGAATTTGTCGTCTTTTTGGTTTCGAGACCTTTTATTTAAGCCATACATTGCTAAAATCAGGCACATGCAGCCGAAGTTACTTCAATCCAAGTTCAGAGAACCGCGTCCTTCGCGATAAATCTGATTTTTTCAACAAAATTGTACGGCAACTATCCGTAAATAAACTCCGATCGATCTGAAACTTTGGAAATCGTATTTTTTTTTCGGAAAAAAACCAAAACAAAATGGATCCGACTTCTTTAGCAGAAATTTGAAGAGTACCTCCCATACAAAAGTTTCGGATTTTTCTATATCAGTACACTACAGCTACCCGAAGGTTTCGAGATAGCCTATATGTTATTCTGAAGTATGAGCTATATTATTGTAAAGTTTCATTAAAATCTATTCAGTAGTTTTTGCGTGAAAGAGTAACAAACATCCATACAAACATTCGCGTTTATAATATTAGTAAGATAGCCTATAGCAAAAAACCTGTGTGCGTTGCAAGGCTTTTAAATAAAAAAAAAATTATGTGGTCGTTGTACGCGGTAGGAAAAAAAACAATAAATCTGGAAAAAAATTCCCTCTTCCCAATCTTATCGGTGATTCAATTAGAACAGCGTTATGTATTCAAGTAGATGCATCTAAACATGTAACTTCTCGGTGAATTGGAAATTTAACTTTCTCTTTTCGGTTAGCCGTTACACTGCTCCCTTCTTACTCAGTATTCGTCCCGAACACAGCTTCCTCCAGGTCCCGTTTTTTCCGATCGAACTTTTTGGAAGCGATAGATGACATCGTTTAACCTCGTGATGACAATGTAGGGGCGCACAAATTTGCAAACTTCGACTCTTTCTACCGTTTTTACTGTTTCTATACTGGTTAGAGGGAATTTTAGAAATTTACTACATTTCAGAATGTGGCTTGGGAAAATTCGTGCGTCATATTGGACCCGCAATTTTTAATTTATAAGCTTTGATCATAAATTCGTTGTTTGCCCTAAAAGCCCCCAGATACCGATTTTCATTGCAATCGGAATACAATTGGAAAAATTCGTCGGCCATATTGGCGCGGCCATTTTGAATTTATAAGTTTTGATCATAAATTCGTTATTTGCAACCTTAGAAATCCCTAGATATTCACTTTCATTGGAATCGGAATACAATTGGAAAAATTCGTCCGCCATTTTGAATTTATAAGTTTTGACCATAAATTCGTTATTTGCAACCTTAAAATCCGCCAGATTTCGATTTTCATTGGAATCGGAACACAATTGGCAAATTCGTCGGCCATATTGGCACGGCCATTTTGAATTTATAAGTTTTGACCACAAATTCGTTATTAGCGACCTTAAAAACCTCTATATACCAACTTTCATTGAAATCGGAACACAATTTGCGTGGCCATTTTGAGTTTTCGGCGGCCATGTTGAATTTTTTTATAAATTATAGCCTATATGTTATTCTGATATATGAGCTATATTATTGTAAAGTTTCATTAAAATCCATTCAGTAGTTTTTGCGTGAAAGAGTAACAAACATACATACAAACATTCACGTTTATAATATTAGTAAGATTCGTTATTTTGGAACTGTCGCGCATAGCCGCGTGCAGCCGCTCATGTAACTGAAGCGCGTAGCCGCTGGAATACGCTTCCAGTGGACGACCAGCCTTATTCATGAAAATATCTAATACGGCTACAAAAACACAAGGTAATATGTAAACATCTAGCAATAAAAATTTTTAAACTCCCTAGCGGCCAAACCGTTGCCTAAACGATTTTTTGTTCATCTATCCAAGACCTATTCACAGCCAGGCGTTTCGACATTTTCACTGAGTGACACCCTGTATACGTTTCTCTCTCGTCCATCTCTCTTTTTTCTGTGGGGACGGGTGAGGAGTTTCACAACTCTCCCTTATTTATTCAGTTCATTGGTCTGCTCTGCTTGAATTGCTCCTTAGTCCAGTCAATGCACGATTTCCCTGGCAATTCTACCCACCACCCACCACCCCTTCTCGGGGGTGAAATTTTTTTCTTAAAAATAAGTATGGGGGAATGGATAGATTGTCTAATTCGAAGCAACTTTTGTTATATAAAGTTTTTACTGAAAGTCAATACTTTTCGACTATTCGAGAGTGGCAATTTTTCAACAAAGAAACCCCGTTTCAGGCGGTTTTTCGTGAATAACTCTGAAAATTAGTATTTTATGAAAAAGTCATTAGGAGTAAAAATGTAGGTTGTAAAAAACAAAAAAAATATTGGGTTTAAGATATCACTAAACCCAATACTAACCTTGTTAAAGGTTGGTTCTTCTTCGTCAAACGCCAAAATCGTAAGTTTCAACGTGAAATATCCCAAAAACAATGCTTTTTTAAGGGAAAAACTAGTGGAACTTTTTTGAAGTCCTTATTTTGGTTATTTATGGAAGTTCTTAATATCGAAATTGACCAAGTTTTGACAAAAACAAAATTGGTTCTTACTTTTTTGGCGGTAAAAAATTGTGAAAATCACCCCCTAATTACCACCCCAATTGAAAATGATCGTTACCTCTTTACAATTTGACCGGTTTACAGTTTTGGAAAAATTTGAGGTGGAAGTGAAGAGAGATATTTGCAAGTTTGCAAGAAATTGTCTTTCTTTAAAACTCAAAAACTATGAAACCGAAGTTAGAAGACAGCAGGCTAGATTCAGAAAAGGCCCCTCCTTGCATTACTGTAAAGTTTCATTAAAATCCATTCAGAAGTTTTTGCGTTTGCGGTTGTACGCTACCCCTAAGAACAGTTTTTGGCTAATATCTCTTAAAAGGCAAGTCCTATCATAAAGATAAAATATTGTTCAAAAAATTTGTAGATCATGCGAGGGTGTTAACAAAAGAAAAAAATTTATTTTTGTAATATTTACTTAAACTTGAATAACTCCTAGACTAAGTATCGTAGAGCAACGTAATAATAGTTCATCTTTTAGGTAAATTCTTCTTCTATACGATATTAAGAACAGGAACTTGAGTTTAGAAGATATATGTAATTAAAAAGTGTGATCAAAATTCCAATATTATTAGCATTTTGGTCATATTTTGAATCTATTGCAGAATAGATAATTGATTTTAAAAGTTTCGATATAACCGGCAACTTCGCAACTGGTTTATAATTCGATATTTCGTTCTCGCTACCATTTTTATGAATAGGAATTATGAATGATTTCTTCCAAAGAGTAGGGACATTCACATTATTCAGACATTTTTGAAAAAGGGTTTTCAGTGGAGACTGGAGAACCTCCGCACAGGACTTCAGGACAGCAGGAGGATTACCGTCGCGGCCAGAAGTGAAGTCGGATGGGAGTTCGTCCATATGTTTCACGATTTCAGCACTGGTAATTGAGAGAGGTAGAATAATGTTATAATGCCTCACGATTAGGAAGAATGTGACGAAAATCAGGCTGAAAGTCAGAAAGTGAAAAATATTGATGAAAGAATGACGCAAACATGTTGCAAATCGCAGGCAGCTCATAGCTAGACTAGTTCGTGTGCTGCATAGTATTAGGTTAGTTATCAACTTTTGACGTGACAACGTCTTATAAATCGATGAGTATAGGAAGTAATTAGCGCAAAATGTCCCGTCCCGTTCCCGTCGCTTTTTTCTTAGAGTTGACAAATTTGAAGAAGTTTCTAGGATCATTAAAACACTTTATCACTCATACTGCTAAGAAAATCACGATACAGAGTAAAAGAAAGTGAAGGAAATTGGTTATAGCAATTGATAAATGAATTGAGACTGGGAGAGTCCTTTCTCTATAAATAGGTTTTCCAGAGTCTATTCTTCTGATTTTTGAAATGCTTGAGTTCATTATTGAGCCAAGGTGGAGATGAACTGGGCAATTTTTAGGGCTCATAAGATATGCAAGAAACGGGGGTTCGTAATAGTATGCCATAAAACTGTGCCACTTCGTCATCCAACTTATTTGCGGAGAGTAAGTTGTTGAAATCAATCCAGGCATGTTTAAATGGCAGCTCACTAAAGTTAGCCTTTTTAAAGTTAAAGGAATGGGTTACCACCTCCGGACAAGGAGAATGGTGATCCCGAATTTGTTGGACACTTTATCATCACGTGCTTCTCATCAGAAGCGCCACATCAATTACGAAAATCCCGTAGTTCAAAATAATCCTTTGCTGCTATCTTCAGATTATCTTCCGTTGGCTTGGGGATATAATCATTCATCATTCTGTTGAATATTCTTGTCAAGACTTCGCGTGTAATAGTGCTAAGTCCTCAGACAATCGAGGAAAATAGTGAATATTTTTAATAAAACAAAATTCACAGATTGAGCTGCAATGTGACCCAAATCAAATCAAATTCCTCATAAAAACAAGACATATTTTTCAAAGAAATAGTAAAAGGAAGAAAGGAAAGATAAGTTATTGAGAAAAATTGCCGAGAAAATACAGAATTTCGACAGCGAAAACATTTTCGGCTGCACAAATTGCAAAGTACTGAATGCCATTACTAAAATGGAATCAGAAATGTTTAATAATAGCCATTCGTCTACTCACAACGTACTCATATCTCAAGGACATGCACACAACATCCAATTTCATCCTCTTATTGTATTTCCCTTCCACCTACATCAACACAATCTCCCTAGCCCCAACCGGAAAATGGTTGCAATATGCAATAAAAAGAAATCCCTTTCCAAATTCATTAGCCGTGTTCCTTTTCTACTCTTAAGTACTCCGGAGTAAAACTAAAAAGGAACACAATTTTTTTTTGTTTTTTTTTTTTTTTTTTGGGTAACGTTTTGAACTTTCCTTTAAATAAAAGCGCGTTCAATTATTGTAAATATAATATGGGTACTTAATACTTACCATTACAAAAATAAAAATTAAAAAACCGCAAATTCTTGATTCTTTTTATAACACCGAAAACTGTCAGTTCGTCACAATTCAATGAAAATCCGTCTATCGGCTTTTTAGTAAGTGAAAAATAATTCACAATAGACTGCAAATGGCGATATTCCCCTAGTGGATGTTAGATGCGTATTTACTCTAGTTATTTACACCTCTGTAGTTGGGCAGGTGTAGTTGGGAGTAAATACAAGGGAAAAAAAGCAGAAAAGGAACACGGCTATTATAATTGCTGCCCTAGACCATTGACTGTTCCTAACCGAAATATTTAGCTTGGAAACCACACACGTCGAACTTGCGTTAAGGCCCCCATACACGGTCAAATTGGATGTCCAACCA
Source organism: Thereva unica (assembly GCA_949987705.1). NCBI lineage: Eukaryota > Metazoa > Arthropoda > Insecta > Diptera > Therevidae > Thereva > Thereva unica. Next base: position 51,543,968 of record OX465281.1, on the reverse strand, counting down.
GATTTTCATCAAACCCATAAGCCCAACGTACTATTTTGATCGGCCGACCGGCCCACAATTGATAGTTTTGGTTGTACATCCGCCCTTTGATGTATGTACAAGTACATACATCCAATTTTACCGTGTATGGCGGCCTTTAGGTCAATAACAACGCAAGTAAGCCGGTGCAATTCCGTTGCAAATTTACGTCGGCGCAACTCCTTGAAAACCGTAGATTATCGAAGCTGTCGTCTCTTTTGCATTACCTTCTGTTTCTGTATACCGTGATCGGAGTAAAGTTTCCGAGATTTAGCACTCTCCCCAGCCCATAAACTTACAATTGACAAAAGCATCCCCAATCTGGCATAAGAAACTTTCTAAATTATTCCGAAACATTGTTGCAGATACATTCTAGTACGTGCAAAAATATAAAAGCTCTAAAAAAGCACAATTTTCCACGATGTGCCGGTAAAAAGCCCCAATTTTTATCGAGAATCACAAGTAGAAAATACCGGCTGATAACAAAAAATATAGCGCCAGAAACTCAATGGCAGCGATTAACGAATTGCGATTAAAAATGTTCATAGTTAGCTTCAAAAAATTTAACAGGAAAAATTCGCCAATTCGCTCTCTTTTTGTTGCTGATGTAAAATTAAAATACAAGTCTCTCTTTTCCTATACAATATACCACCACCATTTGCAATGGGGCTTTTCTTGCTGGGGGGTATACTTTTCGTTAAAAAGCTCCTTAGAGCATATGCCCAGGTGCACGTGTGTGTTAGTGCGTTAAACTTATGTATTGTATTTTAATACAGTAGCGATATTGCTAAGAAGAAGCAGGAGGTTTTTCAATCTTGGCTCGGGTTTATATCTGGCTGCATTCCGGTCTTTTCCTCGTACTCGTCTAGTCGCAAGACAATATTATGTAAAAGTGCTTCTCTGTAATAATTTTAATTCCTTTATAATTTTCCTTTAATACATAATTTTTCCTCGAGAAACGATAAGATATTTTTTTTTTTGAAAAAAGGGGGGAAATTTTTATTTAAAAAAAAAAAATACCGGGGAGTTTATGTCTATGATTTTAATTTTTTTTGGTTTAATTAATTAAAAGTGAGAAAATTCCTCAATGCGGTTTTATTAATATTATAGTGAATTGATGGAACATACAAATTATAAAACTAATGTTGGTTAATATATTGGAAAAAACAATTTTTTGTTGCTAGTGAAAAAAATATAAGAAGGAAAACACTTGACATTTATTTCTTTTCAACAAAAAATTCATATATTATTTCTCAAACATAACGAAGAAAAATTAATTATAAATAAATAAATAAGAAAAGAGCTTTGGTTGATTGCTAAAGATAATTCGAGATACAATTATAACGAAACAAAATAAATATTAATAAATATAAATAGTGTGGAGGCGAGAGAGTAGCACAATGAAAAGCCGATATTGGTTATGCAAAAATTAAATTAAAGTGCGTTTACCTTGCGCCACGAGATTTTCTCCGGGGTTTTTTGTTTGTCTCAAATGGAAGTGTACACGAATAGCAGCCCTAAAGGATTATTACACCATCACCGACCCGGCCTTAATCAATACTTTGAAACTTTTTGCAGTGAAAGTTTTTGGATTGTTTGTTACGACACTTGAGAAGAAGGAATTTTTTTTATACTTATACACTTTTGTTGCTTCAATATCCTTGTTCATTACTATTAAAAGAAAAAAAAAAGGACTGTTGAGAAATGTTTGTTTAAAAAACAAAATTAAAATAAAAAAATAAAAATTATTGGGTGTGACTTAATATGCAGTGCTGAGATTAGAGATTGTTACTTAATAGTTCGAGTAGATTCTAGTCGAGTTTTAAATTTATTGTTAAAAAATAGAAAAAAATTTAAAACATTTGAAAACGAAAAACAAAATAAACGGAAATATTTTTCGGTTTTTGTGAATGAGAACTAAAAAGACCCTTTAAGCCCCGCATACTAGTGCAGTCTCGAGACAAGTTATATAACACTCTTGGAAAAGTTTGTTAAGAAGCTCTTAAATCCTTTTTCACATACATACAAGAAGTCCTGTGACTATAGCCGTTAATTGTGAGAGTAATAAATCAACGTCCTACACGATTAAAGTGACAGTGAAAAGGTTACTAACCTTTTGTCAGAAAAATTTTTTTTTGTTTTTATAAATATAAAATCAATTACCACTTTGACTTTAGAACGTTAATAAAGCAATCATTGGATTAAAAATCAAATTTGTTTCCTGTAACAAATCCGTGTGGCATTAATTTATTTAAGTTCGTAAAGTTTTCCAAGTAGGAGCACGTGAAAATTATTGTTATGCAATACAAAAGTGAACTGATATTATATTAAAATAAACTCCGCGTATATTGGGATACAAATAATAATTGTGTGTGAGTGTACCATCGCCAGCAACAACAACACTATGCTACTGTCATATTATGCACACAGTCTACGTAAGAATTGGTAAATTGTTGTAATCATGATGGCAAAGCGCCGATAGAAATTTTATTTATAATCAGTCCAACCAAAGTTGACTTTGTCTCACCGAGCCGAACCGATTACTGCACGGGCACAGGGGGTGTGAGAGCATGAACTGAGAGAAAGAGAACGAGAACGTGAGCGAGAGAGAGACGAGCGCACAAGTTGCTGTCAATATTCTTCTAAATGGTCTCGACATTTTTTTATCGTATGTATCGTTTAAGGGATCGAATAATATCGCAAGGATAAGTCGAGAAAAATCGTACTGCAAAAAAATAATACCAATACACAGCAGACAAATATTGAATTGTTTTTATTATTTATAAAAAAAAAACAAAAACAAAAAAAAGGAAACAGCAGCATTTTTGTATTGAAGAAGAGAACACGAGCTTTTTAAATAAACGTCTTGGAAGAAGGAGAGGTATATTCGCGAATTACCTGAAGTTGTGAAATACAAACACCAATACAAAAAAAAACAAGGAACGAAATTTTTATTTAACCACAATCCATATGGGAAAGAAAAGTGTTAAGAGGAAGACCCGTTGGCGTACCCTTTCAATAACAGAATCTGTTGACGGGAACAGCCCGGAATCGGCCGGCAATAGTACCAACACATCAAATATTGGAGAAGGTAAGCTTTTCGACACTACACTTTATTAATTAAACATAAATAACGTTATTTTTATTTTATTATTACTTAACAGCGTGCAATAATTATCATCCCTTTCATGAAGGGGGGTAAATACCTAATAACTCGTCCTTCGTGTAAGGAAACCCTACGATACACATTAATCATAGTGACATAAATGGGGTTTTTGCCAGCTTGGGAACAATTATCAACGTTCCCTGGCCGCCTACTTGTTTGTCGAAGATGAATTTATCGCAATTATTTTCTTCAATTTCGTATGTTTGGTTCTTTTTAAAGTTTTCCTATCACGCTAAAAGCTCATCAACTTATATTAAGCATTTTTCGCCCACCCCAAGGTCTGTTCTTCTATTTGTCGACGTTGACCAGAAATCATGGACAATCCTTACTTATTAAAAAATCAACAATAGTCCAGGCGCTAGAGCAGTGAAACCTATAACTTTTGGTTTTGGCGAGATGTAACGGACTTTTTTGGTGGAATCGGTCAGAATCACATCCCCAACAATATTTAGGGGGTGCGCAAGCATGCGACTCCCAGGAAAACTTTTGGTAGCCCAAAAACTGAAAAATTCACTAAAAATTCCCTGTTTTTTTGACCTTTCTTGTTAAATATCTCTTAACGAAGGCTTCTAGGCAAAAAAATTTTTGATCATGTTTTGTTCGTTATTGGATTTGCTAAAACTTACCCTCAGGTGGATTTTTGAAATTTGAATTTTTGCATTGCAAAATAGCCGAAAACCGCACCTCACTTTAAAGTTATCACAAGCAAAGGAGAGACCATTATCTTCCAATTTAATTTTGGAATTAGATAGTTAAAGGCATGATTAACTTATATCCAAAACGCGATCACGGTCGGTCAAATAGTTCTTGCATAATGCATTTTGCAATTAAGTGAATTTAAAAAGTTAAATTTGTTACTGCGCCAAAAGAAAAACTCCCATGTTGGTCCTGAATTTCTCACGTATGTTCTAAGACTCTCTTTAAAGATTTTTGGCAAAAAAAACTGCAACGAAGGCGTTTTTTCCACAAAAATTGCTAACTCGGCGACGCCAGGAATGCTAGGCGCGTTTCAACTTTGCTCGAAAAAGGGTAGTGTAGTCACACGCATAGGAGCGGTTAAAGTACTCCTCCTTGCGAAGTGCCTCTAATTGCGGCTCTTGCACCGAGCTGTCACCTAGGACCGAACTCACCATCCTGCCAGTAAACTTGTCGTGGTTGAGAAACACCAACGATGCGTCGATCTTCTGTTCTGTCAAGGCCAAGATAGCGGCGCCCGGGAGTACTTTGTTAAACGCTCCCTCTATGTCTAGCAACTCCTCCTTGGGGCCTCGGTAGTCTAGGAGTAAGGCACCTGACTACTATCCCCAGAGTTCCCGGGTTCGATTCCCGGCGGTGCCACGGTCCTAGCCTTTCCCAATTTTCCGCCTACATAACTTTCCTTCTTTCTTCTTCCCTCTTTGCATTCCTGATTCCTCCTGTCATAGCCTTCACTAGTTCTCTTCCCCGCCCCACCAAGCGCATGTCATCGGTTGGTTGATGAGATTCCACTCGTTTCAGGAGGCATAACACTCCAGCGAGTTGTTCTCGATGCCCCGATGTCAGAGTCGCGAAATGGTTGGGAGTAGGTGAAATAAAAATACCGCAGCTAGGTTGTGTCAGTTCTTTCCTTCACTTCTCTCTCTATCTTCCGACTAGAGCTGCTGTTCGACATTTCAAAAATAAATACATGGTCGACAGTACAAAGGGGCCTTCCCTAAGTCTCTAGTGTTTCACATAAAAAAAAAAAAACCAACTCGGACGCCCAATCTGCGCTTTCGCCATAAGTTTTAATGTTCCCCGATTCGTCAGAGCTCGTGGTGCAGGCCACTTGGTTCACTACGGCTTCCAGGTCTGTTTTGTAGACCTTCAATTCGATCTGTTGGAAGCTGGAGCTCACGGCGTACTTTTCTTTAGCCAGCTGGTTCAGGCATTTATCATTTAGGAGCAGAATCACTTGCATTGTGGCCCTGTTAGTCTGTTCCGTTTTGATAACCTTCCAGTTATCTATGTTAATTTGAGAGTTGAAGGTTTTAAGCATGGTATTTCCTCGGGCTTGGATGGAGCCACTATGCCGAGCCAAAACTAGTCTTTGGCCATCGGACGGTGAAGGTATGTCATCGGCATTAACTTTTTGTGTTGGGCGCCTGGGTAAACTTCCCCGACTCTAGCTACCGCAGCTTTGTATAGCTCTGCGGATCTTGCGCTGTCGCAGGCCGTTACTTTTATGCTGCCTTGATACCATCCGGCATCTAGTCATGAGAGGAGCGGTCCCGGGTTGTCTCTCAGGATCTCCATAGCCACTTTATCGACGGCAACTTGCACCCACCGCGATTGGTGCTTGGGGATCTTCCCGTTTTCATCGTTCTCGTCCAGGACGCCGATTATTTTGCGATCCTTCGCTACTTCTACGAAGGATGTCACTTAGGTTCCGTGCGTCTTGGACTTTTTCGAAACAGGATTGTGGGTGATGGTTTCCTCCACCGATCGCTGGCGTTTAGAGGCTGGTGCACCTCTAAACCGCTCTAGCTTGGAAGTTTGGGATGACTTGCTTTGCGCAAACAATGTCACCCTGGACTTTGATGTAGTCCTCCCCCGGCACTTAGACGAAGGATTCTGCTGGTTAGGCGATTTCTTGATGACCTGCCTTTGTCGGGTCAGGTCTAGTTCGATTTTTGGCCCTTCCGCAGACCATTCACTCCTCTGATCCCTCCACAGCGGCCGTGCCCGCAGGTGTGCGCTGGGCAGCGACAGTGCGGAGCAGATTTGCTAATGAACGCTTGAGGATATTTCTTTCAAGGGGTGGAGTTTGTGGTTCCACTCTGTTTGAGTTGGCTCGGGGGTACCGCAGTGCTGTTTTTAGCCGGATTCGTGGTCCCTTCCGGTTTTCGTTCAGGGGAACCGGACCCCTTTTTTGTTTTAATAAGTCTTACTATTATTCATAATTTACTGCCACGAGTAGCGGAGATATGAGGTCCACCCGGGCAGAGATTCGCAGTACCCGGGTAAGGCTGGTTAGAACCGGATATCGTCAGGTATCCGAAGCACGCCCTTCACGACTGGGCTTTTTTTAATCTGGGTCCCCAGCCAAGCTGACCTTCGGCACAGTTCGTTTGACACCTTGATCCGACCCCGAGGAATGGGTGTTGGGGATAGGAAAGAAGCAGGGAGAGAAAAGGAGATGAGCTTAAGGTTAGAGAGGACGACTGTCTGCTACTTTCGATCGAGAACGCATTGCCCAGGGTGAACCAGTGTGATGGGCTCGACTACTGAAAATGTAATTGCGCCTCATAATCTTTGTCCAGAAAGCGTCAATCAACATTTTATTGGCAACCTTGCGGCATTAATACTCTCCCTCCACATCCCTTTAGGGCTTCTGTTTTCGTTGTTTCGATTCCCTTGAGGTTGTCTCAGTACTAAAAACAGCGACCGGTAGTGACAATATTTCTCCTAGATTTCTCCTAAATATGCCTACACATTTTCTCTTGCCGATCTTGACTCACATTTTTAAGGCGCGTTTCCAATACAGCGTGGAGCTTCACGTTATTTGGTATCTCTACGTTTCACATGACAGCATCGTATTTTTTTTCTCTTTCAAAATTTCACATTGCCGCTGGACGCTAGCGCAAAAGTTGGTTCTAGTTCTACTTTCGCGTTGGCAACTGCGAAAGCTTTCGAAATTTTAGCTGCACCTATTTGACACAAGATGGTGCAAAGGCGCAATGTTCTTGTTGAATGAAGAAATTAGCAAAAAAAACTAATTAAACGGATTTTATTCAATTCTGTATTTCATAATTTGGTAAAAGAAAATTTAATATTGGAAAAGTTATTATTATTTCAGCTATTATTTATTACTGAAACCTGTATTTTCGAAAAAGCTGTATTGTGCATTTTCGAATTGTTGTTAAACTGTCAAACTGCTTATTGGAAAATATCACAAAAATAAATCATGGCTTGTTTAAGTAGTGAACAATATTTTCAATTTATTGAGCTCGTGCCCGGTGAAGAGCTCTTGTGGAATGTTACATCCATGGACTTCCGAAACACCGAAAAGAAAAACAAAGTTTGGGAAGATGTCGAAAAAGCTGACTTGCTCCGACCAACTTGAAGCTGGTATTTGAAACTGGGCTACGCTGACGTTGCGCTGAAAGCTGTATTGGAAACGCGCCTTTAGCCTTTCTAAGTTTCCTTCGTCGTGGAAACTTTCTTTAATCACGCCTCTTCCGAAATACGCGTCCTCTGCCACCTGCGAGAGTCCCGTCCCTTCACTATTCTTCCTTTTTTGGCTAAAATCCTTAAAACGCTTATTGCTTCTCATATTCTTGAGTTTTGTGTACGAACCAACCAACTCATTAACCAATAGCAATCTGGCTTTCGAAAACGCCATAGCTGTGACACTGCCCCCTAAAGTGACGTCTGATATTCGAAAATCTCTGAACCAACATCACATTTTTGTTGCTTATTGTTGCCCCATTTCTTATAAGCTGAAAAAACTCGCCTCCCATGTTAATTTTTCTCTTCTTGCCCTTAAACTTATTCATAGTTTCTTAACCAATCGTTTTCGTCCTCCTCGTTGACAATCGTTCCTCAGTTTCTACTCTTCACACTGGCGTACCCCAAGGCTCTATCCTTGATCCACTGCTATTCGGGATTTTCAATAATGATCTTCATTTTGTAGTCAACGATTCCAAAATTCACAGGTGTACAGATGATGTGCAAATTTATATCTCCTGATTATATTTTTACGTTTTATCGGTTATCTGTTCCCGTGCTCCCCATCCTCAATGATTATGTTCTGCCGCTCCTAGATAAGACCTTTGCCTTTCTTAAGAAATCGGGATGCTTTCACCGGGGGGCTGGTTTACCTGCGGTCTTATTTTAGAATTCATACCGCTTAACTTCTTCCAGCAAAATGCTCTGCCCACTGAAGCGTACTTAGCTTTATTTTCTTCATCGAAGTCTATATTGCGATTGCGCCCCACCGTTGAGCTTCTGGAATCGCCCTTCCTCATCCTTCCAAGAAGCGGGAAACTAATATGCTTTTTGCTGAACACCTTATTGCCAGGTTATAATAAGCAGGTGAAGGATTATACGACTTTATATTGTCGCGTTCGTTCGTTCGTTCGCTGGAGCTTGATTGATGAACAAATTTTTCTAATACTTTGAACAAATTTATTGTTTTCCTCTTTTCCGATTCCATGCTAATTTTACAGCATCGTTTAAAAGTGTCGACAAAGAAAATTTCACTTAACTCGATAACAAGTTTCATAGTTGCTATAATTATTTAATGAAATTGTTCTAAATGATCATCGTCCACAATTGCAAGAGGCACAGATTAATGAAAATGCAGGAAATTAATTTGAAATGAGATTTCGAATTCCATTAATCTAGAGGCTTTTCGTTCCTCTGTAAATTGCGTCCTACTTTAAGAACTGCAAGTCATCATCTCCTGTGTTCAGTATTCGCAGAGTGGAAAAGAGGTCTACATCTTTTATCCTTGGGTTTACTTCAAAACTTGTTTGATTTTATTTTGAAAACACTTCCTTTATTAAAAAATGTTGCTGCATTATGAATAAATAACATTTGTTAGTGCACCAGTGTGGAACCTTGCATCCTTTGACCCAACAAAACCGTATCAACTTCGAGTTATATATGTATTAGTCGCAACTGCACCGGATCAGTTTTTTAAATCGATACAGAAGACAAGGTTCGTTAATTTATCCTTGGTAATGGTGGAACCATATTGCCGGTCATAATCATGACGAAACACAATATTTTTCTTAATTTTTATCCTAGAGGACGTTGAGTTCCAACAACCACAGTAATACAAGCAACGCTTTTGATTTTTCTTTCAATGTGGAAGTGAATGCTGCTCACCCTCTTTCCTAGTTCTGGTACTGAAGATTTTCAATTTTGTTAAAGCCTTACTCCCTCGTGATATTTTCGGGCTCATTTAACAGCGTGCTCAATAAAGCGTACACTTCTGACTGAGTTCTTTCTCTGTAATAGACAGGTGGAATAAAGGAAAATTTTATAGCCTAATTATTATTTAATCATGGTATTATTTAAACTCGACAATTTGTTTTGGGTCTCATGAAATTATCCCATTTATTGTGTGATGCAACTTAGTTTGTTATTACATAACTAGCTATTGTATTCTTGATCGTGGAGAATTTACCTATAATATTTCTATATTTTAAATTAGTCGATGATTAAAATATGTAAGTATAGCCTGATTGAGTGTCGGTATATGACTAAGGATTTACAAAATAAATGAAGAATTGTTTGTATTTCTTCTTCTCCTGGCCTTTATAACCCTATTAACGTTCAAGAACTCAGCGACACCCTAGAGCTCCTCTCGCCCGTACAAAAACATCTTGGTTGGCGGTGATTTCAACGTCAATTTAATACAGAAATCTACCCTACACAATTGTTTTGTGTATGCTATGCACATTTTTGGTTTCAATCCTATCAATGTCCTCCCCATATGCTTTAGTTGTAGGGTACTCTCCTTAATCGATATTTTCCTTACCAGTGATCATTTTTCAGCATTTTTATAAATCAAATAGTTCCCGGGATCACGATATTTTATTCGTTTGTCATATATGTATGTAGCTTCTCCGGTGACCACCCTCACTTACCGTGACTTCTCCAACATTGACGAAGAACGCCTCGTCCGGAGGTGTCTAACTTATTTACAATGACTGATGTATGTAGATGATAAAGTTGCAATAACCGGTTGATTGCTCGATCTATTTGATGGGTTTGTCCCTCTGCGTAACAAAATGTGTTTAGCTAAATCTAAAAGTTGATTCACCCTGGAAATAAAATCCCTTATTGCTGAAAGGTAGTTTCTTTAACGCTGGTCCAAAAAAGTCAACAGAGCTTTTGCTATTCGATCTTTTAAACGTGTTAAGAACTTAGACGCTTTTATTTTAAAATGAACTAAAAAGTAAAAAATAATTTTGAATGTAAAGTTTTTATTGCCACTTACTGAAATGTAAAAAAGAGTGGGCCGCTCCTTACCTATATACTTATTTTATTAATACTGGAACTTTTCGTTAGCGCCTGGAACCGTCTTCTTGATTTTTTTTACAAATTAGTCAGATTGCATTTAGTACGTATATATGGGGAGTTGAACTCAGGTTGAACCCAAGTCCAACTACTTGTAGATGGGAGTCGAGTTGAGTAAGGGTCGACTGAACCCGACTCAGATTTGTTACCTGGATTGAGTTGAAATTATGCATCCAGACGTGAGTTCAGTAATTGAGTACTTGAATTTAATTGGCTGCAGCAACTCTGCGTGTAGTGTTTTTTTTAAACTTAACCTCAACTCAACTATTCAACTTTTCATGTATGGTATACTAATTATCACGTGACCTATGATTGTTGCAAAATTTGAAGTTGATCGTACGCATGCGTACGTTGATGCGTGCGGTGATTGATAGAAGTGCGTGCATTCAAATGCAAACTGACATATAGTTACGGAACGCACGCAACGTAAAACTACTCTACGTCTACTTCCAACTTCTTTGCATAGCCGCATTCGCCATAGTCGTAAATGCCCAAACATAACCACTCACAACAGACACATGCACTCGTCGCTTAGATTTTTGGTGATTTCATTACTTTGACTAGACTGAAATTTTTATTTTAGAAACAGCTGAGAAAAACAAAAGAATTAGATTGCATTTTTTGTGGGAATAACTAAATAAGCAAAATATCGTGGGAAATAAAAATGTTAAAAAAACTCGAGTTTAAAATTTAAGATTTTTATAAAGGAGTTTTGTGTTTGCATATATGTACATATATGTTAGATTTATATGTTGTATTCCTTAAGGGGGAGTCGGGGACGTAACTCACGTAACTGTCCGTGAGCGAAAATTCGAACCATAAACCACAGGCACTGTACGCACGCACGTATCTGTTTCCAACTTCAGTTTGTATTCGGCCCTTCCTTATCTGCCGTTAGGGGCCATCCATAATGATCTGTGTATTATTTTTCTATCCTACAGAGCGTCTCTTTGTTTTAGGTACTGATCTCATTACTACAATTTGGAAAACATACATATAAAAAATAATTCAAATAGAAATATATTTAATTTCGGAACTGCTGTTTTAGTTTAATAACTTCTAGATGCAAAATTGCACAATATGTGACGTCACACTAGGGAGGGGGGTCTCCCAAATGTGACCAGCTGTGACAAGGACGGGGGGGGTCAAAAATCATGAAATTCGTGTGACGTAATTTATGGATGGCCCCTTAGCCCTCTTGTTCACCACTGTTATCCATGCTCAGACTGCATAAAGCTGTACTGAGCTAACCACCTTCGGCATTCCAAATAAAGTCTCTGGTCGATCATCACTCCTTAAGGAGCTGTGCGTAAATGATCAGTTCCCATATCCTGATTTTTATGGCTCAACGCATTTAAGGCAGACCAGCGCATTCAGACCACGCTTTACCTTCAATATCTCAGATAGCTTCGTTCGCTCATAATTTGATCTCAGATTGTGATCTAAAGGAGAGGTTCCAGGACACCAAATGTTGTTCTGTACTACACCGTCGGGCCATCTTTCAATTCACAATGAAGTGGCCTACCTACTTTCCTTTTTGGGAAAGGTTGCTACTAAATAATAGTTTCGTTGTCTGACTACCCACCCGGGCCCAACACAATTGGCATTGGCACTGGCTCGGAGGAACTTTTGGACCAGAGCGAAAGCGGAGATGCCGAAAATCGAAGATAGAAAGAAGAGAGAGAGAAGAGAAGGTAGGAACTGTCACAACCTAGCCGCGATATTTCTATTCCACCTACTCTCAACCATTTCGCGACTCTGACATCAGGGCATTGAGAACAACTCGCTGGAGTGTTATGCCTCCTGAAACGAGTTGAATCTCATCAACCAACCGATGACATGCGCTTGGAGCAGGGAAGGCTATGACAGGAGGAATCAGGAATGTAAAGAGGGAAGAAGAAAGAAGGAAACTTATGTAGGTGGGAAAGTGGAAAAGGCGAAGGACTGTGGGGCTGGCCGGGATTCGAACCCGGGACTTTTGGGATAGCAGTCAGGCGCCTTACCCCTAGACTACCGAGGCACTGAACAAATTTGGTTTCACTGTAGTGTATTATTTTTTTATGTTCTTAATGTGTTCAATTTTTGATATGGTTACAGAAAAATGTGACAAGCCTGTGAAAAATTGTATGTTATCAAGCTAGCATTAAACAGACACAAATGTAAAATACCTTTCTGTATATATTGTAGGTACTATATCAAATTTTAACTATGTTGAAGTAAGCATTGGGATGCATGTAGTGCTCTGAAATCAAATATTTTCCACTTTCATCAACAAATTCAATTTAACTGGTTTCATTTCATTGATTGATAATTTAATAATATCATTAAGTATAGTAGTGGTTATCGAGCGTAAACTAAAAAGTCACGAAATCCATTATAAAACACGAAATTGCTTAAGAATGGATTGATCATTTGAAGACTCCAATTCCAAAACTGCTTCATTCCATTTTGAAAAATCAGTGAGGTAGTGGCAGTTTTGGTCTCTGAAGAGAACTTTTGAACGAACTTGTTATCCATTTCATAGCTAAACTTGCTAAATATATGTTAACCAAGCTGCGAAACTGAAAAAAGTTGACAAGATTTGTTGGAGGAGTTTGTTTTAAGGTCGAAACCGCGATTGCCTTACTGATTTTTCAAAATGGAAGGAAGCAGTTTTGGAATTGGAGTCTTCATTTATTCTGATAAGCTTGGATTTCACAACGTTGTTTCGTTGTTTTGAAAACGTAATAAAGCTGTACATTCCATGGTGTTTTTTAGTCCGCTTTGTGTATGTGAATAATGTCATGCAAATAATACTTAAAGCCATTGTACAATTCTAGAAAATTTGTTCAGTACATTCCAATGCGGCAAAAAAGGAAATATGCCTTTATCCTTGGACTTGACTTCTCTAGTAAAATTGGAAAGGCTAGAAAGTATAAAACAAAACCAAATTTTTAGAGCTTTAAATGATTGCAATCTTTTTGGTAGGAAATCAAATATCAATCAGAAGTATTTAATGGGAAATTTTGGTATTATTGAAATGATTAACTAGCCAACTTAATCTTAATTCTCTGTAATATCACAAATTTTTTCGTTATGTTTTTTGATTAACATTACGTCTGTAAAAATTCATATTGTGGGGAGGCCCTTGTGCATAAAAAAGGAGATCACTATATGAAGAAATTGTTGAGTTTTACGTATAAGTACTCCGCTTTCCTGTAAAACAGAATAACCCGATTCTCCAGAAATTCTCCAGCGCTACTAGGAGAATCGAATATGGAGCTCTGTCAATATGCTCCTGAGGGAGCATAAATAAAGGTTTATGAAATTGTACAGGACGAATAAAAAGGGCCAATACTTTAGAGAGTGCCACTAGCATACTCAATAGACTGAATATTGCTCGATTGCGAAAGTCAAGCAGCATTGAACGTGGTTAGTACTTAGTTGGGGACAGCTTAGTAAAACTGCTATCGGCGCTCGCGTTGGGAAGAGTAAAAGGCATTTGCAAAAGATGAACAAAATAATTTTGACTCCGGAGCTATTCACATATCCACGGGCCACCATAAATTCTTCATGTCAAGGTTTTTTTTTTCTACTTTTGTGATTGATTCAAAAACGCTTCTTAAGAAGCCTTAAAAGGAGTGTTCCCTCTGTGGACATGTAATGTTAAAACAACTGGTATAGTAACGGTACCGCCTTAAGGGGGTATTCTGGTGTAGAGGCCTAATTGGGCCACGGACCAATCAATACCACCGTACATCAAAGGCGTCATCCATGTAAAATCAACACCTAATCAAACTTACATTCCAAGCTCTGTTACGAATCAATGGCAACCGTTTTGAAGCATAATTCAATACTTACAAATTTTAAGGTACGTGTTTGACTTAGGATGCCTAGATCGGATACCTGTTGTAGAACGTTAAGGCACTGCTCACACGGGGATAATAAAATATCGGATACTCTCGACTGGGGTACAGAGGCTTGGAGACTCGACACTGTAGTTGCTCGTCATCTTCACAACTCCCGGCTGTAATTGCAAGTTTCCTATCAACTTGCCTTTAAGATTTTCTCTGGACTACGGATGTGCTTTTATCCAATATACTTTGCATGTCTAGCGATACTAGTGGAGATGAGGATATCGTTGCCCAGTAGTATTATTATTACTGCCGCAGAAAGAGGACAGCAAGAAAATTCTGGTTGCATCCTTATATCGAAAGGTTGCTGCAAAAGAATTGCAGGAATCTGATACTAAAAACTAAATTTAATTAAAAATTGAAAGAATCCAGCGAACAACTAGTGAACAACTTCAAAATATTTTTCAAGAGGGGACAGTCTTTGCTCACCCAGTGATGGTATGTCGCTTTTCTGATGGAGGAAAGCTGCGTCCCGGGTAGGGATGATGTAAAGGTACGGTTTCGCTGGGAGCTGTCGGCGGCGGCTGCCGACGGCGGATATCAGCCGCAGCAACTGAGCAGCGCGGTCAAGCGATTTCGTTGAAACTGTTGCATGGCTGCCGGCAGTTATTTGTTGTCAATGGTTTGTTCAGCAGCTGGTGAAAAAGAATTTAATGTAAAATAATGGATATTGGAAAGTTTTTGTTAATTGAGGAGGAGGAAGAACATGATTTCATGGAACTATTATTGTTATTAAATCAAAGAAAAGGTATAAACAGTATGTTTAAATCGCGTAAAGAAGAAGGCTGTTACTGTTTACTAGTGAATGGTCATTTCTCAAAATCTGAAGAAAAATATCGAGAATATTTTCGATTAAACAAAGAGCAATTTGAATAAAATCACTAAAAATCACCTCTAGCAGCTACGACTGCGCTTCTTGACTGGTTCAAAAGCAGTCGAGACGAGACGCAACAGCTAGCTGCTGACAGCTGCCGCCTAGCTGTCAGGCAGTGTGAGCAAAACCGCCAACATGTGCATACCATAAGAGCAGTCATTTTGAGCAGCGAGCTTTGACAGCTCGCAGTTAGCGGCCGCCGCCGACAGCTCCCAGCGAAACCGTACCTTAAGGTGGATGGATATGCCAAATGTTGTGAAGACAAGCTAGTTTTTTTCTAGATACTTGCACGCTGGTACTTAAAATACGTCGCTTCGAATGTCAATGAGCCATTGAACCCTACGTCTAAACGACCACATATGAACCTTTGTTAAAGGCTGCTTTTTTTTTCTTCAGGATATTTGATTTCATTTGATTTTTATGCAATCTTTGAATGACTTGTGTACATCTGTTAGCTTATGTCGGGTCCGTTTCGTTTCATTGGAGTACTGACAAGTTGAAAAGACTGATTCGGATCATCTTTAGCAATCAAAGGTGTTGAAATATGAACGCAATGTGAATTGTTGACCACTCATATCAAGAGACTGGGAGAGTAACATGTCGAGTCTCCTAATCACTGATTGCATAGTAGCCGAGTATCCGCGACTGAAGTATCCCCGTCTGATTACGCATGACACGTCTCTTATGCCTAATCTCCAATGGCAAAACCAACCACAAACCAACCAACCAAAGTGCTGCTTCCTATTCCTTCCCATTGTAAATTGAATTATCCGTCTCGCTCGTGTTTTGGTCGACATGGGGTAACTTTTCGTATGTGTTAGTTAAACCATTTGAGTTGCCAGATGAAATTCAGCGGGCAATTTAGTACCAAAAATGTCAAAAATCAATCAAAATCAATGCATAAATGACGTTAAATTGTATTTGCAATATCCCGCCAAAAAATATGACAACAGAAAAGTCGAATCTAGTAATAAATAATAACAAAACAGACATTTCTGACAATTCACATCTACAGTGATAGAAATGTGTGTGAACACATTTTGTCAGCTAATTCAGCCTACTGGTACGTGGTTGGTTCGTGGTTGGCTTTTCCATTGGAGATTAGGCATTAGTCGCCGAGTATTACAGTTGTTCCGAGATTTGAGTATCCCTCGGTGAGCAGTGCCCAAGGAAGACTGTTAGCGTAGTAAGATTACAATTCCACGAAAACACGAGAGATTCGACATCCCCAATAAACTTACAAGATTATGTACATATGTATGTATGTCCGCCATGGCCAATATAACAACTCAAATAAAGAACTGCTGTCCAGAACAAACCAAAACTATAATGGACTTCGATAAACAGACGGTCTGGTTTGCTCCTCTTCAATCTGGTGTTTGAAGCGAGTGAGCAGAGATTCCGGTGTTACACCAAGAGGCACGATTCCCTACAAATACTTCACTAAGAGTTCTACGTGGAGGTTGCTCATCAATGAAAGCGCAATAAAATATATGGTGGCAAGACGATCTACCATTGGTTCTACAACCAATGACAAAATTCATCGGTACGACGAAAGCCATTTAAAAGGTGACACACGGTTAAATTATTTATGACAATTGTAATCATTAAGTAATCATTATTTTTTGACAATTGTAATAAGCGAAGTGTAGTGAAAAATGTCAGTGAATGACAATTAAAAAAGATTATATCCTTGTTACGTTGTTTTCCACCCACCGGTTTCTCAATTGGCTAATCTGAAAACAAATAATATTTTTTATTACTTTTCAATTACAATTATAATCAAAATCAGCTTTTACCATGTGACACTAGTAAAAAACGGCTCAAAGTGAGTTTTTGCAATAATAGATCGACCGGCAGATGGCTCTTTATTTGTGTAGAATTTGCTTCGCTGGTTTTCGTCGTTACGATGCTGAATATTTGTCGTAACAACGTCAGTGTGTCGAGAGTATTCGATGATGATCTTCCTCCAAAGTGATGATGCATTTTCGAGCTCACCCATACACTCTTTGTAAAGGTCATAGAATTCATGACTATAGCACAAAGGTGGGCAACCTTCTCGTAACATGGGCCAGAATACATTTTACGTTTTTTTGCGGGCCGTAGGTTGACACCTTTTTGTGTCCTTTAATATTTATAGGTTTGATCCGGACTCGCACGACGCAGTACCTACATTTGTCTCCTACAATAAGGTAAATTTTACTGAGCCCTCATTTTTTTTTTAAATGTCCCAGTTCAAAAATAATGTCCAAGATAAATGAGGCGAGTTGTGAATGTAAATACGTAGTGGAGAGGAAATCGTTGCCTTTCTTTCGTAGTTCGTGCGGCTGTAAAATTTCCAATTTGAAATTAGGTAAGCTGAGATTGTAAACTATATATATACATTGTGGAAGCATAGGGTTCTTACTTAGCCTGAGGCAGTTTAATGCATATTAGAATCAAACTCGTAAAAAAGCTCTTCATTGGTATTTTGCTTGTTTTTTTTTTATTTTGGCACTACAATGGCACCTCGCCTCATATGAAGTATAACATTGAACTGGCTCAAAAGAGTAAAGAGGCATCTCTTACAAAGTCATTTTATAATCGTGTCCTATTCAGCACTAAATTTTTAGTCTGCGTTTGAAGTTTGTACAATAAACGCGAATGATAGGGAAATTTCTCATAGTTTTCGCAGACCCCCGAGAAACATGTTATAATTGTGTTAGTGTGATCGATGGCTGGATCTGACAAATTTATTAAGGCAAGGTAAGGAAAAAATAAACTTACTTGCCACCTATTGTTTATGGGATGATAAAAGAAATAATGCTTAGGGCCGTTTTCACAATCTCCGGTTAAACTGTCAGTAAACTTCCAGTTTCTAAACTGATAGTTAATTTAACTGTGACCGTAAAGTGCCAGTAAAAAAATTTCATTTTCACCAACTATGAGTTAACAAACTTGAAGTTAAAGTAAAAATGTACTAGTTTTCATATATTTACAGTACATCAAATGTCAAAAGTGTTCCTTTTCATTAAAATACACTTGTAAAGTGCAAAAATATCAACGCCAATGTGAAACTTTCAGTTAAATTAGTTAACCAGGAGAAACTCGTCCGGTTAAATTATGTAACTTCCAGTTGTAAATTAACTGAAAGATTGACTCTAACTAGAGATTGTGAAACGGGATTTTTAACTAACTGCTGGTTATTGTTGCAGTTAAAGTTTAACCGGAGATTGTGAAAACGGCCCTTAGTGTAATTTAACCCAATCGATGTAACGTTTTAACATTAGTACTAAATTATGAACATACATGTTGCTGAGTGCGTTTAATATTCAATGTATGCCAGACGAATCGCATCGAAAAAATATTTATTTATAATTTCTTTTAAAGATCTCGCGGGCCGGATTGAAACTTGTAGTGGGCCGTAATTGGCCCGAGGGCCGGAGGTCGCCCACCGTTGCTATAACGTATTCTCCATGCAGGCCTTTCTACATGATTGCTTGTCCATGGGAGACTTTTATTCTCGAGTATAATCAGTATATTTTTTGGGAGATTCTCTGATCTTTATATTCACACGGGGCTGCTCCATGTAGTTGGACTCGGCATTTGAAATCGCTTTAACGTCGCCTTAAATTTTTCTTTCTCCAAATTTGTAACATTTCTGAAGGCATCATCCTATAATCAACCTTGATATATAAACGGCTTTGCTGCTCTATCCTTTCCATTGTTTCGCTATGTGCAAAAGAGACCATAACAACAGCAATAACACAAAAATAAAAGCTCATTAAGAGCATTTTCTGCCAGAGAAAAGTGCTGTATAAAAAATAGCCAAAAATTGTCTCCGGTTCCAAAAAATTAAACTTGTGTTTTTAGAAATCGCCAGAGAGATCAAATGAAATCAATTTCACAATAAAAAAGGACGACTTTAAAGCCACTGAAATGAGCCATTCATAAATACCTAAACGCACAAAAAGCTTTCAGTCCCCCAACTTTATGATTTACCCTCGAAACGAAATCAATTTGTGGCTTCTGCGAACCTGAGACTTTTTTTAGGTTCTAATTGAGAAAATTCCTGTTGAAAGAAAGTTTATTTTTAAAGATATTTATGGAAGTGGGGATAATGGCCACTTAGATGTTTTTAGACTATAGAAGACAACTGTGACAATGCTTTTATAATGGATATAAAGTCTTATTAGTAATTGCTGTTTTTTTAACAATTCGAGTTTTAAAACGTTCATTTTAAATTACTATTGATCAAATGTTTCATTAGTAGACATTTAACTCGTACTAAGTCACATTCGTTGAAGACATTCTATAGAATATTAGCTGGAAGACGTTGCTCCCAAAGTCTAGTAATAACAAGTCTTTCATCTTCATACAAAATTTTCCCTCTGTTAGTTGTGTGCGTGCATATGTATATGAACATCACTGCTGAGCAAAACTCAACGCATAACTTCGTGAACTCAGCGAGACAAAGCCAGATTCTCCCTCTGTTAGTTGTGTGCGTGCATATGTATATGAACATCACTGCTGAGCAAAACTCAACGCATAACTTCGTGAACTCAGCGAGACAAAGCCAGATTCTCCCTTTACGATAAAGTATGCAGAAGAGCAAAGGAAAGAAAATTGAATCAGCTGTTTTATTTCATAAATCAAAACAAACGAGCAAAGATGCACCAATACATTAAGTTTATCCCCATATAAACTCATAAAGTTTCCGCCGTTTAGTTGTGTACAAATGCGTATAAAAATGTTGCATTCTCTCTCTGATAGCCTGACATCGTCGTTTGAAGAACTTGTGCATATAAGTAGCTGTTCGCATTTCGCTCATTAACCATATGAAGATGAAAGACTTGTTAATTTCTAGACTTTGGTTGCTCCTCGCTGCACCTATCGAAATAATGGAAGTAGTAAAAATGTTTGGACAACGTAGAAGCTCTATCCACGTAAGCCCCAAGTGACTCAGATGGAATATTCAGTTCTGACATGAACTTTACACGGTATAATGTTTTTTTTTTGGGAGATAGGTTGGTAGGCCGATTGCTTAGGGAGCTTCGGAATGTACTATGTTCAATGTTCTTCTATTTGGATCTAGGATGTTAAAATTTTCAGATAATCCAGCTCTTGAATAACCTAAATACAGCTGGCCATGGGAAAAATACGGTATAAAAACATCGACACCATCAAATTTCCTCTGGCCATGCGTCAACAAATTGGAGTTTTCTCGGGTAAATAAGGCCATTTGGGAATTGAATCGGAGTCGGAATACAAATGGCAAAATTCGTTCGCCTTGTTGACCCCGAAATTTCGAAATTATAAGTTTTGATCCTAAATTTCTTATTTACGACCTTAAAAAACCCCAGTTACCGATTTTCATTGGAATAGGAAGACAATTGTCAAACCAGTCCGCCATATTGGAGCGGCCATTTTGAATTTATAGGTTTTAGTCAAAAAAAAATTATTTACAGCCTTGAAAGAATCGGAATACAATTGGCGCTTTGCAGCGAATTTTCACCGAAGCTTTCGTTGACAGCGCCATCTAGGAGTGGTTTTAGAAAATAATAGAATACCCTATGATCTTTCTTTTAAAATGGTTAAAATTTCATTAAGATCAGCTGCACTCTTTAGGAGCGTATTGCGAACATACATACACATATTTATTTTTATATATAAGATAGCTGGATCCCGTTGCGCCCAGCGAGTGAAATAGAGGGGCAATTTCTTGTCCCCTGGGTACTCATCTGTAATGTCACTGACCCATGTTTTATTTGTTTACCCCGATCCCAGATACCAATTTTCATTAGAATGGGAACACAAATTGCAAATTCGCAGACCATATTGGCGTGGCCATTTATAAGTTTTGACCGCAAATTTGTTATTTGCGACCTTAGAAACCCCTAAATACCCACTTTCATTGGAATCGGGACAAAGTTGAC
Source organism: Thereva unica (assembly GCA_949987705.1). Taxonomy (NCBI): domain Eukaryota; kingdom Metazoa; phylum Arthropoda; class Insecta; order Diptera; family Therevidae; genus Thereva; species Thereva unica. The sequence continues at coordinate 51,523,052 of OX465281.1, read as the reverse complement.
AAATTCAACCATATTTCTGCGCCCATTTTTAATTTAAGTTATATTTCAGCGGCCATTTTGAATTTAAAAAATCGGGCTTCGGGGTGCATCATGAGAGACCCCCACGGTGCAAATTGATGCAAAAATGCAAAGCGGTGCGATGATTTCCAACGAAGCTTTCCATGACAGCGCCATCTAGGAGTGGCTTCAGAAAGTAATAGAATAGCTAAATTTTAATGTTAAAAGCACATGGTTAATTTTTCATTAAAATCGGTTGCACAGTGTAGGAGCCTATTGCGAACAAAAATACATAAACTGAGCAATAGATTGTCAGCGCTCAATAAAATTAGACGAAGAAAAGCAATTCCGCCCATAGAAGCAAATATCTTCGAAAAAAATTATGGAACTGAGAATTTCTTTCAAAACTGTAACACAGGGGCTAATGTCTGGTTGTAACAAAGTTTGTATCCAGATGCATGGTTAACTAATACTTCTTGGGCACACTTTGAAAAGTTATGAATACAACAACCATATTAAAGTTTGAAGATAGAACCCAATCTCATCGTGTCATAACAATTTAGTAGAAGTATTTTGCCTCTAGTTTATGCAGCCAACTCCTCTGTGTGAGACTGATCGAGCTCATCCCACCAAAATTGTAAGGGGAGATTCATCCTCTTCGAGGCAAAGCGTCTCCCTAGATCGCAATTTAATGTATCCAATCATCAGTCCTGAACTTGTTGCTTGGATATCATTGACCAAGACGACGGTCCTTTCAATGCGGAGCCTAAACAAAAGTGATACGATTTAGAATACCCAACTCATCAAGGTCGCATTGGTAATCCCACACTAATTTGGGCTTGGCCCCAGTTCCTTATATTGCTCTGATTTCCGCTTGTTCGTCGAAAAATGTAATGATTCATTCGTTTGTAAGCGCAGGTCCTTCTTAAGTTCTGATGAAAGCCACTTTCAACTACAGTTCTGTTTGAAAGATAGTAGCTAGAATACTTAAGTTTTGCCCTGCCCTGCCCTGCCTGGAGCTCTTGTCTTATATCCCGGCACCTTAATCTACCTTCATATTGGAGCCATTCGTCCACGAGGCTACCCTGCAGCATCTTAAAATCAATCCATGAACTTAACGATCTCCACGGCCGTGAGATCGAATAGCCCTCCATCTTCCAGAATATCTTTGAAAACACTGGCAATTGTAGATTTTGCCCGCTGATGATCATTTGGCCATTAATACCCTCGACGCACGGTAACGTTACGACTGAAGGTCGTCACGGAACGTCACGTCGCGGGAAACGGCACATGTATGGCTTTCAGCGGGCCGTACCTGCCGACCTGGCCTGAAAGACCACGGCCTGCCGGCGGGCTGTATGTTAATGGGGATCTAGTGTCTTTAACCCAGTTTTTTTTAAGTAATTTTACAATGTTTCATGTATTACGTGGTATTTGCCGAAGCCCCCTCTTGCCCACGTGAGATTGGGTGAGACCCCTCCCCCTAAACGCCTCACGTAATTAATAGACAACCCCTAAAATTATAACGTAAAATTGGAATTTTTATATTCCAACAAAGCCTAACTAGAAAAGTGTACGAAAACCACATAAATCTCTTCCAATACGCCTAGCCAGAGATTCTCAATATGATTCAGTAAAGTTTTTAGGCCCAACCGAAATTGATTTGTTTTTTTAGGGCTCCATTAACTTTTTTTTATTTAACTTGACGCAAATCTCTGGGGGACAATCGTATTTTCTGCCCTGACCTTGACCTTTTTTTTAGTGTATCGATTGTGTGATAGTTCTTGTCATACTATCAAAAGTGTTTTCTTTGACAACTATTTCTTAAGAGTTGTTTGAAGGCAATCAGTCTTAATTGGAGCAGCCCGCCTCCCGTCAGAAAGAAAAGTCGCTTTAATTTTATAGAGAGCGTTTTGAACATTCCACAGTGGTTTTGATTCTGAAAATTCAAAGTAAGATGCGTTTATGAGATTTTGTATTTAATTATCATTATTGTGTTTTTATATGTGAAAATCTGTGTGTAAGCAATTATCTTCTTGGTAAAGAGCACCCTTTGCGTGTTGTGAATTCTATTGATTTTTTACCTTTAAAGGTTCCATCTTTGTCATGGTCGAAAACGAAAGCATTGTTCTGACCCATATATAGTGGACCCACATGATATGCACTAAATGAAAAATTAATTTGTGACAGTGGATGAAATCTTAATGGAGCATGACAACTATATGTGCTCCATTTACATTATTTACAAAAATGCAGGCAAAAAATTAATGGAAACAGGAAACGAATTTCGGTAATATTAACTCGTCGCAACTCTAGCAGCTTTTTCGTTCTGCATCTCTGAAATGTTTACATCTGTTTATACCGATTACATACATCTGTTTACATTCAAGAATATTAATGTTTTATAATTAAGTTCAGGTGTATTACATTCAATGTTAATTAAATTCATGAACACCGCGGCGTGCTCTTGAATAATACATTCCTCAGCCAGTGTTGGGATCTTAACATTTTTGTTTCACGTAAATTTGGCCAATAAATCCCCGCAGAAATTGGATGAACTAAAGTGATTCCGAATTTATTGTAGATTTTATAGTTTGGGCTTTAATATGATTAAAATTCAACAATACTTCTGCCTGCATGTATCAGAAACGTGTGGGTTGAAGCACACATATGAAATAAGGCTTTATTGCAGTAAGGAGCTTTGTTAGATTAACGAAATTGTCTTAAGGTGGTTGTTTTGTACAAAATAGTTGCGTTATTGTGTTTTATGTAAGTGCAAATAGAAATGGAATATGAATGAGACAAGATTTGAGTTGGACTTAGGGCGAGTTGCACTCGCATTTTATATTTTCTATTGTTTCATATTGTATTGCACTAAAAATATAGTTCCAGTTGCCTTCATTTTTCATATAAGATATTTTTTACCTTACAAAATGTTACCAATACGCCCACCTTTCTTTTACCTTGATTAAAATTCTGTAAAGGACTGAAAAACTCGTGGAGTTTGCAACCGCACCAAGCATGATTTTGTTATTTAAAACCATTAGGCACAACTCTCGGCATGATGTCAAGTATTCGACAATTGGAAATTATTATCCCAGCAGGGAGGAGGGAATGTGCGTACCATTTTGCCTTCTTTATGTCTAAAGTGCAGTCATAAAACTGAATATCGATTTTTAAGATTTTTATGGAAATATATTCGATTTAGGTAAGGTAAGTTATCGGTTCGATGCTTGCATGTCACTTTAGACGTCAGCCACAGATTTTTGGACTACAAACGGTTTAAGCTATCGATTTGAGATTCGGATTTTACTAGTGTGACCTAGATGTGAAGTGAAAACACACCTATTTCGAATTAATTGGTATCAGCCAAATATGAATTTCATAAACGGGAGGGACGACTCAATATAGGAAGCTTCTTTACAATTCTATCGGGCAATTTCTAAAGAAGTTCAATCCGCTTTCGCACTTAACGACATTGCATAGTAAAGTGGAGAGCACGTGCAAGTTTTTATGTTGATTGTCAGAAAGAATATCAACGAGTGATTGTACGGGAAAAATGTGTTATTTACATAAGTAGATTTCTTAAAAATGGGATAAGAGCAGAATTTTAGGGTTTATTTAAAGGCTAAGACAAAATAAGGTATGTATGTACATTTTACAAGAGCGATGCGATCCTGGGCTGCTGCAGTCAGCTGCTGCTTTATTGGAACCAATTCAGATACAAGTTCTGGGCGATCTTTATTGGCTATGTATCATTCTTTCAGCGGAGTTGAGGCTTACTGTCACATCCCATACAATCTAGGGTTAGAGGGGATTGTAGTAGGTCATTAAAAGTAGGTCATTTATAAAGATAAGAAATAGAACAGGTGATGAGATTGAACCTTGGGACACCCCGCAGAGAGCAAGTGGGGCTCGTATTTGACGCCATCCAATAATACCTTAATTGAACGATCGGAGAAGAAACTTTCCATCCACTTCTGCAAAAGTGAATCGACTCCAATAGCTTTGAGTTTAGCTAACAGCGCTAAATGCCAAATTATCGATAGCCTTGGGGATATCTAGTCTAGAGTCACCAGACTAGCCTTACCAAATCCATGCAAACTTCGGTTGAGGTGCTTTGCAAGGCAAACTAAAAGATCGTCAGTGGATCTTTTTGTCCGAAGCCATACTGCCTATCGGTTATAGGTCGGTTGGATTCTAGATATCCCATAAGCTTTTGTTGATTATCGTCTCGCTTGATTTTGGACAGAATAGAAGTAATTGCTATGGGGCGATAGTTGGAGGAAGGCTGGATTCGGATCAGATCGAAAGCATGGCTCGTGAACATGGTGCCAAATGCCCCGAGAACGGCAAAAACTAGGCGCACAAAACATACTCTGAATATAATCGCCTATAGTCGCAGGGGCGGTGTTCTCATACGTGCGAAAGGTGCACTTACACCCGGCGCGATTTCAGAAATTAGTTTAAAACTTTGAAAAAGAAAAAGAAAAATGAAAAGTATTCTCACGAGTGAATGAAATTACACCAATTTACCCAATTTCTGTCCATGTAGTTTTTGATGCAAGAAAAACCGTCCAGGAAGTTTCCAGAGATTAACTCCAAGATTTTCATAAAATTTTATTCAAGATGTTACTCGAGATTTTACTCAAAGCTAAAAAATTCCACTATGTCCATTAACCCAACACAGTTGGATGGTACCTTTACTGCAATGATGGTACCTTTACTGTCTAACAAATTAATATGGTCAGTTCTCCACACGCGCCAACCAACAAAAATTGGCTGTAACCGTCCGTTTCTATTTTGAAATTCGATGAAGAGTCGGGGTTTTCTGAAAACAACATGGCCGCCGGAGATATCGTGTTTTTACTATGTTGTCCTTGTATCTTGGTTTCTATAGATTGTGCGTTTTTTCCGATTTTTCTAATCTTTGACCTTTGAATAACTACGAAAGGGCCAAGTTTTCGACAAAATGACAAGAGACCTTTTTTCGAAAATACCAGTTTGTGAGTGAATTTTTGACCAAAAAGTGATTTTTGATAACTTTGACTTTGAATAATTTTCAAAAGGTTAATCGGGTCAACATTTTGGTCAGAACTAAATTTGTAAACATTTTGGCCCTCGCAAGGGGTTGTACGACCTATAGAAACCGAGATACAAGGAAAACACGGGAAAAACGCAATATCTCCGGTGGCCATGTTGCTTTTTTGTGATTCCGAAATTGTTTTCTTTAAAAAACCCAAGGAAGTTGTGTACCAATTTCCACCCATTTTGGAGTTTTGTCACCTTAAAATGCTAATTTTCCCGGACTACTAAGTTGTGCATCTAGTACAAAAATTTTCCGAAATTTTTGATATTATTTCGATTAAAGCCCTTGGCACACATAGCCGCACCGTGTCTGTACGGCATGGCGGCCGCGTTTTGGCCTTCGTGTGTCACGAAGAGAAAGTAAACAAAATTTTACCAGTTAGTTCCCACCTCTAACAACTCCTCCGTGTCCGCATCCTGTCAAGCTAGTAGAGTTTAGTTTTTACGCGGACACGATCTTTATCAAGTGCTAAACTACCGATTTGGACTAAACCGCTACCATCTCTTTAAAAAATTCTCTGGTGTCCCTATTTTACAATTGAAACAGGTTAAAAGAGCTCTGATCACCTTGTATACAAGTGTACAGTTTTTTAAACTTATCTGAACTTTCGTATGTTTTGCAGTTTATTACTCGTAAGTACGTAATTTTAACTACTTACATATAGAAAACCGAACACATGAAATCTGATTCTTTGTGATGGTTGCATTACAAAAGAAACAAACTATAAAGATCTTAAAGAGGTAAATAATTTGTCGCTCGTGAAATCTTTTCATAACATGTTCAGAAGTTTTAACCAGGTTCTCTCGCCTATCTTCGCATTCTTGCCTGTTTTGCATTCCATGCTTTTAATAATTAGTTAAAGTAAAAGTTAATATATGCAAAGGCACGAATTCACAGTACAGTAGTAAAGTCACTTAAATAGAAATAAAATAAAGCTTCGATGCCTACGGTCTTAACATAAAACACTCTTTTGTTACAAAGTCATTCGCTTGTTAGATTTAGTAAAGATCATTTAGACTTGTGGAAGTCTATGATCTTGGTAAACCACATAAAATCATTTTTTATATTTAGCCCTGTTTAAAGTAAAATTTAAACCAAAGGGACTTTAATTGCAACTATCGCCATATGAGACTATTATGGTATTGTGCATTGGTGTATTCATAACTGATCTTAGATTACATTCTGAATAAATCCTCCAGATCTCGTCTTTTGCTTTGAAGATAATCAAAAAGATTATAGACAACGAGATCTCTCAGCCTACTACTAAGTTCACGTGAAATGAAATTGGGCATTTTGGGCTAGTGAAAGCCCCATTTAAATTTCATTTCTCGTAAAGTTAGTACTAAGTTAAACAAAATAGTTATGCTGATGGCCTTCATCGAATGACCCTCCGACAACACATTCTTTGGCATTATAGCAAGGGTTCTACGAAGACGACGTCTGAGCAACACAATAGGTCTGTTATCAATAGAAAAAAAAAACAAGCACTGTATTGATAGTACTGCTTGTTGGCTTCTATAACAAGCCGAATACACTAGATGTCACAGTACACTGCATATAAACAATGGTATGAACAGGACCATGGAGCCTAGACAAGGAGTTAAAACTCTTATGGCGAAAATAACCGGAAATGGAAGGTTGCAGAAACTAAACTTCTAGTTCCTTTTTTGCCACAGATGTCGCCTAAAGCTGACGTTCACCACATGAAGTTAGCTGATTAATGGAGCAATGCAAAAAAAAATTCATTGGAAATTAATAAAAATTCATTGGAAAATTCATAAATTGGTTAAATACAAAAAATCGCATCGATATAAATCCAATTTAGAAGCCCATTTTTCAAGTTAGGCATAAAAATAAATTATCTTGATAGTTAACGAACCGGATGAATGCGATCGGCCATGTTTTTTGGTATACATGTGACTGTGGCGCCCTCACTCAATCAAACAAAAATTGACAACACGTAGTTTTAACTCCTTGTCTAGGCTCCATGAACAGGACAATCACATATGCACCATCGTCATAAGGCCCATTATAGGGCGCCTTAGTGTGGTGGCATATAATTTGTCTTAATGGATTTGTTATCAGATTAAGCAAGTTAAAAAAAATGGGCTGGCTTTGTATCACCAAGATTTATTCTCAACTCGACAAAATCAGTACGGTAGATTGGCTCAATTTGATATCGGCTCATTCTAAAGAAGAGAAATTTGCTATAAACGCTACCTTGAGGCTGCGAACGAAAGACCTGGGCAATCGTCTTCAGCGAGGACAATCCTATCGTAGTGGTAAAGTCCTGAATGACCAAACCCTATATAACAAAATATGGAAAGGGATTTATGTATGTACATATGTATTTTGTATATCTTCTTTAAAACATATTTTTAAATACATAAACATAACCCTCAAATAGCAAAAGCCATCTATTTTTGAGTAGTTAAAGCTTTGGAAAACCTGGCGGAAATTTTATGCGTAACCTGCTCAAAAAGAAGAGCAAGGGTAATTGCGACTAGCTAGCAGCAGTTTTGAGTTATTTACCAGTCCCAATGTATCGCAGCTATTAAAAAATACTTCTTTTTATTAAATAACACATCTAACACGATCAAGACCTAATTTTCCAGCAAATGATACACGTAAACGCTTCCCCAGCCAATTAAAATATGCAATTAATGTCACAAACGAACGTCAGCTATTTATCTGTGATATGGCGTCAGCTAGTACCACTTAATCTCTAGTTTACCTTTCAGAAATACCAAACTTACATACTATTGTCTTACGTATTTCTTTGGCATGCGGATTCATATTTCAACGCCAAAGCTCTACAAATTTTGATATGAATCGCTTTTGCCATTTTTCTTTCATTTGGTTGTAATTAATAGAAATTTATTTGTTAGACGCATGGGTGTGGAGATAAAGCAATTCGAGAAATGTGAATGCGCTTTAGAAGGCCGTGTGCTAAAATTGATGAAATGCAAACGCTTAAGAATTCTACTCACCCATGAAATTATGTTAAACCCGTATTTTCTGTTGAAAATTGTGTTGGAAACTCATTTTTTTGCTATACTGAAAACATCTAAAGTATATAGTTTATTACTACCGAAAGTTACAGTAGACTATTATCGATCTCCTAATCCGCCAGTTCCCAGACATCCATCACCACACTTCCAGACTCTGTCTTGACATAACACTTATCGATCAAATATTCCAAGTGGCTTTGCCCTGCGATTGATATCTCCAAAAAAATGAAAAAAAAAAAAAAAAACTCGTCGGAAATATCGAAAACAGCGTTTTTCCCTTTGGTCGTCCATGGTGAAATTCAGACTTTTCCGTCGAAGGGAGAAACAATGCAATTGTAACCACAGTGATGAAATGCCGGCTGATTACATAACCTTTGAGGAAATTTTCTTTCTAGTGCTTATATACTCCGTCAGGGCGCATGTCTGACCCCGTGCCGGTATTATAATTCGGGCCGTTTAGCTCTGCTGAGCGCTAGCAGGCGGCTTTCGTTAAAAAGCACGTGTATTCTCGGTTACGTCATAACATTTAACGAAAGATTATGGAAAAATCTGGAAGGGGATCGCGAGAGTCTGAGAACGTTGCTCCCCTTTTGATTAACTTTGGGAAATCTGAGTTCGGGGATTGTGTTCTGCTGCGAAAGCTTGCTTCAATGTTTTTTTTTTGCCGGTTTAATTTCTAAAAATATTTTCAATGAATATCTAAAATTAGAAGGAGGGGAAGCGGTATGCAACTGCAAAGATTGATTATGTAAAAAAAACATTGAATACCCGCCGCCGCGACATGAGGCTAGATAAAGCGAGACCTCCGTCAACATGTTCCTAGAGAGTCATTGCATGGGGGGACTGTTCAGAAATCAGACGCATACTTGGTGGTGGTGGTGGCGTCTCCTCTAGCTTTTCACATTTGTTGAATTTTGTCTCCATTAAGCTTCTAGAAAATTGTCTAGAGATTAAAGATTTATGTTGGCGCGCACCTTGACTTTATATCTCGCCTTCGACAAAATCATTATTGGCTTTTGGCCAGTTTATATCTCTTTTCAAAAAGTCATTTTTCCTCACATCGTAAATTGCTCTTTAATGACAACGTTTAGATTTGCTTAAAGAATTTCGCAATTTGTAATTTACTTCTTCACGTGACTTCTCTCCCGATGCTAATTTTATAACTTTAAATTTAAACAATGAATGTAATATTTACAAAGGCACAGTCACGTTTTGACGTCATCTTTTTCGTGATTAAAAATAAGAACATCAAATCCCGCCTTACATACATTATATTTCTTTCTTATTAATTTTCACAAAAGGCATAAGTCAAGATCTTGCCTAAAAATACTTCAAAGGGAAGAGACAACAGACCACGAGCATAATTTTCTTTTCTTTTTTTTTCTTATACATATCCACCTTTTTTTGTAGTCTTTATGTAATAAAAAAAAGAAAGAGAAGTTGTATCGATTTTTTGGGAAAACGAAAGTGGATTTACATGGAAAAAAATATATTTTATTTTAGATGTCTGTGTAGTTCTACGCCCTTTTGCTTGGCGACAGTCGGTATATACGAGACATCTATTAAGTAGGAAAGAAAACTTCACAAAAATCGCTGCGTGCATTAATAAGTCTATTTTAAATTTTTAACTCGGGATTTTCCGCATAAAAGCTAATGAAAAAATAGTTTTTTTGTCATAATCAAGTATATTTATGGTTTTACATATGATTTTATGTGGAAAAAGGTAAATATAGGAATCACCCTTTGCAGTAGCAGTCCGAACTGCTGTTCCAAGTCATTGTTCAATGTCTAGACCAGTGATTCTCAACCAATGTACCGCGGCACTTTTGTGTGCCGCCAAATTCCTGAAGTGTGCCGCAAAATTCAGGAAACAAAAGTCCACAACCGATCACATATTCGCATTAAGACAAGGTAATTGAAAAGACGAGAGAGCTTAATATAGAGACCCACCTCTTTTTCATTGAGTTTAAGACAGTATATGATCTTGCGCTATGTTACAAAATCTACGAACAATGGTGGACTAAACCAATCAATTCAAATCACTAAAACCTCATCGAGTCGAATGATAAACGGAGTGAGAGTACGGGGCAATTTTTCTGTGCGAATAGAGGCCTCAGGTAGGAAGACTCTCTATCCTGCTTACTATTTAACATCTTATTAGCAAAAACGGTCGGGTTAGGAACGTATTGAAACTAGAGGGGCAATTCTAAACAAGTCTATTCAGCTAATGGCAGCATATGCAGATGATATAGTCGTCATAGATAGGTCAATGACTGCAGCGAAGGAAGCATATGTAGCGTTAGAAAAAGCAGCATTAAAGAGCAGCAAAGACAAAAACACTACGTCGGAAATTAAAAGAGGAATACTGCTAGCGAACAGGGGCGGCGGAGCATAATCATTCTAGGTGGGGATCACGCGAATAGGTAACCGTTAAAATATTATTCGGTCAATTGAATTACGAGCTGGCTTTAAATTCGTTGGTCCGACTAGCATTTTGGGAGGGGCCCTTATGACTCTAGCTCGACCGCCCCATGTGGACTCCGAGTAGATTGCCCTATAATTTTTTTTTTTTTTATGTGGCAGTGCTAAGCTCAGGAGTCACCCTTTGTACTACTAGTCCGTCATGTCATTTGTCACGTCATGGTGCAATGTCTAGCAGTAAGCTTAGTACGGGGGAGGGATGAGGGGGGGCATAGGTTAAGGATTAAAAGGTACGGGGGGTATTGAAGAAGGTGGTGATGAACCCTGCGTTTGAACTCTTGGATGTTGTAGGAGTTCGGAAATACTGACTGCGAAAGGTTATTCCACAGCCGAGTTGTTCTATTAACAAACGAATTCATATCTTGTTGAGTGCGTGAAAAGGGTAGTTGCAGGTGAAGGGAATGAGACGAGTGGGCTAATCTGGTGTTGCGGGTATAAGATTGCCGTGGAGGCAGGAGAGCGTTTAACTCGGAGAAACAGTCACTGTGGTAGTAGCGATAAAATTTTGTCAGTGCTGCTACATTCCTACGGTGGCTCAGGGGGTCGATGGTGGAGCTGGCGGTGTCGTCATCAATTAACTTGAGCGCCCTTTTTTGCACCTTATCTAACCATGCCAAGGTGGTTATGGGGGCGCCGCCCCAAACGAGGGAATTATATTCGAGAAGAGGCCGAATGTAGGATTTATAAATAACAGCACGGGCCGATGGCTGGAGGAGGAACTTGCACCTCTTAAGAAATCCCAAGCACTGAGATCCTTGTTTGGCGATTTGGAATATGTGGTCATTCCATCGCAAGTCTTTGGCTAAAGTCACGCCTAAGATGTGTAGGGATGGGTCGGCCTTTAGTACCACGTCATCCACTTTCAAGGATGGTGAGGTGTTGAACTTCTTTGCCCACACCGAGTATCTTATCCATTGCCTCATTCGCGCCTCGTTATACGAAAATGCCTCATTTGGCCCCTCGGAGAAAAACTCATTGCTCCTCAATTCCGAGTGGAAAAGGGATTCCGAAAAGTTTGAGAAGTTCAGCGTAGATATGTGAATAATAACTGCGCCTGTGTCGAAAACTTTATATTTTTAAACGCAAGTATCGTTTTACCAATACGGTCTCCCAACTGAGTATACTAATTACGTCCAATGCTACTTAGCCCTTTTAATCGAACCAGAACTGGTCTATTGAGTATGCTAAATGATACCCTCCACGGTCACCACCATTATTGACTGAAACATGAAGCTATACATCAACAAAAAGTAAAGCTTTGTATGAGTTAAACTAAAGCTTAATGGCCCGGCTTCACTGACCTTAGTTCAAAAATGTTCAGTTCAATCCACGTAAGTATCTTCACCGGATAAAGTCCAGTTCATGTTCAGTTCGTGCAAATTGTTGCTTTTTCGCCAGAAGTCAGAAATGCAAAAGCCCACTGGAATGGCATTTCACTATTCTAGTTGATTACTATCTTTTGAGCGAGCTTTTACATTCAACTTCAGTTCGTGACCCGTTATGCGAACTGAGGTTTATTTTTCTTCAGTTGAATATGTTTAAACTATGGTTGGAAGTTCAGTTCGCCAATTGGCTTTTTCAGCCGGGGTTTTTTTTTAAGGTTTTCAAAACGTTTTCTCTGAATATGTAAGGCAGATATCGCCCCCCTTAATTTGAAATAATGTTTGCCTACTACGTTACGTTAAGTTATCCCCAGGCTGCACCTTAATTTCACTTTTTTCAACTCAACATCGATCCACCTTTCAAACCCTCTTCGAGGCTTGCATGAGAAAAAAATGGGGCACCTAAATCTGTCACTAGCTGACGGTCTATAAGTTAAATTTTTTTAAATTTATTGTATTGGTAGTGTGCCGCCAAATTTTGAAATTGTTAAAAGTGTGCCGCAACAAAAAAAGGTTGAGAATCACTGGTCTAGACTAAACCTGGTTGGTTGAAGGGACGATGCCAACAACCCTGTGCTGACCTTCATTTAGCACGTTAGCGCCGCTGTGAACCCACTCATTACCATCATAAGAGGCTTTTTCTGGTTGTTAGTTCGTTTGAAGTTCGTTGCTTGATCCTCAAGCTCATTCATTATTAGTACGTATACATGATGAGTTGAACTCAGACTGAACCCGACGGTTGTAGACGCGAGTCGAGTTGAGTTAGGGTCGACTGAACTCGAGTCAGTTGCGTTTCGAAATTTTGTTTTTGAAAGCCATATATGTACTATAGAATGGAAGAAATCAAAACGATGACCGGTAGTTCAGATTGTTGGAGGAACATATTTTAGGTAGGGGTTGAATACGAGCAAGTTTCCAAGAGCCTGCCAGCCAGCGATAGCATTGAAAATCTTGCTTCTCATCGTGTTATCGAGTAATGATTTAATTCCCAACCTGTCGCTATGATTACAGGGTGACCACTTTCTGGAGAATCTGTACCACATGGAAAAGTCAAGGAATTTATGTATGTAATATGGAAAAGATATTTCAGTTTCTATTCAAGTAATGGAATTTTTTCATCCATAGTTTTCAGATTCTTTTCTGATGAAATATGTAAAAATCCGTATTTCCGGATTTATCTGTTTTTTCCAACGCGTGTGAAGAGATACACAAATTTTCCAAAAAGGCGAAAGGTTAGCTGCGCACATGCCGAAGAAATTAAATTATTTTTAATAAGAAAATGTACTCCTTCAATTTGTGCAAAATTACTGATTGCTTCAAATAGACAACATAAACTGGATATACCAAGACCCGACCGATATAATGGTTGCCCCATACTTTATCCGAGAATTTCAGGATATTTGTGCCAATAGTAGTTATACTGTAGTTGGTTTTGATGAATCACTTAACAAGGTAGCCCAAAAAGGACAAATGGACGTTTCTATACATTTCTGGAATATTATAGATCATCATTTCTGGGCCATTCGATCCCAACTGACTTGATAAGGTCTGACTTTGAAGCATAAAAAGTCTAACTCTTAACGTACAAGCGGATTGGTGCGACAGAATTTCCTATACATTTAATTTCTCCGCAGGCGACGCACCAATTTGTTTGTACCTTTACACAACTATGTACTACCAATTTCAGTGGCCATACCAAAATATGTATGTAAAGATCGGTCTTTGGCCTTGTGCAACTTTTGTTACCGCCCACTTGGCGCTTATGGGCTATTAAGAAATTAGTTGTGACGCTAAAAGAAAGATTATCCAGTCGGAATATCTTTAACTGGAAATTTTTAGAAATGTAAGTACATATGTATAAAGTGACTGTGCTATACCCAGTTGCGTAGCGTGAATTTTTGCCACCGGGGGTAAAACTTAAATTTGCCGCCCCTAATTTGGCAATTAAAATATATTTTCAACATAATTTTAAAAAGATTGAAAATAAAACGTCTTCCCTAATTTAAAACGTGCAGGAACGCAGGCTGCAGTTTATTGCATCTTCATAAGCCCGTAGACTCACAGATTCAATCTTAAATTCTTCTCTTTCAATATATTGACGCTCTTGATTGAGGCATGCATTCCTCGTCTTCGACACCTAATACTATTACAGGGAAATTTTGTCCAAGCTCATCACCTAGAGCCTGCGCGATAAAAGGTGGGAATCTGAAAACCGCTGTTCGCATGGACATTGAGAGTATATATACTACGATTACATGCCGGACTGAGGACTTGACTGACAGTTAAATGCTCTTGATTTGAAATCGTTCTGGGGTTACATGATTTTCAAGTCTATTTGAAGCCGACTTCAAGTATGCATGTAATCATAGTAATAGACTCCACAAATGAGCAAGATCATTCTGCTCATTTCCACAACTCCGCATGCGCACTCATTTCCCTCCTTTTGTGGTGCAGGCTCTATTTTAATAAATAAATTATTTTCGCTAGGTATTTCTACACAAGTATAGAGAACCCCGATGTATAGTTTGCTTATAAGTTGGAACACGAAAAACATGATAGACCAAATTATGATCTGGGATGGGCTGCAATGCAATTAAATTGACCTATCTCTAAAACGTCTCATAAACGGTGCTGTAAAATGGGTCACGTTCGACTATTAGAAGGCTGAGAGGACAAGGATTACGAGTGGTAGCAAACATTCGCCGCGAAGCCAAGATTGTCGTCGAAGAAGGTGATGCCTACTTCAGGTATTTGCAATTCACCGGTCAGTTGATACTCAATTCGACTGTGGACTATTAGAGGGATTATGCAAGGCAATTGGAAAGCGGTACAAATTGAATAGGAAAGGTATTGTCTTCCATCTCAACAAATCCCGACCGTACTTCTTTGATGACCCGCCAAAAAGGAAAGTTTTGATTCCTCCAACTTATGGTCCAGGCGTCGCAGCATCAGCCAGGACCATCTGCTCAATGAGAATATTCTCAATAATCAATAATATAACCCTGTAGCATAGCCATGTTCTGTTTTTTTTTATGTGAAAGACTAGAGTCTCAGGAAAAGCCCTTTATACTGTGTCGACAATCTATTTTCTTCATATAGAGTGCAATGTCGAACAGAAGCTCTATTCGGGGAAGGAAGGAACTGCCAAAACCTACCCGCGATATTTTTAGTCCACCTACTTCCAAACATTACTATTGCGATTTTGACATCGGGGCATCGAGAAATAACTCGCTGTTGTGCAGACAGCTGGCTCGGTCCACTCTTGGCCGCCGTTTACATCGGCGCCACTCGGGGCCTTGGTTCACTTTGCAGCCCCTGCTTTACGCCACTGGCTATACCTCACCTTCCGTATTATAGTACAATCTTGCTTCTGCAATATTAGCTCTTCTTCATTATCTATGCATTGGTTCATAATAACCATAGAGTAACTATACACGTGAATATTTCTCTATGGTATAACGCAGTCTGAAGAAATTCGAATATGTATTATGTGGAAAACCTGCTAAAGTCAAGGAAATTTGGTCTTCAGAAAAAAAGACCACCCAAAGATTACGGACGATTGCGGACCTTGGGCCAGTTCAAAACCCAAAACGACATTTAAAGTGTTGTTTTCAGTCGACGTCGAATTGCGTGAACTAGCCCATTTTTCCAATCGTCTCCACTTTGGACATTAAGAAATGCCACCGTAAGAATATCTGCCGGATCATTTCTACAGAATGCTAATACTTTTCTTAGAGGCTAGGCAAGTTACTTTTCTGTTAGGTTATTAGAAATGTTCATCAATGGAAAAACCCAAGTTTGCAATTGAAAATGTATTGCTACCAAATTTCGGCTATAACCACTTTTAATAAGTTTCTTAATTTAATTTCAATCTTTTTTTATAGGTTATCAATGAAAATAATTCTTATCTAAGCCACTCAATAACGAATGTTGCCCCAAATTAGCAATTTCTCTGGCTAAAGATATACAGAAAATCACAAATTTTATCTCGCATTTATTTTCTGCCCACAATTGATCGATTGACATGGAAATGTCTCGATTATGACCAATTTCGCTTTTACTCAACTCCACTAGATAAAGAACGCATTAAGGCGAACAACAATGTAACGATTACAATTGGCTCAGTCTGCTCGTCATTGTCAACATTCATTAGAGGAATTAAGTGTGCTGCAACAGTTCCATCTCATGCATAGGAAAGTCCCAAGTCATCCTCTAACTTCGCGGGACAATTAGTGTATGGTTAAACAAGCCACTTTTTACCATTCAAGATAACACTGATTACAAACCGAAGTCAGTTCTACTACAATAGTCCAATTTTCACACAAAATAGCGCCTATCAGGATGAATTGCGCAATTTTCTGCAACATCTATTTCGAGAAGATAATTTAAATGATAAAAACATTTTTTGCATTTAATAATTTCGTTGCTGAATTGTTCCATTTTTAGGTTTCGATATTTTTACTACAAAGTTTGAACTTTGACTGGGTTCGTGTGTTATCGCGTTTAGAGCTTGTGCGGAGTCATGACAGTGGGGCATATTTATTTGTGTCACACTTTTTGACTCTTCTCTTGGAGGTGATAGCCACTGTGGGTTATGAATGAATCAATAAACAAATTTACGCCGATTTTTGTATGCGACTCGAGATAATAAATATGAAAAGCTGCTTAGGTAGAGATTTCACAGATTAGTATTAAGTGCACCTTAAACACTTCACGGGGATTAAACCCTAAAAAGGTAACTGAAATCTTGTGGCTTTTGCAATATTTTGATAAGAATGAAATGTTATTTTTTGGATCAATTCTGTTTTTAAGGCATGTCTCGATATTTCAAATAGCTGCTCATCCAATTAACTCAATTGGCTTGATATAAATATTTCTCAGTGATTGACTTATTTGGTGTGTTGTTAATGTATACATTATTATCTACTTTTAGCAATTAGCAGAGAATATGTTTTTCTAAGCTAACACTTACTTAATTGACCTGAATCTGTTTCATTCATTATCTGCCTTCATATTGATAAGAATTGGCAGATTTGTTAACCTGATTTTGCATAACAGTTCTGTCAATTCAATTCACTATCGGTGCTCAATTAGTCTTATCAAAATAATTCACTTATATATGTCATGTTTCGCGAAATTGTTCTGCTGTTTTATGAATTTTAAAAGTCTAAAAATGGTAAACCTTATGCCTCTTTTCGAGCCTATTAAACTATTTTTAAGTTGAAAATACAACATGAAGTGCAGTCAACTGACTTCAGATGGGTTAAAGTAGGGCTGCCTTCAGTGCGATCAGTGCTTTGGCGCCTCATTTTGTTTTAAGTTCATTGATTATTTGTTCGGCTGTGATGGATGTGTAAAGCCATCCTGTGGAATTTAGGAAGCTTAAGCCAGCTCTACACGATGCTGCGAACGTCCATGCGAATGTTGGCTTCCAACGTTTGTTTCAATACAACAGCCCGAACCCCAAACACCAACGTTGCAACCTTGACATTGGCCGTACGGTGCGCCCTACCACCAAGCGTCCAACATTGGGGAGGGTGTTTATAGCATCGTGCTGAGCCGGCTTTATCAGTAATCTGATCTCCAGTCTAGCTGTCTCTTAAATCATCCCAAACGCAACTACCTTCACAGGGAAAGATCAAGTGGCTCCCTCTCGTCGCGATGCCCAGCTTGGCAGAGTGGTCTCCTGTGGGTCGATGTTTCGTGATGATTGCAGTGGCCGTGTTTTTTTAATGAACTTGCTGGTTCTTCGCCATACAAAATCGAAAACCCAAGCTGCTTTGAGCTGTCAGGACCTTGCCTGAACCTGACCTTGCACAGAAAGGTCGAGATAGAAAGGATATTAAAATATTTGTTCTAAATTCAAAATTTTCTGGATAATATCTTCTAAAGTTGAAAATTTTATCAAGGATTCTGTTGTTGTTGTTGTAGTTTGATTAATTTACTAGCATAAAGCTAGCGAACCCTGACCACAGGGTTTCTTACTGGTCCAGCCTCGCGGCTATATAGACCAAATTACTTGACTAAAATTAAACTATTTATCTTTCGTTGATACAAGGCTGAAAGACGCGTCCTGGTTTGGGGCCAGAAAGCGTGGCAGATGTCACTGTTTGGGGATGTGAAAAATGTCACATCAAAGTAGACAAAGCTGGTCTGATGAATAAAGCTGTCATTTAAAGTGTCAGAAGGGGTACGTCCGGTGATGTAGAATCCAAACTGCGCAAAGAAAGTCCAATCAAAATATCTCAATGTAGAGCCAATCTGTTAATTGTCAGTGTATGCATGTGTGTGAGTTTTTCTGCAAGAGTCCCAATACAGCATCATGTCCCCTTTCATCAAGGATTCTGTTTGAACAATAAATTGTACCACACTCAAGCTTATAAACTGCACTAAAAGTATGGAATAAAAACGGATATCATCACTCTCCGCAAAACTCGCAGAGGTTTCAATTTATCTTTCTCTCGTATAATTTACTATATTACCAAGGATGACAATGTTTTCAATGTAGTACCAACATCTACTGATTTTGCCTAATTTTAATCCGTATTTCCCAAAACTTGTACTTAAGGGTACAATACAAAATATTCCGAAAATAAATTGATAAAATCTTAAGCTGCAGTGAATAGGGGATGGTTGCATTGTTCAATTCCGGGGATGGTTGCATTGTTCAATTGACGTGCTATTATTTATAAATGCATTAATGACCGCATTACATCATTTTTGCAATAGATTCTACATGATCTAAATGATTAATTTGTGAAACAATATCCATCAATATTCACATGCGTGTCTTCATATTGAAAATGACAAATGTCGACGGCGACAGTTGACGTTTAAGGTTAGATACTCTGAAGATAGATTCAGTTGAGGTTTGCAAAATTTCCCTTGCCGTTTTTTTAATGAACTCAAAAATTCTCAAAACCCAGTTCATTAAAAAAACACGGCCAGTGATTCTGGTGGGGTGGTTTTAGGAGGTCCATTGTTTTTCCTTTGTTGTAAATGGGTTTAGTCCCCCTTGTTGTAAATGGAGGTAGTCCAGGGCTCCAGTGCTCTCCACTTTTGACTGGCTAGCAGCAGGTGATAAACAAAAATTGCGTTTTTGACTCCGCCTATAGGTCTGGGCTAGTTTCTTGTTATCATTTATGTTCATACGTCTGGGAGCCCAAACAAATGCTACGTTGTACTTTCTACTAAGCCTATCTAGCTTAGCTCTGCATCGCTCCACCAGCTTGAAGGGCATAATTACCGAATCCAGAGCTTTTATAGAGACTTGCTTGCCTATGTACGAAAATTACAATGCGTAATTTTTTGTGTAGGTTTGAGGCTTATTGTTCAGCAGGATTTCAGGAGCGCCAGGACCCCGCTTAAAAATTTCAAGCGTGCATAGTGAACTGTTAGTGGTATCTAGACAAAACCTTGTCCCGACACCATCTGACGTCTTGGAGTTGTCGATGAATATTCGTATATCGAACTTCCTCAGGTCCTCTCGATGGAGAAGTCCTTACTGAAGGTCAACCTAAGATGAAGTTTATCCGCGGCTGTAGCTACAATACTCTCGAGAATCAGGTTCAAGATTTTGCTATGACCTTAGAGCTCTAAGGTCCAGGCCCGGAGGATCCAAGTCTGGGGTCACTGCACGAGACTAGGTTTTTGATGTTGGGGAGAGAGGAGATGAGGTGCAACAGATCAACAACGGCGTTTGTCAGGCATGTTCTCATGACACTGCTGCCCTATGTTTACCGCCCTTTAGACCCTTCCCAACTTAGGAAGACTGTCAGGGTGCATTGTTTATAATGGAGAGTGTTTTCTGTAGCTCCCACCACCTCGTGCAAAGCTGTCTCAGTGGATCTACCTCTGAAATACGCATGTTGAGGTCAGGCCAATAAAGTCACACCTTACTGATTATTATCAGAAGTGGGAGAGGATTACTCTTTCCAGTGCCTTAAGTACGAAGGCTGTCAGGCTCTGGGATACCTGTTTGACGCCATCTTTCCAGCGGAAAATTGGGTCTCCCTCGCTTACCGTAGATCACTTTCCGAGCAAGTTTATCTTCACTTATACGAGCTAGTGGTCGATCATCAGCGAATTGGGGGAATAACATGTAGCATAACATGCACGTGCTGATGGAAGTGCGATCATAACCTCCTAGCGGTGGCCATTGGTACCTATCCTATCATCGGGCTAGTCCCTTCCAAGTATGGTTGGCGTGAGGCTATTACCCTCGCCCGGAAAAAAGTATTATTAGGGAACGAGCAACATTTGTGTCGTGCAATGTAAGAGTGGTGGGCCTCCGTATCTTAGAGTATTGAAGGTTGATTTGCTTTGGAGTCTCATTTTGTTGTATCTTTCGCTATGGGGGTGGAGCGGCTCCAGAAGTGCACTATACGTAAGTGCAATTATAGTGCACTTCTAGACTTGCTTTGGTTTTGCAGCGGAAATATGACGGAATGTGGCTCCAAAGTGGGTCGGTCAACCTCTAATGTTTTGAAGTGTGGAGTACCGCTTTTGCAGTGAACGACACATTTGTTGCGAGAGGCCAGGACCGGATTCCGGTTGTATAGCCTTTAAAGAAGAAGTAGATACGACTCAATACGATACCGGAGCCTTCCTTGCTTTATTTTCTACACAACATCTATGTCGCGATAGCGCTCGCAGATTTCGTGGTTGTATAGTCTTCCTCACATAAAAGGCCAACAATTCTTCGGAGGATTTTCCTATCAGCCAAAAGGTTAGTATTCTTTTTGCTAAGCACCCACGTCTCGGATGCTGTGATTCGGCAT
This sequence comes from Thereva unica, assembly GCA_949987705.1. Taxonomy (NCBI): domain Eukaryota; kingdom Metazoa; phylum Arthropoda; class Insecta; order Diptera; family Therevidae; genus Thereva; species Thereva unica. The sequence continues at coordinate 51,502,312 of OX465281.1, read as the reverse complement.
CGTCGTTGTTGTCAAGTCAATGCTGGGCTTAAGCTTGCCAATATAGCTATAGGCCTTCGTTTTTAGGCCTTCTTGTACGATATAAAAACGACGTTTTTCAAATCTGCAGAAAATTAAACTTCCTTTTAAGCTGGTTTTCAGTTTCGGCCCCAAGACTTAAGATTTGGCATATCAATTGAACTTTTTTAAAAACTGTCAATAAATTTTGATTTAGGAATTCTGATTGTTCTATAAGATTTTCATGGTGGGATGAAAGTTGGAAAGTCTCAGATTACGGAGCTCTACTAAAGAGCATTACCGGTCGGCTTTGTTTACCGTGCGAATGCCTAATGAAAAGCAAATCATCGCCGTCATCGAACAGCATGCCTTATTTTGCAGTACGCTCAATAGGTATCTGATTTGTCATCTGTCTCGAAACTTTCGCTTTTTGGCAACCGAGGAAAGTACGAACGAGAGCCGAAAGCGAGTTTTGGTTTACTCGGTATGTTTCACTGATCGTTGATCCTGAGTTCGCCCAGAGGATGTTGTACCATGATCTAATTTCAATATAAGAAAGTGTTTGGTTATTAAAAAGTGGAATGCATTTGTTTTTCACGACATGACAGAGTTATAGTTCGAATGATGACAACCATGAATGTGTTCTCGTTAAGTTAATTGATGGTTGAGTTTGAATTGATTTTTCATTCGACTTTTGTTCAGATTTTTAAAACTAGAACCTAGAATGATCTCACTTTATATTGTTTTGATTATAATGTATTAAAAATTTCGTCATCTATAGCCTAGAAGTTAAGGAGTCGACTACCATCGCAGAAGCTGGAGCGCGAGTCCGCCGCAGTAACATGGTACTTTGTCTTCTTATCCCTCCTCATTCGGTTGACACAAATTTCTTGCTCTCACATCTACCATCGACTGTAAGCGCGGAAGTCAGGTTTCATTAGCGGTTGTATTAAATGAGATCCGATGAAATAAAACCGCATGCTCACGTTGGGATTCTCTCATTTTTCTCTCTCTTCAATAGAGCTTACAGTTTGACATTGCAATCTAGATAAAAAAAACCGACATGTTAAAGATGCTAACCTCTATGGTCTAGAATCTCCCATAAAACAAGGTGTAGCAGAAACAAATTACCAAAATGCCGCTTTTAATAATTTCCTCTCCACTGTAAGATTATAACAAACAACAAAAACCCCATCTAAATCCGCATGCATATAGCGGCTTTCAGTTCAGAAACTTGGTACAAAATACCATATATATTGTGTCAGACGATAAAAATAACCAAAGTCTACTATTTGGACTGCCGCCAATTGTTTCCTTTTCCCAAGCGGTAGCGATGTAATGTGGTTGAGGTTATTGCATACCGGGCATTTTTTAATCTCCTCTTAACAGTGATGCTAGTATTGATGTCTTCTTCACTGATAGGTAAATAATATTATGTAAACGGTTTTTTAGTGCCGATTGGATTTTTGTTACACGCGTTCGATGAATGTAAACAAATTTAGAAATGCATTTTTAATTCCTTAGAACAGGTGACTTAAATTGCTTTTGTTACGAGATATTGAGGGAGAATCATGTTTCAAATATCGAAATTTATAATGCTTTTTTGATGTTTTGTTTTTGTAAGATATTGGGTGAATGATCACATTTTCAAAATCGGTTTCAAATAAATGGAAGAGAATATCCTAAATAAATCCTGCTCATTTATCAAAACTAGCTTTAAAACGTCACAGTTATTTAATGTTGAAATACTGAAGGTGTAGATGGCGCTGTTTGAGCGACAAGCTAAATTAGAATAAGAAAGTATACAAATGGAGGCTAGACATACATACGATATATTCCGCTCGGTGGCGTTACCAACTAGGTGACTGGAACCATGCACCAAATGCTGTAAATTCACACAACAACGAACTGCCCTCTTTTAACATAAAGCAAACGAAGCAAATTTTACCTTTTTGTGAAATTCGGATATTTGCCATTTGTAGGTGCAAGTTTTTTATAAAATGAAATAAAAAAATGATGAACAAGCCCCATTGTACGCAGAATAGAAAAACGGCTGCGCAACTCTCTAAATATTGGTGTGCACCCGCGCAGCTTAGAGGGAACGTTTATCATAAGTACATACAGGATCATTCTACCTTGGCCTTATTACAAACAATAAATATCACGGCCAGCAGTGCCGGTGGATCGTGTTGGCCCCTGGTGAGTAGTCACAGCTCTCCCCCCCCCACAAACTGTTGGTGTTTTACCTAAAACGGAAAGTTGCTAAGTCACATGTGGAGTTCCCGCAGGGATCTGTCCGGAACTCTCTTCTGCGCAACACTCCCGCCTTCCAAAATGAGAAGTTACGATCGGGATGGCGGATGACATGGGATAGTGCTCGTAAGACGACGCTCCATGAAATGGAATTATGGGCGAACCAAGTGGTCTGGGAGATTAAAGCGTGGCCTGAAAGCTGCTATCTAACTATGAGCACAAAACTTAAGCTGAGCACAAAACTTAAGCTGCACAAACCGGGAAAACTAGTATCCGCACTGACCTGGGAACTAGGAATACGGAATCAGAACGCGATTCTTTACTAATATGAGTATTTGGCTTTCGATTCCACTCATTTCAGTACGCGATACTTTTTTTTATGTGAAAGACTCGAGTCTCAGGTAAGGTCCTTTATACTGTGTCGATAATCTATTTTCTTCTTATAGAGTGCAATGTCGAACAGCAGTTCCAGTCGGGGAAGGAAGGAACTGCCACAACCTACCTGCGATGGAGTCCACCTACTCCCAAACAGTACTGGCGCAACATTGGGGCATCGAGACACAACTCGCTGGAGTGTTATGCCTCCTGAAACGAGTTGAATCTCAAGGGTACTCCCCAACGCTTGGAAGAATTCGTTCATAATTCCTATTCACAAAAGCGGTAGCAAAAACGAAATATCGAATTATAGACCAGTTGCGAAGATGTCTGTTATTCCAAAACTTTTCGAATCAATTATCTATTCTGCAATCGCTCCTATCTGCAAGAGGCTGGTCTCAACGTATCAACATGGTTTTCTTGCAGCTCGTTCCACTACCACCAATCTTCTTGAGTTCACTTCTCATGCTGTCGAGGGCCTCGTTTCTGGTTGTCAAACTGATTGTGTTTATACTGATTTTAGTAAGGCATTTGACAAGCTCTCCCATTCTATTATAATTCTAAAATTAAGTAAGCTTGGCTATCCGCAAGCCCTTCTAGTATAGTTCCAGTCCTATTTAGCTGACAGGACCTACCAAGTTCTTTTTCGTGGTTCCAAATCAGTAACCATTGAAGCGACATCCGGTGTCCCTCAAGGAAGTCATCTTGGCCCTCTTCTCTTTATCTTGTCAATTGATGACATTGTTCCCTTGCTAAAACACTGTAGAATATTGATTTATGCTGATGACATCAAATTGTACCGTCACATAAAGAGTATTGAGGATTGCAAACTTTTGCAAGTTGACCTTGACACCTTTTACTCTTGGTGTGCTAACAACAACCTGGTTCTTAATATTGGTAAATGTGAAGTCATGACTTTTAGTAGGAGACGTGATCCTATAATTTTTAACTGCACCTTTTCTGGTGAGGGTATCCCTCGTGTTAATTTTGTTAAAGACCTCGGGATTAGATTTGATAGTAAGCTGGATTTCTCCACACACATCAACTATATCTCCGCCAGAGGTAGTTTAGTCCTGGGTTTTATTAAAAGGTGGTCCAAAGAATTCAGCAACCCCTTGATTACTAAACACCTATACATTTCCCTTGTCAGACCATTACTCGAATATGCGTCCCAGGTTTGGTCTCCTCATTACAATTCGCATGTTAGAACTATTGAATCGGTTCAACGAAGGTTTGTTCGATTCGCATTGAATCGTCTTCCTTGGGAAAACCCAATAGTTCTTTCATCATATGAATCCCGGCTTAAGTTACTCAACTTAAGCTCTCTTCATAAGCGTCGTGAGGTGGCCGATATTGTATTTGCTCATCAGCTTCTTAATGGAAAGGTTGACTCAGGTTTTCTAGGTCGCCGTGCATAGTTTAGAGAGAGTCGTTATAACCTGAGAGGACCACCTGTTTTACAAATCAACTCCTCTAACACGAATTACGGCAGATTTGAATCTGTAAACCGTATGTTCATTAATGTTAACAAAAATATTATTGTCCTTAGCGTGGGCATTGGTAAAGATGTCCTTAAAAGGAGTCTTTTAAATCTCACGTGACCACCTATGTTTCCTGTAGCTTGCGTTGGTTACATGTTGATTTAATTTACTAATTTTTATTTTGCATGCTTAGTGTTGAGCCTAATCTCAGTGCTTGGTTGTGCTGAGTACCTTTCTTGGTTCAGCTAAGAAGTGCGCCTTCTGTATTAGAAGGGTAAACTCTATTACTAACTAAACCCTATTACTAACATAGCACCTTAGGTAAGGAGAAAAACTCTAGTTTTCGGAAGGACAAATGGAGGGGAAAGAAATGCTCGATTCGTTTTTTTTTTAGTGGTTATTTTATTGAGAGCTTGAAGAATATGTAGGTTTTTTTTCGCCGCCATGACGTCCGGTAGAGGGTCTCCCGCCCAGTATGTAAATTCCGTTGTGTCCAAGCTGCAGGCGTTCTCGCTCGACTCAAAAAAAAAATAACAATTTTATATTCTATAAATAGGCTCCTTCAATATGAATGAAAGGATTTTTCGATTTTCCGAGTTTCACCGAAGATAGTCCGGAAAATCGGAAAATGAGAAATTTCCTCGGCATATTTTCCAATTTCGCAAAGGCGGATTAATTTGTATCGAAAAATCTCTTCATTCATATTGCAGCGGCATATTCAAAGACCATTGTGACGCGAATTGAGGCCAATCAGACAATTAGCAACCGAGTTATGCTGGACAAGGTCCGGAAAAACAGATTTTCGAGAAAAACGCGTTCAACTTTGGGAGCGCGCCAAAAGGAAATGGGGTTTCTTACCTTGTTTTCGGCTAATCCGCGATTCCTGCTCCATAGAACACCTCTACTCCGTCTTCTGCATCGCTGTGGTCGCGTTTCGAGTCGACTTTGACTTTACTAGCGCCTGTATATGTGTGCGCCTCTCCCTGCGCTACTCTACGGTTATCACTCGCGCGGGCGTATTCTCCTGCGTGCATCGTGATTTTCGGGGATAGGAGTGGGGGGATCAAAAAATCCTCTCGCACACATGTTCATGAAGGGTCATAGGAGAGATAGATGGAAGAAAAAAAACTAGATTTTTGACCCCGGTAAAGTGCTATGCTATGTGCTATGTCGTCTGTGAGCTAGAACAGTACAGAGAACGACGGCCGCACCAGTCGCGGGAGTTCTACCAAAGAGTCCGCAGTATGACGCAATTCACACCACGTTGCACATACTGCAAGGACAAAGAAGGTAATCTGATCACCGATCCTAAAGGCATCTTGGAGCGATGGGAAGAGCACTTTCATGAATTGCTAAATGGCGAGCTAACTGAGGATTCGGAGGCTCCACCAATATCTGAGGACAATGCTATGCTGCCGCCACCAAGCATAGAAGAAGTTAGCAGAGCCATCAGCCGGCTCAAAAACAACAAGGCCTCGGGTGCAGACGGCATCGCAGCGGAGCTGGTTAAATATGGAGGGCCTACATTACACCAAGCGATTCATGAATTAATTGTGCAAGTATGGGAGCAGGAAGTGATGCCAGAAGACTGGAGAAAAGGCATCCTCTGTCCGGTACACAAAAAAGGAGATATCACAGCGTGCACTAATTATCGCGGTATAACGTTGTTGAGTACCGTGTATAAGATATTCTCCGCTATCCTACAAAACAGGATGGCCCCATACGCCAGAAACATCATAGGCCATTACCAGTGTGGCTTCAGCCCAGGCAAATCAACGACTGATCAGATTTTCACCTTGAGGCAGGCTATGGAAAAATGTCTAGAGTTTCAAAACTCAATTCAACACCTCTTCATAGACTTTAAAGCCGCCTATGATAGCATAGCCAGGGTAGAACTCTACAAAGCCATGAGAGAATTCGGCATCCCCAACAAACTGACAAGACTATGTAGGTTGACCATGATCAATGTGTCAAGCCAAGTAAAGGTATCCGGAACACTGTCCAGACCAATCAACATCTATAATGGACTCCGACAAGGGGACGGTCTGGCCTGCCTCCTTTTCAACCTGGCGTTGGAGAAAGTGATCCGAGATTCGGGCGTGACATCTAGAGGTACAATCCTCCACAAGTCCACCCAATTACTGGCTTACGCAGACGACATTGACATCATTGGAAGAACAACAACAGCTGTACAAGAAGCTTTCACTCAGATTGAGCAAGCGGCAGGAAATCTGGGACTGCACATTAACGAAAGCAAAACAAAGTACATGGTGGCCTCGTCTGGAAGAACACCTAACATTGGTCCCACAATCAAGGTAGCGGAACACGAGTTTGACGTGGTAAAATCATTTACCTACCTTGGGTCAATAGTAGCAGCCGACAATAGCATGGAACCAGAAATACGCGCACGACTGCTAAAAGCCAACAAAGCCTACTATAGTCTGTCAAGGCTCTTCAAATCCAAATATCTAACCATAACGTCTAAACTTTTACTATATAAGACGATGGTCTTACCCGTTCTCACATATGCATCCGAAACGTGGGTGCTTAGCAAAAAGCACTCAAACCTCTTGGGCGTGTTTGAGAGGAAAATACTTCGGAGGATTGTTGGCCCCGTATGTGAGGAAGGACGATTCCGGAGACTCTACAATGACGAGATCTACGAGCGCTATCGCGACATAGATGTTGTGAAGAAAATAAAGCTCGGTAGGCTCCGGTGGGCAGGGCATCTAGCTCGTATGAGTGAAGATGAGCCTGCTCGGAAAGTTCTCTGCGGTAAGACCTATGGGGTGCGACAGCGAGGGAGGCCCAACCTTCGCTGGAAGGATGGCGTGGACCAGGACGCTCAGAGTTTAGGGATGCCAAACTGGATGACATCGGCTCAGAATCGGGACCGGTGGAGAGAACAGTTGCGCGAGGCCAGGACCGGATCCCGGTTGTAGAGCCGTTAAAAAAAAAAAAAAAAAAAAAGTGCTATGTCCCCTAGCCCGGAATACGGTACATTTACCTTATTATTTCATGCCACTTGCTCCAGAGAAATAAGTAATCCATCTAAAAAGTAGATTATCTAAAGGTATCATTTAAGTATTTTGGCAAGAACAATCGACCAAAACTTTCATTGTCATTTATAAAGTTTTTTTATAATTATTGCTAAACGAGTTCCCTAAAAATTGTGTAAATCTTTTAGGGAGGTCTTTTATTTTGAGGTAATTTTTCGTTATTTTATTTTAATGGTGGACTTTTACATCTTACTGAATAAGGAACTAATTGGTCGAGCTGTGCCAAAACACTTTGGTGTAACTAAAATAGGTATTTCAACCTGGGTACCATCTTTATCGAAACGCTTGACATTTGCCATTAATTGTAAAAATAAAGCAACGAGTTGTAGTTTATTCATTATTATTTGTGTTTCGTACAGAAGTTCCTTGAATTTAAGCCGGTAGCCAGCATGGAAAACAAAGCTGGAAGTAATTCCAGCGAAAATCACTCATTACCTTTATAGCCTATTCCATGTATTTCTCTTAAATATAGCTATTTGGTATTTTTCGTCATTTTCATGATTTATTATTTCCGTATTTGTTTTAGACCACCACTGATATTTGTGACTCTTGATACCAACGATTATCGCGTTGCGCACGTGCAGAATGCTCAGTCTCATGGCGTCTATAAGATTGTCATTTCGCTTTTGTGTAGTAGCTGCAATTAAAAAATGCTTTCAAACGCGCCTAAAAATGGCTCATGGAATTTGGACCTAGGACGTCGAGAACTATTAATAAGTCCGAGTATGATAAAACAAAATAATTCTGCGCCACCACGTGTTTCTCAGACGATGCAAAAAAAACGGTCTCAAGTCCACAAATGATACTCATCATCACTTGATGGACATTTTCACCGCCTGCCGTTGTTACTAATGCACGCCTTGATCGAGTTACAAAGTCGTCGCATATGAGAAATTTCAAATACTTTCTATATGATGTCTATATGATGCGAAGACACATGTCTCAAAATTTCTCTTCTTGGACAGTTAGGAGCATTTAAGCTGACAAGAAGTAAATCCCGGTGGGGCTCAGTATCGCCATCCACCCCCCGTCGCAGAGTGCCTCGATGTATAGAAGAAGTGTAATCGTGGAGAAAATCCAAAGTGATAATGAATGTGTAGCTTGGGCAAACATTGATTAGATAACACCATGATGTTAATGACAGTTCCTCAAGAGTTTCTGGAATTTTGTTGCCGGAGCATGACTTGCTGCTACAGTAACCTTTGGTAACCGTGGCAATAAATTAACATTTTTAGCGTGCTCTTGTTTGAATCAAGTGGGCCTTAATGAAATGAGAAAATAACCAAACTGCTGGCTGCTTTCTTGTGATCTCGCATCGTGTTTCTCCTCAGCAACAAATAGAAGAAAAAATGATATTTTTCTTCGCTTATCACACTTTACATTTACAATTCACCTTTTATCATATTTGATTAAATCGACGCTGAATTGCTCTGCTCCAATTTCGTCATGTATGCATGCAGATTTTTCAACATAATTCACTAACTCCGGTGTTTACCTAAGAAGCAACACGAAAATTGAATTGATATGATGAAGATAAACAGAATCTCACAAAATATTTTGATAACGAGAAAATTAAAATAATCTTGACTAGACTGAAAAACCAACAAAGTCGTCGGATTCAAATGCGAGGCATTGCTCAACATAAGAATTGACATTGATTGGATATGTTCAAGAAATATGTCATCGGACGAATTGGAGAATTTAAACAAGTCGAAAATTAGATTAACTCGAATGTTTTTATTCGAAAGCGAATCAATTAACTTAATCATGATTAAGGGGTGATTAAACACGACTGCAAACCGTGCCTCAATTAATTAAATAAAAGGCGGTAAAAGTTTATTGCTGACACAGCGAACGATGAAAATGTTTCATTAGTGAAATTAATTTACATATTTATTGTCAGGAATGGAAGTTTGAGTAGAATTCAATATATGCATGTCGGACTTCATTTATACCGTAATTTTGTTAATTATTGTTGGTTGGGAAGATGGATTTTGATCTGAGATGTGAGCCATATTCAGCCAACTCAGTCTAGTCCAACTACCACTCAATTTCAGTTTTTTATATTCTCTCCAAAGCCAATGGATATGATGGAGTACAAAAAGCTTATGGGGTATCTAGAATTTATCCTTATTCTTAACGACAAATAGTGTAGAGTTTTAAATAAAAAAAGCTTCCCTGCTGTTCTTTAAGTGCCTTTGAGAAGATCGTAATCAAAATTTGCAGCAATTCGGTGTGCAGTCTCCAAATTTTTCATCTGCTGAATTTCCATGCCCATAGGGGAGTTGCCATTTATATTAACAATGACGTGGTGTTCCAGAAGATCTACAGTATTGCATCCTTTGAATTTAACCATCTTTGAATTAAAATAGATGTCCATACCCGCGTCATATTCTTCTATTTTCTATACAGAAGCCCTAATATTAGTAATGAAGCCACCACTGCAGCCTTCGACGACTATTACTGAACGGACTACCGGACTTTTATTTACTTGTTTTCATTCTGTTTTAAAGTCAAGCTTAGAAATCACCCTTTGTACTACTAGTCTGTCATGTCGTTCAAGTCATGGTCAGTGTCTAGTAGTAAGCTTGCTTTGAAGGATAGAAGAGAAAGGATAGGTTAGGGGTCTGGAGGGTGCGTGAGTAGATGTCGATGAACCTTGCGTTTGATATCTGAGATGTTATATGAGTTCGGAAACACCGACTGCGGAAGACAGTTCCACAATCGAGTTGTTCTATTTATAAACGAACTACTAAAACGTAATGTGCGCGAAGAGGAGGGCTGTAGCGTGTGGGGGTGAGCAGAGTTGGTTAGTCTTGTGTTCCGGGAAAAAAGTTGCCGTTTAGACAGGAGTTTTCTAATTTCAGTGGAACAGTCGCTATGCTAATATCGCTAAAATTTGCTTAAGGCTGCTTCATTCCTACGTGGCTTAAAGGGTCGATGGAAGAGCAAAGGGTGCTATCGCCAATGAGTTTGATGACGCGGTTTTGGAATTTTTCCAGTTGGTTTTGGAGGGCCCGCCCAGATATATGAGTTGGCTGAGGGAGGAACTTGCATCTCTTAAGGAATCCTAGGCATAGGTAAGCTTGTTTAGCGATTTGGAATATGTGATTACTTCATAGCAGATCTGAAGATAAGGTTACGCCTGGCAAAAGATGGTCTGCCATTACATTCTTTTTGTCCACTGAGAGAGAGGGACGGGTGGTGCCGGTTTTTGTACAGATCAAACAGTACTTTGTTTTGGTTATGTTGAATTCGGCACGATTCTTGAGGCCCCAAGCAAGAATGAGTTCAATGTCCCCGTTAATGCACCTGTTTGTCTTATCTTACGGAGGTGTGGGAGTAACTCAGAGTACAGTCTTCAGCGAATCTGTGAAGTGCCCCTAACCCAGATCATGAGAGATCTGAGAGCAGATCATTAATAAATATACGAAAGGCTGGTGAGAGAATCAAGGGGAACGCCGGTCGAGATGGAATGAGGGTCGGATTCGATGCCATACAATACTATCTTGATTCAACGGCTAGAAAGAAAGCTCTCAATCCAGTTCCTTAGAACTGTGTCGATACCAATAGCTTGGAGTTTATTCAACAGAGAGGGATGCAAGAGAGCAACCAGACCAGACTCACTGAAGCCATGGATGTTTTGGCTGAGAGCCTCAGTCACATGAGAAGGTTGTCAGTAGATCTTTTCGGGCTAGAGCCGTTCTGCCTGTCGTGTAAAATTCGGTTTAATTCCAGATATTTCATAAGCCTTCTATTGATTATAATAATTATTGTCTCCATGATTTTGGAGAGAACAGAAGTAATTGCGGTAGTTTAAAGGGTCGCTGGTTTCACCTTTTTTGGAAATGGGTTGAACATCAGCTAGTTTTCAAGAGTTGGGATAAACTCCGGAGAAGTATGATAGCGCGAAAAGTTTGCGCAGAGGTTAAGCCAGAGGTAAGGCACATTTCTTGAGTACCATAAAGGGAATATTGTCTGGGCCAGTGGCCTTGGCCAAATAGCTCAAATGGCACCAGCGTTTCTAGCGAAGCTCTTTGCAAACCTCAACAACTTACATCCACTTGTAAAATGTCCTAGGAGAGTCCCTGATATTCCAGGTCAAGGAGCACATCTCCTTGATCTATATCTTACTTCTCCCCCAACGCGGTACCTCGTCGAGATTAGCTCACCCTTGGCAACTCGGACCACAAACTAGACAGGGCTTATTTTCCATATCCATCCCCGACCACAACCACCACAGCTCCTAAAAGGACAGTCTGGCAACTGGTTTGGCCCTATTCGCTATTTCTAAGCTACTTACTGGGATTTGTGTTTACACAGTGCCAATGTAAACTAAATCCTTCTCTGTGTCACCAAACTCATACGAGCGGGTGGTATGCGTTTGGTCATTGCTCACTCTAGCAAATCTATGAAGCGGAACAGATTATTCAATGGGGAATGCAATCAAAGCTAAAGAAACTTATAAAGCCTCCAGACGTTCGCCTAATGATTCACTTCGTCGTGAGTACATCAAATTGAGAAGCTCCTGTAATTCCATCATCAGGAAAGTCAAATCATTTTTCGATGAGAGGTTGAGAAGTAAGATTCTCAATACTACTGCAGGCAGTAAAATGGAGGATGCCAGAAACTGTACAGACTTTGGTACCACCTCCAATAGCTATGTGTAATATGTCGTTGGATAGGTATTTTTGACCTGAATACAATTTACTATTGCGCCTAGTTCGAAATCTTTGTCCGTTTTGAGTAATACGATCAGAACTGTACGAAGGTAGAGTTTTACATGTCACCCTGTATTTTTGTTACCGTATAACCTATTTGCATGAGTAAGGCACTAATGAACGGAGAATTCCTCCACCATTTGTGAAACCCCCCTCTTCCCTGCTGCAATCCAGATATGTGCCGCAATTATGCTATTTTGTATGTAAGTACTGGCCCATGTGGAACCATGCTGATAAGCTTTGCATCCCACAAAACGTCTGTCGCTGCAGGGGCAAAGAAATAGACGAATAATAAATGGTCTTTAGCCAGAGCAAGACAGCGCACACTTACTGCCTAGTGCCTAGTCCGGGAAATTACCAAAAAAAACGCACGAAAGGAGATAAAACTCCAAATTGGCTGAAAATTGGTTCACAGCTTCCTTGTGACTTTTTAAGAACACAATTTCGGAATCCAAAAAAAACATGGCCGCCGAAGATATCGTGTTTTTGTCGAGTTTTCCATTATATTTCGGTTTCTATTCCGAAATTGTTTTCTTAAAAAATCACAAAGAAGCTGTGAACCAATTTTCAGCCAATTTTGAGTTTTGTCTCCTTCAAATGCTTATTTCCCGGACTAAGTTACGTTCTGGATAACTGATAAGATCCCCAGGCTTGAAGTCAAATAACGGGCCCATACACTACAAGGTGTTATGCGTACAAACAAGGCGTTCAAAGAAAGATTGACATTGTGTTTTCTCTGACAGCTCTATTCATAACATAAAATTTCAATGGCTATTGATAACAACTTATTTCTAGTTAAAGAACTCAATTCGATTTCAAATCGAACAAAAGCGAAAACCATAATAGTGCATGTGTAGCTCAGCATTCAAAAAGTTTGTTACAAAGTCTGTGGGACATGTCTGAACTCATAACACCTTTCAGTGTATGAGCCCCTATTAGCTGCTTAAGACATCCGCCACAACCGACCGAGCAAGTACGGAACTCTAGGTCGTGGCAACAAAACAACTCGCCAAGTGCTAATTAGACCTCGGATCGAATTGGAGGCATCCTTACAACTAAACTAACCTAGCCAATAAATAAAAATAATCCAACCAATTTCTATAATTGTGTTTTTCAGAAAAAAGAATATTCTCCTAAAACTGTGGGAATTTTTGGTCTCTTACGTTAAGATTAAGTGGAGTTTAAGCTAGATTTCTCCCTCTATACTTTAACGTAATGCCATTTCTATGATTGAATTCAATCTTTTAGCTCAAATAGTGTTAGTGTTCTTAGAAAAGCCTAATAATGATAGTATAGTAGTACAATGATACTCACTGTAATCGCTTACATCCCATTACAGCAAGACGTTCTCTTTATATGCAACACAGAATGTCGCCAATCACTACCATAGGCAGTAATAATGTCAAGGGGATTTTTCATTTGTCAGGACCTTTCATAAAATCTCTACTTCGTGTAGCAGTTCTTCTAATGACGAGACTCAGAAGTTGGCTAGAATAAAACAAAACCTGGCACGTGTTTACTATATAACGTAGGGATACCACCGTTCAGTAGGTTGACAGAGATCCCCTTATTTATGGAAATAAGAAAAATAGAGGGTGATAGAACTGAGCCCTGTGAAACATCAGCTAAGTAGGTGGGGGTTGGGATTATATGCCATGCAGCAATACAAAAAGTTATGTAATTATTCGATACGGCAACATTAGACTCGACGTGATAAGAATTAAATATAAAGAATCAAACAGCTTGAATGCTGGAAGGTCCTATCACATCTGGCGTACTCCTTCAATGATTGAATAATATTTGTTGAAGTGTCTTTGGTTGTTCGCCAACTATTAACTTTCTACCTGAATAAGAATCAGAGAATTTTAGATTGCAGTATTTGATTACTAGTAATTGTAAGTGATATGAAAACTGCAGTTAGTTATCACCTCTAGCTGCTTTCGAATCAATGAAATTGTAGTGCCAATTGGCCCCTCACAAATGCCAAGCCTCTAAATTCATCGTAATAGACCCCACCTCAACCACGAAAAGGTTAACTCAGAGCTGTACTCTACACTTGAAAATTCATCTGGTAAGCAATAAAAGTTATCTCCTTCTGAAATAAGAAAAACATTGGAATCGTTATCAAGTAGTAATTCATTTTTTTACTTTCATGCGTCAAAAATATTTTCATCATCGAAAACGATAAGAAATTGATAATTTCTAGTTTTGTGTACTGGATTGGAAGCATTTTGCTACTGCAAAAATTAAAGCCTCAAATTTATCTTTGGATTTTATTTTATGTTAGGTTCATTTTATTACCAATGATAAGGTGGTGGATTATAAACGATGAAGTTTAATTAAAACTTTCCAGAAAAAAATAAGGACAAGGTTGTACTGGATTTTTATATTTATTGCGCGTGTTTAATATTACAAAATTTTAATAGTGTTTTTTTATTTCATATAAAATTACACTCCAATTCCAATTACACAATATATAGAGGAGCGAATTTTTGTTTTTAAATTATATTGAGAAACAAAATTTATCAGTAAAATTATCTTTTGAAAAGCGTTGAACAATGACCTATTGTATATTTTTGCAGCAATTGCTAATTTTAGTGTATTTCCGCAAGGAGTTCTCTGCGGCCGGCGTTTGTCGGTATAGAGCAACATTGCAGCCATTAGCTAAGCGAGGTAGTGAAGTTTATATGTATATCAGAATGTATTGTATTGCTCGTTTCAACTAATGTGTATATAGGGTTTTTGCTGGCTTTTTGAAGCTTAAATGTTTTCATTGCAGATAACATTTGAAAGTTATAATAACTTAGTAAATTTTCAAATCGAAAAGGAATCGACGAAAGAACATAATAGGATTTGTAGAGTGGTAATAATGAACAACTGCAGAGTGTCCCAGACAGAGAGATCGCAGGCAAACTCCTTTATACTAACGACGGTTCTATCATTGAGTTCAAACAAGCTCTTTTTTTTTATGTGACACACTAGAGACTTAGGGAAGGCCCCTTTGTACTGTCGGCCATGTATTTATTTTTGAAATGTCGAACAGCAGCTCTAGTCGGAAGATAGAGAAGGAATAAGATAGTGATAGTGAAGGAAAGAACTGTCACAACCTAGCTGCGGTATTTTTTATTTCACCTACTCCCAACCATTTCGCGGACTGGCGTCGGGGCATTTGAGAAACAACTCGCTGGAGTGTTATGCCTCCTGAAACGAGTTGAATCTCATCAACCAACCGATGACATGCGCTTGGTGGAGCGGGGAACAACTATTGAAGGCCATGACAGGAGGAATCAGGAATGCAAAGAGGGAAGAAGAAAGAAAGAAAGTTATGTAGGTGGGAAATTAGGAAAGGCTAGGACCGTGGCACCGCCGGGAATCGAACCCGGGACCTCTGGGATAGTAGTCAGGTGCCTTACCCCTAGACTACCGAGGCCTACTCGGAAAGGGTAAAGAATAACTACCGGCATAAACACCCGGTCGTATCGAATACTACCGCAAAAGGCTTCCTCGCTTATTAGGCTTGCAGGCCATGGCAAAAAAGAAGGCAGGGACAGGCGTGGATTTAGAATTTTGTTTTGGAGGGGATCACGGAATTAAAAGTAAACCAAGAAAGCGAAACACTGAAAGCATTCGAAGATTTACTTGGGAAAAATGGAACGCTTTCATTTCACCAACGGAACTAATATCATCAGAGGGTGGTAGAAGCTGAAAAAAGTTTCCTTCAGACTTTTTATAACCCAGCATCTATGTGTACAACGGGACGCACAAGTAAAAGAAAGCCGAGAACGATGTCGGCATGGTACAATAATACAAGGTAGGCTCGCAAGGAAAAGCTCTGTTTCCATCTTGAAAAGCTTCTACCATTTTTATATGAGAAAAGATCCGAGTGACGTCACGAGAAAGCTTTTTTCCTTTGTGAACTAAGATCTGGATGACGTCACGAGACCCTTATGAGCTTACCTTGTAATTATTGTACCATGGATGTCAGCAGAATATTCCTTACGTGGACATTATGTAAGGATGATGAACCTCTCTATAATCGTGACACTGACGGAAAAGTAGATAGTCTGGTTGCAAATGATAGGAACTTCAGGGCACTCTTCGTTGAATTTGGTGACTTTACTCTTCAGCATCATTTGGAAACCGCAGGTTTAATCGCGACATACATCAGTAAAACCACCCAAAATCAACTTACGGAAGCTTGCAAAGAAGAAATTCAGAAAGCTATTAGGCATGTCGTCCACTGGAAGCGTATTCGAGCGGCTACGCGCTTCGGCTACATGAGCGGCTACACAGGAAATACTTTTCTCCAAATAGTACAGGAAAAATAGCGGAAATGATTGGGTACAGGCTGAAAATTGGCACAGAGCTTCCTTTTAGGGTTCTCAATAAGGCGTTATAAAGTCTACCGATTTTCTACCCCGGGAAGCCCATTTTTAGGGGGTTTTAGGGGTCAATATATCAGTTTTTTGCAAATACATCTGAAACCGTAAGTCCTATAATAAAATAATGTTGACAAAATTTGTAGATCGTGCGATTCTCTACTAAAAAGTTATTATACATTTTCCCGTACGAATTGCCATTCAAATAATATCACCGTTTTAAGGATTTAAAATACTCATATGCACTCATTCACGACTTGTATAGGTTATCAGACGTTCAACGTAGTAGTCCAACGTTGTTAATTTTTTTAGGGATGGTTCCTGGATGCATTTGGAGAAATAGTGTTTTAGAGAGGAGGTTAACTACAAAAATACAGGGTGTTTACGAGAGAAAAAAATGTATTTTGTTTCAATTTATTTAGAGTTGAATAACTAGTTTACTAATTATCGTAAACCAATATACTTAGACTCATCTTTTAGGTGAATGTGTAATCTTTTATTTGATATAAATAACAGGAACTTGAATGACTCCATTTGTATGTAGGTTGGCAGCATGAGCAAAATGCTAAAAAACGAATAAAATTGTGATTTTGTATTATAACCCCTTATTGAGAACCTTAAATGGAAGCTCTGTGCCAATTTTCAACCTGTACCCAATCATTTCCGCTATTCCGCTTTTTTCGGATTAATTTAACTGTACTAAAAGCCTTCTATATTTACAAATCACAAAATTATTATGTCAAATTTACTTCAAACTGAGCAGCATGAAAAGCTTGCAGTGGACGGCCCCTGTAGCGTGTAGCCGCGTATCTCAGAGCCGCTTGTAGCCGCTCATGTCGCCGAAGCGCGTAGCCGCTCGAATACGCTTCCAGTGGACGACCAGCCTTAGGCTGGTCGTCCACTGGAAGCGTATTCGAGCGGCTACGCGCTTCGGCTACATGAGCAGCTAGAGGCGGCTACAAGCGGCTATGAGATACGCGGCTACACGCTACAGGGGTCGTCCACTGCAAGCTTTTCATGCTGCTCAGTTTGAAGTAAATTGGACATAATAATTTTGTGTTTTGTCAATATGGAAGGCTTTTAGTATAGTTAAATTAAGCCGGAAAAAGCGGAATAGCTGAATGATTGGGTACAGGCTGAAAATTGGCACAGAGCTTTCTTTAAGGGTTCTCAATAAGGGGTTATAACACAAAATCACAATTTTATTCGTCTTTTAGCATTTTGCTCATGCTGTCAACCTACATACATATATACTAAATGGAGCCACTCAAGTTCTTGTTATTTACATATATCAAATAAAAGAATACGCATTCACCAAAAATATGAGTCTAAGTATATTGCTTTACCATAATTAGTAAACTAGTTATTCAACTCTAAATAAATTAAAACAAAATACTTTTTTTTTTTCGTAAACACCCTGTATTTTAATAGTTAACCCCCTGTCTAGAACAATATTTTCTGCAAATACATCCAGGAATCACCCCTAAAAAAATTAACAAGGTAGTCCAACTTTGTGAACATTATTTTATGATAGGACTTACGGTTACAGATGTATTTGCAAAAAACTGATAGATTGACCCTAAAACCCCCTAAAAAATGAGCTTCCCGGGGTAGAAAATCGGTAGACTTTATAACCGCTTATTGAGAACCCTAAAAGGAAGCACTGTGCCAATTTTCAGCCTGTACCCAATCATTTCCGCTATTTTTACTATTTTTCCTGTACTATTTGTAGAAAATTATTTCCTGATTCGAGCGGCTACGCGCGACCGATCCAAATTAATTTGGATTCGCGCGGCACGCTCGAATACGCCTATAGCCGCCCGCTCAAAGCCGCTTGCAGTGGACGATGTTTGTATGAAATTCTTTATGTTGGATCTGTCGCGCATAGCCGCGTGTTGCCGCTCATGTAGCCGAAGCGCGTAGCCGCTCGAATACGCTTCCAGTGGACGACCAGCCTTATGGATAGAGTTGGAGCGGCAAAGCTTTGCGCAGTTCTATTTGATGAGACGACCTACGATTCTCATACAAAACACCTTAGCTTATCCTATCGCTACTACATACTGCAGCAGAGCAATCAGAGAATTTCATCATATTTTGAGATGCATACCAAGCAATTCGTTCCGAGGATATCGTCATTGATCTGTGTGAGAAATTCGATTTGGACCTAAAGTATTTGGTTGGAATTAGAACAGATAGTTGCTCGGTGATGGCGTCTGATTTGAGAGGGGTATGTCAGGAGTTGACAAAAGTAGCCATTCAAGCAAGACGTTGTTCTTGCAGTAATCATTTGTTAACAATTCTTTATTAAAATCTGCCAAAGTTACAAATTGTCGCAATGCTTCAGGAGCAATGCGAGCAGTTTTGGCTCTTACTGACTCTTTTGCAAACATTTTTAAAAAACATCTTGATGGCAAATCACTTAAGGACTTTGCTAGACTGGTAGAAACCAACTTTGCTAGTTGGGTAGAAAATCACGTTGGGCTCATGCAGTTTGAGGGTGAACAATTAATAAAAAAAGTGGGACGCACTTAATAAGATTTCGGTGTGGGAGGACGCGAAAACTGAATCTGCTGCGTCAAATCTTTGTCTTGTACTTTTCAGCCTAGAGTTTCCAATTTCATCTGCATGGTTAAATGACATTCTAGGCGTGTATAATACTCGTACTATTTGATTTTTTATCATAGTCATTAATAACATAATAAACTTTTGCTTTTTATATATATCGGGTACAACTTTACCTTTGAGCCGAATACTCCAAACGTCTTCATTAGATTTGGAAAAAGCAACAGATATGATCAAAGATACCCTTGCTGACCAAAAGACGTGATGTAGATTCTATTTTTCGACGGTTATTTGCTGAAGCCCAACATCTCGCCGCACAATTTGATGAGGAATTCAAAGAAGCACGGGTTGTTTATCGCCAAAAACACCGTGACAATCATTAAAAAATCAAACTCCAGAAGAATATTACAGAAGAAGAATCTTCATTCGTTTATTGGACAACATTGTTACCGAATTTAATGAAATGCTTTCTTTAGACATGTTGGACCGAGACATTGATCAGTTGAGACATTCAAGATGTTCCTCAAGTATCAGAAGCGTATTAGCAGCTTTTGGATTCTCCCATCTCAACTATTATTGCATAGTTCGAGCTTTTGGGGGGGGGGGTCATGACCCCCGTGACCCCCCCCCTTGAATCCGCGCCTGGGCAGGGAAATGCTTAAAAAGCGAACATACATAACAATGACGCTATGTAGAAGTAAACCACGGTGCTTTGGTTGTCGAGAGGCTAAATCCTTAATCAATGAAAGAAATTATCAGAAGTACTGATAAAATAATTAACCAAGTGTAGCATTGGTTAGGAGCACTAATGGCACAGTCATTCTATACAACAACAAAAAACCACCAAAGTTCTCTAAGGAACTCCAAATACGGGATTCTCTTTATTTTAGCGTCAACAATAATTTCTCAAAAGTCAACTCAAGCCAACTGAACTTCTACAAGATTTACGGAAGATCAAAGGTTACGAAAATCATTAGGTGCGCTCCATTGAGTGACCCGGAGTAGGCCGGAGCACATCGCTAATGGAACGCGATTTTTGATATCATAAGTAAATACGAGTAAAACGTGCAGCGGTAGTTACGAATGCGCCGGAATACTCGGGGGTAGAAAATATCAGCTCAAGAAATGTTACTCAAGATTTTACTCAAAAAGTGAAGTGAAGTATTTTTATACTATGCTGGGGCACTTTTTGAAAATTCTGTAAAAAGCACCATATCCACTCAGACAATGTAAAAATTATTTGGTGGTTGTGTATTGCTGTTTAGTTTAGCGTGATTGATGTAGACTTCGGAGTGCTTTTGTTGCAATTTTAAATTCTGTTCCAAGAATTGTTGAAAGAGGTAAATGAACGCAATGAGGCGAAGAAAATTCCTTGTGGTGGTAATAAATTCTCTTTAATTGCTCTTTTTTGTTTGTTACTTTACTGTCTAACAAATTTATATGGCCAGTTTCACATGGGCTAACCAACAAAAATTGAGTGTAATCGTCCACACTCTATTGAAATTTGATGGAGAAGTCGCATGAGTTTCCGAACTTTTTCAACGAACTATACGTTAGAACAACGTAGAGGAGAACCCTACTAGCAGAAGCCGCAACAACAGGGTCGGAGCTGAGAGCCGTCGCTCAAAACAAAGTCGGCTGGAGGGCAACTGTTTCCGCCCTATGTCCCATGAGGGAAGGAGCGTAAAGAAAGAAGATACGTTAGAATGCTTTAGCTTGTTGTTGTTTTTAATATAAATCCCCCTTCTGCTATATCTTTTCTTTTTCTGATTTAGTAAAATAAATCGGAGGTTCCAAAAATCTGCCCCCCCCCCTTCTCGTCCTTTACTACTCTGTTCTTCGCCAATGAGGTTTTCAGTAGATTTTTGTTGATTGAATGTTGACCCATGTGAAACGTCCTATCTTTTTTTATGTTAAACGCATTATTATGGTGCATTCATAAATTTTTCGAAAGCTTTTTCATTGTCCTTCACTGCGTTCAAAAATGAACAGTTTATGGGGCGCAAAAAAACCCGGACCTGGAGGCTGGAGCAGCGTAAGCCTAGAACCTTTAATAACACAGGCCTACAAAAAACGGGTCATTTTTTCCCCCTTTCAATTTAATAGTCGTATCCTAAGTATTTTTTCGCGCTGAATCCGAATCCGTTGGCCAAATTGCCCTATCACGTCAGGATTTTGAGCAATCCTAACCTAAAAGTGCCAAAAAGCGTGTTTTTTGCACTTTTGCGCGTTAAATATCTCAAAACTGAGGAATGATAGGGCAAATCTGACAACGGGATCGTTTTCAGCATGCCAAAATCTACAGAAAACCATATCGAAAGCGTGAAATTTGAAAAAATTTTTTTTGTAATACTGAAAAGAAAAACTTCTTGGCAACTTCTTGGCGCGAAATCGACGATTTTTATTAACACATGATATCATCGTTTTTCTTTTCAGTATTACAAAAAAAGTTTTTTCAAATTTCACGCTTTCGATATGGTTTTCTGTAGATTTTGGCATGCTGAAAACGATCCCGTTGTCAGATTTGCCCTATCATTCCTCAGTTTTGAGATATTTAACGCGCAAAAGTGCAAAAAACACGCTTTTTGGCACTTTTAGGTTAGGATTGCTCAAAATCCTGACGTGATAGGGCAATTTGGCCAACGGATTCGGATTCAGCGCGAAAAAATACTTAGGATACGACTATTAAATTGAAAGGGGGAAAAACCTTGTAGGCCTGTGTAATAATCGTTACTTAATGCACTGAGATAAAAATAACTTCCAATAAATCCAAATGTAGATCAACTTTCGTTAATGGTGAGATTTATTCAAGATAGTTCAGTTGAATGATCCGTCTCCCTTTTGCCAAATCCTGATAACATAGCTGAAGTCATGTTCTTAGCCGTTATGGACACCTTCAAAATATTGAATATCGACATTAGAGATAGCAGAGGACAATATTATGACTATGCTAGCAATTTGGCTGCGTAGTATAATGTCCTGCAGGCTAAGTTCAGTATACAGCATACATGTCTTACAGCGAACATTTGTTTGAATTTTTGTTATTCTGAAACCGTACATAGGTAGTTTGTAAATGAAACCAACACTACAATGTCTAATAATACCCATGACGCACTACCAGAGATAAACCGGTTTATCTCCGTTTTCTCGTATATCTTCCCATAGACTTCTGAAATTGGGTGTTCTGAGTCCCGGGCTTATCTATTTTACATTTCTAGTTGGCGTTAGTTTTTATTATTTTTGAAATTCAAAAGACAAGTGAAAACCGCCAAGTAAAACAGTTGCAGTCTGTCCGGGTAGGTATTAGATTTTGCCCCATCTTAGAGAAAATAAAGCGGTTTATCGCAGGTAGTGTGTCACGGGTATAACGATCATTAATTCACAAAATCAAAGCTTATGAAAGTTACCGACTCATTTTCAGTCACAACTCAATTTATATTCTCAATAACAATTCAAATATTCTCCTATTTTGTCAAAAGTATCGCGGCCATTCACTTGGTCTCATACCTCTGAAGTTCGGCAGCGCGGTGGCTGTCTAGGTCTGCTTCATGGCTACCTGCAGGGGCGGCGCTTTCATAGTTGCGAATGGTGTACTTGCACCGGGCGCAATTTGTCAGGGGCGCAAAAATAATTAAAACTTTGCACAAAAAAATTGAAGAGTTCTCACGGTTTGCCCAATTTATGTCCCTGTGTACTTTCTCATTTTTTTTTTTTTTTTTTATGTGGCAGTGCTAAGCTCAGGAATCACCCTTTGTACTACTAGTCCGTCATGTCATTTGTCACGTCATGGTGCAATGTCTAGCAGTAAGCTTAGTACGGGGGGGGGGTTGGAGGGGTTATAAAGGAACGGGAGGGAATTGAAGAAGGTGGTGATGAACCCTGCGTTTGAACTCTTGGATGTTGTAGGAGCTCGGAAATACTGACTGCGAGAGATTATTCCACAGCCGAGTTGTTCTATTAACAAACGAATTCATATCTTGTTGAGTGCGTGAAAGGGGGAGTTGCAGGTGGAGGGAATGAGACGAGTGGGCTAATCTGGTGTTGCGGGTATAAGAATGCCGTGGAGGCAGGAGAGCGTTTAGCTCGGAGGAACAGTCACTATGATAGTAGCGATAAAATTTTGTCAATGCTGCTACATTCCTACGGTGGCTGAGGGGGTCGATGGTGGAGCAAGCGGTATCGTCGTCAATTAATTTAAGGGCCTTTTTTTGGACCTTATCTAACCATGCCAAGGTGGTTATTGGAGCGCCGCCCCAAACGAGGGAGTTGTATTCGAGAAGAGGCCGAATGTAGGATTTGTAAATAACAGCACGGGCCGATGGCTGGAGGAGGAACTTACACCTCTTAAGAAATCCCAAGCACTGAGATCCTTGTTTGGCGATTTGGAATATGTGGTCATTCCATCGCAAGTCCTTGGCTAATGTCACGCCTAAGATGTGTAAGGATGGTTCGGCCATTAGTTGAACTTCATTCACTTTCAAGGGTGGAGGGGTGTTGAACTTCTTTTTGGAGATAAGACAATACTTGGTTTTGGCGGGGTTGAATTCAACACGATTCTTCTCTCCCCACTTTAGAATCAGTTCGATGTCGTTATTGATAGAGTTGGACATACGTTCGCGATCTTCAAGACAGGATCTGGCATGAGTCTGCCTTGTATCGAAGCGGTACGAGTACCGTAAAGTACCGTCGTCAGCGAAGCTGAGAAGTGGGTTGGAGGGGATTGAAAGAAGGTCATTTATAAAGATAAGGAATAGGGCCGGAGATAAGATTGACCCCTGGGGGACACCCGCCGAGATCGGGTGGGATGCGGATTTGACGCCATCCAATATTACTTTGATTGAACGGCCGAAAAGGAAATTCTTGATCCACTTCTGTAGAAGTGAGTCGACTCCAATAGCTTTGAGTTTGGCTAACAGGGCTGAGTGCCAAACTCTATCGAAAGCCTTGGAGATATCTAGAGCAACCAGACTAGACTCGCCAGATCCATGCAGACTACGGCTGAGGTGTTCTGTAAGACAGACTAAAAGATCGCCAGTGGATCTTTTCTGGCGGAAGCCATATTGTCTGTCGTTTAAGAGTAGGTTGGATTCTAGATATCCCATAAGCTTTTTGTTGATTATCGTCTCCATGGTTTTGGAGAGAATAGAAGTAATTGCTATTGGGCGGTAGTTTAAGGGATCGCTGGCTTCACCTTTTTTCGGAATTGGCTGAACATGGGCAAGTTTCCAAGAGTCTGGGTAAACTCCGGAGGAGTATGATAGGGCAAAAAGTTTGCGCAGAGGTTTAGCTAAAGGTGACGCGCATTGTTTTAAGACGATAGAGGGTATATTATCGGGTCCAGTGGATTTGTTGACATCGAGCTCCTTGAGGCACCTGTACACCTCGCGAGTCCTGAAGAAAACCCTGTCCATTAAATGAGCATTGTGCTCGAGAACTGGGGGTAGCGCATCAGTTTTGGATAGCGAAGAATTTGAAGCAAACAGAGATGCTAATAAATCGGCCTTGGCTTTTCTGTCTGTTATCACCTTCTTATCGTGAATGAAAGAAGGAGTTGTAGATGCAGTGAAATTCTTCTTTATGGAACTTACCAAGGACCAGAAGTTTTTGCTACCAGAGGTTGCATTAAAGAGTTTACTTCTCAACTTACTGTCAAATGAATTTTTGACGTTCCTGATGGTGACTTTACAGGAATTTCTTAGTTTTATATACTCTTTACGGAGCGATTCACTCGGGGAGCTCTTGTAAGCTCGAAAGGCGGCTTCTTTGTTTCTGATGGCATGCATACACTCCTGATTAAACCATCTGTTGGGCCTAGCCTTCACAGATTTAGTAGAATGAGGAATGTACAAATGCATTCCTGCCTGTATGATTCTAGTGATACGGATAGTGGCAGAGTTGACGTTTTTGGTTCGGAAACACTGATTCCAGTCAGTGGCTCGGAAGAAATTAATTAGCCCCAGCCAATTGGCCTTCCCATAATGCCATACATTTCTCCTAACTGGTTTGGGAGGGATGGGAAATTCGAATGGGAAGCTAGCGCTAATTAAGCAGTGGTCCGAATTGCCGAGAGGTGAATCAACTTCGACGGAGTATCGCTCTGGATGGGAAGTGAGAAAAAGATCAAGGAGATAGTTTCCTTGATCGGCAACATCAGGGACTCTCGTGGGATGATCCACAATTTGATGTAAATTATTGGTGTCTGCAAAGAGCTCGACGTCCTTGCCAGAAACACTGGTGCCATTTGAGTAAGTCAGCCAGTTTGCGTTATGAACATTGAAATCACCCGCAACGATAATTTCACACTCAGGATTGGACGACAAAAATCCCGAGATTTGTTCGGAAATAGTATCAAATGATGAAATGGAGGCTTCGTTACTTATGTTAGGACTTCTGTATAGGAAGCAGAAGAATATGACGTGGCTTTTGAAAATGATTTTAATCCAAAGATAATTAAAATCTGAAGTAGTGCTTGAAAATATTTTATGATAAGCCACGTCCTCCCTAACATAGATGGCAGTACCCCTATGGGGGGAGAGATTGTGCACTAAAGTGTATCCCGACACCTGGTAATGACCTAAGTTATTATCGGGTGATATTTGTGTTTCACTCAGTGCGAAGATTGGGGGTTTAAAATTAGATAAGTGGCACTCAACAAAAGAGAAATTCGCATGAAGTCCACGAATGTTACAAAAGTCAATAACAAAGCATGACCTGTAACGGGACTTCGGTTGCGCGGGCTCATTCGCCACATTCTCTGGGATATCATGCAAGATAAAACGGGGAAATTTCACTTCTCCTCGTGCAGGATGTTTCCAGAGATCCAAGTGAGATAAATATCTCTCTTTTATTTGGAGCACTTTTTGAAAATTCTGGAAAAAGTACCATATTCACTCACACAAAGGAAATTTTTTTCCGATGGATCTGAATTGTTTATTGGTCAACACCAAGATTGATATAAATAAGGGCGCTGTTGCTGCACTTTTGAATTTTGTTGAAGAATTGTTAAAAGACGTAAATAAACGAAATGAGAAGAGAAAAAATCCTTGTGGCGAGACCTTGCCTTTAATTGCCCCCTTTTCACCGACCTCAGTTCAATAAAGTTCAATCCAATTTGTATAAGTGGCTTCACTGGCTGGCATGTTCAGTTCATGCTTGAAACTGTTGTTGCTTTTTCGTCAGATGTTAGAAATACAAAAACTCACTGGAATAATATTTCATTGTTCCAGTTGATTACTCTCTTTTTGGCAAGCTTTTACTTTCAATCTCAAGGGCGAACTCAGGCTTTATTTTTGTCTAAATTCCATATGTGAAACTGTATAGGAACTCAGGGAAAAATTGAAGCTCAGTACACCAATTTGCTCGAATTTGCGCAGTTCGGTAGGTGAAACCCTTAAAAATTGGCTGTTATCGTCCATTCCCTTCTGAAATTCGATGAAGAGCCAACTCGGGTTTCACAAGAGCCAACTTTTCCAACAAACTATACGTTAGAATGCTTTAGCTTGTTGTTGTTGCCTTTAGATATTAATTCTCCCTTCTGCCATCGCTTTTCTTTTTTCCTAGCAAAACCATAACAACTACACAGCTGTCAAAAAGTTGATTCAAAAATTCCGGCATTCAGAGGTTCAAAAAATCTGCCGCTCCATCGTTTCGCTTACTCTCTTCTCCGCAATCGACATTTTCAGCAGATTGTTGTTGGTTGGATGTTGACCTATGTGCACCTTCCTACCTATGTAATTTTTTTTTTGTTATACACATTATTATGGTTCAATCTTAAATTTTGTGCAAACTATGAAAACTATTTCTCCTATTCAACGAGGAGATGGTGCCTTTTCCACTGTCCTTCAAAAATGAACAGCATATGGGGCGCAATGTGGCATAGTGCACCGGGCGCAAAAACCCCAAGCGCCGGCTCTGGCTACCTGGGTTCCAAAGTGCCGTCTAGCCTTTGGTCTCTGGGAAATAGTGCACGTAAGCGGGTTCGGATGTGCTCCCTGATGCTCCCAATTCCACTCTGGCCTTCCTCGTTTTGGCTTTCTTCAGCTTAATTGGTCCACAAAAGTCCCGTGAGTATGATACGAAGGGAAGGTCCATCCTTACAAAGCCACCATATCAGAATAACGCATTATACAACTGATTTGGCCAGTGCCCGAAGGAGATCGTTAGACGACAGTGCAAAACACCCACCTGGCCATTTAAATCTTTTGGTCAAGCTTGGCCGTCGTGGGCCTGTGTGTACTCCAGTGAAAAATGGTTAAAAACTACGGCCATCATATTGCCCTTTAAAAAGCCAAGCGGCCGTTGTTGGCCCGTTGTAGGACCATCTTTTATTTTTACTCGGGGAAGTCGTCACGTGAGTGTGGATCGTCCTTAAAACTCTACCCGATTAATCTTGCAGTTGCGGATGATCTAAAAGAAGAATGGATTTGAAGGAAGCTTTTCCATAATACAGAAATAGCATTACGCATTTTCCTCTGAGAACTTTTGTTTTCCGTACTCAAAAGAATAAAATTCTATTAAATTAATAAATAATGTGTGTTCCTACGCCAATTGCAAATAAAACGAAGCCTATCGAACCTATCCTAGATAAAGAACAAAGATGATGCGTAACGATGAAAACAGATCATACACAGTCAAGAAGGCTTATTAAATTGTAATTTAAAATAGCATTTCACTCAAAATGTTTTTGCAAAAATTTAAATATTCCAAATAAAAAATGTGTGTTATGTAAATTCGGAATGTGCGTTTTTTCGTAGTGAAATTTACAAAACGTGAAATTTTAGTAGATGGTATTAGCTCCACAAAAATCACATCTCTATGCAAATACTACTTGAACAAACTAATTTGTTTTTATATATTCAACACTAATTCTGTATCGACTACAAGCTCCTCCTTTTTACTCTTCAATTTCTCAACATTATATTTACTTCTAAAAAACGTTGTGTGGTGACCTCGCGTCTTGTTTTTGTCTTTTTTTTCATGATTTGTTTGTGGTATTGTGCATCTTACATAAAGCTGTATTTATATTTCTCTCTCTGAATGTTTTTCGTTCAGCAACAAACAAGTATAAATTTGCCCACAGACTTTATATTCGATAAAGCCACCAGAGTTGTTAAATGAAACTCGATGAGAACCATTTAAATTTTCTTATAGCCACCAAAAAAACGGCCTCTACTCTTCTGATTTATCACCACGCTTTGTTTAACACAAATGGGATACTACAGCACTACATTATTTTCATTTGAAAAAAAAAAAGTATTTTATCTTTTCTTTATTTTTAGTATAACTCAAATCTATATTTAAACTCGTTTAGATATTTCTTTATCTTAGTGTTTATAATGTACTTAAGCTTAAAATAGCACACATTATGTAGAGATCGTAAGGAAATTTGTAGAGTGCATATATGTATATAGGTATCTCTCGTTTATCCGCTTGACACATCCCTAGGGTATTTCATTCATTGCTATGCCTGCCACGTAAACGACTAAACCTCTAATTCCCCTTAAATTTATGAAAGAATCTCGCATTAATTGTAGTTTAACATAACTCTCGTCCTCCGTTTTACAAACTAATGAGTTCGCCGAAATTTTCCAATGCCTCATTCTAATGCTAAAAATTCCTCAACATACTTAAACTCTCCTCTTATCTATTTCGATTCAAGATACACAACACAAATGATCCTGCGATATATAATTGCGGAAGATCACATGGGGTGGACCAAAAATAAAGTTGCCAAAGGTTTTTGGACGTGAAGAGAGTTTATGGCATCTGTATCATGACAAAGTGTCCCAATACACATGATCGCATAGTCATATGGCATTGTACGTACATAACGTGATTGAAAATAACAAAAAAAAATAAGCACATGTTTTTGAACTCTTGAATAACGATTTTTGCGAAACGAAATGGTGCGAAGAGTTATGTACCTAGGAAATACGTGCCAAGTTCTGACGCTAACCGGTTTGTCGTCATTATTAGAATTTTTCACATTTCTTTCTTTGATGGGGACTTTTTAATGAAAATTGTGCTGAAATGGATTGATGTTATATTATCCGTTGTGTCTAGACATGTCCTAGTGTATTTTATTAGATAAATTGCAATACGAATGGAGGCGGATGTTTGTTGAGGTGAATGAATGAATTTGATCTTCATTAACTTTAAATGACACTCAGAAGGAAATTTTATTATTTTTCAGCCATGAAAATGTAGGAAATTTTGGCGGACTTCAAATAAATCACACAACAAATATTAAATCAAATAACTTTATTAACAAAAATTCATTAACCGATACTATCGCGTCCATTCCTTAAGACTTCCTAACACAACTGGACTCTAATTCTTTGTCCCTTAACATTACAATAAAAACTACAAGAAGAGAGTGCTCGAGCTTTCAATATGGATTGCCTGATCGCAATTTTTTATGGATTTTCGATCCTACATTTATCCCCTTTGACATCTCATTGCTCTAAGCAGAAGGAGACTAACCACATTTGGTGAGCCTTTTCTAAGCACGCTTGCAGAAATCACGAAGATTGGGATCCCTCAACTTTGAAGATTTATTACTTTCTCGAGAAGGTTTAGCGAAGAAACGACACTTGAACATCAGGTTTAAAGTGGGATCACTAAGCCATCACAATGGGCCTATCCCTTTGGCCTAAGTGTATGAGCTCAAACCAACAGCTCAGGCTCAGCCATATCTAACCGAACCTTACCTGAAATATCATTCGACCCGGATGGGTCTCCCCCGTTCTTCATACCGTCAGCCGCAGCAGTCGTCCTTCCCGGTCCGTCTTGGTCCGCGTGACAGTGACCGCGTAAAGGTTCCTCCTACAGGTTATCCAAGGTTTCCGCTCCCACAGGTTATCCAAGTCTCATTGGCCACCTCTGCCGACCAAACATTAGCCGGACTGGCTACTACGGCGGACAAAGTGTGAGGGGGGGGGGGGTGCTTCCACAAGGAGGCACCTCATACACGTCCGCCGTCCGCGCAACTCCGGCTAGCACAGAGCCAACGTTGGTGTCGCTACAACGCGACATCAACAAATTAACGGCTCGGATGGAACAGCTAATCAGCCGGCGTAGCCGAACACCTGCCAAACGGCAGAGCGGCCCGCGCCAGCCCTCGGCCAATCGGCCACCAGGGGCAAACAAACTGCGGGGTGGCCTGTGCTACTTCCACTACCATTATGGTAGTGAAGCACGCACCTGCCATGCAAGGCCCCCTGCAGTTTCGGTGGTGGTCAAACCAAGCCGGCGAAGAAAAAGGCCACCACCAACCCTAAAAAAACTAAAGTTTGGGATCGAAATAGGCGAGCATATAACTGGCCGCTCATCGTTTATTCGTCCGTGACACCATCAATCGGATGGATTTTCTGATTGATTCGGGCTCGGACGTTTCAATTGTTCCCGCCAAGGCGTTCCCGGCCCATAACGGAAGCCCGAACGTCCTTCTGTATGCGGCCAACGGATCACTGATCCGAACTTTCGACACAAAGTTGCTTGA
Organism: Thereva unica; assembly: GCA_949987705.1. Taxonomy (NCBI): domain Eukaryota; kingdom Metazoa; phylum Arthropoda; class Insecta; order Diptera; family Therevidae; genus Thereva; species Thereva unica. Next base: position 51,471,985 of record OX465281.1, on the reverse strand, counting down.
ACTTGAGCTCGGCTTACGCCGACGATATGTTTACAACTTTATTATAGCCGCCACCACTAAAGCCATTATTGGGGCGGACTTCTTAACGAAGTTCAAATTGTCCGTCGATTTTGAACATCGGCATTTAGTCAACAAGCGCACGAATTTTCGAATTAACGTGTGCGCTACAGTCGACTACAACCCCGAAACAATTCCATGCCGAATTATTGGCATATACAAAGAGCTATTAACGAAGTACGCTTCGTTAACAAAACCGCCCAATTTTAACCTTCCAGTTAAACACAATGTGCAACACCACATCGTGACTAAAGCGCAATTGCCTTTTGTCACCGCTCGGCGACTCTATCCGGAGAAACTGAAGGTGGCAAAGTTAGAGTTCGACCATATGGTCCAATTGGTTATTTCCCCGCAGTATCTCCGCTTCATCTGGTCCCTAAACGGGACTCTCATCATTGGAGGCCATGTGGCAACTACCATCGCTTTAATGCTGTCACTGTGCCGGATAGATATGAATCTTCACGGTTGCACAATTTTTTCAAAGGCTGATTTGGTACGTGCATACCATCACATACCAATCGCCCCAGAAGACGTGCATAAGACTTCACTCATTACACCATTCGGCCTATATGAGTTTACCCGTATGCCATTCGGCTTACGGAATGCAGCACAAAACTTTCAAAGGTTCATAAATGAAGTTACGAGAGATCTCGACTTCGTTTATGTATACTTGGACGATATACTTATCGCCAGTAAAACCGAGGATGAACATATCGTTCACCTCGAAGAGCTCTTTAAACGCCTCGATAGCTTCGGTCTAACCATTAAGCTAGAGAAATGCGTTTTCGGTGCACAAGAGATTAAGTTTCTAAGCCACTGCATCACAAAGGATGGAATACTTCCATCCTCCGATCGGGTTCAGGCTATCGTTGATCTCGCACCTCCAACTTCTGTCAAATCGATCCAGAAGTTTTTGGGAATGGTGAGTTTTTATCGCCGATTTATCCCAAAATTGGCTGAACACTTGGTGTCGATAAACGAGCATTTGAGAGACCTTCTCAACCGCTCACGTGCCAATAAAGTTTTTGACTGGCCAGCAGAATGTCAGGCGGCATTCTTCAAGGTGAAAACCTCGATGGCTGAAGCAACTCTGCTGAACCATCCAATCGAGGATGCAAAATACAGTCTAACGACGGACGCCTCTGATTATGCAATCGGAGGCGTATTGCAACAATTTAACGGTCATCGGTGGCAACCTCTAGCTTTTTATTCCAAAAAGCTGTCACCAAAGAACGGAAGTATTCTGCATTCGACAGCGAACTTCTCGCAATCTATGCAGCGATCAAACACTTCCGATACTTCGTTGAAGGACGTAATTTCGTGGTCTATACTGACCACAAACCACTGGTTCGCGCCCTTCACACAAACACCGAACGTTCCCCTCGACAGACCAGACATTTGGGTCTAATATCTCAGTTTACCACAGACATCAGACATGTGTCAGGTAAACAAAACGTTGTCGCCGACTACTTGTCGCACTCACTAGCAACCGACAACGTCGACTCGGTCACCTTCGACCTGCCTACACTAGCTCAGGCTCAACAAGGTGACACAGAGTTGAAGTCTCTACAAGAGCACCCCAGCAACGGCTCACGGGTGAAACTAGGTCTTACGCCAATACCATTTACCGCCCATCAGGTATGGTGTGAAACTAGTACAGGCATTCCTAGGCCTTACATACCCACTTCCTTACGCAGACTAGCGTTCAACTCCGAACATAGTCTCTCTCATCCTGGTATTCGTGCTACAAGACGAGCCGTTACCAAGAAATACTTCTGGCCATCGATCAATGAAGACTGCAATGAGTGGTCTCGATCATGCCTAGGTTGCCAAAAGTCCAAAGTTTCACGGCATACCAAATCTCCATTGGAGGCTTTCAAACTTCCAAATAATAGATTTGACCATATCCATATGGATATAGTGGGACCCCTACCCCGATCTCGTGGATACTTTTATATCTTAACGACAGTCGATAGATTCTCGCGATGGCCTGAAGCATACCCAATTCGGGATATCTCAGCTTCAACAGTGGTAAGGAGATTCGTCACTGAATTTGTCCCACGATTCGGCGTACCACTCGAGATCACCACCGATCAAGGTACGCAATTCGAATCGAAACTGTTCAATGAAGTTGCCAAATTACTCGGCACTCATCGAATCCGGACCACCGCCTACCAGCCGGAAGCAAACGGGATGGTTGAACGGTTCCACAGGCAACTAAAAGCAGCCTTATAGCAAGGGACAACACTACTCATTGGAGTGAAGACTTGCCCTTCGTCATGTTAGGCATACGCACGGCAATTAAGACCGGCTTACAATGTTCACCAGCCGAACTCGTATACGGTCAGAATCTGAGACTTCCCAAAGCGTGAAACTACAGTCACCGACCTTTTCTACCGCATAACGATCGTGCCTATGGACCTCTACTACTTTATAGGTCCCCAAATATTTTGGTTTCAATTTCAGGCCAGCCCCGAATTGAGTTCTCCTAATCGCTACTATGTTGTTCAACTTATACACACTGGCAGCTTTTCTTCTTTTATTGAACCCCTTATAATTCTCCTGTTGGATCCTTGCTATAGCCTGTTTAGCTTCCTTGCGAACATTTTCTTTCTCTTCTTGGAACGTCTTTTATATTTTCCTCTTCCAATAAGTCCCTGAGATCTGGTGAATCTCGTACTCTCATCTCTAGCCCATTTAATATTTTGAAACATGAAAATTTTGTACTTTTACTTGGCGTATTATTTATTAGCTGTTGCACTCGGTCCACATGTTTAAACCAGGTGGCGAGATCGACATTTTTATGAGTAAAGGAATCAATATTCGATTTATTCTCTCGACCTGCCCATTCCCACGGGGAACTCCAGTGGTGATGAGCAATTGCTGAATATCCTCTTCCTTGTATTATTCCGAACGAGAATGATTGTTTCTTCACTTGTGGTGCTTTTGGTTGGATATAGCCACACGCACTTTCAGAATGCATGGACGACATTCATCTAGTTATGTCTTCCTTTTCTTCGTATTTTTTGGTATTGTAGACCCTCGGGTGGCGGTGGCTCAAGGACCTTATTATCTATTACAATATTCCAATGTTTTTTACCAGGGTACAGAAATGCAAAATGGGGTACCATTTAGAAGATACGTAGGTTCAAAACATGACCAAAATCACAATTTTCTTCGATGTTTTGCGTTTGCTCATGCTTTGAACCTACGTATCTTCTAAATGGAGTAACTCATTTATATCAAATAGAAGAAAACACATTTGCCTAAAAGATGAGCCTAAGTATATTGCCTTACGATAATTAGTCTACGAGTTATTCAACACTAAATAAATTTTAAAAAAACACTGTTTTTTCATAAACATCCTGTATCTTACGGGGGCTTACCATCTCTCTAGAACAAATTTTTCCTTCGAAACCACTTATTTGTTGCTCTCGATCCAGTGTTATATTATTATACAAGCGCTGTGTTAGGTGCTTAGCTACGGGCTAACCTCATTTGGTATGTACCAAGTGCATGATATATTAGAAAAAACCCCAGGTGCGGTGGGTAGTGGGATGAGAGCCCGTTAGAGGCAAAAATAGTTCGACCCCACTCTTGTTCTGAACCTATTTGTGATTCAGATGACACCCTAAACTGTAGGTCCCAGTGGCTGCCACCAGATGGTAATCGTTAGACGTCGACATATCTTTTAAAACTGTCGCACCCTATCCGCACTTGGCAGGCATAGAGGAGTAGCCAAGTTATTAGATTAGAAGTACACAAAATCCGTAATGCAAAATGAGGTTAAAAGGTTGGTAGAATTCGATAAACAATCGCACAAGGCACAACGTCACAAGCGTAACGATGTAAAAGAACCCAGCTAAATATCGCTATTCAGTGTGGTTCTAATTTTGCAATATTCCATTATTACTGTATTTCCATGAGCCAGGGTCGAGTGTTCGTTGAGTTTACAGAAAGCAAGTTCCTTCTTCCAGAGTTATAAGACGTTAAACTCAAAATTTTGATTTTTTTAAAGTTTCAACGACAACAACCTTTTTCTCCAAAAAATACGTTAACATTGGCATAATTTGGTACTTATTTGTTACTTTTTCACAAAACTTAGGTGAAAAAGTCCTAAAAAAGTACGAAGTAGATCAAATTTTAACATCGAAATTGTTTATAACTTCAAGAGTAAAGGCGCAGCAAAATGGTGTTGTTCTTCTATCCAAAACTTATCTTCAGATTTTAACTCACTTTGGATTAAAATCATCATCCGAAACCACGTCATATTCCTTTGCTTTCTATACAGAAGCCCTAACATAAGTAACGAAGCCTCCACTTCATCATTTGACACTATTTCCGAACAAATCTCGGGATTTTTATCGTCCAATCCTGAGTGTGAAATCATCGTTGCGGGTGATTTCAATGTTCACAATGTAAGCTGGCTGACTTACTCAAATGGCACCAGTGCTTCTGGCAAAGACGTCGAGCTCTTTGCAGACATCAATAACTTGCACCAAATTGTGGATCTTCCCACAAGAGTCCCTGATGTTGCTGATTAAGGAAGATATCTCCTTGATCTTTTCCTTACTTCTCATCCAGCACGATATACCGTCACAGTTGATTCACCTCTCAGCAATTCGGACCACTGCTTAGTTAGCGCTAGCTTCCCATTCAAATTTCCCACCCCTCCCAAACCAGTCAGAAGAACTGTATGGCATTATGGGAAGGCCTGCGTAGGTGTGAGCGGTGCTTTCCGCACCACACCCGCCGCGGCATTGGAGGCGCTGTTAGGGCTGCTGCCGTTAGACCTCCAGGTGATGAAGACTGCGGCAGCCTCAGCGATTCGGATGAGACGGGATGCCGCATGGCAGGCGTCAGGAACCTTATATGGGCACATGAAGATCCTGGATCGCATTAAAGGGATTAGGGAGCTCATGATGCCCATGGAAGGGATCACAAAAATGAGGGTGACCGAAAGGTATCATAAAACCCTCATAGGGAACGGAACGCTCCCCGAAGGGAGACCGGAAGACATATATATCTTCACGGACGGATCCAAGATTGACGGCAGAGCAGGTGCGGGAGTCTTCTCGGAGGACTTAAATCTGACCTGCTCTCTGGCTTTGGGGAATTACACCTCAGTCTACCAGGCGGAAATGCTTGCTCTGCTGCACGCGCTGGATCACATAAATGAGGGTCAGGTGCAGGGAAGAAGTATCCTTATAGCACTGGACAATCAGGCTGTGATTAAGCGCATGAACCAGACAGAGATTAATGCGTCTCTGGCGTTGGAATGTGTCCAAAAACTGAACAGGTGTGCGCAACAAAACAACGTGACGCTAGCTTGGGTTAGAGGACATACAGGCATCGATGGGAACGAAAAGGCGGACAACCTGGCAAAACAGGGGTCAACCTCGGAATTCTGGGGACCGGAGCCATACTCTGCCATTGGCAGAGGGTTGGTAAGGAACTACATCGAGAAATGGGTCGCTGAGGAACGCCGGAGACGGTGGGACGCTATGACCACGTGTAGGCAGGCTAAGATGGTGCTTACGCTGCCGATTACCGCAGCCAGAAGAAGGATCCTGCATATGCAAAGGAGAACCCTCAGATGGTTGGTGGCACTGATTACAGGACACGGATGTTTCAGGTATCACCTAAAAAGAATGGGAATTCTGGAGGATGACACCTGTCGGATGTGCCTGGAGGAACCTGAGACGGCCACACACATAGTGTGTCACTGTCCGGCGGTGGCGAGGAAAAGGGATGCCATAACTGGACTCCAGTGGATGGAGGACATGAGGCAGACTCCCTTCAATCAGCTGCTTGCGATAACTAGGGGAGTCGAAGTAAGGGCCGAAACACATCCAGGCTGGCTTTGAAGCTCATCTCTCGAAGCTTTCCTTGAGGCGAGCTCCAGAGCCGTCCGCGGAATACTCAAAACACAATCAGGCCGGCTCATCACATTTGTCAAATTTGTAAGCGAGCATTGTGGTTCGTAAAAAGTGTCAAATATAAAAATTATTTAAAATAAAATTATTTGGCCTGTTTTCATTGTTATTTTTTAGTTATTATTATGTAAATGTGGTGAAATTTCAAACATTTTAAATAAAATAAATTTTGTTGACTTTTTTAATTATTATTTATTTGTTTACAGTGAAATTTTCTAACATTTTGTATTTAATTCGTTTAATTATTTTCAATACAAACTCGCATACAAAATATCAACCTCAAAGTTCAACTGTCAAAAGCAAAAACTAGAGCCTCGGCCGAATTCAAATTCCAGCATTGCCGGAATTCCGACAGAGGCGAGCCTTGCGGCCAGCTTTGCCAAGGCCTGAATTTGCGAGACAAATTTTGATGTGTTCAATCCCATTTAAACGCATTGGTTGGATATGCTTGCAGCTGGCTTTGGGCTTGGATGTGTTCAAAGCGGGCTTGGATGTGTTTCGGCCCTAAGGGAGCAATGGGACAACCCACTGCAACCCCAATAAGATGACTCTAGGCAGAGGGACGAAAAGGGACCCGCAAATAGTGGTCTGATTCGGTATCCCTCGAAAATCTATATATATATGGGAAGGCCAATTGGCTGGGGCTTACTAATTTTTTCCAATCTACTGACTGGAACCAGTGTTTCCGTAATAAAAACGTCAACTCTGCCGCTATCAGTATCACTAGAATCATACAGGCAGGAATGCATTTGTTCATTCCTCATTCTACTAAATCTGTGAAGGCTAGGCCCAACAGATGGTTTAATCAGGAGTGTATGAATGCAATCAGAAATAAAGAAGCCGCCTTTCGAGCTTGCAAGAGCTTCCCGAGTGAATCGCTCCGTGCAGAGTATATAAAACTAAGAAATTCCTGTAAAGTCACCATCAGGAATGTCAAAAATTCATTTGACAGCAAGTTGAGAAGTAAACTCCTTAATGCAACTTCTGGTAGCAAAAACTTCTGGTCCTTGGTAAGTTCCATCAAGAAGAATTTCACCACCTCCACAACTCCTTCATTCATCCACGATGAAAAGGTGATAACTGACAGAAAATCCAAGGCCGATTTATTAGCATCTCTGTTTTCTTCAAATTCTTCTCTACCCCAAAACGATACGCTACCCCGGTCCTCGAGCACAGCGCTCATTTAATGGACAGGGTTTTCTTCAGGACTCGTGAGGTGTACAGGTGCCTCAAGGAGCTCGATACCAACAAATCCACTGGACCCGATAATATACCCCCTATCGTCTTAAAACAATGCGCCTCACCTTTGGCTAAACCTCTGCGCAAACTTTTTGCCCTATCATACTCTTCCGGAATTTACCCAGATTCTTGGAAACTTGCTCATGTGCAGCCAATACCGAAAAAAGGTAACTCCAGCCTTCCCTCCAACTACCGCCCAATAGCAATCACTTCTATCCTCTCCAAAACCATGGAGACTATAATTAACAAAAAGCTTATGGGATATCTAGAATCCAACCAACTTATAAACGACAAACAATACGGCTTCCGACAAAAAAGATCCACTGGTGATCTTTTAGTTTGCCTTACAGAACACCTCAACCGAAGTTTGCATGGATCTGGTGAATCTAGTTTGGTTGCTTTGGATATCTCCAAGGCTTTTGATAGAGTATGGCACTCAGCCTTGTTAGCTAAACTCAAAGCTATTGGAATTGACTCGCTTCTCTATAAGTGGGTTGAGAGTTTCCTTTCCGGCCCTTCAATTAAGATAGTTTTGGATGGCGTCAAATCTGAATCTCACCCCATCTCTGCGGGGGTCCCCCAGGGGTCAATTTTATCACCGGCCCTATTTCTTATCTTTATAAATGACCTACTTTCAATCCCCTCCAACCCACTTCTCAGCTTCGCTGACGACGGTACTCTACGTTACTCGTACCGCTTCGATACAAGACAGACACATGCCAGATCCTGTCTTGATGATCGTGAACTAATGTTCAACTCTATTAATAACGACATTGAACTTATTATAGAGTGGGGAAAAAGAATCGTGTCGAATTCAACCCCTCCAAAACCAAGTACTGTCTTATTTCAAAGAAAAAGATCAACACATCACCATCCTTGAAAGTGGATGGCGTGGTCCTAAAGGCCGACCCATCCCTACACATCTTAGGCGTGACATTAGCCAAAGACTCGCGATGGAATGACCATATATTCCAAATCGCCAAACAAGCATCCCAGTGCTTGGGATTTCTTAAGAGGTGCAGGTTCCTCCTCCAGCCATCGGCCCGTGCTGTTATTTATAAATTCTACATTCGGCCTCTTCTCGAATACAACTCCCTCGTTTGGAGCGGCGCTCCAACAACCACCTTAGCATGGTTAGATAAGGTCCAAAAAAAGGCCCTTAAGTTAATTAATGACGATACCGCTTGCTCCACCATCGACCCCCTAAGCCACCGTAGGAATGTAGCAGCACTGACAAAATTTTATCGCTACTATCATAGTGACTGTTCCTCCGAGTTAAACGCTCTTTTGCCTCCACGGCCTTCTTATACCCGCAACACCAGATTAGCCCACTCGTCTCATTCCCTCCACCTGCAACTCCCCCTTTCACGCACTCAACAAGATATGAATTCGTTTGTAAATAGAACAACTCGACTGTGGAATAATCTCTCGCAGTCGGTATTTCCGAGCTCCTACAACATCCAAGAGTTCAAACGCAGGGTTCATCACCACCTTCTTCAATACCCCCCGTACCTTTATAATCCTTAACCTATTCCCCCCACCCTCCCCCGTACTAAGCTTGCTGCTAGACATTGCACCATGACGTGACAAATGACATGACGGACTAGTAGTACAAAGGGTGACTCCTGAGCTTAGCACTACCACATAAAAAAAAAAAAAAATAGCCGGCCGCTTTGTAAACTTAGCAAGTACACCCTGTATACCTAAGTCCAATAGTTTTAAATATAAATGACATTATCTAAAAATGATTGGTTAGTAATCTAATCTTGAGTTCTGAAATGACATGAATCAAGTATGCACTTACCTTTTTTAATTTAAAAACATTAAGTGCACTTTCTTCAAGTGGAGATTAAGATAAAAGTATATGCAAGTAGTGGGGAACAACTTGCGGATCATCTGCTAATAAAAGGCTCAAAGAAATAAATGTTGAAAATAAGTTTTTAAATTGCTGTTACCATTATTTTTATTAATACTTTTAGCTACACCACAATTTTTTAACTTTTTTACTAAATAACACTCTTTCATTTTAATTTCAGCTGTATCACTCAATGAAAGCTTCAGAAATTATTCATCCAATTACTCATACTTACAACGCAAATCATTTGATTCTTCGAAATCCTTTGGTAGTGATAATCGAAATAGTTTTAGTAATACAAACAGTTATTATCATAATAAGTACAACAACGGGACACTCACTTCAGCGTCTTCAAAATATGGGCACCGCCGTAGACCATTATCCTATCAAAATGGCTCATCACGATATTATTCCAGTTACTGGGACTCAAGGGCAGGAAATCGAAATAGTAGACCATCAACATTTTCTGATAAAGAGAATATATCAACAAAACCCCGTTTCAATGAAGGTAATTAACTAAAATTATTTAGCAAGTTATAGTTGGTTTCTGAATTGTTGAATTAAAGACGAATATACGAGAATAACAACTCCCAGGCAAGATGTCATTTTCAAAAAAGGATACCTATCACAGCCAAAAAGATATTTATCTTCAACAGACACTTATACAACATCATCTGCTGCTGCCAGTGTTATATCAACCGAGGAATCGATGTCAGCTACAAGTGTACCTTCATTAAGCCCAGAACAGTGCTCATCACATGCCGATTCTATGGACCCAGAACAAGCCATAATGTACAGTTATTTTGATCAAAATGGTGTCCTGTATGTTGGTCGTAAGTATTAATAAATATTATCTTTAACCTATATTCTATTATAAAAAAAATTGCACGTATTCATTTAATTATTCCTTTATAGTTATCTCCATATAATACAACTTCTATTGATACTAAAGTCGATATCCTGATCTATTTCATTCAATCTGCTTGTTTTCTATGTGTATCCCTTCTTCCAAGAAGGCGCAGTCTTTTTTCTCTCTGGCCCACACAATATTCCTCCTATAGTACTCAAGAAATGTGCCTCACCTTTGGACTAAACCTCTGCGTAAACTTTTCGCTCATTCATACTTCTCTTGGAAACTAGCTCATGTTCAGCCCATTACCAAAAAAGATGAAGCCAGCGACCCTTTAAACTACCGCCCAATAGCAATTACTTCTTACAAAATCATGGAGACAATAATTAATAGAAGGCTGATGAAATATCTAGAATCCTACAAAATTATTCATGACCGGCAATACGGCTTTAGACCAAAAAGGTCTCCTGGAGATCTGCTTGTGTGTTTAACCAAGCGTATCCCCAAAAGCATTCACAGCTTTGGTGAGGCTGGTCTGGTTGTCCTAGATATCTCAAAGGATTTTGACAGAGTAAGGCACCCTGTTTTGTTAACTAAACTCCAAGCTACTGGTATGAACTTAGTTCCAGTTCTTTGATTAAGAGCTTTTCTCCAAGCTGTTCAATCAAGGTAGAATTGCTTAGTGTAGAATCCAACCCCCATGCCATTTCGACCGGAGTTCCCCAGGAGTAAATTCGATCACCCGCATTTTTTCTAATCTTCATTAATGATCTGCTCTCATTTCCCTCCAACCTATTTCACTGCTTCGCTGATGACGGTACTTTGCATTTCTCTTACTCCTTCGACAATATAATACATGCACGTGCCAGACCTTGCCTTTACCACCGTGAACTCATGTCCACTTCGATCAACCGCAATATCGAATCGATTCTTCATTGAGGCGACATGAATCGTGTGGAATTTATCGCCACCAGAATGAAGTACTGTTTGATCTCCAACCAAAATTGCACCGACCTTCCTCCTATTTCAGTGGGTAAATAGAATTTAACGGCTGACTCAATTCTCAACATCCTAGGGGTAAATTTAACGAAGGATCTGCGATGGAATGTTCACATATTCCAAATCGCCAAACAAGCCTCCCAATGCATTGGATTTTTTAAGTGATGCAAGTTCCTCCTCCAGCCAACCGCCTTGGCTACAATCTACAAATCCTACATTCGGCCCCGCCTTGAATACAACTCGTATATCTGCGCAGGCGCCCCAAAACCACTTTGGCTTGCCTCGACAAGGTGCAAAATCGTTCCCTCAAACTCATTGGTTATGACCCCTTTTGCGCCACATTAGCCCACCTTTAGCAGCCCCCTCTTTACTTGATCGCTATTACCACACCGACCGTTTCCGCAGTTCTAGAAGTTCATTTATAAATAGAACAACTCGACTGTGGAATAATCTCCCACAGTCAGTTTTCTCGAACTCGTACAACACGCAAGAGTTCAAACGTAAGGTTCATCGCAACCTGCTCCAATACCCCCAGACCCCCCTTATCCTATCATTTTCTTTTCTACCTTTCAAACCAAGCTTGCTACTAGACATTGCACCATGACCTGAACGACTTGACAGACTGGTAGTACCACGGTATGCAGAAACAAGGTAATGTAAAAGATTGTACATCGTAAACGGTGTTTTAGGCTGACGCCACGTGGGGCCCCCTTTCCATATTAAATGGAAGCTGTGGTTGTTTCTGCATTAGGGCTGACTAGGCGTTATAGAATTGAGGTTGTCGGCACATTTCTTTTTCAATGCAGTGTTACACAGAATTTATGCAAAGCCAAGCATTTTATTATGATATGTTTCTTTAGTGTATCACTTCATAATTAGGACATCCACTTAAACCCATCCGATATACCCATTAAGACGTAATAAGACTTTGGCTTCATAAATATACCGGCTTTAATAGACACAAGCTTTAATAGACACTTTGCTGTGGAACCAAAACAACTCTGCAAGCCTTAATCCGTAACTCTTGTTCTGGAATAAATTTAAAAAGAAACCTCCAAAGCATATGTGAAAACATTTGAAACACTGCGTATAATTTTTTTTAAAACTAACATGCAACAAATGAAATCATTTCCAAGCAAGTTTGTCACGATTCTTATGCTGCTGAGGTGAATTAATAAATTTTATTTCATTTTTCATTCCACATACTACATATGTAGCTTATCTTGTTCCGGTATTATCCTGATAACAAACGACAGGGGGAAGCCTTGATAGAATTTTTGATAAACTGTATAATAAAAAGTGAAAGTCACATTAACACTTGCTTACCTGTAGCCGACAGGCGACAACATTCCCGATAAAAAGTCTAAAGGGGCCTATTATATTACTTTAATGTTAAGGTTAATAAACGATGTAATGTCAATTTTTCAAGGCTGTCAATAAAAAATGTTCATGCATTTTTGCATACAAGGTGTCTGAAGGCGGGTTATAATAAATATCCATTTCATGTTGGTGGTGCCCTTTATAGCCGTGTGTTAGATTTATGCTACCATAAAAACAGTACCGGGTTATTCCCAAGAAGACACTTGCTCCAAATAACTTTATACAGTATTATCAAGGATCTCACATAATCATTAAATCCCCAAAAGCAAGGTGAAAGAACCTTAAAGCAATTTTGTGTCCTTCGGTTTTTGGTTGGGTACTTTTAGTTTTAATATGAGTATTCGTTTTTTTTTATTTAATGAAGGTATTGAAGATGTCGATTTTCGTTTCTTTTAGGAATCATTCAAATAAGAATGAACTTAAAATATTTTCGTACTTTTAAGTCACGTAAGCCCGAGATTAACCAGTGTCGGAAGATCTTTCCTACTGTACCCTGAATAATCCTCAGGACGCGTTATGGACCGTCCACACTACGCGGACTTAGACTCCACGCGCTTTTCGCCCTACGGTCTCAGACAAAAGCGCGCATGAACTTTTAATCGTGTGTAATGGGCCGTCCACACTACGCGGACTTAGATCCCACGCGCTTTTTACCGCACGGCCTCAGAAAAAAGCGCGCATGAGCATTTAATTTTATGAATCGTGAGTAAATTGAGAAAACCGTCAAGAAGCCCGTGTTGTGTGGACGTACAATGTACCTTTTTAAGCACAGCCTTATGTCCGCGCAGTTTGGCCGTACTGCCTTTGCCCTTAAAAATATTGCAAAAAAAGCCATTAAACTCTATATGAGTCCGCGTAGTGTGGATGCACCATAAATTGAGAAAACAAATCAATTTTCATTTGAAAGGCCGTACGCGCTTCTGTAAAGCAAGACGTACAATGTACCTTTTTAAGCACAGCCTTTTGTCCGTGCAGTTTGGCCGTACTGCCTTTGTCATTAAAAATATCGTTAAAAAAGCCATTAAAATTAGCCGAGGAATATAATATCAGAACCCTGTCCGGCCAAGACGTTCTTTTCTTTCCTTCGTATTTTCGCTTTATTCTATTTTCTATTTCTTTGTTGAGGGGCGCCTTGACCTATTTTACTTGGTCTATTTTGTCATCCCCGCCTTTAGAAACCATCCACCATTTTAAGGTTAAGGACCGATAAGTGATGAGTTTGTCCCTACTCTAGTCAAATTTCACAAAAAAGTAAAAGGAGGAAGCCATAAAATGTATGGACTTTGGTACCACCTCCAATTGCTATACGTCGTTGGATAGGTATTTTTGAGCTGAATATAAGTTATTACGGCACCTAGTTCGAAATCTTTGTCCGTTATGTTCTGACTGTACAAAGATACATATGACCCTGTATTTTTGTAACCGTTTAACCTATTTCCCTTATTCATGGAAAATGGTACTCAATGACTTTTCAGAATCGCGTATATATGTCGAAATCGGGCAAACGCCCCCGCCAGAACCTCCATTTTCACTACTAGGTGAGGCGAAGGAAGGTTCAGTAGGACCTCCATAACCTCAGTCGGTCAGGCGCTTTTAATTCCCGTAATACCAAGACCGGTCTTTGCACCCTGGCCACCTTAATCACAGCACCCTTTTGTATGGTCTTGACCTATCATGCGTTGAATGCATACGTGACCATTGGCCTTATGACCGTCGTATATAGTCAAACCATTAATCTTGGTTTAAGGCTCCAGGTTTTTCCTACAAATTGACGGCAAATATAGGAGTTTGCAGGAGAGCTTTCGATGAAGCTAGATTTTTAGCCTCGTTTGAGAAAACCATTTCTTTACCATCCAAAGAGGGGGCTTTTAAATTTAGCTTTCTTCTATTAGTAAATGGTGCAATGACAGTTTCTTGTGGTTTTATACCCAAGCTCTTGCCCTGATACCAGCTATGCACGTATAACAGAGTGGCTTGCATGAGGTCTGAAACGGTGCCATAAGGACCGCCACTAAACGTTATGTCATCGTCTACATAGACCTGTGCTTTAAAGCCCCGGCTATTCATGTCGGCAAAAAGCTCGTCAATCACAATTGACGATAAGAGGGGTGATAAGATAGCCCTTTCAGGACAGCCCTTAGCAACCGTTATCGTAATCGATTCACCATTCATCTCGGCAGTTATCAATTTGCTGCTGGCAAGCGACAAGAGGTGGGGGGGGTGAATATATTTGAATCGTTAGATTGTCAGAAAAAATAAAAAACCGTTTGTTAGTCTAAAGAAAGTCTTTCTTAACTTTTCGTATGTCAATATAACGAATAACTCCCAAGCTCACCATACATTGACAATATGCCCACCTGGCGCCGGATTCAGCAATTCGTGTTCACGCTTGCGGAATCCGGCCCCTGCTTTTATTTTATAGCTATTCTATAAACGAGTCTGCCCATCCTGTGGTATCTTAGGGATAACCCAGAATAGCATATCTTTTATTTCCACGAAAAATGGTTTAAACTTTGGAATTCTCCCTGCTTCTTGAATCTCATCTAAAAAACTAATAGTTGGCTGTTTTTGCTGGCAGGCATGTGACCATTCGGTCTTATATATATAGATTTTCGAGGGATACCGAATCAGACCACTATTTGCGGGTCCCTTTTCGTCCCTCTGCCTAGAGTCATCTTATTGGGGTTGCAGTGGGTTGTCCCATTGCTCCCTTACTTCGACTCCCCTAGTTATCGCGAGCAGCTGATTGAAGGGAGTCTGCCTCATGTCCTCCATCCAATGGAGTCCAGTTATGGCAGCCCTTTTCCTCGCCACCGCCGGACAGTGACACACTATGTGTGTGGCCGTCTCAGGTTCCTCCAGGCACATCCGACAGGTGTCATCCTCCAGAATTCCCATTCTTTTTAGGTGATACCTGAAACATCCGTGTCCTGTAATCAGTGCCACCAACCATCTGAGGGTTCTCCTTTGCATATGCAGGATCCTTCTTCTGGCTGCGGTAATCGGCAACGTAAGCACCATCTTAGCCTGCCTACACGTGGTCATAGCGTCCCACCGTCTCCGGTGTTCCTCAGCGACCCATTTCTCGATGCAGTTCCTCACCAACCCTCTGCCAATGGCAGAGTATGGCTCCGGTCCCCAGAATTCCGAGGTTGACCCCTGTTTTGCCAGGTTGTCAGCCTTTTCGTTCCCATCGATGCCTGTATGTCCTCTAACCCAAGCTAGCGTCACGTTGTTTTGTTTCGCACACCAGTTCAGTTTTTGGACACATTCCAACGCCAGAGACGCATTAATCTCTGTCTGATTCATGCGCTTAATCACAGCCTGATTGTCCAGTGCTATAAGGATACTTCTTCCCTGCACCTGACCCTCACTTATGTGATCCAGCGCGTGCAGCAGAGCAAGCATTTCCGCCTGGTAGACTGAGGTGTAATTCCCCAAAGCCAGAGAGCAGGTCAGATTTAAGTCCTCCGAGAAGACTCCCGCACCTGCTCTACCGTCAATCTTGGATCCGTCCGTGAAGATATATACTTATGTCTTCCGGTCTCCCTTCGGGGAGCGTTCCGTTCCCTATGAGGGTTTTATGATACCTTTCGGTCACCCTCATTTTTGTGATCCCTTCCATGGGCATCATGAGCTCCCTAATCCCTTTAATGCGATCCAGGATCTTCATGTGCCCATATAAGGTTCCTGACGCCTGCCATGCGGCATCACGTCTCATCCGAATCGCTGAGGCTGCCGCAGTCTTCATCACCTGGAGATCTAACGGCAGCAGACCTAACAGCGCCTCCAATGCCGCGGCGGGTGTGGTGCGGAAAGCACCGCTCACACCTACGCAGGCCATTCTTTGCACCTTGTCCAAATGCCTCTTGACGGTTTTCTGTGTGGCTTTAGTCCACCAGACCACCGAGGCATAAGTTATGATGGGTCTCACCATCATGGTATATGTCCAGTATGCTAACCTTGGTGAGATACCCCACCTTAGTCCACATACTCTTCTGCACTGGTGAAGCACCCTTGTCGCCTTCTTAATCTTCTCTTCAACGTGGTATTTCCAGGTTAGTCGCGAGTCCAAGTATACACCCAGATACTTGACCATCCCAGACACCTTGATCCTCGATCCAAAAAGCATGAGGGGCTGAAAATCCAGATCTTTAATCTTCCTAGTGAAGATTATCGCGTCTGTCTTATTGGCATTTATGGTGAGGCCCTGTTCCGTACACCACTGCTCAACCACTTGGAGTGCATTCCTCATGATATCTGCCGTAGTGCTCATAAACTTGCCACGTGCCACAATCGCTACATCATCTGCATACCCAACGGTATGCACGCCCATTACCTCTAGCCGCCTGAGCAGAGTGTCCACAGTGATGTTCCACAGGAGGGGCGATAGGACCCCGCCCTGTGGGCATCCCTTGCTGACCCTCCCTCGAAGCCGCGAGTCTCCTGTCTGAATCCTTACCGCTCTGTTTTTCAGCATGCTGTCCACCCACCTTACAATCATGGGGCTGACCTCGCGCCTCACCAGAGCGTCTTTGAGTTTGTTGAACTGTATCTTGTCGAAGGCGCCTTCGATGTCCATAATAACGGCCATCGCTATGCCTCCGGTATACAGTTCCCCCTCGGCTACTCGCACCAGTTGGTGAAGTGCCGTTTCTGTAGATCTGCCAGCCTGGTAAGCGTGCTGGCTTCTACTTAAAGGGTGCCTCCTTAGCATAGTACTCTCCAGGTGGTCTGCCACCACTCTTTCCATTGTTTTCAACAGAAAGGATGTTAGGCTGACTGGCCTGGAGGACTTCGCCTCGGTGTAGTCCTTCTTGCCTGGCTTAGGGAGAAATACCACTTTGGTTTCCCTCCACACCGCCGGAATGTATCCTGTTGCTAGACAGGTAACGAATATTCCCCTAAGCCTGGGTGCAATGATATCTTTGCCCCATTGAAGCAGCGCAGGGAATATTCCGTCACGCCCCGATGTCTTGAAGGGAGAGAATGTGTCTATTGCACGTCTCACCCCTTCCTCCGTCACCACCCCGTTAGCCTCCTCTCGGTTCATCCTTGTAGCCATTCTGTTACGAATAGTCCAAGATTTACCCGAGATATAGCGCCAGGAAAGTGAACTTCCATCAGGATCTTGTTGGTTTCCTCCAGCGTCTCCGTCATCCTCCCCGACGGGTCACGAACGAGTCCGACTTTGGAGACCGGGTCCCTGGAGATCATTTTCTGAAGTCTGCTGGCCTCAGATATGCTCTCCATGCTCGAGCAGAAATCCCTCCACGACTCCCTTTTCCGTCGTCGCAGAGTTTGTTTCATTTCTCTTTTCTTGGCTTTGTAATTCTCCCAGGCAACCGGGTCATTGCACCTCATCGCTTGGTTGAAAGCCCTTCTGACCTCTTTCTTCAGTTTCTCCAGCTCCCTACACCACCAGGGTGTGGGATCATGGTCATCCACTGACGTAAGAGGACACGCCACTCGAAAAGCGTTCTCTATCGCTGTCTGCAGGACATGCAACTGAGACTCTGCTTCTCTTGTGGTTTTCGGTGCCCTTGGCACGCGCTCCCCGAGATTCCTGCGCAACATTTCAGTATATCTAGACGTGTCCGTGTTGCGGGGAATTCTCGTTGTTCTAATTCCGTCTCCCCTGCCCGGGGTTCCGTACTCTATCTCAAATGAAATGGCTCTGTGATCTGACATAGTCGTCCGATCCATCACCTCCCAGTTGGTCAATCTTGTCAACATCCGGTTGCTGCATAGAGTTATATCTATGACTTCCCTTCGTCTAGCATCGACGAAGGTTGGTTCTACCCCTCTATTTGCAATAACTAGATTGTTGCATTCCACAAATTCGAGCAAAGCCTCTCCTCTATGGTTGTCGTTGGTGCTTCCCCACACCGTGTTGTGTGCATTTGCGTCGCAACCAACTATTAACCCTGTGCCTTTTTCGCCACAGGTAATAACCAGAATTTCCAACTCCCTGGTGGGCGGAGGATCTGGCGAATCGTACGGAAGGTAGGCTGAGGCTAGAATGAAAGCCCCACTTCCAGTACCTACGCGTACTGCTGTGAGATCTGGTGTGCACAAGTGCGGCAGTAAAACCGCCTGCACTCCGTGTTTCACCAGCACACACGTCCTCACTCTTTCATTCGCATTGGGAACGTACAGAGTGTCAAAGCTCCCAGATAGTCCCCTAATCCTACCGTTGTAGATCCAGGGTTCCTGTATGAGAGCAATATCCAGCTTCATCTCACCGAAGCCTCGCGTCATCTTTGCTGATGCTGCTCTGCTATGGTGTAGATTCAACTGGCAAACCTTTAATTGCCGGAATTGCCCATTCGGTCTTAACTTTACACAATGCTTATAGCAGAGTTCTCTACTCCAATGCCAATTTGAGTAGAGTCTCCAGCGCTGCAATCGGCGATGTGCAAACATCCCTGGTGATGGAAAGGCATACTTTGAATCTTGCTTAATTAGTGGTTCTATGTCACCACACTAAGGCCTCGAAATTTACTATGGATCTTTTGGCGGTGATGTATGTATATTCAGCCTTTGATTATAGAGCCCCTGTGCATCCATACGCTATGTGGAAGTTTCAGAAAAGATTTGCCTGCCATGATCATAATGGGCACTTTCGAGAACTCAACATGGTAGCTACCGGTCAAACCAGAAGTTAAATTACCATTGATTACTTACCCCCTTACCCTGTGGTGAGACTCTGGTTACCTTACAGGTGAATATTCGAACATGGTGAGTGGTAACTTATGGTTAGTAATCGGTTTTCAAACATGATAGATTAACTTCTGATTCGACCGGTAGCTACCATAGTGAATTTTCGAAAGTGCCCAATACTATACACGTGTAGGTTTCAATGGAGTTAGGATTCTTGGCTTGAGAAAAACCTACTGCCAGCAAGGATTGCTTTTGTCAACCCGGCGATCTTGTTTTCCTGGTATATAGTACTAGAACCGGATTGATAAAAACAGCATAATCCGCCAACATTTGTACATATTTAGTACACTTAACAATAATTTTAGGTTCAGTAATAAAGAATAGCAAATATAACACTATTATTTCTCTTGTAGCTCTTCTTTGGAACTTTGTGTTAGCTGATAACACATCATTCTGTTTTTGCTCTCATAACGTCGTATCATATATATAGCATATATAGCAGAACCATCGTGTGAAAAGGTCATGGGTTCGAATGCCACCTCAAAGTATTCTTGTGTCTTTCAACTTTTCCCATTTAAATAAAAATTTTCTCCATGCCTGTCTTAGTTCACAAGAAATATAGCGTGAAAACTCCGGTCGCTGTAGCATCAAATGTATCAATGCGAGATTGCTTGGGTTGGGGAATGATTATCTCATGTTAATGTTTGCATCTCACATTCTATTCTTTCTTTACTTCAGCTGCTGCGGAAATTTCATTCTATAATAAGAACGAAAAATTACATGACGATCGACAATATGAAATGCATATCTGCCTCTGGGTAACAGCTCCAAGAGAAAACAAAATTTTATAGTATGGCCGAAATTAAATTTTGAAGTGTTTACTTGCATTTTTGTGTAGATTTGATGTTTTATTTATTTTTATACATTATAAGCTCTGTATTTTACCCTATTACAAAATGACTCATTACTAAATCATATGTACATTATATCCAAAAAGATATCGTTCCCCAAAAACATTTATTCATATGCCTCTGAGATATAAGCCACAGTAATTTATTTTTCTGATAGGTACTTATACATAAAAACGCAAAGCTTGCATATTTTTTAAAAGATTTTAAAATATTTCTTATCTAATCATTGTTACAGCATCACGCTGAAAAATCATGATCTTCGTGATATAATGATAATCTTACAATCGGCTTTGTACAAAGTTCAATCGCTTTGTTATTATTATTATTTTTTTTTTTTTGGATATATGAGAATAATCGAAAACGATAGTAGTATGTATTATATTTTATTTTCAACAATTACTAAAAATGCCCACCTGAAAGAATTTGTCGCACCAACTACTTATTTTATTTGCAACTTAATTTACGCGAAGTTGAATGTTCATCTAGCCTCAGTTCAATTTCGTTTTAGTATATAATAAATTCGTTTACGATATAGGAGAATTCCCGAATGTAAGTCTTCCACGCACAACAAAACTGACTCCACCTATATACAAGGAAAAACTAAGCCAAGCCTTAACATCTCGATCTAAAGTAATGGTCTCCCTAGGGATCATAATACTCTGCACATACTCTATACTAAGTATCATGAGCTGTACTAAACAACTGTCGCAACAAGATACCAAGAATCTCGCCATTGTGCTTCTCAATTAAGATAGAAATGTATTCCAGCTCCAAAAAATGCAACGAATGCATGTAATGCAACGAACTAGCGTTGGGTTTGACACGAGTATAAAATGAGTTTGTAAGTTGTGCCCTCTTTTTTCTTTTGAACCAGTACAATGCCATACTTCAAATGAGGCGAAGTGCCATTGTAATGCCTCCGCAACGTATATTTAGATTTTACAATGTCATCTAATATAATTTTAAGTTGGAAACTTTGCTGCCTCAAAGGAAGTAAGAAATATCTCTCCAATCCATGTTCACAATCTCGCCCCGCCTCATTTTAAGTTAGAAAATTTATCGCAATAGAATTAAGAAATGTCTCCGAATTTACAGTCACTGCTCGCCCTCATTTATCTCGATACAACCTCATATATCAGTAGGACATTATTTTATAACCGGGACATTTAAAAAAATTGAGGCTTCAGTATCATTTACAATCATGTAAGGGACTAATGTACTGTTTCGTGAGGGTCCAGATCCACTACAAAAGTACAAAATGAACCGATATTATCACTCTAACTAATACCCCGTTTATGGCTAGGTTGAATAGTTGAGTTTAGGTTGAGTTGAAATTTCGACAACATGATTAACAATTTGGCAACAGAAAGTAGTCCAGCAGGCTTAAGGCTAAATCCAACTAAAACTAAAGAAATGAGGATAAATGCAAACACCATTGAACGGACTGCGCTGAATAACCGTGACGTGGAACTGGTCGATAAATTCTGCTACCTCGGTAGTGTTGTTACCGAAAATGGCGGTGCAGAAGAAGATGTCAGTTCCAGAATAAATAAAGCACAAGGCGCATATGCATGCCTGTTCCGCATATGGAGATCAACGGAGATCTCAACTAACACCAAATTGCGGCTGTTCAACTCCAACGTTAAAGCAGTACTTTTGTACGGTTGCGAAACATGGAAAGTCACCCAATTCATCACAGGGCGCCTACAAGTCTTCATCAACAGATGCCTGCGACGTATCCTAAAAATCCGCTGGCAAGATAGAATTTCAAACGAAGAACTATGGCGCCGTGCCGGCCAAGAAAGGATAGACCACCAAATCAGGCGAAGGAAATGGAATTGGGTTGGCCACACCTTGCGACGCGAAAACGAAAATCTATCCAACAGGCCCTTGACTGGAATCCGCAAGGTTCCCGTCGAGTAGGAAGACCTAGAACAACGTGGAGGAGAACCCTACTAGCAGAAGCCGCAACAACTGGGGGATCCTGGTCGGAGCTGAGAGCTGTCGCGCAAAACAGAGTCCGCTGGAGGGCAACTGTTTCCGCCCTATGTCCCATGAGGGATTAAAGGAGCGCAATGATGATGATGATGAAATTTCGACCACCGTATATAATGGGTCGTATTCATAAAAATGAAGGATATCCTCCCAAGTATAAGGTAGAAGTATAAGGTTACGATTTCAAGTAAAAGGTAGAGAAGTATATGCATTTCCTTCTTTATTTTATTGTGAAGCAACATTTGGAAAGCCACTTTACGCTAAAGGTTTATTAAAAAAAATTAACAATTCGAAAAAAAGATTACTGAAGGAGTCGGACGTAAAAAACTGGAAATAAATCGATCAAATTGTTAAATTGGGAGAAGCGTTTACTAAAGGCTATGGAAGATGACGGTAATCCTACTATTGGAAGAAACGAAAGGGTCATTTATGAAGATAACTCTACTCACCAAAGAGGGGGTGGACCAAGTGAACATTTAAGACGGAGTAAAGCATATCCTTCTTGTTACTCTGAGCAGTCATTAGAGACGGCTCTATACCATATCCATCATCACCATATAATACAACATTCGTATTTTTTTCTTAATTGCAAGCATAACTTGTGAATTTCTCCATATCCTCGATTCTGGCACGTAGTCCATTCAAAACGCGCGTTATGGTGTTCCAAAATAACACCGTTAAGAAAATCGAACCCTAAACGTTATCGAACCCAAAATAACTGATCACGAAAATCGAGGTCCCGCGGTCCTAAAATTAGGGCGTCACCCCTAAAAATGCAAAAACACCCCTTTTTAGGGGGTTTTCGCGATTATTTCAGTAATTTCCGCGTTTTGAATGGACTAACGGCTCCAGGCCAACTAACATCAACTCTAGTGAACACAACGCACCTCCCCGTGTTTCTTTATTTGTCACTAAAAATCTGTCTGCAAGAAACTGTAAATTTGTTTCTTCAAAACGGTATAATGCTTTAAAATCGAACGAGTGTAGGTAAGCAGGGCGTTTAATATTTAACATTTCTTACGGTCACGACATCTGCCCTCTCACTGAAAATCGGATAACACCACTGATCTGAGTCCACTACAGACCAAACTCAGATTTTTTATTATTATTATTATTATTATGACTACAAACAGAAGGATTTCATTGATAATTTGCAAGTAAAAGCATATCCTTTCTTTTATAAATACGGCCCAATGTCGAGTTGAGTTCACTTTGCGTTGAAATAGAGTTGAACTGACATCAAAACATAACCTTAAATTTTTATAACAGGGTTGAACATGGGTTGAACCTAGGTTGAACGGGGTATAAGTGACTTTCCAAATGACTAATTGTCATTTCGACTCATCCACCCTCTAAACCATTCCCAGTCCATCGTATCTCCTGGATGACGGTAATGTCAGCTTTATATTTGGACACGGTGTCGGCTAGATGTTGTGCAGCTCGAGCTCTGTACAAACGTACGTTGCATGAGAAAAATCTTAAATCGTTTTGCCTTTTTCGTTGCCTTGGCTATCGTGTTTTTCCCGAGCCATGCTGCTCGTTCCGTAATGTTTGTTTTTTACGGTAAGGTTATAAGCCTCACATCAACCTTACTAAGAAGGGGCTAGCCCGATAGTTACCAGGGGCCACCGCTATCTGGAATATGCGTGTCAAATCTGGGATCATATATTTCTCGCAAGTATACAGGATTAAATCACATTCAGAAGAAATTTCTTCTTTTTGTCTGAGAAGTCTACACGACTCGTGCGACTATCAAAAGCTGCGACTGGCTTGTAGGAGAAAAGTTCTTATAGCACGCTTTACCGGCAACGAAGTCCTTAACGGCAATGTTACAGTTCAGTTTCTGTCGGATATGATTAAGTTCAAACAAAATATTTGACCTACAAGATATACAAAACTACTTAAGCAATGCCCCTTTCACTTTGATCCATGTAATTGCTTTTCAGGCGTTGTATCATATCCCGATATTGGTTTACAATGCTTCCAATTGGATCGATTTTACCGATTTCAAAAAACATTCATGAATTTAAAGCAGTTTCGATGAGTATGTTTTAGTCAAGTCCCTCTAATATATTTCATACTATAGCATTGTCATTTCAAATCTATAAACACATTTTATATGAATTAATACACTATGCTTACACCATATTTAATATGACTATTTCAGCATACATGCCTAATGGATTTGACCAATACTCTGGCCAAATGTTTATGTTGCCTTACGCTTGTCCGCCTTACATAAGTCCTCCAGATATTATAAGTCCTTCTTTAAGCGTTGATATGGAAGAAAATCAATCTACAAATACGACTGATACGAATGAGGTATTTTGCACATTTTGCATTACAATAATTTTTTTCAAATATATTATTAATCCTTTTTTTAAAATTGTAGAACGAGAAGAATGAGAAGAAAGATGAAGAAAGCATTCAGGAAACGACTGATGAATCCAAAGAATTATCAGAAAACTGTGATCCAAAACCAGATGCATCAGATGATAAAGCTGAAGATAATTGTATAGACGAGAAAGATGAGAATAATGAGAGTAAAGAGAAGAAGAAAGAAGAGGTATGCAATTCATTTGTTTTTTAAATTAACTTAACTACTGGAGGATATACAATATTAAATTTACAGGAGAAATTGGAAAATAAGAAAGTAAATAACGATGCTTTTTATAACTATGGCTATCAGCAATATTATCCGCCAATGTTCTTTCCGTACGTATATGGACCACCATTTATGCCTGTTTTTGGTAATTCTTTGAGATGTAATTAAGTGCCGTAAAGTCTA
The DNA here is from genome assembly GCA_949987705.1 of Thereva unica. Lineage (NCBI taxonomy): Eukaryota > Metazoa > Arthropoda > Insecta > Diptera > Therevidae > Thereva > Thereva unica. Next base: position 51,447,312 of record OX465281.1, on the reverse strand, counting down.
AATAACTAATTTCGAAAAAATAGGTAATGACTATGAAACATCTAACGAGTGTTTCGAAGAAGAAGAGGATGATGAGCTGCCAAAGCATAAAAGGAAGGAACGAGATAGGGTGCATTCTGATCAAAATTCAACAGGTGTAAGTAGCTAAAACAAAATTGGCTTCTATTCTTGTTTGTATACTGTTTGTCAGCTTCTTGTTAAATAAGGCCCTCGAGTCGAGACACGAGTCGATTGATTTGCAATCCCAATTGTGCGATTTGCAATCCCGCGAGACCGATTTGAGACTAGTTTGCCAATGGTCGTGTGCAACTGTTCTTGCCAATTTCAAGCGATTTCAGGTGCGTGATTGCACTTGTACCCGTCAAAGTTTATTCAGCAAAATTTTCATGACTCAAAAATTGTGGGCAGAGAACACCGATTGATCAAAAATCGGTTGTGCTCGTGTGTGGACAAAGGTTTTGTTTTAGTTGCAAACTGATTGTGCGCGTGAGATTTTGAGATGATATTCTGTTTTTTCGGTCAGTGTCCAGACCTTAGATCCATGGCATAGAACTGGGCCGATTAATGCTGCTTGACAATCGGGACTAATACGAAATAGGTTTTATTTGCGGCTACGATTTGTCTATGAATGTCTTTATCTATTTAGCAAAAATTTCGAGTTGGTTGGTGGTGAAGAATGTTGCCACTTAGTGTAGTCTTTCACCTTCCTACTTTTGCGGCTTAGATGACATATCTTCTTAGTTCTTTATCATATAAATAGCAATTTCCTACGCACTGAACTATCTGAAATTTTATTACCTGCCCTATTTCTTATGTTCATAAAGTACCTACTTTCAAATCCACTTCTCAGCTTCGCTGACGACGGTACCTGCGTTACTCTTAGGGTTTCGCTAAACATGCCAGATCCAGTCTTGATGACCGTGAACTAATGCCCAACTCTATTAATAACGACATTAAACTCATTCTAGAGTGGGGCAGCAAGAATTGTGTCGAATCCTCGTTTGGGGCGGCGCTTCGATAACCACCTTGGGATGGTCAGATAAGGTGCAAAAAGTGCCCCTAAATTAATTGATGACACCGTTTGCTGCACCATCGACCCCTTGAGTCACCGTAGGAATGTAGCAGCGATGATCAATTATCGCTACTATCGCAGAAACTGCTCCTTCGAAATAAACGCTCTCCTGCCTCCACGGCAATCTTATACGCGCAACACCAGATTAGCCCACTCATATCACTCCCACCACTGGTTGCTTGTTTTCGCGCACTCAACAAGATAGCAATGTTTCTATCAATAGAACAACTCGACTGTGGAATAATCTCTCGCAGTCAGCATTTCCGAGCTGGTTCATCACCACCTTCTTTAATTCCCCCTAACCTTCATAACCCTTAACCTGTTCTCTCACCTCCCCGTACTAAGCTTACTGCTGGACATTGCACCATGACGTGACAAACGACATGGCGGACTGGTGATACAAAGGGTGACTCATGTGCATAGAACGGCCACGTAAGAAAAAGAAAAAAAAATATAACCATTTGCGAAGGAAGCCTAAATATTTTGCATAATAAGGGAGTTGCAGCCCTACTATAGTAGAACGGGATAGATCCCGTCTGCTCCAGGAGACTTGAATCGTTTAAACGATCCAATTGCCTCCCTAATAGCTTCGTGATTAAACACGGTGTTTGCTTCTGTCCAGGGAGCTTTGTACACTTCAGAAAGTGGGCCTGTTAGCTGCCCAGCAGAAGTTACGTTTCCATTTGAATAAATGCTTGTGCCTTGTGTGTACCTGGACTGCATAAAAGGGCCATTGGTTTTCTTAATAGATCCGAGATCACCCGAAGTCCTCTTAAATAAAGATTTGTGGATCTTTGGTGAGCCTCGAATGTCGTTTATGCCCTTGCGGAAATTTCTCCAGCCGTTTCGTTTTGCTCGTCTGATGGCCCTATTGTAGGTGGTTAGCGAGCTTTTATAATTTTCCCAGCTGCCCCTCTTCTGGGCTACGTTGAACAGCTACCTCGTAGGCCCGTTATTCCACCATGGAGTTTTGCTGTTATGCGGCGTCATCAGCACGGGGCAGTTATTGTTGTAAGCAGCAGTAACCGCCTCCGTAAGGAAGTCTGTGGATAGTTCTACATCCATCATAAATTTAATTGAGTGCATGGAACCCTGCAATACGCTCTACTGAGTTCGCCTCGAAAGGCTGCCCAGTTCGCGTATCTAGGATTCTAGGCTTAGAAAGAAGAAAATTATGAGTTTTGGACCATTGAAATCGGTGAACAGCTTTTTGCAAAAAAATTCAAAAACCATTAAAAATGGCCGTTTTTTGACATTTAATTATAGGGAGTGTAATTTTCGTAGAATCCTGTGTCAGGGCTTAAATTGTGGCCACTGATGGTGCCTACCTACAATAAAAATTTCATGAAAAAATAATGGTAACTTTTCGAGTAAATCTCAAAAATGTAATGTTTTTGTTCTTGTGCTCTTGATGAGCTAAGACTGCATTTCTCTGTGGCAATAGACGTCCACGTTTTGTATGTCGGCGATTGAACTTAATAAACTAGGGATTAGTATTCTTTTATTATCAAAAGCAGGAGAGACGGGTTTATGTAACATTAATTTACACTTGACAGTCATTCTGTAGTTAACTTATAATTCTTTGACATTGTTCGATGTTATAAAATTGTCGAAACCACCTGCTTGTTATTAATGATGTATTTGGTAGTTACCCTATCGCATCAAATTTAATAATTTCCTATACTAAACAATGTTTTTATTCTTATTTCCAGGCTACTACAACTGACTATTCCGAAGATGACAGTGGTAAGGAAGAGATTTCGGATCCTCAAGAGAGCTTATTGCCGGAAACTACTTGCACAGAAAGTACACAACCCGGTTTAATACCTAACGATGAGACTGTAGAATTATTATTTATTTTTAAAGTTGATCATTTTTAATTAATATTTTTTCCATTTTAGGAAAACAAACAAATTATATTTAATGCAAATGTGGAAGAGTTCGTACCGCGAACAGTGAAATCCCGTTTCAATGTACATGTTAAAGAGTTCCTGCCAAGACGTTATAAACTCAAAGAGAATATATCGACGGAAGAGGCGACGAGTAAGAGGGAAAAATCACCAGAAAATCTAAAACCTTCCAATGATTCTCAGAAATCGAAAGAAACGCATTCAATTAGTGAAATAAGCATAGATATCACCGCTGATAAATCCCCTAGTTCAGTTAATGCTGCTATTGTAGTTCAGAAAAAAGATCTCACAATTAAAAAACAATTAGAAAAACCTAGTCCTAAACCTAGACCTACATTAGCTGATAAAATTAAAAAGCGTTTAGCAAGCGAACCAAAGCAAATATTATTCCAACAAACTAATCCACCGAAATCCACCATCGAACAAGCGAATAAAAAGAAAGTTTTAAAGACAAATGCATACGCTACACCAAAGAGCTCCCTTAGTTATGCACAAATGTTATCTAAAAATGGTAAGCAAAATGCTAAAGTCACTGTTAGTAATGCAACGATAGCTGCACCTGAACCTGCCAAACAACAGTGCATTGATGATGAGAAAGATAAATTGAATCAATCGCAAAGCGAAACGCTGACGACGAACAATAGTGTGTCGGCCAGTAATAGCGAATGGACAACGGTGAAGCCACGGGGTAAACGGGCTAAACACTTTAAGGAAGTTCCAATTGAGGAGCTGAGTATCGACGATGTAATAGTTGTGGAGGACAATGAGCCTCCGCAAGAGACTTTGGAAGTTAGCAAAAATATCATTGAAACGCCTGCTGTGGTGAAGGAGGAAAAGAAGGAGCCTGAAATTGAACCACCGGTTCAAATTGTGACTGAAGAATCTAGTCCACAGGTTTCTGCAGTTAAAGATGTAAAAAAGAAAACTAAAAAGAGCAAGAAAACTTCTACAAAGAAACAAACAACATCTTCATCGCATAAAAAGGCAAAAGACATAAGTTTTGCCGAAATTAATATAAAGACTGAACTAAAGGATTTAGAGAACAATGAACTTACATTGACATCTGAGAGTGCAGCTGAGTTAGATCAAGATGATGACATTTACGCAAAAGATGTTGCACTTTTAAGTGCACGCAATTCCTCCGACGAAAATTTATCTTTAAATAATATTCATTCTTTAGATAGTAAGAAGTTTTTGTTTGGTAAGTCTTTTGGTTGTAATCCTTTAAATCTAAATGGATTTGATTATAAATTGAAAGGTAAGCAAATTTTGAAGGAAGAGGAAGAAATGGTCCTGAGTGTAATTAAATCACTATCGACCAATCAATCTAAGCAATTTGATAACAAGATTTCCGATAAATCAAATGGTAATTCAGAAGAGGCTTTAGAAGCCAAACAAAATGGTATAAACGAAATACAACGTAATATTACTAATTCTATTATCACTAATGGATTTTCAGCTGAACATGAAACAATCGCGCCCAATTCAGAACCATGTGATACAAGCGATAATGAAGCAATTGAAGATTCTAAAGAGCCACCAGAAGAAGAAGTTGATGAAGATACAATTATTTTATATATGAATGAAGAATACGTTAATAACAAGAGTGTATCAAACGAGAAATTAGAACTATCTGAAAATGATAGTGTATCTGATCTCTCTTCTGATGAATCTGATCAAAAATTAATAGAAAAAAATGATTTGAATGATAATGAAACACTGGTAACTGATTGTGTTGTAAACGAAATTGACTGTGCTGTAAACAAAATTGATTTTAACAATAGTGAAAGTAAATCAATGCCAAGAGACCTGCCTCCAGAAACTATCAATTATTCTGATGAAAAAAACGAAAGTGAAATGGAAGTTGTTGGAATATGTAATGGTAATACCTCGGAGGAATCTGAGGTACAAGTATTAGAAGAAACCATTGATGAAGAACAAATAACAGAATTAAATTCTTTTAATTCTGTCAATGAACAACTGCCAAATTTAGAAACTATTTTAATAAATAAAAACGAAACGCCTTATTCTGAATATATTTACAAAGAGGAAAATCTGGAAGACAATCATTCAATAGAATTCAATCATAATGGCATGCACTCCGTTACGACTTCAACACCTGAATCTAAAGATAGTCAAAAGGTATCAACCACACTTAAAGATCAATTAGAAGAAATTGAAAATCAATTAAAGAAGCTTGGAAGCATAACTCCAAGGACACTTTCAAAGGAGACTTTAGAAGATCCTACACCTGTTTCTATCTTAACGAACGATGAGACCAAAACTTTAAATATCAGTAAAAATGAAGTAGAAATAAGTTGTAACGGCACATTTAACCCAACCGAAAACTGTGATCAAAGCCTAAGCTCAATTCCTATGCAGTGCGAAAATATCAACGAAACTATTGAAGATGCTTGTCAAGCAAATATTGAGAACATTTTGCAAGTACCTTTTAACGAATTTGTATCGCCAGATAATAAATTGGACCAAGAAATTCCTACCTCTATTGCCACCTGTGGTGATGCTAAAGACAACGTTAAATGCGACGAAGTAGAACTAACTACTTCATTTAATGAAGTAAAACATTCAATGTCTAGCATTGAGTTTCCATCTACTGAAAGCTCATCAAATCAAACAAACCGAAGTTTTTCTGATACAACATTAAGAAGTTCCGACAATACCGAGGAACATATTGATTATCCACTAACAACAGCCGTAAAGCAATGGTTAAATGAAGTATCTAAAGAAAACACCCCTGAACCAATTTTTCGAATTCCCAGCGACCCAAAGTTGACATCAATTATTAAATCATCAATAACACAACAAAAAGATTTTGAAAATATTGAAGCTGATTGGATATCAGATGAATCTGACGATGATAATCTGAATGAGAATCCAAAAAACTTGAAAAGCAACCCCTCGCATGTGTCATCTGTTAGTAGAAGATCTAAGCGCCGTTTAGTATTCTATCATACCGATAATGATAGTGACTACAACAGCGACAGTCAGAACAAATACGATGATGACAACAATACATGCGAGAGGGTTGCTCAAAATGCTTCGGACATTACCAATAGCGACTTTCTTGATTATTGGGATGATGAATTCATCCGGAATCCCAAAAAATGGCTACGGGTTAGCCGAAGTACAAGTATCGAACGCGAATCGATACTTAGTACAACTTCCAGTGAATTGGCACCATACGATAGCGTTTATGGTAAAAGTATCGACTATAATCGCTTATTGGCCAATAACTATGAATTCCTAAGCAATAATATTCTTAGTTTTAACAATAAACAAAATACAAACGCAGATATTCATGAAACACTAATACATGCAAAAAATGACACATTGCTTACTAATAATAATAATTTTGATAATAAACATTATGATAAAGAGAATTGTCTTAAGCCACCTGAGGTTTGTTGCATATTAATGTAGCTTTTAATGAAGTTGTTATTGTAATATTTTATTTATAATTGACATTAAAATGAAAATATCGTTTTTCTATGCATAAAAAATATCAGTTATTACCTACCATAATTAATTTTGAGATATTGTTGCTTACTATCGAGATTTATGAAGACTTAATGGCAAAATAAAAGCAAATTGTTATACAATAATGCAAAATAATTGAATAAATTATTGGAAAAATTTATTGATTGGTTGTTATTTTCATATTATAGTTGATCCGTTTTTTGATGTTCCTAAAACAGCTCCTTAAGATCAATTCTATAAATAAATTACATGTTAGCTCAGAATTTGCATTGACCATTATTTGGGATTCTATTTACTTTCAGCACAAAAGCGGCACTTCCAGCTAACGGTAAGACTGTTAAATTGGTTATCCAAACTATGTTTCAAGGAATCAAAATCGATTATTTTCGTAAATTCGCGTTAATCAATTCCATCAGTCATAATTGATGGAAATCAAAATATACAGATAATTACATCAATCATCACTTTAGACGGTAGGTTTTCTGTCAGGCACAGCAGTTACTGACAAAACTGACCTATCGTCTAATGGACCCTTGATCATGGAATGTGATTGAAGCCCCCTGAGTAACACGAAAACCTCACCGTGTGTGGGGAGACTCGCATGAATTCGTGGCCTTGAGCTATAGAATTTATGTACAATCACTTGGAAGGCTTCAAGCTGATAATTTTGGAGCGCTCGTGTAGGAGGGCCTTTGGAGAAATTGACTTGGTCAGAATTTAACAATCATGGCTACCTTGTTGACATTGTTATTAATGATTTGGGGCAAGCATGATGAAGCTTCCTCTGACTGAATGCAGACTGCCCTTAATCTGAGTCACAGCTGATGCATTGATCTCGACAAAACAATAATTGCTGAAGCTCTGCGGTCCATTGCGTCTGCAGGGTAAATGGTTTAAGTAATAATAGAGTAAACCTTCTAACACATAAGAGGCACTTCTCAGCTGGGCCTAGAAAAATTAACCAACTCAGCACAATCAAGGGTTGAGAAGAGGCTCAGGCAAACATAAAATTATAAATTTAAAAACATCCAAATTAACAGGTAACCCATGCAAGTAACAGGAAACATAGGCGGCCACGTTAGATTTAAAACTCCTTTTAAGATAATCTTTATTATAATTAATACTCACGTTAAAGACATGAATATTTTTGTTAACATTATTGAACATGCGATTGACAGGTCCAAATCTGCCGTAATTCGTGTTAGAGGAGTTGATTTGTGAAAAAGGTGGTCCTCTCAGATTATAACGACTTACGGCGACCTAGAAAACCTGGGTAAACCTTTCCATTAAGGAGCTTATGAACAAATACAGCATCGGCCATCTTACGACGCTTGTGATGAGAGCTTAAGTTGAGTAACTTAAGCCGCGATTCATATGATGCAAGAAATAATGATTTTTCCCAGGGAAGATAATTCAGTGCGAATCAAACGAACCTTCGTTGAACCGATTCAGTAATTCTAATATGCGAAGAGTAGTGAGGAACCTGGGACGCATATTCGAGTAATGGTCTAACAAAGGAAATGTATAGGTGTTTAGTAATCAAGGGGTTGTTAAATTCTTTGGACCATCTTTTTATAAAACCCAGGACTAAACTAGCCTAGGAAGAGATATAGTTGATGTGAACCATACTACAAGGGCTTGCGGAAAGCCTAACATTCTTAATTTGAGAATTAAAATGGAATGGGAGAGCTTGTCAAATGCCTTACTAAAATCAGTTAGACACCAGAAACGAAGCTTTCGACAGCATGAGCAGTGAACTCAAGAAGATTGGTGGTAGTGGAAGAGGAACTATAACTCTCGGTAACCGGTGGACCATCCACTATTAGAGGCGGAGGGGTTGCTACCAAGACCGGCATATAGGTCGACGTTAATGGCATTCTGATTGAGGATGACATTAACCAAAGAAGAAGCATCCATGAGGCTACTTGAAGAAGGAGGCTGCTCCCCTACCTGCAGAGCGCCAACAGAGGGGTGACAAGGACCCTAGTTCCATGTGGACATCCTATGCGGAAACGAAGAAAGATTAATTTAATTTCTACGAAGTCCCTCACCTCAGTATAATTCCGAATGAATAAAGAATTCGAAGAAGGGCGCCATGGTGATTACTTTACGAAAATATTGCAGTAGGGGTTTTTACGAGGTTCTCTATAATTTTCCCTTTGATCATTGCAATAAATTCAATAATTTCATTAAAAACGAAATACCTGAATAACGTATTAAGTTATCTTTTAAATCTATCTCTATTTTAACTTGATCTCAACACATTCGTCAAACTGTGTTCTTGGTATTTTGTAAGTCACTGTAAGAATTTTAAATGCTGCGCATGTCTGGTAAAAGCAATTTTCCGTTAAAAAGAGAAAAAGCACAATGTGAAATAACGGTAGGAGAAGTCACAAGTGGTAAGCGTGCTTCAGGTTGATTAAATTTTGAATAATTTAAACCATTGGGAAATAAACTTAAAATATGAATTTTGTTTCAAATAAAAACTTCTATCAAAGAATCGGCAAAATCGGAGGTAATTGCTATTTTTATTATTGTTAATTTGATTTAAGATGTAATAAAAAACTAGGTCAGAGATCAGCTAAGACTAATAAGACACCAAACAAGAATGCTGCAAGTAATCTTGATCCAAAAACGAAATCTGCAGTGAGTGCTGGGTTAGTATTTTTAATTTTTTTTAACATTGGCTTGGATTATTAACGTAATGGTTTAAAGTGAGCCCTAATGTGACTAGCAAAAGTTAAGGCATTGCTTGGATACAAACTTCTAAATAATAGTTTTAATTTTGCTTTTTTAACAACTTTTTATTTACTATTTTTTCTAAGTAGGATGTGGTGACCATTTTGTAAAACACGTGTTATGTTATATGCAATTACACAGTTATTCGGTTTTTCGAATTAGGTTATTGGAAAAAAAAATTATTATTTTAGGAGTTATATTCTCTACATTCATTTTATAAGACAAATACATAAAGCCACATTTGAAACGAAGTCAAGAATTGAAGAAGAAATGAAAAAGGATTTTTTTTTTTCAAATATAATGGTGACGTGCTGACTCAGCTGTTAAGTATTGGAATACAACATCCGGAAAACGATCGTTCTCAACCAACGGTAATATTTTTGACGAACAAAATATTGTCCTAACTTGGCTTCTCAAAAGTAATCCCTCCACCGATCATCCAGTTTAGTATCCTAAAACTGTCCTGGTTTTCTCAATCCTTCAAACAGAGGACCTGGTATGCCTCGCTGTTGGGTTCTATAAATCTTACCGCCAAAGGCTGGCAGCAGGTTCGTCTTCACTCATACGAGCTAAAGTCCTTCGAACCAGAGCTGACTAAACTTAGTTCTTTTAGGGGCATCATTGTAGGTTTCTCCTAACGGATATCGATTTGTATTTTTTCAGACTACATCTCTATTTGACTATCTTCCAGGGTCCGCGTCCGAAGAAGTATCTCAGAAAATTTCTAAAAGAGCTGACAGATCTTCGTTTGCAGTGACTCCTATCGGGTTTTAGCACTAGCGAGCTATGTAAACCCGCTCACCACCGATCTACATCCCAATTCGAGCCTTTTTCTTATGTGAAAGAGTCCCTTTGTTCAAATGTGTTTTTGACATATGGTAGTAAAAGCAGTGCTCTTTTTGGTATCCTTTAGTCATCCATTCTTTGTAATTTTTTGGCCCAACGTTAACGCTGCAGCTTGCCATGGGTTGAAAGTTTACACTCTTTGTATAGGTCGTACCTACAATTCGTAATTGTAGCGTATTTGTAGCGAATTTTTTTTGCTGTTCTTGTTTCCTCGTATTTCAATTTCTTGCTCCTCGGCTTCTATGTATATTTTTTAATTTTTATTTCTGGCCTCTATAGCTGCTTTGCATTCCTCGTCGTACCATTCACTGGCTCTGTCTGTGCGTTTGTTTATGTGGTATGGACAAGCTCAGTAATCACCCTTTGTACCACTAGACCGTCATGTCGTTAAACTCATTTTTTTTAAGAAGTGAGGGGGCAACCCACATGGTGAACACTGCGGCCAAGTTAGGCCTATTGTGTACGTACCCCACTAGCGGAACAGACTATCAGCCTTCCGAATGAAAGCAAGAAGGTCTTTAATTGACAAAGACCGGACTTGAGCAGGACTCAAAAACTCTCTGATAAACGTTCTTCGTCTAAGCCAGATCAGAGCAGGACATTCACAAAGGATATGTGTGGAAGTCTCATCGCCTTCCATGCAGAGTCGGCATTCTGTCTCTTGAGACAATCCTAGGTTATGGAGGTGATACCGCAGTCCCACATGGCCAGTCAGATAACCCAACAGCAGCCTTAGGTCCGTTCTGTTTAAGGTAATACTGCCCCTTAGGGCAAAGGGTATTATAAGATCTTTAGCCTGTCTAAGGCCTGGGACTGACTCCCAGTAGGCTAGGTTTAGTCCCTTAATCCACTCCTCTACCAGGGACTTGGAGGTGGACCAAGAGATGCCACAGAAGGGTTCGGGGGGATCAACGTCTCAGACCCTTCCCTCGCGAGGCGGTCTGCAGCCTCATTCCCCTCGATACCCCGGTGTCCGGGGACCCAGCAGAGCGAGACCTTATTCCTTCTGGTCAGGCTCTGAAGTACGTCGAAACACTCTGCAACTATTTTGGATGAAAACTTCCAAGTTGAGAGTGCCTTGATGGCAGCTTGGCTGTCAGAAAAGATTTTAATGTTGGCGCCTTTCAGACCTTTCTCAAAGTTGAGCCTAGCGCAGGTCGCAATGGCATGTATTTTAGTCTGAAAAACAGAGGGCCACTTACCCATTGCAATCGAGACCTTGGAGTTGGGTCCTGCGACACCAGCCCCTGTGCCATGTTCCATCTTTGACCCGTCGGTAAACCAGTGAAGATGTTTAGGATCCCCAGGGAGAATGAGTTCCTCCCACTCAGAACGATCCGGGATAATTGCTCTTAATTTCCTTTGGAACCGCAGTTGACTAACCATGTGGTCGGATACGCGGCAAATGGAAATGTTTGGGATATTGTTAAGGATATCCATGTGTCCTTTGACCGTATAGGGCCAGTTGGATGAGATCTGAAGTCTCAAGGCACTTATGGAGGCGGATTTCCATATGGAGATATGCAAAGGAGTCAATCCAATGATTGCCTCCATTGCAGCTGTGGGACAGGTCCGCATAGCCCCGGTAATGGAGAGGCAAGCAAGCCGTTGCAGTTTGCTGCACTTGAGGATCGAGGTAACCTGTTTAGTCTTGGGCCACCAAACTATAGCGGCATAAGTCAAAATGGGTTTTGCGATCGTATTGTACATCCAGTACATCATTTGTGGTCCCCATGTCTTACCCAGAAGCCTTTTGCAGGCCCATATGGCCCTAGTGGATTTGGTAATGACATAGTCAAGTTGAGCGTTCCAGTTCAGTCTCTTGTCTAGCTTTACTCCCAAATATTTGACTGAGTCTGAGTACTCAACAGTGGTATCCCGAATACAGATAGGTCCTAGGTCCAATTTGTAACGTTTGGAGAAAGGTACCAGGACAGCTTTATTTGGGTTAATTGCTAGGCCCTCCTTGGTACACCATCTTTGAACTTCTCGTAGTGCTGTTCTCATGACCTCTGTAATGGTCAAATCGAATTTCCCAGAGACAATGATGGCAAGATCATCTGCATAGCCGATGACATCGAAACCAGATTCAGATAGTTTAGTCAAAAGTTCATCCACAACTAGTGACCAAAGTAATGGGGATAAAACTCCACCTTGAGGGCAGCCTTTTATAGCTTTAACACTAATGGTGGAGACGCCTAAAGTAGAAGAAATGTCACGATCTACAATCATGGCATTTATCCACTCAATCGTGTGAGGATCCAGGTTTCTGAGAGCCAGTGCTCTAGAGATAGAATCATAGCCAGTGTTATCGAAAGCACCTTCGATGTCAAGAAACGCACATAAAGCAGTTTCTTTGGCGAGGAAGGCTTTTTCGATTTTACTGACCAGGTGATGTAGAGCAACCTCTGTTGACTTACCCTTCGAGTAAGCGAACTGGGAGCTATGTAGAGGAAGGGAGAGCTCCAGCTTGCACCTAATGTGAAGGTCTAGCCAGTGGCGGATCCAGCAGTGGCGGTTTCATAGGGGGGTAATTGGGTAATTACCCCCCCCCCAAGATTTGCGTTCCCTTATTTATTTTTATTCTTAAAAATTACTAATATTACAAACAAAAAAGTTAAGTGTATGGTGAATTTAGTCGGCGATCTATGACTGTGAATTTTTTCTCCTGGAAAGTCGTGGAAGGGACCGATACCCGTGACTTAAGGGGGTATTCTAGTGTAGAAATTTGAAAATTTTTTTTGATATTTTCAAAGCTTAACCTTTCAAGAATATGTCCTTAAAAGGGCTTGTTAAAATTTTAATTATTTTCAGAGATATAGTCATTTTAGTAGGGGTATTCTAGTGTAGAAATTTGAAAAAAAAAATTTTTTTGATATTTTCAAAGCTCGACCTTTCAAGAATATGTCCTTAAAAGGGTTTGTTGTTGTTTGGAAAATGCTTTTTTTTGAAGTAGAAGAAGGCCCAATGTATGGAGCAGGAATCGCGGATTAAATGAACGTAAGTATAAAATGTCATTTTATGGTTCAAAACCGGCGTAATTTTACCATAAACTTTAAACGTGTTTATCTCGAAACTACATTTTTCAAAAAGTTTGCCATGATTTCTCAAGTTCTACTTGACCGATTTACTTCAAATTTTCAGTGAGTGTTCTCAATACATGTCTTTATCGTATGAACTATTATTATAACAATATAATGTTTTTTACTATTTTTAAAAAATTCCGAAAAGTCAAAAAAAATAGGCCAAAAAACAATTTTTTTTTTCGGACAGCCGGAATTTAATCAAAATAAAAAAAATGCCACTTTTTCTTAGTTAGTACGATAGCAGCATTCATCTAAATTAATAATATGTTTTTTTTTATTTTGGTCAGATCATCAGAAGGGTTGGAATCGTGGCAAACTTGGCGCGCCATTTTTTTTACACCCTACTTCAACAACCTATAAAATTTACAGTTTTTAATTTTTTGACTTTTTTTATTTTTTATGTATTCTTTAAACATGAATAAATATCTTGTGAAAAAATGGATATTAAAAATATTTTTAGTTTTTTATTTACAGCAGCTGAAAAAACACCTCAAATTCATGCTTCTACACTAGAATACCCCCTTAAGCTAATATGGCACGCTATGTAAACAAACCGAAGTTAACTGCTCAAGCGCCGAAAGAGAAGTGATGAACTTCTTCCTTTGCACGGGTTCCCTTTTCTAAATATACGCGACATACGTTGATACTATTAGTCTCTTTAATATTAGGTGCGTTTTTTAAACCTGTTCTGTCCTGGAACATTAAAAAAACGCAAGGAACATTTTAATTTTCATTTGCATAAATTACGGCTGTGGACTTTTTAATTCTTTTACTATTTTATAAAAATCTCTATCAATTTTTCGCGTTTTTTATTCAGTAAACAAAGAATTTATTTTATTTGTCAACTGCCAATTTAAAAAACGTATAAGGGAAAAGGGAAAGGACGCCGCACGTTTCTTATGGAAAATGACTTTCGGTCAAATTGAACGAGTCTATGCTTTTTGGATAGAGGAAGTCTCCCTGAACAAAAGTCTAAAAAAAAAAATTAAAAATAATTAAATGAACACTAGCATTACTTAAATAATGCGACGTTATTTCTTTGCTATACCGCAAAAAACATCAACAGACCGAAAAATGAAAAACTTCAGATGTCTAAAAGTACCAAAAATCTTAAGTTTTGGGTTTCGTGCCCATTGAGACTTTTGTTCAGGGACTTCAGAGACTTCCTCTATCCAAAAAGCATAGACTCGTTCAATTTGACCGAAAGTCATTTTCCATAAGAAACGTGCGGGGTCCTTTAATTTAAATTTAATTTCTCTTTGGCCTGGATATGGTTCTCAGTAATTGTCGGGGACAAGAATTTGTGTGGAAGCTGTACCAGGAAAGAACAGAACAGATTAAAAAACGCAGCAATTGTTAATCGTTACATCGTGTTACATTAAGAGAGCGCGAATCGCATTTCTTAGTTCAATATACAGGGTGTCTCAGACCACCCGTACCACCCCATTATTTCGAAGAGTTTTGAAGAAAAAAAATTAAAACTAAAAAACACGTATCAAATATTTTTTCAAACTCTATCCAGCCATACCAAAAACGCCCCCTACCCCCTGTAAGGGGTAGGGGGTGCAACTTCAAAAACTTAAATGGAAACCCTCAGATTCAGAATCTTCATAAAAAAATATGAAGATTTTGTCCCAAACATTTTTTGCGATTCGCCATAGATGGCGCTGTAATCGGAGGAAAAAGTTTTTTATGATTAATTAATTTCCGCCGATTACAGCGCCATCTAAGGCGAGTCACAAAAAATGATAAGAATAAAATCTCCATATTTTTTCAAGAAGAATCTAAATCTGCAAAACAAATAGGGGTTTTGTACTTTTTTTTTTCAATTCTGCATCCTTCCTCCCACAAAAAAGTGGGGGGTAGAAAGCGATTTTCTAAACAAAATAAAAACCCCTATTTTTTATTTTATTATTATATAAATTCCTTTTTATACAAATTATATTTTTTGATCTCGATTGTTTTGTCTTTATGGAATAAAAAAAATATTTCAGTTTTTTCTTATTTTTTAATTACCCCCCTAAGCTAGTTGGCTGGAAACGCCCTTGGGATCCAGGGGGGGCCATGGGGGCCATGGCCCCCCCAAACCAACAAGTATCACTATTGTTTTAAAAAAATTAAATTAAAAAAAAATTGTTCAGGTATTGTTGCATGGTGGCGCTGAATTCAAAATATCATTTTAAATAATTTAAACAACGTTTAACAAATATCAACAACTTAGCCTTTCTTTACGGTATTTTTACGAGGGCCAAATCAGAAAAGATTTCTTGTCTTTTGTCGATTGTTACGAATCTATTCACAAGGAGGACGTTGCAGAGAACGGAGAGAAACGACTTTCTGGCGAGGCTCTAGGTCATATAGTGCTGGATATTGTCAAGTCTTTTACTTTGGATACCTCAAAATGTGTCGGGATCGGAACGGACAACTGCAGCGTAATGATTTCTGGAAACCAAAAGAATCTGGGAGCTGTTGCAACAATCCAGCTTGAAGCAACGAATGCCAAAAGATGCCCATGCTACAACCATTCTTTGAATAATTCTCTTGCAAAGACTTGCAGTGTGACATCGAGAAAAAGCATCTGAATGCTTTAAAAACCTATTCGTCGAGACGAAAATGATTACAGAAGAAAGAGGTATGCAAATTACCACTCCACGCAATTCCTCAAAAGCCCGACAAGAACATCGATCTAATCCACCGGCAGATAACGTGGAAGAGTACTACTTGAGGTCAGTTTATATCCCGGTCTTAGACTACGTTATTGCAGATTTGAAAGAACGTTTACCTAAAGATACCTTAAATTCTTTTAATCCGGCCATATTCATTCCGAGCTGTATAATTGATAGCAGCGAAGATGTCAATAAAGCATTGTCATTGGCAATCCAATATATGGATTTCCTTGAAGATGTAAGGGGAGTATCCTTTAAAATGAAAAAGGAGTATGAAGCCTGGAGCAGCGCCGTAGCGAGGGTCTCGGGGGCCCTTGTGCAAGATTTCGTAAGGGGCCCTTGAAAATGAATTTCTAAAAAAAAAGTGATTTCGAAGCAAATTTCATGTGTCAAGCGTTGAGCGTCAAGTGTTTTCAATGCATCAGAAAGAGAGCGACTATATTTCTTTCTCTGTCTGTTGCATTGTAAAAACTTAACGCTTGACGCTCCCATGAAATCTCTACTTAAAGGTCTTATTCATAGGGGCGTCAAGCGTCGAGCGTCAAGTTTGTACTTGTTTTTACGAAACAGAAAGAGAAAGATATATTTCTGCACTTGTCTGTTGCATTGTAAAAAACTTTACGCCCAATGCCTGACGCTCATCCCATGAAATCGCTACTTAATGCATGTAAATAATAAAATCATAAGCTCTCTAACAAAGCAGCGTTCATTAAAAAAGGGTTCTCGAAAACATTAGATACTAATAAGAGCGTTCTAGAAAAAAAAAGTTTCCCAGGGGCCCTTTCCATAAAAAAGTATGTAGATCCAATTTTATACAATGTTATAAAAACGTTATCGAAGATCTTTTCTAGCTCATACTTTAAAACGAATTCTAAAAAAAAATCTTCGGGGGCCCCTCAGGGCCGGGGGCCCTGGTGCGCCGCACCGCCTGCACATGCCTAGTTACGGCGCTGGCCTGGAGACAAAAATGGAACCAAGAGAAGGAAAAGGGAAGTTCCTTACCCGAAACTGCTGTTGCGACATTCAGTTATTGTAACAAGGATCAGTGTCCTATCATCAGCACAATGATACAGATATTGCTTACGCTTCCATCAAGTGATGCGACAGCTGAACGGTCCTTTTCAACATTACGGCGTATTAAAACATGGCTGAGGACCTGCACGGGTGAAGACAGGCTTACGGGTCTAGCCCTGCTAAATATTCACCATGATATCCATATGAATATTGATAATATTATCGAAAGATTTGCTAAACAAAAAGCAAGAAGACTTAATTTTATTATTTAAATAAATAAAAGTTAAGTTATTTCAATAACTAAAAACAAAATTTTTGTGTTTTTATTTATATTTGTGAAGCTCTACAACCCTTCGTCAAAAGCTTAAAAAATTCGCCAATGGATGAGGATGGCCCCCCCCAAAATGAATTTCTAGATCCGCCACTGGGTCTAGCAGCCTTTCCATCGTTTTCAAAAGAAAAGAGGTTAAGCTGATAGGTCTGTACGATTTAGGCAGCTCCAGGGGTCTGTTGCCCTGTTTCGGGATAAAAACCACCACGACTTGCCTCCAGATGGTTGGAATATAACCCCAGTTGAAGCTGGCTCTAAAGAGGCAGACCAGGTTGTCGAGGATCAGATCAAGGCCCTTCTGAAGAAGTGCCGGAAAAATTCCATCTCCTCCCGGAGACTTATAAGGTTGAAAAGAGGCCACTGCCCATTTAACCTTGTCGCGGTCGAAGATGTTCCCAGAAAGACTGCGGGAATGACGGTCTGGGATGGTCCTATGACTATACCCAGAATCCAATGGATAAGCGGTCTGGAGGATTGACCCTGGAAAGTGCTCTCTGAGCAGGTACCTCAAGGTTTCTTCATGGTTAGAGGTGTAGGAGCCATCCTCCTTTCTGAGAAGGCCTACTCCATTGAAGGAGTCCTTGGAAAGTAGCCTTTGGAGTCTAGTCGCCTCTGGTCTAGTCGTTAAACTCATGGTGCAATGTCTAGTAGTAAGCTTGACATGAAAATAGAAAAAGAATAGGAAAGATTAAGGATAGTCTGGTGGATGCATAAGGAGAAAGCAGTGAGCCTTGCGTTCGCACTACTGGGTGTTATATGAGTGCATCCATTTTTTAACAGCCGGGTGAGTTTGCAGCCTACAGTTTCTTTCGTGACATCTGTCAGTATCGTCTTCAGTCTTCAGTCCACCACCTACTACCCTAATATTAACAATGTTCATATGAGCTAAGCGTCTTTGACATTAACTTTTTGTTATTTTTTTTAACGTTCAGCTTAGTCATTAGTCTCATTCCAAATACCCTAAGCTCCAGTGGGATTGATTTCCACTATCTTTTTTCACATCCTGATTCTTCTAAATATCATCATAATTTTAGATTTGAAACAGGCGTTGATTCCGAACGAGAAAAATCTATGACATTTTTAGTCCAATCAATCTACGCAAATCCATCTAATAATTGCCATCAGGAAACAAAAAATATGGTCATATAGGAAGAAAAATTCTAAAAAAGATAGCGTTTTCTTTTTCGGATTTTGGAACGAACGAACCTAACCTAAAAAATCCCGGAAAGTGTAAAAAACGCTTTTTAGCGAATAAAACAAAAACGTGACCTCGGATCGAAAAAAATCAAATTATAAAGTTGTAGCTATTCAAATTTACTTTCGATTGATGTATATGGAGTTATAGGTTAGGGCACAAAATATAGAGAAAAATGGGAAAACTGTCGAAAATCACGTTTTTTAATTTGTTAATAACTTTTGTTTAACGTCACTTACATATTTGTTATTTGGTACAAATATTGCTTCCTGCTAGCTGAAAAAACGATGTAATTTTTGTATCGGAAGCATGGATGGATGTTTCATAATCGTCAGCTTATTGCAGGAACTCCTCGTAGAGGTTCACTCGAGAATGGATAGAGAATCCGAGAATGGTAACGCCCGCCGCACATGCCCACACTCGCATTGGTCGACACGAGCCGCGTGCGAGTGGCAGTATTTGAAACCTATGGCCCAGTACCGAACTCCGCATTTGCTCTCACGTGTCGATTTCGGCGCGGACATGAGCGTGTAGCGCGTGTCGGCTAGGTGATCGAGACACTAATTTCGAGTGGCAGTGGCGCGAGTGTTTGGAATGATGAAGGAATTAAATGAAACTGTTCGAAGCGGAAAATGTATATACGAAGTAAAACACCCAGATTTCAAGAATGCAAAATTAAAGGATTCTATTTTGAAATTCATTCCTAGACAATCTAAAATAGTTTTTGAATTTTGCGTCTGAAAACTCGGAAGTTAAGTTAAATTTTCCATGGGTTTCCCTCTGAACATGTAAGAGCTCTTCCAGTTTTTTTCAGATGCTTTCCTTATTAACAAAAATCTATATAAAAACTCTTTATCATTGTCAGATATTGAACTTAAGTCTATCGCGCCCATCTTGAATGCCACTGACTGATGTACGACTCGTGTTAGCAAATACGGACAAACACGTGTCCACCAATGTCAGTGCCACATTACCGCAGTGTTGTGAACGAAGGCGAGTGTGGGCATGTGCGGCGGTCGTAATACTGTTGGCATTGCTATCAGATTTGATATTCAAACACCTTGGATGTGAAAACTTTACACATGGAAAACACATGTACACCTTAATCATCATCTTAGCCTCAATCCTAGATTCTGTCTGAGGTAATCTTAGTTGATATTTCTGATAAAATTACAATTTAACTGGGATGATGTATATGGCCACTAAATGTGTAAGCGTTATCTGTCAGAGTTGAAGACCTTCTTGGCGAGACATCTCGAACGAAATAAAAATCACTTTTGAAGTGGATCAAGTATGTTTCCATAAATGCACTTTGTCGTTACACTCAAATTGCAGTAACGAAAATAAGCAAGGCTCTATTTTAAGAATTTTTCCCAATTAACTCTGTACTGATTTAATATTAGAATATAATATAATAATAAAACGAAGGATTTATGTATTTTATGTTTTTAGGCCTTCAAAAAGTAATGTCAATACTTCCAGTGTCAGTGTTGCTACAAAAACAAATGCAGAAAAACGCAGTGATAGTTCAAAAAATGACACTAGTAATATGGTTATTGCAGGTGAGTTTATATACGAAGATCTTCACAAATTTTTAAAACTTTTCAAAGGTTGATTAGCTCAATAATAAAACGTGGTCCAGAAAAGTAAATAAATAACTATTTTGGAGACTACTATGTAGCGTTTGGAATGAATAAGAACTCGTAGTTGGAAATTTGGACTAAAGAAAGTAGGTACTGTATTTATTATGATAGCCACCATTGGTGACGCCAAGCCACCATTGGTGACGATATCTCTTTGAGCTCCTTGCCCCGTGTTCCAGGGTCGGAGTCCACCTCTGGGTCGGTCTCGGTATCAACCTCTCCGCCGCTTATAGTGGTTAATCCTCCGGTCACTGAAGTTACTGCTCGCCTGGAGCAGCGCACCCCTTTGGTTACGATACCGAGACCCTTAAATATCTTCATCTCGAGATTTTCTCCTGAAACTGGGACAGAAACTATCTGTGATTACTTAAGGACAAAATCTATAGACCCAGGAACCGTTTCTTGTAGAAAAGTCAGCAAGGCTTCAAAGCCTGCTGCTTCTTTTGTTTTGTCTGCCCCGCCTGTTATTGCCGAGACTCTCTTAGATCCTGGCTTCTGGCCTGCTGGTGCTCTTTCCAAGCTCTTTGTCCCGCGTACCCGTACCCGAGCCCTTCATGCAAATGTTTCTACTCCGAGCGCTCCACAGATGTCAAAAAACTCGAGACGCTTTCCCTCTACTACCAGAACGTAAGGGGAACAAGGTCAAAAACTAACGACATCCTTCATGCATCGACGGCTAGCGGGTTCGATGTCATAGCATTCACTGAAACCTGGCTCCATGAAGGCATTCTTAATGCTGAACTCTTCGATTCCTCCTACCAAGTCTTTCGGAGGGATCGTCACACTGACTCGGAAGCTCGTGGGGGCGGCGTACTTCTTGCTTGCCGCAGTCACCTTAATTGTAACTCAATTACGCTTCCTAGTTTCTCTAACCACTTGGACATTGAGCTTGTCGCTCTCAAGATTTCCTTCTCTAAATCTAATCTAATCCTGCTGTGCTGCTATATCCAACCAGATATGATTAGCACACTTGACGATGGAGGTAAAAGCCTCTATGATATTCTCATCTCTTGTGTTGATTATAGCCTGAGTATGATGAACATTGGGGATGAGCTACTTCTACTTGGGGACTTCAATTTATTCAGTGGGTATTGGACGAAGTTGACGATAACTACCTCCCTGAAGGCAATATTAATTCTAAGGAATCCTGTTTTCTTAATTCCTTATTCTCACTCGGCCTGAATCAAATGAGTGGTGTGACTAATGTGTTAGGGAGGCAGTTGGATCTTGTATTCTTTACTGACTCAGGAAACATGATTGTTGAACCCAGTCCAATAGTCATGACGTCCGTTGACAATTACCACCCTCCCCTCTTGCTAAATTACTGCTTCAATTCAAAGAACAATCCTTGTCCGGAGGCGGTAACTCACTTCTTCAACTTTATGAAGGCTAACATTAATGAAGCCATCTAAGCTTGCCTTGATTGATTTCAACAGCCTAGTTTCCGCAAATGAGTTGGATGTCGATGTGGCACGGTTTTATACCGTACTATACGAAACTATCGTTTCATGTGTACCTTTTGAGCCCCAAAAATTGCGCAGTTCATCTCCACCTTGGTACAACAATGAACTGAAGCATTTAAGGAATCAGAAAAATAGACTCTGGAAGACCTATTTAAAGAGAAAGGACCCTCCGAGTCTTACTACATTTACTGATTGCTATAACAGATTTCGTTTACTCTCTTCTGCTCTGTATGGTGAATATCTCAGCAGCATGAGGGACCAGGTGTATACTGATCCTAGAAACTTCTTTAAATTTCTCAACTCTAAGAAAAAGGTCGATAACTTCCCAAATACTATGCAGCACACTAACTGGTCTAGTAGTGAGTCTTCCTCGATTTGCAACATGTTTGCTTCATTCTTTCATCAATCTTTCACTCCTTCCAACTTTCAGCCTAATGACAATAATTTTCGTCACATAACTCCACACCGAGAGGCTACTAGATTATCTCTTTCAATTTCCAGTGACGATATCGTGAAACATATTGATGGACTCCCATACGATTTCACTTCCGGCCCTGATGGTATCCCTCCTGGTGTCCTTAAATCCTGTGTGGAGGTTCTCCAGTCTCCACTGAAAACCCTTTTTAAAAAATCCTTAAATAAAGGGTATTTCCCTACTCTTTGGAAGAATTCGTTCATAATTCCTATTCACAAAAGTGGTAGCAAGAACGAAATATCTAATTACAGACCAATTGCCAAGCTGTCTGTCATACCAAAGCTTTTTGAGTCAATCATTTATTCTGCAATAAATGCCCATCTGCAGGAAACTTATTTCTACGAACCAACATGGTTTTCTTCCAGCTCGTTCCTCTACCACCAATCTCCTCGAATTCACTTCCCATGCTGTTGAAGGCTTCGTTTCCGGTTGCCAAACGGATTGTGTTTACACTGATTTCAGTAAGGCATTTGACAAGCTTTCCCACTCCATTATACTTTTCAAACTAAAAAAGTTAGGTTTCCCTCAAGCCCTTCTATTATGGTTCCAGTCCTACTTAGCTGACGGGACCTACCAAATCCTTTTCCGTGGATCCAAATCCGCGACCATTGAGGCGTCATCCGTTGTCCCTCAAAGCAGTCATCTTGGCCCTATCCTATTTATTCTTTCTATTGATGATATTGTTACCTTGCTAAGACACTGCAGAATCCTGATTTATGCTGATGACATCAAATTGTACCGTCACATAAAGAGTATTGAGGATTGCAAACTTTTGCAAGTTGACCTTGACACCTTTTACTCTTGGTGCGCTAACAACAACCTGGTTCTTAATATTAGTAAATGCGAAGTCATGACTTTTTGTAGGCGACGTGATCCTATAATTTATAACTACTCATTCTTTAGTGAGGGTGTCCCCGTGTTAATTTTGTCAAAGATCTCGGGATTAGATTTGACACCAAGCTGGACTTTTCTACTCATATCAACTATATTTCTTCCAAGAGCAGCTTAGTCTTGGGTTTTATAAAAAGGTGGTCCAAAGAATTTAACACCACCCTGATCACTAAACACCTCTACATTTCGCTTGTCAGACCTTTACTTGAATATATGCGTCCCAGGTTTGGTCTCCTCACTATTCTTCGCATGTTGAAAAAATTGAGTCGGTTCCTTGGGAAGACCCTTTAATTCTTCCACCATATGAATACCGACTTAAGTTACTCAACTTAAACACTCTCCAGAAGCGTCGTGAGGCGGCCGATGTTGTTTTCGTCCACCAGCTTCTCAATGGACGTGTCGACTCAGATTTTCTAAGTCGCCGTGCGTCGTTTATAGCCTTATGACACTGGCTTTTTCGTAGGCTGAAAATGCTGCCTTGGCTAGGCTGAAAATGAAGAAATCTGTTATACTGTGTGACAGAGATAGCATGTGCGAGTAAGAACGATTGTCTGATTATTATAACAGATAGTTGTGAATCTAGAAGAAATCCGTGGGGAAATAATTAAAATATTTAAATTTATTATGATTTAAATTAAATTAATTTAAATTTATTGCACAGTAGAACTCCGATTATCCGAATTAATTGGGGATTGGGGCAATTCGGATAATCAAAAATTCGGATAGTTGGATATAGATTGGAATTCTGGACCGATAGGATTTCTAAAGTTTGTTTTTTGTTTTACAATTAGTGAACTTACTTTCTGTAGTAACTTTTCAAATTGCTGTCATTCTCAAAGCCTTCCGGTACAACCCGCTGCCCACTTCCTCTATTTCCTTTAATAATTTATGGGAAAAATCTTCCGATTCTCTGCAAAGAAACCACAATGGGCAGTTCTTTCACGTTTTTTTGTTTTTCTTCGCAGTTGGTGTATAAAATACACTTTTTTCCTAAACATTAAATAGGCAATTAAAATTCCTATATTTCTATCCATTATTATTATATTTATTTTTATATATACATATATATATTGTCACTTTAATTTATTGTTATTCACACTTCACCGCACTCTTTTAAATATATAATTTTTATCACTTCAATTATAAAATGAATGGTAAATGTTTAGAATTGGGGCTCCAGAGTAAAACAATAGCTGCAATTTGAAGATATATGTATGTATGTATTCAAAAATATTTCAACAACTTCAAATATCGATATCTCGAAAACTAAGTCAGATATCAAAAAAAGTTATTTTTTTCAAAATTCAGATTCCCCCAATTCGCTACCCGCGTCCTTCCGTTGTAATAAGAAAAATATGTTTCCCACGCCATGAAATTACTGTGGGGCATTCAAAAAACCCACTAAAAACCTCCAAAATTTACGCTTCAATTAATTACATATTATTTATTATTACTTAAATTATATTTGTTGTCACTTCAATTAATTTTTATTCTCACTCACTGTTATAAAAAGTCGAGAAGTGCAGCAAACTGTTATAAAAAGCATAGAAAAAAGAACACGAATTTCATTCTTTTCCTATGCTTTTTATAACAGTTTTCTAGACTTTTTATAACAGTTAAAATTAAGCCAAGGAAAGTTTGAGTATATTCCTCTCACTCTTATAGCCTTATGACATAGCCTTATGACACTGGCTTTTTCGTAGGCTGAAAATGCTGCCTTGGCTAGGCTGAAAATGAAGAAATCTGTTATACTGTGTGACAGAGATAGCATGTGCGAGTAAGAACGATTGTCTGATTATTATAACAGATAGTTGTGAATCTAGAAGAAATCCGTGGGGAAATAATTAAAATATTTAAATTTATTATGATTTAAATTAAATTAATTTAAATTTATTGCACAGTAGAACTCCGATTATCCGAATTAATTGGGGATTGGGGCAATTCGGATAATCAAAAATTCGGATAGTTGGATATAGATTGGAATTCTGGACCGATAGGATTTCTAAAGTTTGTTTTTTGTTTTACAATTAGTGAACTTACTTTCTGTAGTAACTTTTCAAATTGCTGTCATTCTCAAAGCCTTCCGGTACAACCCGCTGCCCACTTCCTCTATTTCCTTTAATAATTTATGGGAAAAATCTTCCGATTCTCTGCAAAGAAACCACAATGGGCAGTTCTTTCACGTTTTTTTGTTTTTCTTCGCAGTTGGTGTATAAAATACACTTTTTTCCTAAACATTAAATAGGCAATTAAAATTCCTATATTTCTATCCATTATTATTATATTTATTTTTATATATACATATATATATTGTCACTTTAATTTATTGTTATTCACACTTCACCGCACTCTTTTAAATATATAATTTTTATCACTTCAATTATAAAATGAATGGTAAATGTTTAGAATTGGGGCTCCAGAGTAAAACAATAGCTGCAATTTGAAGATATATGTATGTATGTATTCAAAAATATTTCAACAACTTCAAATATCGATATCTCGAAAACTAAGTCAGATATCAAAAAAAGTTATTTTTTTCAAAATTCAGATTCCCCCAATTCGCTACCCGCGTCCTTCCGTTGTAATAAGAAAAATATGTTTCCCACGCCATGAAATTACTGTGGGGCATTCAAAAAACCCACTAAAAACCTCCAAAATTTACGCTTCAATTAATTACATATTATTTATTATTACTTAAATTATATTTGTTGTCACTTCAATTAATTTTTATTCTCACTCACTGTTATAAAAAGTCGAGAAGTGCAGCAAACTGTTATAAAAAGCATAGAAAAAAGAACACGAATTTCATTCTTTTCCTATGCTTTTTATAACAGTTTTCTAGACTTTTTATAACAGTTAAAATTAAGCCAAGGAAAGTTTGAGTATATTCCTCTCACTCTTATAGCCTTATGACACTGGCTTCATCGTAGGCTGAAAATACGGCCTTGGCTAGGCTGAAAACTGAAAGAAAAAATTCAAATGAGATTTTCCCATATGTAAGAGTGAGAGGAATATACTCAAACTTTTCTTGGCTGAATTTTAAGTGTTATAAAAAGTCTAGAAAACTGTTATAAAAAGCATAGGAAAAGAATGAAATTCATGTTCTTTTTTCTATGCTTTTTATAACAGTTTTCTACATCTCTAGACTTTTTATAACAGTGAGTGAGAATCAAAATAAATTGAAGTAATAAATTGAAATAAATATAATTGAAGTGGCAGCAAATATAATTGAAGTGAGAATAAATAATATCTTATTGAAGGGTAAATTTTTATAATTGGGGCTCCGGAGTAAAATCGCTCGTTTTTGTATTGAAAGTAATAAACAAAAAATCTCACTTGAAGAAATAAACAGAGCCCTAAAAAATCTCCATGTATAGAAGGATTTAATAGTCGGGAAACCCAACGGTGTGAAACAAGGACTCAGGTCAAACAAGATTTTTTAATGAGGAAGTAGCAAATTGAAAGGAAGAGAACAAAGAATTTTAATTTACCTAATGTTGACCATGTTTAATATTAAATACAATAAATTTCAATTAATTTAATTTTAATCATAATAAATTTTAATATTTCAAATATTTCCAACGGATTTCCCCCTATCTGTTATAATAATCACAACTATCTGTTATAATAATCAGGTAATCGCTGTTACTCTCACATGCTATCTCTGTCCCACAGTATAACAGATTTCGTCATTTTCAGCCTAGCCAAGGCAGCATTTTCAGCCTACGATAAAGCCAGTGTCATAAGGCTATTACATATGGGAAAATCTCCTTTGAATTTTTTCTTTCAGTTTTCAGCCTAGCCAAGGCAGTATTTTCAGCCTACGATGAAGCCAGTGTCATAAGGCTATTAGAGAGAGCCGATACAATCTGAGAGGACCATCGCTCTTACACATCAACTCCTCTAACACCAATTATGGCCGATTTGAGCCTGTTAATCGCATGTTCATTAATGTAAATAAAAATATTAATGCTTTTAGCGTGAGCACGAACAAAGATCTAATTAAAAGGAGTCTCTTTGTTCTCTCTTGACTGTTTATGTGTTTGGAGAGTCCTACGATTTATTTAAATAAGTTTTCATTGTAAAAAGCATAGGTATAAAAATAAAATAGGGAAAAAAGATTCTAGGTTGCCAGTCGTTCTGTTATATAACGCGGGTTTTTTCTCTATATTGTACGCCAAGGTAGAAGACCGAACTTCTGTCTAAAGCCGAGGAGAATTTTGAAGCAATGATAATTAAACAAGAAAGCTGAAAGGCTGTCTTCCCTCTTTACAGCAATTACCTTTCTCTTCCCATCCCCAGTAAGCAGGATAAGGAAATAAACCATCTCTTAGTTTTGGCAGTTCTTTTACTTTTCTTTCCACTATCTTTTCAACTATAATTTGTTGTTTGACATTTTGCTCAAAAAGAAAAAAAAAAGATTAGGACGAAACGTCAATCTTGACATATGCAGTTTTTTTTACCACGTGAAGGTCAAAGGACCATGTTCGGAATTTTGCCGAATAATAACCATTGCCAACGCTGGACTTTTACAAACCATTTATGACCATTATCATTGTGTGCCCATGCCCAGACTTGTATTAATAGGGCTCCAAATAGCTCTAACATTGTCATTTTCTCGGACAGTCAAGTTGCCCTGTTGGCCCACATGGTGTCCTCAAAGACTGTCATAGATTATCTTGTTGTAAGGCCACGCTAGAGTAGGAGCAAACACATAACTTGTGGGCCCGGAATCTTTCTGCAGCTTAAGACTCCCATACACGGTCACATTGGATGTACATCCAGATTTTCATGAAACCCATAAGTACATCGAGTTTTGATCGGCCGACCGACTCACAGTCGATAGTTTTGGTTGTACATCTGCACTTCAATCTGCAACCAATTTGACCGTGTATATGGGCATTTAGTCACGTAAAAAAGACCATTAGGAATGAATCCTAAATCAAGGTATGAATCGTAAATCAATTTTTGCCTCAACCTGGAAGGTTTTAACGGGCTGGCACAGTGATTATACAACGGTTCATCGACAACTTCGTGCCATCAGGTGTTACCCTTTGTACTACTAGTTCGTCATGTCTTGTAAGTCATGGTGCAATGTCCAGTAGTAAGCTTAGCTCGAAGGACAGAGATAAGGATAGAATAGGTTAGGAAAAGTTAGGGGGTGTTGGAGGAAATGGCGATGAACCTTGCGTTTAAACTCTTGGATGTTGTATGAGTTCGAAAATATTAACTTTGGAAGGTTGTTCCACAGACGAGTTTTTCTTGTCATAAACGAATTTCTAAATCGAAGTGTGTGCGAAGATAAGGGTTGTTAACTGTGAGAGTGAGCCGTCTTATGTTGCGGGAGAACTGTGGAGGCATGAGGTTTCTTATTCCAATGCAGCAGTCATTGTGATAAATGTTGTAGTTAACAGCGGAGATTTTGAATGACAAAACCATGTTTAACCATGGTTAAACATAGTAAGGCTTTTGAATGCGCTCCTGACCTTTCCCTTATACAAAACATAAATTTCTTCAGCTCTTACAGAAGGCAGAGGATATGCTCATGGCGAAATAGGACTGGCATCAATGGACCTTGGATCTCCAGTTCTAGTGCTCTCTCAATTCAGTGACGGTTATTGGTTCAATGGCTGTAAGACCAAACTTCAAATTCTAACACCATCAGAGGTAAACAATGAAAGATTTTTTACTGTTACCGTAAATAAAAAATATTTAACATATTTTTCAGATTATTGTTCCTTTAACAATTTACAAAAACGGCTCAAAAGTTGTTGAAACTATCAAGGAGCATTTTTGGGGGATTAAAATAACTCCACTCCCACGAAGACATTTTACTCAAGAAGATGGACTGGAAATGCTGCAGCAACTATGCTCTAAAGAACATAAGAGCTCACTTACAGCTGTTGAGAAAAAGTAGTGAAATTTTGTATTATTTTCTATGATTATTTACTTTACTACAATTTTTTTAGATATTACGCAGTTACGGCAGCTTCTGCTCTTCTCAAATATTTAAAACAGGTTTATTCGATAGAGTTTGTCAAAAGCAGTTTAAAAATTGAATACCAAAGCAAATATGCGAGAATGATTATAGGTTTTATAACAACGAAATACTGTTCACTACTCTGAATGTGTTTTTCTTAGATCATGATACTTCTCACAGATTGGAACTCTTATATCCGCTTTATGATACAAAAGAAAAGAAAAGTTCCCTCTATGGAGTTCTAGATTACACTGTCACTGCAATTGGAAAGCGATTTCTGCGGGCGCGAATACTTGAGCCACACACTGATATATCAAATATTGTTGATATTCAAGTGTGTATAAAAGAAATGAGATCCGATCCTGAAATTCTTTTATCCTTAGAGGTATTTAAAAATGAAACTTTTAAAAAACTGCATTTACAAAAATTATTTCATGTTTAAAAGGAACAGTTAAAACATTTTGCTAATATTGATCAAATATTGAAGTTGACAATAATCGCGCCACAGGTTTGTATTGTGTTTTTAAAAATGATTGCTAAAACCAAACCTTTTGCAGAATGACCATGTGAAGTCGCTTGAAGTTATGTTAGATCAGATTCTGCTCCTGAAGACTGTTCTTGAAAATATTCCCGATTTGGCAGCTTTAATAAGAAATTATAAAAGTAATATTTTCCAAAAAATTTATTATGTAAGTACAAAATTATGTAGCTGTATGTTTTAGTTAATTCTGTTAATTTTACATTGTAGACGATGACAGACTCTCGATTATCTGTTATGTTGACGGCGATCCAAGAGATTGTTCGTCCAGAAGTTCAATTTAGCAAGGGTAGTTCACAATATTTTCAAAGGATTCATGCCCTTAAACCCGGGATTAATCAATTTTTGGATCTTATGCGAAAGGCTTATACTCAGCTTGCTGATAGCATGCATGGTAAGAAATTTCAATATTATTTTAAATATTGTGTATTAAATGAAGGTGTCATCAGCGGAATAGCGGGAATAACATGTGGCATAACATGCACGGGCCCCAACTATTTCGGACTGATAGAAGTGCGATCTTAACCTCTTAGCGGTAGTCGCTGGTAACTATCCTATGAGAAAGGATAGGCTAATATGATCGGGGTAGACTAATTCGATTTGTAAGAAAGGGGCCTGAAGGAAGCTGTGTTTAGGGCGAACATTAAGTATGAAAGGGGCAGTGTAACGGCTAACCCAAAAGAGAAAATTCCTATTCACCGAGAAGTTTTATGTTCAGAGGCCTGTACTTGAATACATATACACTGTATATTATACAGGGTGTATTAGTGAGAATGTCGAAACGCCTGTCTGTGGATAGGTCTTGGATAGATGAACAAAACATCGTATGGGTGGTAGTGGGGGGGGGGGGGGGGGGTTGGTAGAGGTTTACATATTACCCTGTATTTTTGTAACCCTGTTAGATATTTTCATGAATAAGGCAGCAATCTACGTAGAATACTCCCACCTAATAATACAGGGTGATATATAAGCCTCTACTAAAAAAGTTTCAAATGCCCTGGCGGCTAACCCGTTAACGCAGAGGTGGCGAACCTCCTAAGGATGGATGAGTGATCCAAGAGAAGCCCCTCATTCTCAATGCACCACTGATACACAGCTCAGCTGTTCTTTGGATCCTTTCCAGTAACTTACGATACGTAATCCAGTGGCGGTTCCGAAGGTTTAGGATAAGGGAAGCAATGCGCAAGGCGAACGATAAAAGTAAAAGTATCGAAGGCTTTAACTAAAAAGCTGAAAAATAACATATAGTGCAATCAGATAAACAAAACGTAAGGAATTGTAATGAAAATAAAGGCTGTTCGTCATAATATTGGCTATCAGCGGTTACAATATGAAATTTTTATCTCTTCATAAAAAAAAATAAAACAACTTTTAGTTTTTTGGTTATAACTTCGGATTTTTTCAGTGAACTTTTATGGATTTTTCTGAAATTGTACTTTGAAAATTGATTGCCCAATAAATTTTGTGCATCGCTTCGAATGTGATTCTTTCTTATTTTTAAATATAGGTTCTTTTATGCTTGAAAAAAGTGAAAAAAAAAAATGGAATCGAAAATCGTGAAATTTTGCATATTTTCGTCAATTTTTTCGAAATAGTTTCGCTGCTAGAGGGCGTTTTGCGCCTTTTTTCAGATTCTATTGATAAATTAAAGCGTCAAAAAAACCGTTGAAAAATTGCAACTACTAATTTGATATCATTTAATTTTTCATACAAATCCATTATTTTGCTAAAAATCTAAAAAAAGATGGTAATAATAAAACCCACCCCCTATACCACCCACCAACCATCATTACATTCTCCTTGCAAAAAAACGCGTCAGGCAACCCGAACTCGAAAATACAATTCATAAAAATATTCTCTAAAGGGTTCATCATTAAAGAGAATCTTGAAAAATATAATGGAAGCTACAAAGTTAGAGGTCCCGCCTAAAGAGTTGATGCCGAGAAAGTCGCGTTTTCCATGCGCAGTAGAATCCCCGCATGCCGTTCCCGTCCCTAGTCGCAACAAATTTCGAAGGGAAAATTTGAAAATACATAAGCGCATTTCTTATCAATATGTGCGCAATTTTTATTTGTGTGCAGCTTTAATTTCCCCAGCTGCGCTCTCCGGCATCAACTCTTTTGGCGGGACCTCTATCAGCTTATATTCATTTATACCGCCTGCCACCCCATAATAGATAAAGAGAAACTTCACCTATCTTCGATCTCATATTTCTTGACTCAATATAAAATAAGCGAAAATTCAGAAATTCAGAGTCAAAATAAAATTTCGAAGCAAAATTTAAAGAGCAGATTTAACATTGCTCGAAGCCAGAATAGATACCAGAAAACGAAACCAAGGAAACAAAAAGAATACGGTGGATACAGAAAATTTCTCTATCTTCGTCTTGTCAATTCCCTTTGTTCGGTTCCGAAGAAGCTGCGTTTACCTCAGCTTCTGAGGGTACCATATCTACGCAAACCTTTGCACGAGTGTGAATTCAATTCAATTGAATGTGTTAGAGTTTTCACATTGAACTTCTGTGGCAAAGAAGCTGACGAGATTACAGCTTCCCCATGTGTAAGGCCTCGGCCATGATAAGAGCGGCGAGACTCCACTCTGCCGCTCACCACTCGTATTGTGGCTAAGGTTTTACTCTTTCTTTACAGTAGGATGATAAATTTGAATTGTATTGTATTTTATATAAAAAAAATCTGACCATTGCATCCTTATGCCTAATCTCCAATGGCAAAACCAACCACGAACCAACTAACAAAAATACTGCTTCCTATTCCTTCCCATTGTAAATTGAATCATCCGTCTCGCTCGTGTTTTGGTCGACATGGGTTAACTTTTCGTATGTGTTAGTTAAACCATTTGAGTTGCCAGATGAAATTCAGCGGGTTTCTTGCAGCGGCTCTAAACAATTTAGTACCAAAAAATGTCAAAAATCAAGGCATAAATGACGTTAATTGGTTTTTGCAATATCCCGCCCAAAAATTTGTCAACAGAAAAGTCTAATCTAGTAATAATAATAACAAAACAGACATTTCTGACAATTCACATCTCATCATTGTGCTCCTTTAATCCCTCATGGGACATAGGGCGGAAACAGTTGCCCTCCAGCGGACTCTGTTTTGCGCGACAGCTCTCAGCTCCGACCAGGATCTCCCAGTTGTTGCGGCTTCTGCTAGTAGGGTTCTCCTCCATGTTGTCCTAGGTCTTCCGACTCGACGGGATCCTTGCGGATTCCAGTCGAGGGCCTGTTTGGCTAGATTTTCGTTTTCGCGTCGCAAGGTGTGGCCAACCCAATTCCATTTCCTTCGCCTGATTTGGTCGTCTATCCTTTCTTGGCCGGCACGGCGCCATAGTTCTTCGTTTGAAATTCTATCCTGCCAGCGGATTTTTAGGATACGACGCAGGCATCTGTTGACGAAGACTTGTAGGCGCCCTGTGATGAATTGGGTGACTTTCCATGTTTCGCAACCGTACAAAATTACTGCCTTAACGTTGGAGTTGAACAGCCGCAATTTGGTGTTAGTTGAGATCTCCGTTGATCTCCATATGCGGAACAGGCATGCATATGCGCCTCGTGCTTTATTTACTCCGGAACTGACATCTTCTTCTGCACCGCCATTTTCGGTAATAATACTACCGAGGTAGCAGTATTTATCGACCAGTTCCACGTCACGGTTATTCAGCGCAGTCCGTTCAATGGTGTTTGCATTTATCCGCATTTCTTTAGTTTTAGTTGGATTTAGCCTTAAGCCTGCTGGACTACTTTCTGTTGCCAAATTGTTTAACATGTTTTTGAGGTCCTGGTGTCTGTGGGCCAGCAAACAGATATCATCTGCGTAGCCGAAATCCTTAAGGCGGTCTACCAAACCCCATTGTATGCCGCCTGTTCTACTATCTAGAGCGCCGACAAGGATGTCATTTATTACTATAAGAAATAGTAAAGGCGAGAGTAGGCATCCTTGTCATACTCCTGAGCTCACCTCGAAGCTGTCGGATAATTTTCCATTATGGAGAACTCTGCATTTGGAATTGTTGTATAGGGCTTTTATCAATTCTATTATTTTATCAGGCAGTCCCCGTCGCCGTAGTGCCTGCCATATAAAGCTCCTATTGACCGAGTCGAACGCTTTCTCATAATCTACGAAAGCAAGGTAAAGGGGGGATCGGAATTCAGTAGACTGCTCCACTATTATTCGTAAGGTGTTGATATGATCAATACATGAGCGGCCCTTCCTGAATCCGGCCTGCTGCCTCCTAAGCGTTCGGTCTACTGCACTTATCCTAGATAGTAATATATGGGACAAAATTTTGCCCACTGTAGATAGTAAACAGATGCCTCTCCAGTTGTCGCATATTGTTAGGTCCCCCTTTTTTGGTATTTTGACTATGATACCTTCCGTCCAATCCTCCGGAAAGGTACAGGTGTTCCATGCTATTTCCAGGATTGGCTGAAGCGCATCTGCTATGAGGCTTGAATCGGCTTTCAACAATTCTGGCGGGATGCCATCTTTCCCAGCTGCTTTACCATTGGCCATCGCATGAATTGCGGTTACTATTTCCGTCTTGGATGGGGCTCGGGTGGTGATTCTTATAGGCTGTGCATTGTTGCTGGTTTCCTGAGGTTCCTGTGTAAATGAACCATTCAGGGCGGCGAAGAAGTAATCTATCCATCTTTGGAGCTGCTCCTCGTCGCTGCACAGCAGCCTTCCATCCGCACTCTTAACGGCATGCTTTTTAGTAGAGTGCTTTCCCGTGAGCTGTTTAGTAATTTGGTACAGCACCTTACTGTTGCCTGTGTTTGCCGCGTTTTCCGCTTTTTCTGCGAGCTCATTTATCTGCTGCCTTTTATCACGCCGGACACTTCTCTTTACCTCCCGGTGTAATTGGGAGTACTCCCGTTCCAGTTGGTAACGTCTTTCGGGGTCGCTTGTAGAGTTTACGTTATTTTTTAGGGCTCTCCTGCGTTCTATTTTTTGCCAGGTTGTGTCCGATATCCAATGTTGCTGGTTTCTTGGGACATAACCGATGCTCATTTCCGCAGCCGTCAATATTGCGACCTTTGTCCTACTCCACAGCTCTTCAACATTTGTGTCGTCAGAAACGTTGTGCTGGTTTAATATTTGTTGTAGGTTTCCAGCAAATTCCCGCTTTTTACCGCTCTCCCGCAGAAGGTCTACGTTGAACCGTCTACGGTTTATAGCATCGCGTTGTACGTTTCTGATAGCGGCGATTTTAAGGCGAATAGTTGCTACTACCAAATGGTGGTCGCTTCCAGTGTCTGCTCCCCTGAAACTCCTGACATCCTCAAGGATAGTTCTCCATCTGCGGCTGACGGCCACATGATCTATCTGATTTCTCGTTCTACCATCGGGCGATACCCAGGTCTCTTTGTGTATCTTCTTGTGACAAAAGTAAGTTCCACCTACCATGAGTTGGTGGGAGCTACAGAAGTCAACGAAAAGCTCACCATTGTTATTGGTAACTTGGCTTAGACCTTGATTTCCAATTGTTTGTTCAAGGCCGGTGTTGTCATGGCCGATCTATGCGTTTAAGTCACCCATTAATATAATGATGTCTCCCCTTGGAATAGAGCGAAAAACCTCATTCAGCCGCAAATAGAACTCGTCTTTGATGTCATCTTCAGCGTCTTCAGTTGAAGCATAGCATTGGACTACCGTAGTACTTCTTAGTCTGGTACGCAGGCGCACGGTAATAATCCTCTCAGAAACTGGTGACCAGCTAATGAGGCTGGACCTGGCTTCTTTGGTGAGTATTACACCAACGCCACTCCTACGGCTTTCAGTTTCGTTTCTCCCAGAATACAAAAAGGACTCACCATTTGGGCAGATATGTTCCCCCGCATCGGGCCATCTGGTCTCGCTAAGTCCCATGATCTTGATTTTATATCGATTCATCTCGTTGAGGACTTCATCCAGCCGTCCCTCAGCCAGCAGTGTTCTCACATTCCATGATCCGATTCGTGTCCTTGTTCGAAAAGCAAAGGTCGTCGTCGTGTTGTCCATCCGGTTCCGAGGCATTGTTTACCGATTCGTAGCAATGGTGTTTTTTATGGGAGCGGGTTGCTAACCCTCAGCCCAACCGACTTAAAGCTCTGTTTTGTGGCGCAGAGAGCTCGCCATTCGCCCGTGTCCCGTTAGCTCCTTCCGAAGAAGTACCCCAGGGGGCACCGCGGGGAGGTGGGATTAGGACTTGCTAACAGGTCTGCTAGGTGTTCGTCTGCAGTGACTTTTCTCGGGTTTTGGCAGAGGTGGCAAATCGGGTACCACCACTTTCCGAGGTCTTTGTTAGGCGTTTGCCCCCCTATTCACATCTACAGTGATATAAATGTGTGTGAACACATTTTGTCAGCTAATTCAGCCTACTGGTACGTGGTTGGTTCGTGGTTGGTTTTCTCATTGGAGATTAGGCATTAGTGTTTCCAGAGGAGGAAAAATATTGCGATTTTAATCTTGATAATTTAAATTTATTTTTATGAAGTTGCCCATTTGGTCAAGGGAAGCAGTGCTTCCTTTGCTTTCAAGGAGGAACCGCCACTGACGTAATCAATCTTCTGTAAAATAAATATCTCAAATTTGCTTTCATCGAGTGATGGTGACGTCACTGATGATTTGAGATATTTGCAAACCGCAGATGTAATCGAATTTGGCGTAGTAAGAATGAAGAGCTCAAGGAGCAAAACCTATTAACGACAGTGGAACATGGAGGAGGTTCTGTCATGGTTTGGGGGTGCATGGCCGCGTCTGGTGTTGGCAATCTTGTCTTCATTGATAATACAGTGAAGAAAGAAGATTACCTTGACATTCTGAAGGAAAATGTGGATCCTTTTTTTTTTTTTTTTTTTCCTGTGTGAGGTATTAGGTCCAAAGGTACTGCGGCCATTTAGTTGGCCTATTGTACTACAACCCCTACACCTCATATTTGTAGGCCAGACCGCCTGAACAAGTTCAGCAGTCTGCCTAGTGGTTTGTCGCTTAGACTTGAGTGTTCGAGCAGGGACTTCCCGAACAAAGAGACCCTGCTCCTCGCTATTGCAGGGCACTCACAGAGAACATGGAGGGCAGACTCATCCTCTTCTAGGCAAAGCCTACATGTAGGGTCCTCTGCCCTTCCTATCTTCCATAAGTGGTAATTTAGGGCACAGTGTCCGGTAATTAGGCCAACAAGTGTCCTAACATCACTCCTGCTGCGCCGTAATAATTCCTTGGCCGTCTTAGGGGACGGCCCTGGAAGGAACCGCTTAGAGTTGGCCAGTCCAGGCGCGGACCTCCAGCGTTCAATATGTTTCATCAAGGTCCGATCGGCCAGGGCCCTTTGCAGCAAGCTGGACGGTGCCCCAATAGCCGGCTCTGGACCAATGAATTCTAAATCAGAGCCCTGTTTAGCCAGGGCATCCGCACTTTCATTGCCTTCGAAGCCCCGGTGACCTGGGACCCAGACAAGTGTGATTTGATTGAGAACGCCCAACTCATGAAGAGCACGTTGGCAGTCCCAAACTAATTTCGACTTGGTCCTACGGGACCTTATCGCTCTAATTGCCGCTTGGCTATCAGAGAAGATAAAAATCCGTTTATTTTGGTAGGCCCTTCTTAAGTTCTCATGAGTGCATGCCAGAATAGCGTACACCTCTGCTTGAAAGACAGTTGCCAGAGTGCCTAGACTTATAGCCTTGCTGAATCTGGGACTTTCACTCCAGATTCCTGCGCCTACACCTGTCTCCGTTTTAGAGCCATCCGTGTACCATACTAGCCCGCCCGGCAAAACTTTAGGAAAAGTCCAGGTAAGCCTTTCCTGTATATGTACAGAAGGTTGCTTAAATTTTGAGAATTTATAGGGCATGCCGTCCGATAGCATCTCCGCTTCCGGAATCTCTTCTATGATGTTGATTATTATAGAATGTCCTCGCCCAAGACCAGCGCCCAAGTAACCATTCGCTTTCAGCCGCAGCGCCGCGTTTATGGCGGATTTCTCTACCTCAAGGTGGAGGGGTACCAAATTGAGGAGAGTCTCCAGCGCTGCCGTTGGGGAAGTGCGGATGGCCCCAGTGATGGAGAGGCAAGCCATTCTTTGAATTTTGCTTAAAAAGGTTATGGAACCCTTAAGCTTCGTTCTGTGCCACCAAACTAAAGCTCCATAAGTTACCATGGGTCTTATGATGGTGCTGTATATCCAGTACATGGTTTTCGGTTGCAAACCCCAGGTGGAACCACAAGCTCTGCGGCAAGCCCACAGGGATCTGCGCGTTCTACACATCACAGTGTCCATATGCTGTTTCCAATTGAGTTTGGCATCTAGCGTCACTCCTAAATATTTGGCTTGTTGAGAAAAGCCTATAGTTCTGCCCGCGAATGTAGGTTCCCAAATTCCCGGTAGTGATCGTTTCCTGGTGAAAGGAACTAGGATCGTTTTGTCGGGATTGACTTTTAGACCTACACTCTCGCACCAGCTAGAGACCAGATCAAGTGCCTGCTGCAGGCGCCTTGACATGGCGTCTTCAGATTCACCTGTAATTACTATGACGACATCGTCAGCGTAACCTTGGGCGAAAGTGTTCCGACCGTTGAGCAGCTCGAGGAGTTCATCTACAACAAGGCACCAGAGAAGTGGAGATAAAACTCCTCCCTGCGGGCAGCCTCTTGCTATAGTGCCCTCCAGAGACCCCTCAACATGAGAAACAATTAGTTTGCGAGTTCTCAGCATAGAGTCAATCCAGTTGCAGAAAGTGCTACTTAGACTGTGTCTACTTAGAGCCCTAGCTATAGTATCAAAGGATGTGTTGTCAAAGGCTCCCTCGATATCGAGGAAGGCCGTCAGCGCAACTCCTTTGTTTAGAGCTGCCTGTTCAAGCCTGAGCACCAGATTGTGCAGTGCTGTCTCAGTAGACTTGCCCGCCTGGTACGCATGCTGATAGGAGCTTAGTGGTTGGCTTTGAAGATAAGTTTCCCTTATCGCCCGGTCGACAATTTTCTCCATTGTCTTCAAGGCAAAAGACAAGAGACTTATCGGCCTGAAAGATTTAGTCAGGGTGTAATCCGAACGCCCTGGCTTAGGTATAAATGTTATGTTGACGTTCCTCCAGACGGATGGGATGTAGCCGTGTGCGAAGGAAGCCCTAAATAATTTGCATAATAAGGGAGTGACTAGGTCGCAGCCCTCCTGTAGCAGAATGGGATAGATTCCGTCTGCTCCAGGGGACTTGTATGGTTTGAACGATCTAATCGCCTCCCTGATAGCTTCATGGTTGAACAAGGTATTTGCTTCTGTCCAGGCGGCTTTGGGCACTTTAGAAAGTTGGCCTATACGCTGCCCAGCAGAAGTTATGTTCTCTTTTGAATAAATGGTTGTGCCTGGGAAATGTGCCTGGAGCAATGTTATCAAGGTTTCTTCCCTAGACTGTGTGAAAGAGCCATCGGTTCTCCTGATGGATCCAAGATCTACCGACAAGCCCTTTGATAAAGCTTTATAGATTTTTGCTGAGTCTCGAATGTCTTCGACACTCTTGCAAAAATTCCTCCAGCTATTTCTTTTTGTTCGTCTGATTGCCCTGTTATAGCTGGTTAGCGAGCTTTTATAACTCTCCCAGTTGCCGCTCTTCTTAGCTGCGTTGAACAGTTTCCTCGTAGCGGATCTTAACTTGGAGAGCTCGTTATTCCACCATGGAGTTTTCCTATTACGCGTCCTCATCAGAACAGGGCAGTTATTGCTGTAAGCAGCAGTAACCGCCTCCGTAAAGAAGTCCGCGGATAGTTCTACATCCATCGTAGATTTGATTGAGTGCATGGAGCCCTTGAATATGCTACTGAGTTCGGCCCGAAAGTCTGTCCAGTTCGTATATCTAGGATTCCTGTATGTACTCACATTTTCCAAAGACTCACCCACCATAAAGTAAATGTGTCTGTGGTCTGAGCACGATGGCTCATCTGAGACCCGCCAGTCACTCACGTAAGTGGCAACTTGTTGAGTAGCTAGCGTGATGTCTATAACCTCACGTCTCCTACCGTTGTCGAAGGTAGGATCCGTGCCGCGATTTAATATGTCCAGGTTAGTAGTTAAGAGGTAATCAAAAAGGTATTCGCCCCTTTTGTTCACTCCACTGCTACCCCAGGCATCATGATGGGCGTTCGCATCACATCCTATGATGATCTGCAGACCGCTCCTGTTAGAGTGACCCACGATATCCTTAAGTTCTTTGGACGGTGGTGGGTCTCTGGAGTCATAGGGGAGGTATGCCGAACATAAGGTAATCATGCTCTTGCTGCCCCCCCTGTTAATCTGTATCATCACCACTGCCAGGTCTCTCGACGATTTATCTGTGAGAGGAAAGCAGTTGGTGTTTTTATTGTAAACTACACAGGTCCGAGGGTCACCGTCCACATCACTGCATGCAATGCTGTAGCCGGTTGCCCGCAAGCCCTGTATAGCACCGTTATTTACCCATGGCTCCTGTACAAGAGCCACGTCGATAGCTTGGGTGGCCAGCACCCTGCAAAGGACTGCCGAGGCAGCCCTACTGTGTTGCAGGTTGCACTGTACCACCCGCATCCTGAGGCTGTTCCCGCTGCTGTGAGCCAGCGGGAGTCTCCTTTTTTGAGCCAATCTCCTTGACTCTAATTCGTCCGAAGCCGTAGAATAGGGACATGCCCTGCTCTTTCAGCTGCGTGAGCGCCCTCTCGTCAATGCTAAGGGCAAGAGTTTGACCGTTCTGGTCCACCTTCCTGCCCATCACTTGCCAAGAGTTCACCTCAATTGGCTGGTTCTGTAATTCCAGCC
Source organism: Thereva unica (assembly GCA_949987705.1). Classification (NCBI taxonomy): domain Eukaryota; kingdom Metazoa; phylum Arthropoda; class Insecta; order Diptera; family Therevidae; genus Thereva; species Thereva unica. The sequence goes on along the minus strand of OX465281.1, from coordinate 51,407,180 downwards.
TGCAGAGCACCTGCTCCGGTTCCCTAACATCGTTAGGAACCCAGAACGTGATTCGCTTATATTTGGGAAGGTCCTTTTCCTCAATTACTCTGAGGTTGGCCCCTTCCCACAACTGAAGCCTGGTGACAGCATTTGTCAACCATTGGCTAGTGGGTTCGTTGGCACAGGTGATCTTGATAAGACCCCCTGCCGCCCTTGCACCCAAAAACTGAGGCGGACAATCGCCTTTACGACTTTTGTCTACCTCACACAGGATGGCATCGCAGACGGAGGATGATTGCTCCTCTGTCAATTTGCCCTCGGGATAGTTGTCCAGGACCACTGCCATGGTGATCCCAGCTAGCTTATCCCGATATGAGGGTCCTTGCGACTCCCCCTTTTTTTTCTTCTTTTGGGGTCCCTGCCCACCCGGAGAATCCTCAGACCGCTGCCGTTTTGGCAGTGCGTCAGTTGGGTCCAGCATTGGACATAGCCCCCTAGAAGTTGTAGGAGATTGTGCTACCAATTTCTCGGGTCCAGAAACTTCTGGCAGTCCAGCGGTCGTCCAGGTCTGCTCCTTGGAGCCCCCCGTCCTGACCGCTGTCCTGCCTTGGGTTTGTTGGGAAGGAAGTTCCGCATGTGGGACTCGGGTGTGCTCCGTGGAGCTCCCCAATTCCTCTGCAGCCTTCCTTGCCTTGGCCCTCTTCCTCTTGGCAGCACCGGATTTTTTCTTGCTAGGTTGCACGGTCATACCGACAACCTTGGCCGTTATTTCTTCAACAACATTGTCACCAGCTGCCTGGGCCAGTGTTGTTGATTGAGAAGCCGAAGCTTCTGTGCTAGACGAGGTACCTCCAAGGAGTTCCCTCTCCAGCTCTGAGCTGATACTTATTGCATCAGACTCACAACCTCTTTCTTCGTCTGTTTTTTTAAAGATTTTTTGGTCCATAAAGAGTCCCACGAGTATGGCAGGAAAGGGAAGGTCCATCCTAACAGAGCCTCCTTATTAGGATAAGGCTATATACAACTGGGTGCGCCCGGTGCCCAGAGGAGATCGTTAGAGACAGTGCACCACTACCCACTGCCACGCAGCCCTCGACACGATGACATTTACATCTTGGCTTGGTAGGCTTTTAAGGGTCTGCTCCCTACTACCGTCGTTAGTTGGTTATCCAGGGGGCACCACGAGGAGGTGACGGTTCGGTTTTGCCCCCCTAGTACTCACAAATTAGGCTTGTCTAGGGCTTGGATCTTCTAGCAATACAATGATCATAAAGATACATCCAAGATAGTCAAGGAATGGCTATTGTATAGGACACCAAAACAATTAGACCATTCACCACAGTCACCTGACTTGAACGCAATAGAAAATTTGTGGGATCATCTGGATCGCCAAATCCGCAAGCGGTCGATTTCGAGGAAAGAGAGCCTAAAACAAGCCTTAATTGACGAATGGCAGAATATTCCTGAAATTGTAACCAGGCAGCTTGTTGAGTCCATGCCGAGAAGATTAGAAGCCGTTATTAAAGCTAAAGATGGTCAAATCAAATATTAGTTTAGAAAAGTTAATGATATTTTGTAATAACATAACGTAGTCGTAGCTGTTGACTCACTTTTGACACCAAGAAAGTAGGACTTTTTTACAGTTTTGTTTATAACTCTTTTGTTAACAATGCTATCGAAATAATTTTTGAAGTTATACTTCTTTAGGCGCGTTTTGAAAAATATTATGAGAGTGAATTTTGAGGAAATCGCAACGCAACGCGGAGGATATGGGCAAAGGGGTGGAGGCAACGGAGGGCAAGCATTTCAGCTTCCATTCTTCATGCGCACTGGGATTATCATTATTATGCACGGTATACAGAAAGCGAAGGTAATGTAAAAGCGACGGCAGCTTCGAATACCGTAAAAAGTGGGCGCCTGGTGACGTCAGCCGTAATGCTGAAACAACAGCAACAACTTCGATTTTATATGGGAAGTGTTCCCCACGTGACATCAGCACTAAAATACCGTATACGGTATACAGTCTTTTTCTGAATACCGTGACTATGGGCATATGAAAATTCGTTAGCCGATGCCGGTTCACGATGTCGATAGGTGAGGGGGTTTTTATGCTGAGGCTATGGAGGGAAATAAATTTCGTGTTCGAGTCATCAGCTAAGCGTAAGTTTGGTTTTTCGTGGGCATAGGAAGATTCGTAGTGTTTATTGTGTGCTGTTTGTGGGTGAGGAGTTTTACTGGATGGAAGGCAATTTCTCTCACTCGTAGTGTAATATCTTAGACGCGCCAAGTTTTTAATTTGTAAAAAGTGGCAAAATATTGTATTTAGCATTTTTCCTCCACGTGCATTACCGGTGATAAGTTAGTTAGTGATCCGAGTGAATAAATTGAATGAAATTGATAAGGTGACTAGTTTTGTTTACATTCATGGTGGTTTTTTCGTGTTAATTTAGGGAAAAAATGTTGGATTGATGTTGTAATGAAATTAAAAGTGAATTTAAAATGGTTAAAAATTATTACGGAATGGTTATCAAAACATAAGTGCAAGTACCACCACACAACATGAATAACAATAACTTTCTATTTTTGTCCTACACATTTTTCTGCTTTAATATTTTTAAAAATTATTCTTTAACAAGCTTTAATAACCACACAAATTCAACATTTTTGCCCTAAAATAACTCGACAAAACCACAGCGAATGTAAACAAAATTGGTCACCTTCACAATTAAACCATAAAAACATATTGATTCACTCAATTTTTTTGAAATTGTTTTAATTCAATCACTGAAACACTAATCACTGGTAATCCAGGTGCAGGAAAAAGTGATAAAATACAATATTTTACAACTTTTTATTGCAAAAATAAACTTAAAAACTTGGCTCCACTATGTTATTACACGAGAAATGTCCTCCATTCAAGCAAATATAGGATCGGCACCGGCTACTTTCAGGCCTGTAGCTATGATGGGTTTGCTGGAGGCACTATCAGAACCTCAAATATGCAGCGTACTGCAAATTTAAGACATGATATGAACATGCAGCACGCTGCTTTGCTTGTCATTTTACCAGCCTCAGCCAATTGAAATACTTTTGATTGCAGCGTGCTGCATTCTCATCTCATGCCCTAATTTGCTGGACGCTGCCAATTTTGATGTTCTGATACGGCCTGCGGACGATATAGGCGAAGGGGTAGAGACTATGGAGGGCAAGCATTGCAACTCCAATCCTTTAGCTATTAAGTTTATTATTATATGGGCATATGAAAATTCGTAGACAAAGTCCATTCACGATGTCCATGGGTGAGGAGGTTTTTACCCAGAGGCTATGGAGGGAAATAAATTGCATATCCTAGTTTTCAGCTAAAGCCGGCTCTGAACGATGCTATGAGCATTTTCCAACGTTGGACGTTTGATGGTAGAACGCATTGTGTGGCCGCTACTCGAACTACGAATGTCCAATGTCAAGCGTCCAACGATGGTGTTTGGACAGGTTCGGAGTGTTGTCAGTCAAACGTTGAAGCGTTGATGCTGTATTTGCCGATACATTAATGTCCTTAGTATGAAACTCTTCGTATCATATTTCAATTTCCCTAACCCACTCAATTTAATTGAGTAACAACTAAAAGAAGAAGCTAGGGAAGTGAACAGAATTTGGAAGTGACGTTTATTTCAGTAGTGGCAAAGGAAGTAGAATGAATCTACCCAAGGTCGATGAACCCACAGGTGAGTTACGTGAGCATACCAGCAAAATGAGCCTACGCAACGCCTGGAATTCCTTACTGTGACACAGGACACAGACGATGTCCTTTTGGATTGCCGGAGATTAGCCGAGCAAACTGTTGCACTGTAACCTACAGCTAAAGGCAGGGCTAAGAGCAACGAACGTCTTAGACTATAATGGTACGATCGTTTGATCTACTGAATAAAATGGAGGAGAAGCTAAATTCCTCAATCAGAAGCTAAGGCGGAAATGAACAAAAAAGAAGTGAGTTAGGCTTAGAAGTACCAGTAGTATTATCAGGTAAATAAATGCTGATCCAGCTTGCGACGCATATTAAGTTTAACATTCATTACGTTTTGGTAGAAAATTAGCCAGTCTTAAGAGAATTTCATGAGGCATCTTAAGCCCATCTTAAGATAATTGTAATTAGGCCTAATGACCCAACTAGTTGGTAATTTTAGTTAGGATTAGAATACGGTATAACTGACAGCCTCGAGCGTGTCGGCATCATAATGCTTGCACCTTCCAACGCACGCGCATATTTTGAGAATAAACAGACTTTTAAATCAAGGTATGGTATGCTCTTCCACGAGTTTTTAGTGTTGAGATATTGAAGTTGAAATATAAAATTTTTAATTGAAACTTTCTTTTATTAATATAGATTACACTGACTCATTCAATATCGTTAATAACTTGAATTTTATTTTTAATTTTAGAGGTTATAACCAAATTAGCGATTGAATACAATCTTCAGTTGCGTATGACTTACACCGTTTGCAAAGGATTCCACATACAATTGGTACTACCAAAATTAGGTGTAGAACCGAAATTTCCATCTGCCTTGATATTGGTAAGTTTATTGTAGGAAATTTCATTCTCATAGAGGGGGTCTTACAAAAACTACAGAGGATCAAATGTTACAATCTTGATAGATCATTGAAGATTAACTGTTACTTATGGAAATTTGAACGCATAAAGATAAGAGGATTTTTTGACATTTATTAAAAAGTAGATTTAAACCATTATAACATACATGTACACTTTGAAAAATTAGGTATTCGGATTCTTGACAAAATTGTTTATACAGCTGTTAACTTTCTCTTAGATCTTTCTGTTTGCAGACGTACATGCTTCTTTACATTTATGCTAAGGTCCAGTTTAGAAAATTTTGTTCAATAAAACCTTAAGTATAATCATTATAATCATTTAAATCTTTCGTTAAGAAATTTTAAATGTTTAAGTTGGTTTTCGCCTTTGGTATAACAATACATTTATCTACATTCTTTGATACAGAACAAATTTAACATACTATAAAGAAGAAGTCAGATGGGCGGTGAAAACTACTATCGAACATTGTAGACTAGTGATTATCCAATCATTAATTTAATTTTTTTTTAGCTCTATCGCAGAGGAAACAATATTTTTTTCACCACTGATGAAATTATAAAAATGAATTTTCGAATGAATGATGTTGTTCAAGAAATACATCGTGTAAGTGACAGGTAATTTTTTATTCTGTATTCTGTGTTTAATATACATACTCAGTTGTATTTGTTAACATATTTATCTAAATTTCAGTATTATTCGAGATTTAATAACAAATATCATGCAGTATGTTGATGCAGCCTATTTCTTAGTTGGGGCAGTTGCAAATTTGGATGTGTTTCAGTCTTTGACTAAGGTAATATCAAATGTTATTAATCCATTGAATAATTTTTTTAAATATAAGTTATACGAGTACATCTTTTTAAAAACATCCAAATTTTATATCATTAAGAAATTATTTGTCAATAAATAAACCTTATTGGTTACAGTGGGGTTTTTTTGTTCCAAGCGGCTTCTCTTCGATTTTACTAGATTGAACATTAAAATATACATAACATATTACATGTGAATAAAGCTTCCAATAGAAAATATAACATTGAAAACAGACTGAATCCTATTTTTTCAATGTTAAAGAGCAGTCGGAAAACGAATGGCAAGTAGACTGAGAGAATGAACAAGAGACGAAATGTCATTGATAGAAAAGAGACTGAAAATGTACTGACGGAAATTAGGCGGGAGTTAGAAACATTCAGACATTTGGGATGGAGTAAAGCAGCCTACACAAGAAAATCTTGGGTGACTACCAAGTTGGCATCATGAAATATACAGACACTGCAGCTAGATTCCTAACATCCGTGTAAAAATTCATGAAGTGCACCTTTCAATTTACTATTTCAAATTATGTTCGCTTTCTTAGTTCTCACCACCACTATAAACATTCAACATGGTTGCTAACTTTTACTTAAAATCAAAATTTTTTGATTTCAATCCAACTGTCGGCAAACTTCAATTTTAAGTTGTTAACCAACCCATACGCTTTCAATTCTGACACCAACACCAAATGCTGCCAACTTAGTTGGCAACCAAGTTTGTCATGTGTAGGCTGCTAATTTTGAGAAAACTCAACCTAGAGAAGAAGCAGGATTTAAATTAGGATTCTCTCCAACTGATCATCTTCAAACAATAAACCAAATTTTCGAAAAGTGTTCAAAGTAGTATGGCTTCCGCCAAAAAAGATCCACTGGCAATCTTTTAGTCTGTCTTACAGAACACCTCAGCCGTAGTCTGCATGGACCCGGTGAGTCTAGTCTGGTTGCTCTAGATATCTCTAAGGCTTTCGATAGAGTTTGGCACTTAGCCCTGTTAGCTAAACTCAAAGCTATTGGAGTCGACACACTTCTACAGAAGTGGATCGAGAATTTCCTTTCCGGCCGTTCAATCAAAGTAGTATTGGATGGCATCAAATTCGCATCCCACCCGATCTCTGCGGGGGTCCCCCAGGGGTCAATCTTATCACCGGCCTTATTTCTTATCTTTAAAAATGACCTTCTTTTAATCCCCTCCAACCCACTTCTCAGCTTCGCCGACGACGGTACTCTACGGTACTGGTACAGCTTCGATACAAGACAGACTCATGCCAGATACTGTCTTGATGATCGCGAACTAATGTCCAACTCTATTAATAACGACATTGAACTCATTCTAGAGTGGGGAAAGAAGAATCGTGTTGAATTCAACCCCGCCAAAAGCAAGTACTGTCTTATCTTCAAAAAGAAGTTCAACCCACATGCAAAAAAGTATAACTCGGTTTGCACCGCGAGATATATCCTATATAGGCAAGATATAATCTTTATATCATAAATATATCTGTGATATAATTGATGGATATATTCTTACCGCTTATATTCCATATGTATCTAGGCATATGCGAAAAATATATCTCAATATATATTCTATATCTGAGATATATCTGAGATATAAAAAAGCGGCCAAAAGTTAGATATCCAAGCTATATTTTGGTTACTTTTTAGGATATATTTTTGGCTATATTTTTTTCCATGTGGGAACACCTCTCCACCCTTAAGAGTGGATGAAGTTCAACTAATGGCCGACCCATCCTTACACATCCTAGGCGTGACATTAGCCAAAGACTTGCGATGGAATGACCACATATTCCAAGTCGCCAAAGAAGGATCCCAGAGTTTGGGATTTCTTACGAGGTGCCGTTCCTCCTCCAGCCATCGGCCCGTGCTGTTATTTATAAATCCTACATTCGGCCTCTTCTCGAATATAACTCCCTCGTTTGGGGCGGCGCTCCAATAACCACCTTGGCATGGTTAGATAAGCTCCAAAAAAGGCCCTTAAATTAATTGATGACGATACCGCTTGCTCCACCATCGACCCCTCAGCCACCGTAGGAATGTAGCAGCACTGACAAAATTTTATCGCTACTATCATAGTGACTGTTACTCCGAGCTAAACGCTCTCCTGCCTCCACAGCATTCTTATACCCGCAACACCAGATTAGCCCACTCGTCTCATTCCCTCCACCTGCAACTCCCCGTTTTACGCACTCAACAAGATATGAAGTCGTTTGATAATAGAACAACTCGACTGTGGAATAATCTCTCGCAGTCAGTATTTCCGAGCTCCTACAACATTCAAGAATTCAAACGCAAGGTTCATCACCACCTTCTTCAATACCCCCCCCCCCCCCGTACCATTATAATCCTCAATTACATTGAGCCGGGACTCACTAGCTGCTAATAAACTACCCAGTTTAATCATGTTCACTAGTAGTTAACTAGTCGATTGTAATCAATCTGGCGAGAAGGTTGAAAGCCAGGCTACTTTACTCGCTACTCTCTTTCGTGTGGGCTTGCTAACTGGTAAACCAGCCGTGGGTCATCATAGTTGCTACTGAACTAGTTGCGAGTATCTCATAATTTGGTTTCATTGACTACAAAACGTCGGAATTAGTTGGCGCTAGCTAGTTCGCTACTCGAGTGGATATTTTAGGTGTCATGGTCACTATCGCACTAGCTGACTCGTCGGCTTTTAGCCTCGCTCAATGTAATCGAGCCTTAAGTGAATATCGCGAGTATATGTTTCTGCGACTGCTTCACGATATTCTACAGGACCATATGGCTCTCAATTAGAGACAGTAGTAGAACCAACACTTTTCTCCTCTACGCTAAGTCTATTTTAGACCGTTTGTCTAATTCCGTCAGTGTCTTATCATATAACCAAATCGCGCGCTAAAGAGCGAAAGAGAGATAGTCCTCACCAACTTTTTCGTTTGCTGAACGCTGTCACATGTCCGGAAAACTTGAGGATCATTAAGTGTTGAAACGGGCTCGGGCAAGTGGTCTGTGGTTCATATGTGCTACGTCTCCTATCGTTACAATAAACGGAGGCGTTACTTCTTAGGCCTTATTTGGCAACAACGAGAAGTTAATGCAGTAGAGCCGCTACTTACTTTGAGGTATCCCCATCCTCAAAGATGCATCAGCTATAAAAGATTTGCAATATTTCAATTGACTGGACTACTCGGTTCATTTGTACTCAAAAGTGGTAATAGTAATTAATACCTACACATAATAATACAAGTTTAAACAAATTTTTGTTTCATTGAATGCCTCATAAAATTGTAAAGCTTTACTCACATTTATATTATTTCTTCTTTATATTTTTTATTTACAACAACCTTTATTATATTCTTAGGTTAGCCTAGGTGATGAATTCTGCTGTCCAACATTCGGAGAAGAAACTCGAATTGTCGCTGGCTTACATCCTCTACTTGAATTCAGTCAGAATATATCAACAACTATCAGAAATAACATAGTATTGAACAGAAATTTTTTCACAACTTTCAGTTTTATTTATTTGACGCATTTTCAGATTGCTACGCCAGAATACAACATGTATATCATTACAGGACCAAATATGGGTGGCAAAACTGTTTATATTAAAACAATTGCAGTTCTTCAAATAATGGCTCAAGTAAGTTTTAGTTTAAATTTTAAATATTTGTATTTTTTCGAATAACCGTTTTTGGTATTGACACGTCCGCGAAAATTGCTTTAGACCAACTTTTAGCAGTTAACTACTCATTTTTATTGACGCCGAGCTCTTTTCAGACACCAATTAACTTAATAAAATTTTGGATAACCCCGCGAAAGTCCTTGATGTTGCGGGTCAAGGAGCTTATCTCCTTAAGACCTTTTCTCTCCTTTCATCTAACGCGATACTCCGCTGAAGTCGATTCACCGCTTGGTAATTTCGGATCACGAGCTACGAGCTGCCGTCTACATGACACAAGCATATTTGCGCAAGCATCTTTTCCCATATGAATTTTATGTGATTTTCGATGGGCGCAAGCATAATGGGAATCAGCGTCATATGGGCACTCCACGCGAATCCTCCACCCTGAAGACTTTCACGTGGAGGCATCTACCGTTGCTCTTTTTCAGGAGTCTTGGGTAACCGATGGCAAAATCAAAAGTCTTACCACCGGCTCAAGTAAACTAGTAAATGAACGGAGATGCGAGGCGCCTTCCGCTGCCCTTTTAATTGACAATCGTGTCACTCATCTCTCCATTACCAATTTTATTTCTAGTGATCTAGTGGCCGTCTACTTTTTGAGGGATGTAGCAATAGTGCCACTCCAGGAGGTTCAAGAATTGATTATTTCTGTTGCAAGACGAACCGACAATTCGTCAACGAATCACAAATGCTCACCACTCCATCTGGGGGTGTACCGATGTAACCGAAAGGGGGTGAGTGTCTCCTAGAATTTCTTGTTATGAATAATATAGATATTGTAAATAGCGGGTCTCCCATACATCCGCGCCTTTTCTTTGGTTCCTAAGAAAACCAACTGGTCTAAGTTCCAGGGGCTTGTGGGTTCAGTGTGTGAAATGGAGAATGTGGTCACACAGGTTACTTATGTGCTGATCTCTTACTACCATGACAACAACACTGTCTCTTCCTTTCAGTCGTCGCGTAAAGTGCCCTGGTTGAACGGCAGGTTAGCTGCAATGCGTAGAGATGTTAGGAGATTGTTCAATAGGACAAAACATTCTGGGCATTGGGATGTACATAGGTTCATCCTAACAGCCTACAACAAGGAGTTGAACGTTCCAAAAGGATTGCCTGGAAGAAACACTGTAAGAGCCTTCAGACTCAACCAGAGCCGTCTAGACTCCAAAATCCAGTTTACAAAAACTCCTTCAACGGAGTGGACCTTCTCAAAAAGGAGGATGGCTCCTAGACTTCTAACCATGAAGAAACCTTGAGGTACCTGCTCATACAGTCCCCGAAATAATTATAGGTTCACATAAAAAATTTAACGCTTTGCTTTCGCTTTTGAGGTTTTCATGGGTGAACCTATAATTATTTCGGTGACTGTAGAGCACTTTCCAGGGTCAATCCTTCAGACCTCTTATCCATTGGATGCTGGGTGTAGTCATAGGGCCCAGGGCCGGCGCGTGGTTGTTTTGTGCCCGCTGCGGTAGGCAAATTTGCGCCCCATCAGCTAAACATTTAATAAAAAGATTCTTTCAACTGGATCGCAATGACGGGAAATACACATGGCACTTCTAATTAAGGTTGACTCAGGTTTCTTGCGTAGCCGTGCGTCGTTTAGAGCGAATGATTATAACTTGAGGGGAGAACCTCTGTTACACATTAATTCCTCTAATACGAATTACGGCAGGTATGAACCTGTAAATCGCATGCTTATTAATGTTAATAGAAATATAAGCGTCTTTAGCATGCCAGCAAGTGAAGTTGCTATTAAAAAATCCCGTTTTGAGGTGGCATGACTCCTTTCCTCTTGCACGCTCTGTCATTATTTGTTTCTGTATATCTATTTGTTTCTATATTTGCATGCTCCAGCTGAGCCCCAGTGGCAGTGGTAAATGTTTCTCAGCCCAGCTGAGAAGTGCGCCTTCTGTATTAGAAGGAAAACTCTATTATTATTATTATAATTTGGTAACAATTTACTTCTTTTTTTTCAATAATTTCCTGAAAAGGAACAACATTTCGTAAATCTATCAAAAATCTTTTTGTGCTAGCCTTAAAATCTCTGACCATTGCGGAGCTTCCTCAGACATTTCTTTTTGCAACGTAGAATCTACTGTTTTATTCACCTTGAATGTTAATTCTATTGTTTTTTATACAAAAACTTTAAACGAATAGCATAATTTCTCGGACGCCTCTAACTGCAGTACACCTGTGTAAAAAAGGTAAAGAAACAAAAAAACCAAATAAAAAGAAGAAGAAGTAGGATTCAGTTATAACAGTTCAAATTTATTCATGATAATTCAAATATCAGTAATTCAATAAAATTCAAGTTCATATAAATTAGTTCAAATTTAGTTATTTAGTTTTAGTTAATTAGTTTAGTTAGTAAGTTTATTAATTCAAATTTCAATAAAGAACAAAACTTCTGATAAATTAGACGTTTGTCAAATTATTTAGTCAAATGACGATTTGATCAAAGTTTACTTAATTCACCCTCAACAATGTTGGAAACTATAATTCAATTCCTTAATAAATTCAAGATACAAAAGGGATAAAATTTTTGACAATTCATAAGTTTAACAAAGTATTAATTCAAGTGAAGACTCACTCAAAATTTATTTGGATCACCCTCGACAATGTTGAAAACTATAAATTCAATCTCATCACCTCGTCAACGATGTAAGCTATGAATTAATTATCGAATTGCAAAAATCACCTCTACAACGTTGTTCACTAAATCGCGAAGTTCAAAATTTCGAAGAAATAATAAATTCAATCACCGAATCACAAAAGAAATAAAAGAGAAAAGAAAAAAATATATATATAGAATTTTATCAGCATATAAAATGAGGTACTCACCTGTTTTTTAGAGTTGACCTTGAACTTGTATGACAAAAAAGGAAATTACTGTTGTATGAAAACAACAAGGAAAGGAAGTACTGTGTTGATGGTCGAATCCCAACAACACAGTAAAGATTAATATCTTTGTTGATGGTCGAATCCCAACAACAAAGAAAGGTTAGTAGTTTGTTATGGTCGAAACCCAAAACAAACGAAATTAATAAGCCTTGTTGATGGTCGAATCCCAACAACAAGGAAAATTAGTAAACCTGTTAATGGTCGAAGCCCAAAAACAGGAAAAGGTTAGTAAACCTTGTTGATGGTCGAATCCCAACAACAAGGAAAATTAATAAATCTGTTGTTGGTAGAAACCCAACAACAGAGGAAAGTTAGAAATGGGGAAAAAAAAAAGAATAAGGAGGAAAAAGGGAACAAGTCCAGGATCAACTTACCTCGGTGAAGCTCCGGTGCAGAGAGAGCGAGCGTTTCGTTCGCAACAACATTTAATCGTTTGCTTGAATTTCAAGTTCAAGTGGGGATACAAAAGAAAACCGTAACGTTTGAAGTGATTTTTGCTTCGACGATAAAAGTGGGAATGCTAATTTATGTGTAAGCGTGTATTGAGGTGATGGGGTTACCAGAGTAAATTTTGAATGAATATCGTAAATTGAAAATTAATTCTAATAAAATTAAATTATATTAATGTTAATGACGATGTAATTTGATGATGACTAATGTGGCGATCTTGGCCAAATATGATGATGTTTATGTTTTGATGGATGTCCATTAGTAGCCAAATGACCAATCTTCCTTATTCAGAGGTTCCGAAAATGTGTAATTAAACCTGTTCCTCATCAATAAATGTTATTCATCTGTAATAATAAAAAATTAAATGCCCTAAAGGTGATTCGGTGATTGGATTTTAATCCGACAGAATTCAAAGGATAACGAAGAAATTCCTCGCTGTGAAAGTATTTGAACATACTCCCCCCCGTTGAAACATTTTGGTATGTTTCAAAACAGTAAATTAACAAATCACCTTAAGGTGTTGAAACTAAATGGGAGAAGAGGAAGGGGAGAAACAATAGATGAACTGAAACAATGGCGCTAGACTCAGTAACCTTTATTAGCCCAAGTCGACCTTGATGAATTGAAAAAAAAAAAAATAAATAAATAAATAAATACAATAAGAGAAGAGGGAATGGAGAAGCAATAAATAAATAAACAATGACTTTAGAATCGAGTAACTTTTACTAATCCATTTTGCAACACCTTGAGTCTAGTAGTGTCCCCATTACTAAAATGAAAACGCATTTTGCGTCGGGACGTTTATAACAAATATTTAAACGAAAATGTTTGTTTCTGCATAATAGTTGTCCTCATCATTTCAAAACTAAGCAGCATATAAACACTAAAAATGATTCTAGAATTGAATTGGTCAATGATCAATGGGATTGGCTAAAAGGATGCAAATAATACAAATTAATTATGAATATTTTTGTTAATCCATCCAGCTAGAAATGTATTCCTTAAAATACGCATGAGATTGAAATTTTATCATCTCCAAGTAATAATTGGTTTCAATATAATATGCAGTACATCTAATTTTCACTAAGACCTTGAGAAACCAAGCGAGTGGCCCAAAATATAAATTTTAATTCTCTCAATGAAGGTAATTCCCTGAATTTATTTTTATGTCATTATCGATCTCGGTTACGTCTTTGTAAGAGACGATGATCCTATGACTAGACTGTTGAACTTTGTACCATCTTATTTGTCTGCGTTTTCGTATATATGTATGTAATGATCGGTATGAGTTGTTCAAAGATAGCTGTGACAAATAATTAATTGATAACAAAGGGATTTGAGAGAGCGAACCTATTATGATAACAAAATTGTTAATATTCGACTGTTAGAAATTTTATTACAAGGAATTTAGTTACGGCTGAAATAATTTCAAGTTCAAGGTTAAGTGACTATTGAGGCTGTTAATGAAGAGATTTGTACAACTAAATTTGAAAATGAAGCAGAGTGGATGGACTGAAATTAAATGCGATTTGTTTAACTGATACATATTAGGTTATGTATGTATGAGGAATTGGATTCAAATTCAATTTTCAGACTAGGAATGCATAATCCTTAGTACAGGGCTTGTAATTAGCTTGATACCTGGTGAAAGTATCAATTATGTAAACGGAAATAATATTTTTTCAGATTTTATATGTGTGGGATTTATATGATTGTTAAGAAAGTTAACGGCGGTAAAGAAAGTTGAATTATTTTATGTGGACACAGAATCTCAAGACATAAATTATAGCCAGTTGTTATGTAGGTTAATTATGGTTGTTCTGATTTTAAAGGAGGATATGAAATCATCCCCTGAGATTGCGCAGTGCGCAGTTATGCAGATGGTTGTATTAATTTACCTGCAATTCGAGGACTATTGAATTTGAAAGGGATAATAGTTATTTGATGAAGTAGTTAAAGTTGAATTGTTTGAGTCACTGGCATTTATTGCCTGGGAAGAATATTGTTAGAAAAGTTAGAACATGAGGGTTATTTTGAAGAAATAAAATACGAAGAAACATTTGATTTTGGATTTTCTATGCTACGTTTATTTTTATTAGTAGCAACTGGTGCTGCGTTGGGCGCTGAAAATAGTTCCTTACCTTGAGACGCTTGTGATGTTTTAACTGCTAACTGTTTGTCCGCAGCAGTTGAGTACATTAAAATATCCTTGTGTCTTGTAGGTAACATATTATTTGTAAAATTTAATGAATTAACAGTGATTAATGAATTACTTGTGTAGCAAATTGGTTTAGATGAGCTAAGAAAGACGTTACAATTATTGGGAGATGAAATTAATTTTAATTTAGGTAAGGTTTCTGTAGATGTAATCGGAAAGGGATCTGTTTTCAAATTTGCATTTCTTTTACTTGATACGTTAGTTTTGCCATTAATTCTATTGCTGAATTCTTTACATGTAACAGTTTTCGAGGACGTCATCGTCTTCTTATCAGCTGTTAAAGATATGAATAAGGGTTTGTTAAGACTAGTATTTGAAATATTTTCAGAGTCTGTAACAACTGGTAGTAGCTTGGGAATGTATGCCAATGGACGAGGTGTGCACACAGGAGCTGTTGATCGTGATGAGTGCGATCCACTTAAATATGGTTGACGGGTTTGGAAGAAACCCTTGTAATTAGGTTGACCAAAATTAGGTAGTGTGGTTGAGATTGCATTTTGGTTTTTAGTGGTAATGGGATTAATGGAAGAATTTTTAATAAAGTTATTAGATTGTTTTCGATTTTCTTTAGTGGATCTTGAAACAAAACTTGAAAAGCAATTTGCAGTGACTGTGTTAAGAGCAGATACACATGAAGTTTGTTCTGGTTTTGGAAGAGGGGATATAACTTGAGTAATTGGTGATTGTATGGTAGATCTTTCACTTCTTGAATTTACTGGTCCAAATAAAAGCCAACCAAGTGAGGTATTTTGAGCTGTAGGCGTACCTTTAGGGCCTTTAATTAGGCCATCTAAGATCAAATCTGAATACACATCGGCTCCAAGTAGTAAGTCAATTTTTCCCGGCAGATAGTATTGTGGGTCAGCAAGATTAAGATTAGTTAAATGGATCCAACCATCTCTCGGAAGTGGAGATGGTGGCAAGAAATTTGTGATTGAAGGAACAACTAGGGCCGTTACAGAAACTTGCTCTTGAGTTGAAAGATCTCTTGGCTGAAAAGAAAATTCTATTTGTTTATGAGCTTGGGTAATTGGCGTTTCACATACTCCATTAATTGTTACTGAAGCAGGGGAGTCTTTCAGTTGAAGTTGTTTCGCTGTTCTTTCAGTAACAAAAGAAACTTGTGATCCCGGGTCAACAAGAGCTCGTAGAGTCACAACACCTGCTCTAGTTGGAACATTTAGCAAGGCAGTGGAAAGAAGGGTTTTAGAGAAACGATTTTTCTGCTTAGTACAGCAGAACGATTGTGTAGAGAGAAATACCGTAGTTTCGGTATTATTAGGGGAACTATGTGCACTATTCAAGTTGGGACCTAATGTCCCTGAAGAAGAAGTTTGACTAGTTACATTTTGTATGTTATTGGGAATTGAACTTTGTGATGGGGTTCTGTGTAGAAAGGTGTGATGGGCTTTGCCGCATTTCCTGCATTTGAACTTACTAGAGCAGTTTAAAGTGGAGTGAGAATTTGAAAGACAATTAAAACATAACTTATTTGATTTTACAATGTCACATTTTTGCTGATGAGAGAGACTTGAAAATTTAGAACATGCGGATAATGTATGAGATTCCTTACAGCAAGGGCAGGTACCGATCGTGTAGGATGAAGCGAAGTGTGTGAGGAGTTTAGAATTTGATCCACTATAAGGGCGTTGTTGAGGGGTTGTTTTATGCTCTGAAATAGCTTCAAGCATGCGGAAACGCTTCTCGAGAAATTGCTTGAGTCTTTCGAACGTTGGAAGCGTTGATTCTCCATTTAGTTCTGTTTCCCACATTCGATGAGATTCGGAAGGAAGTCTTTGAACAATGAGATAAATAAGCAAGGGATCCCAATTGGTAATGTTAACACCTAAAGCTTCTAATTCACACAAACACTCATTAGATTTATCCATTAAGGATTTGATAGAATTCACTGATTCACTAGACACTTGTTTGAGATTGAATAAATTCTTGAGTTGAGAATTGACCAGTACTCTGTTATTGTTGTATCTGTTGAGCAATATTGACCATGCCTTTTCATAGTTAGCATCTGTTATTTGAAATTGTCGAAGTAAATGTTCGGCTTCACCAGATAACACAGATTTTAAATAATGCAATTTTTGTGCATTGGAAAGTGAGGGATTTTGGTGAACCAGTGAGTTAAATAGATCGTGGAAGGAGCGCCACGATTCATAAGAACCTGAAAAGGAAGGAAGTGAAATTTTTGGAAGTCGCAGTAGCTGTGTCGACATTGATGAATTTAAGTGCGTTGACTCATGCAGTGGAGGGCTTGGTGGAGGTGTTTGTTCTTCAAATTTACTAAGGGCAGCCCTTATTACTCCCATGAATTCAAAATATTTATCTTCGACTTGTAAATATGTATTATTTACAAAATATTCACAAGAAGGTTTCTCAACTAAATTTGCAAACAGTAATTCAACCTGAATATGGTTCTGTTC
The DNA here is from genome assembly GCA_949987705.1 of Thereva unica. Lineage (NCBI taxonomy): Eukaryota > Metazoa > Arthropoda > Insecta > Diptera > Therevidae > Thereva > Thereva unica. The sequence goes on along the minus strand of OX465281.1, from coordinate 51,390,104 downwards.
TATTCGCAACCATTGTTCTCGAAATTGAGTAATACGTTCGGATATGTATTCCTTGGTTCTTTTAACGAGAGCAGTCTTCTTATAATTGGAGATAGACTTATTCAACAAATCAATATATACATTTTGCAATTTTAATGCATCGTAAAAAGGGGTAACTGTAGCCATGTTGTTGATTCACAACTTGATAATAACTATAATCACTGTATCAGGAGTGTCACCTCGGGAAAATAATATGGTTAAGAATTATAGTATGTTGAAGTAAGGTATTTAAATAAAAAATGCAACAACTAGGCTCATGTAAAAAATTAGCTTGGTGTGTACAACCTTGCTATGGATGAGGGACTTGCCTCGAAAAAATAATAAATTGAACGAGTGAATCGTTCGAGAACAGTATTTGAAATTAATTGCTTGCAATGAAACGCCTTGTTTTGAAAATAAAAATCTTGAGCACTAGGTTCACATTAACACATTAATGTTTTCTACTAAGATCTTATGAGATTAGAAACTTTAAATCCACTTGACTCTTTTTTAAACACTATGCACTGCACTTAGAAACACATCCGGCTCGAAGGACCATATGTTTTTTATACAAAAACTTTAAACGAATAGCATAATTTCTCGGACGCCTCTAACTGCAGTACACCTGTGTAAAAAAGGTAAAGAAACAAAAAAACCAAATAAAAAGAAGAAGAAGTAGGATTCAGTTATAACAGTTCAAATTTATTCATGATAATTCAAATATCAGTAATTCAATAAAATTCAAGTTCATATAAATTAGTTCAAATTTAGTTATTTAGTTTTAGTTAATTAGTTTAGTTAGTAAGTTTATTAATTCAAATTTCAATAAAGAACAAAACTTCTGATAAATTAGACGTTTGTCAAATTATTTAGTCAAATGACGATTTGATCAAAGTTTACTTAATTCACCCTCAACAATGTTGGAAACTATAATTCAATTCCTTAATAAATTCAAGATACAAAAGGGATAAAATTTTTGACAATTCATAAGTTTAACAAAGTATTAATTCAAGTGAAGACTCACTCAAAATTTATTTGGATCACCCTCGACAATGTTGAAAACTATAAATTCAATCTCATCACCTCGTCAACGATGTAAGCTATGAATTAATTATCGAATTGCAAAAATCACCTCTACAACGTTGTTCACTAAATCGCGAAGTTCAAAATTTCGAAGAAATAATAAATTCAATCACCGAATCACTTTCCAACATTTAAAATTTCTTTCTTTCTTTCCAACATTTAAAATTTTCCATATTGGTAAAACTTTGCCACCTTCTTTTACTAGTCTTCCCAATCAGTATATCCCGAACAGCAACAGTTTCCTTTAGTTTTGAAAAAGATTACAAAAAAGCAAGAACAAAAGATGGAGTTTTTTTAAATTTAATAAACCAACCAAAATTTACCGCTGTTATCTACCATCATGGGCGTAGCAAGGTAGGGGGCCAGGTGGGCCAGGCCCACCCCAGAATCCTTCTGGCCCACCCCAGAATAAAAGTGAATCACTTATTAAAAACACGATACATCCGCTTTAAAACCAATGATATTACATAACGCTTTAACCAATTTAAAAAAAAAAAAAAATTAAATGGTCCTGCGTTAAACTAAGATTATGATTGGTTCGCGGCGCATGACACAAGGTGACCGCAATGGCCATGGAGATATATGTAGCTGGAAAAGCATAATTGTGTTGCGCTGTATTGCTTGTGTGAGTATCTAGGTCATCTCATACAATGCAGTGCCGTTTTTATATGACCGCAGTCTTTGAAATACTACTAATTTCAGTATAAACTTGCAACACAATGCAAGATTTATTACCAGCTTTAGATAAAGAGTATAATCTCTTACGGAAGAAAATGCAAAAAGGCGGGAACTAAGTTCATTTGATGCGGCCATACGTACGTAACATATAAGGCAGAATACAACTATAAATAAATTATAAGTATGGGCCTATCATCTTCAGTATGATACCGTGTAGTTCATAGAGTTAAGTCGTTGAGTTTTAAATTCAAATCCAACTCAACTCGGCTCCAATAGAAACTCAAATCCACTTTTTGGCGCTCTGCTATGTCCATGGTAACGGCAGGTATATATTGGTATAGCTAGCCAAAGAGTCAGCACACAAGGGTCTAGGTCTATAATTTAATTTGTTTAAATAATGATGAAAACGCTTGCCTGATATCAAGCTGGCTAGCCACACATAGAGAAACGGAATCGGTACTCGATTCTTTACTGATATGACTATTTGGCTTTCGATTCTACTCATATCAGTACTCGATACTTTTGACTCTATACTTTTTAATATTACTCATATCACTGCTTATAGGTTAGAACCGAGTACCAAGCAAGTTCATCTTAGTCGTGACGCTTTTCACATAAATGTACAATATTTTTCTTCCTCAATTAAGGAAAGTTTAGGGCAGTTTAAAACTCAAACGCAAAGTGGAAACGAAATTTGGAAATCTTTTTTCCCATAGAAGTTCTTACAACATAGAGGAAATCGGGAATAGAACAGTGCAAGTTACATATCCAAATAATCAGCTTTTAAAATAATTTGCATGTATACGCTAAAGCAGGTCACAGGTATAAGATAACCATTCGTTGAAAGTTATCAGGAATACCAATGCAGTATCAAAATAGGTCAAGAGAGTGGTCGCAGTACCTTTAGAACAAGTACCTCACCAAATGAGAAAATGAAATAGGCATTCTTCAAGCGAAATTTGCCTCATATATACCTTCTTCTTCTTCCAATGGCGCTGCAGCCCAAATAGAACCTTGGCTTCCTCTAATCTTTTACTTCAGTCTCTATTTCTGCCTGACTTCCAGCTCGATGTCTGGAGAAGTGTCTGCATTTGTTACAAACGCATCCGTCCATCTTTTTCTTCCATGCTGATAGTGAAGTCCTTCCTTGCACCTCTTTCTTCTGACGTGCGCTCGACGTGGCCAAACCAGCGAAGTGTATTGTGTTTTACCACCGTCACTTACATAGCCTATCTCGTCATATATTTGATATAACTCTTTGTTAGCTGTTTCTCCATGTCCCTTTCTGACAAAGGTTTCTCAAAATCTTCCTTTAAAATGAATTTAGCATATAACATGGCAAATTATTGTCTTATATAATGTTAACTTCGTCTTTCGATGCATTGCTCAAGATCTCAGCAATTTACAAAGTGCGTTTTTGTTTCGGAGTAGAATTCTCCTGCTGATTTCCTTTAACATGTCTAGCTACACTTGTTGCTGATTTATTTTCAATGAGTACCCGATCGATTTGGTTTTTAGCCCTTCCATCTGGCTTGCTTTGCTGTTAGCGGTCGATAAGCTTACCACCATTATCGTACATAGGTGGTTGCGCGAAGGCTGTGACTGCTGGCTGTGGCTGTGTTATCGCTCATATACTGAAAGTCCTTCTCGATCTTAGCTTTGAAGTCACCCAACATCATTTTATATCATTCGAGGGTTGGTTATGGAGACTTTTAATTCGATTCTACTCATGAGTATTTACTCGAGTACTTTCCACCGATTCCGCATCACTAGCCACATAGTGTATCCTTTGAACTGAGCGGCATTTGGGAAATAGTTTGCCGCTGAAAGAATAACGTAATGCTGATTTTGTCGCCGGTGTTTGGAGGAATCAGAAGAAGATTATTACCGATCAGCTCATCAAGGTGGCAGGCCATTTAAAAGGAGATAACGGAACAGAGTTTGCACTATATTTTGTCGCTGGAGAAATAGCGTAATTTCCATTTTGATACTACCGGTAGGGAGGTAAATGAATCTAATTCCGCTGAATCGGGTTAATCTTGATAACCGAAAAGCGTATTCGTGCTCGTTTGTTTGTTGAACTATATATTTTCCCATACGAGATTTAATATTTTTTGTTTACTGAATTGTATCGGTTGCAGTTATTTTAAATAATCGAGCAACTAATCTCTTAAGGGTATGTTTGCATCGCAAGTTATGTCAAGTTAAGCGTGTTGTATCACAAATCCGTTGTATCAAATTATTTTATGTCAAAAATTTAAAAAATACGTTATAAAAAGGTGTGTTTTTTGGATAAAAATAAAAAAAATATGTGCAGGTGTGGGTGGATGTGCGTTTGCATGCACATGATCTGTCACATCTCAGGATTCCTCATACATATTTTTTCAATATTGAGCAAATATTTCCAATGCAAAGACGCTACATTAGGTCAAGCAGTTGATGTTATTAAAAGCATAACAGCTGCGTTGGAAAAAGACAGAAATAGTATGGAAAACTTTCAGAAGGGTTGGGATGAGATAGAGAAATTTTCGAACGCAATCGAAATTTCCTTAGAGCCGTTACGAGTGTCTAAAAGACGAAGGCAACCAAATAAGTTGAATGATTTCATAGTCGATACCACGTCAGTTTTCGGCGATGCGAAGGATAAAAAATTGGATACGAGCGTCGATGAAGCAAGACAGATTCTATAATTTAGCGTTATTAATTAACATTGAAAATTTATTTGTACAGAATATAAGCGCAGATCAAGTCTTGCAGGAATTTTTAAAGAAAAGTAGAAGAGTAAATTTCAATTAATGAATATAATAGATTTAATTCTAACTTTTAATTATATTTAATTCTAACTACCTAAGTAGTCTACATACTTAAAAATTAAAAAAAAAATAGTTTTTTTGTTTAACCTCTGTCTGTGGTGAGCCGGTAACGATGCTTTAAAATCTGGCCCACCCCAGCAAAAATTCATTGCTACGCCCATGTCTACCATTACTGTAATACCTTGGATCTATCGTAGGCAGGGAAATATTTTGAGTATTTACCTAATTTTCTTCAACTACATCAGACTACTTTTTATTAAAAGTACCTATCTAAAAACTTATGTAACTCACACCTTGAAGATAAGCATAGAAAAATATTTTAAGTTTCTTAAAAATACAAAAAAAAAAAAACAATAAGCAAATTAATTCTAATAACATATAAATAACACATTTTAAAAACGCATTACTTATTTAATAATTATCATTAATTTTAATTAATTAATCACTTATATCACTCAAAGTTTGAAATCAAATAAAAATATTTCACTCATATACATATTCTTCATATATTCCTACAGGCAGGGGCACAAAATTTAAAATGGCATCATAAGAACTCGCATAACATAAAAAAATCGTTAGGATTCTCGCCACAAGATATTTTGCTCCCATTTCGTTCATTTATCTCTTTTACGAAACTTGGAACAAAATTTAAAAGTGCTCCAACAGCGCCCGGCAGTGTATATCAATCACAGTAAACAACAATACGCAACACAGAGGCATCGGAACAATTTTTTTCTTTGTTGAGTTGACATGGTGCATTTTACAAAATTCTCAAAAAGTGCTCCAGCGTCGTGAAAATGAAATTATTTTGTATTTCGTCTCGCTCATTCTACTTCTCAATTCTTTTTTTTTTTTTTTTTTTTTTATGTGGCAGTGCTAAGCTTAGGAGTCACCCTTTGTACTACTAGTCCGTCATGTCATTTGTCACGTCATGGTGCAATGTCTAGCAGTAAGCTTAGTACGGGGGAGGGATGAGGGGGGGTATAGGTTAAGGATTAAAAGGTACGGGGGGGTATTGAAGAAGGTGGTGATGAGCCCTTCGTGTGAACTCTTGGATGTTGTAGGAGTTCGGAAATACTGACTGCGAGAGGTTATTCCACAGTCGAGTTGTTCTATTAACAAACGAATTCATATTTTGTTGAGTGCGTGAAAAAGGTAGTTGCAGGTGAAGGGAATGAGACGAGTGGGCTAATCTGGTGTTGCGGGTATAAGATTGCCGTGGAGGCAGGAGAGCGTTTAACTCGGAGGAACAGTCACTATGATAGTAGCGATAAAATTTTGTCAGTGCTGCTACATTCCTACGGTGGCTTAAGGGGTCGATGGTGGAGCAGGCGGTGTCGTCATCAATTAACTTGAGCGCCCTTTTTTGCACCTTATCTAATCATGCCAAGGTGGTTATTGGAGCGCCGCCCCAAACGAGGGAGTTATATTCGAGAAGAGGCCGAATGTAGGATTTATAAATAACAGCACGGGCCGATGGCTGGAGGAGGAACTTGCACCTCTTAAGAAATCCCAAGCACTGGGATGCTTGTTTGGCGATTTGGAATATATGGTCATTCCATCGCAAGTCTTTGGCTAATGTCACGCCTAAGATGTGTAAGGATGGGTCGGCCATTAGTTGAACTCCATCCACTCTCAAGGGTGGAGAGGTGTTGAGCTTCTTTTTGGAGATAAGACAGTACTTGGTTTTGTTGGAGTTGAATTCAACACGATTCTTCTTTCCCCACTCTAGAATGAGTTCAATGTCGTTATTAATAGAGTTGAACATTAGTTCGCGATCATCAAGACAGGATCTGGCATGAGTCTGTCTTGTATCGAAGCTGTACGAGTAACGTAGAGTACCGTCGTCAGCGAAGCTGAGAAGTGGGTTGGAGGGGATTGAAAGAAGGTCATTTATAAATATGAGAAATAGGGCCGGTGATAAAATTGACCCCTGGGGTACCCCCGCAGAGCTCGGGTGGGATGCGGATTTGACGCCATCCAATACCACTTTGATGGAACGGCCAGAAAGGAAACTCTCAATCCACTTCTGTAGAAGTGAGTCAACTCCAATAGCTTTAGAGTTTAGCTAACAGGGCTGAGTGCCAAACTCTATCGAAAGCCTTGGAGATATCCAGAGCAACCAGACTAGACTCACCGGATCCATGCAGACTACGGCTGAGGTGTTCTGTAAGACAAACTAAAAGATCGCCAGTGGATCTTTTTTGTCGGAAGCCATACTGTCTGTCGTTTATGAGTAGATTGGATTCTAGATATCCCCATGGTTTTGGAAAGAATAGAAGTAATTGCTATGGGGCGGTAATTGGAGGGATCGCTGGAATCACCCTTTTTCGGTATGGGCTGAACATGGGCAAGTTTCCAAGAGTCGGGATAAACTCCGGAGAAATATGACAGGGAAAATAATTTGCGCAGAGGTTTAGCCAAAGGTGAGGCGCATTGTTTTAAGACGATAGGGGGTATATTATCGGGTCCAGTGGATTTGTTGGCAACGAGCTCTTTGAGGCACCTGTACACCTCGCGAGTCCTGAAAAAAACCCTGTCCATTGAATGGGCGTTACGCTCGGAAACAGGGGGTAGCACATCAGTTTCGGGTAAAGAAGAATTCGAAGCGAACATAGATGCTAATAAATTGGCCTTGGATTTGCTGTCTGCTATTACCTTCTCATTGTGAATAAAGGAAGGGGTTGAAGTTATAGTGAAATTCTTCTTGATGGAACTTACCAAGGACCAGAAGTTTTTGCTACCGGAGGTTGCATTTAGGAGATTACTTCTCAATTTGTTGTCAAATAAGGTTTTGACTTTCTTGATGGCGGTTTTACAAGAATTTCTTTGTTGTACGTACTCTAAACGGAGCGATTCACTCGAGAAGCTTTTGTACGCTCGGAAGGCGGCTTCTTTAGTTTTGATTGAATTCATACACTCCCGATTAAACCATCTGTTGGGCCTAGGCTTCACAGATTTGGTAGAATGGGGAATGAACAAATGCATTCCTGCCTGTATGATCCTGGTGATACGGATAGCGGCAGAGTTGGCGTTTCTATTCCGGAAACACAGATTCCAGTCTGTAGACTGGAAAAAATTAATAAGCCCCAGCCAATTGGCCTTCCCATAATGCCATACAGCTCTTCGAACTGGTTTGGGAGGGGTGGGAAATTCGAATGGGAAATTAGCGCTGATTAGGCAGTGGTCTGAATTGCCGAGAGGTGAATCAACTTCGACGGAGTAACGTGCTGGATGAGAAGTAAGGAAAAGATCAAGGAGATATCTTCCTTGACCAGCAACATCAGGGACTCTTGTGGGATGATCCACAATTTGTTGCAAGTTATTGATGTCTGCAAAGAGCTCGACGTCCTTGCCAGAAGTACTGGTGCCATTTGAGTAAGTCAGCCATTTAACGTTGTGAACATTGAAATCACCCGCAACGATGATTTCACACTCAGGATTGGACGACAAAAATCCCGAGATTTGTTCGGAAATAGTATCAAAAGATAAGGTGGAGGCTTCGTTACTTATGTTAGGGCTTCTGTATAGGAAGCAGAAGAATATGACGTGGCTTTGGAAAATGATTTTAATCCAAAGATAATTAAAATCTGAAGTTGTGCTTGAGTGTATTTTATAATAAGCCACGTCGTCCCTAACATAAATGGCAATACCCCTATGGGGGGAGAGATTGTGCACTAAAGTGTACCCCGACACCTGGTAATAACCTAAGTCATTATCAGGTGATATTTGGGTTTCACTAAGTGCGAAGATTGGGGGTTGGTAATTAGATAAGTGGCACTCAACAAAAGAGAAATTCGCTTGAAGTCCACGAATGTTACAAAAGTCAATACCAAAACTTGACTTGTAACGGGACTTCGGTTGCGCGGGTTCAATCGCCACATTCTTTGGGATATTTTCCGGAATTACACTTGACGCATCCATCAGAGGCAATAAAATTTGTCCGCGTAAAGTGTTATGCCTTTTGAGACGGGACAAATTTCATCGACCGTTAGATTTTGGCCGCGGCACGTGCAGGTCCGAGAATTGAGTGAGGAAAGGGAGCAAGGGTACTTACTTGTGCGTCGGTCGCGAGTCTTGTCTAGTTAAAGGTAGAAACAGATTGGCGCGACAACTTTTGCCGCGCCGCTCGACGGATTTTAGATTCCGCCTTAGCTAACAGATTGGCGCGGCGCGGACAATTTAACGGAATTTAACGGACGATGGAATTTAAATAAATGAATTTGAAATTTTTAATGTAAATATAATTTAATGAATTTATTTTGTACTTTTTTAATTATTTATTATGTGAAAACACATGATCCTTAATTATAACTGTGCTCTTACGTAGAAATAAAAATTCAAGCTATTTTCAATATTTTCGTATATTGTTTTTTTTTTCAATATTTGAATAAAGCAAAATTTACTTGGAATTAAAAAAGGAAGAATTGAGGTGTTAGATAATATTTTTCCATTTACAGAAAATTACCTGAAATTTAAAAACTAAAGGGTTTTATTTGAAAGAGGGTGGTTCCATGACTTGTTTTATGGTACTAAATTAGATAATTTTACCTTCAAGTAGGAGATGGGCGGTTTGTTTTTTACATTGAACTGCATAATGACATTTTCCCATGTACCCAAAATTACTTAGAATTTAAAAATTAAAGGGTTTGATTTGAAAGAGGGTAGTTCCATGACCTATTTTATGATATAACATTATATAAGTTTACCTGTAAGTAAACAATGGGCGATTTGTTGTTCACATTGGGCTGCTTAATGGTATTTTTCCATTCACCGAATATTACCCGAAAAATTAAAATAAAAGGGTGGGTTTGTTCGGAATTGTTTTTCCCATTTATAGGACCTGCCTAAAATCGCGCCAATCTGTTTCTACCTTAAGGGTGATGAAGCCTTGCCGCTAGACTGCGTCGATAGTTTTCCTTTTCGTGAACACTTTTTCACTTCACTTTTTGTTTTTTTTTTCTGTATTTACTTCTCATTCTGTATTTACTTCTCATGTTAAAAGCCACAGTTGAATGAGAGATTTTCTCTCACTTGGTGGATTTTTCTTTTGAAATTTTTACTTTTGCCTCTCTTGTTTCACTTTTTGAGCAGAAATTATATGAAAATCTCGAAGCAAAAACCTCGTGTAACTTCCTGAACGAGGGGAGTAAATTTTCGCCGCTTTTTATCGCGTGAGATAGTACTGAGACAGAATTTGTGTAACTACTTGAAAATTTGTGTAAGTTCATGTAATTTCATTTTTTCCAATTATTTAATTTTTTTTAAATCTTCTTAACTAGCGCCCTCGTTCAATGGCGCCCGGTGCGAGTGCTCCATTCGAAACTATGGAAGCGCCGCCCCTGAAGGACCTCCCAGACCGTTATTCCTGGAGTCTTTCTGGGAACATCTTCAACCGGGACAAGGTTAAATGGGCAGTGGCAACCCTATTAGTCCTCGGGAGGAGAAGAAATTTTCCCGGCACTCCTTCAGAAGTGGTCTGTCTCTTCAAAGTCAGGTTTAACTGGATACATTCCAACCAACTGGAGGAAAGTCGTGGTGGACAACAAACTGGATCTGCCTAAACCATACAGACCTATTAGTTTAACCTCTTTTCTGTTGAAAAGGATAGAAAGACTGCTAGACCTTCATATTAGGTGAAAGCTGTAGCTCTCTCTTCCTCTACATAGCTCATTTGTCATTGCACTCCTTTAATCCCTCATGGGACATAGGGCGGAAACAGTTGCCCTCCAGCGGACTCTGTTTTGCGCGACAGCTCTCAGCTCCGACCAGGATCTCCCAGTTGTTGCGGCTTCTGCTAGTAGGGTTCTCCTCCACGTTGTTCTAGGTCTTCCGACTCGACAGGATCCTTGCGGATTCCAGTCAAGGGCCTGTTTGGCTAGATTTTCGTTTTCGCGTCGCAAGGTGTGGCCAACCCAATTCCATTTCCTTCGCCTGATTTGGTCGTCTATCCTTTCTTGGCCGGCACGGCGTCATAGTTCTTCGTTTGAAATTCTATCTTGCCAGCGGATTTTTAGGATACGACGAAGGCATCTGTTGATGAAGACTTGTAGGCGCCCTGTGATGAATTGGGTGACTTTCCATGTTTCGCAACCGTAAAAAAGTACTGCCTTCACGTTGGAGTTGAACAGCCGCAATTTGGTGTTAGTTGAGATCTCCGTTGATCTCTTAAGGCGGTCTAACAAACCCCATTGTATGCCGCCTGTTCTACTATCTAGAGCGCCGACAAGGATGTCATTTATTACTATAAGAAATAGTAAAGGCGAGAGTAGGCATCCTTGTCGTACTCCTGAGCTCACCTCGAAGCTGTCGGATAATTTTCCATTATGGAGAACTCTGCATTTGGAATTGTTATATAGGGCTTTTATCAATTCTATTATTTTATCAGGCAGTCCACGTCGCCGTAATGCCTGCCATATAAAGCTCCTATTGACCGAGTCGAACGCTTTCTCATAATCTACTAAAGCAAGGTAAAGGGGGGATCGGAATTCAGTAGACTGCTCCACTATTATTCTCAAGGTGTTAATATGATCAATACAGGAACGGCCCTTCCTGAATCCGGCCTGCTGCCTCCTAAGCGTTCGGTCTACTGCCTCACTTATCCTAGATAGTAATATATGGAACAAAATTTTGCCCACTGTAAACAGTAAACAGATGCCTCTCCAGTTGTCGCATATTGTTAGGTCCCCCTTTTTTGGTATTTTGACTATGATACCTTCCGTCCAATCCTCCGGAAAGGTACAGTTGTTCCATGCTAATTCCAGGATTGGCTGAAGCGCATCTGCTATGAGGCTTGAATCGGCTTTCAACAATTCTGGCGGGATGCCACCTTTTCCAGCTGCTTTACCATTGGCAATCGCATGAATTGCGGTTACTATTTCTGTCTTGGATGGAGCCCGGGTGGTGATTCTTATTGGCTGTGCATTGTTGCTGGTTTCCTGAGGTTCCTGTATAAATGAACCACTCAGGGCGGCGAAGAAGTAGTCTCTCCATCTTTGGAGCTGCTCTTCGTCGCTGCACAGCAGCCTTCCATCCGCACTCTTAACGGCATGGTTTTTAGTAGAGTGCTTTCCCGTGAGCTGTTTAGTAATTTGGTACAGCACCTTACTGTTGCCTGTGATTGCCGCGTTTTCCGCTTTTTCTGCGAGCTCATTTATCTGCTGCCTTTTATCATACATAGCTCGCAGTTCGCTTATTCGAAGTGGGAATCAACAGAGGTTGCTTTACACCACCTGGGTGTCAATTCTGGTTCGGTGCAGTGAAAACGTGAAAAAAAGTTTACACTTGACGTTTTACACACATTTTTTCACTTTATCACTGCACTCAGCCTGAAAAAGCGATTCTCGTTGCATTCGTGTAAACTTAATGCTGAATAAAGGCTGAATTGAATTTTTATACTAGCAAGTGACAGTTTCTCAAATCTAGTAGGTACATATCTAAAGTGTAAACTTTTCACGACTTCACTCCAAATTTCACGGTGTAAAATTTTTTTATACGTGCAAAGTTTTTGACAGTGGTTTGCACGGTATAAGAATCGTAAATCAAAGGTGTAAACGTGTAAAGTGTTTTCACCTTTTCACTGCACCGAACCAGAATTGCCCCCCTGGTCGGTAAAAACGAAAAAGCGTTCCGAAATGTGCGTTCCTTGATATCTTCTGCCCTAGGTGTCTCCATCCTTAAGGCTGTATCAGATCCAAAGCAGCGCAACAAAAATATCAGCAGCAAATTGTTTCTATTGGTCAAAGCGGGTCACAGGACCACAGAAGCAGCACTGAATGCTGCCGCTGCATTTTCATTCCTAATCCTAATTTTGCTGCCCATCAAGGCAGCTTTTTTTGACATTTCAGTTTTTTATTTAAGACGAAAAAGCGTTTGCTGCTGCTACAACGAATCTGATACAAGAAGCAGCTGCTCTTCCGCTGCTGCTGTCGCTGCTCAAAAATTTGATCTGATACGGCCTTTAGTGTGCCGGCTGTCTTCAAGGTGGAGTCTTATCCCCGTTACTCTGGTCACTAGTTGTGGATGAACTTGTGACCAAACTATGTGGTGAATCTGGTTTCGATGTAATCGGTTTGCAGATGATCTTGCGGTCATTGTGTCTGGTAAGTTTGATTTGACCATTAAAGAGGTCATGAGAACAGCACTACGAAAAGTTCAAAGATGGTGTACCATGGTGTCAGTAAACCCAAATAAGACTGCCTTGGTACCTTTTACCAAACGCTACAAAGTGGACCTAGGTCTTATCTTTTTGTTTTTTTTATGTGAAAGACTGGAGCCTCAGGAAAGGACATTTATTCTGTCGAAAAATCAATTTTTTTCGTATAGAGTGCAATGTCGAACAGCAGCTCTACAGCATACCTGGGATACTTTTGTTCCATCTTACATTACTATCGCAACTATGACATCGGGGCATCGACAACTCGTGTTATGCTTCCTGAAACGAGTTGAATCTCATCAGCCAACCGATGACATGCGCTTTGGTGGAGCGGGGGAAGGGCTTAGGAAGGCTATGACAGGAGGAATCAGGAATGTAAAGAGGGTAGAAGAAAGAAGGAAAGTTATGTAGGTGGGAAAGAGGACGTGGGGCTGCCGGGATTTGAACCCGGTACGTCTGGGATGGTAGCCAGATGCCAGAGCTGCACAAAGTACTGACCAAAATTACTTGAAGTAGTAAGTATTAAGTAATTGGTAAATGTATTTGAAGTACCAAGTACTATGAGTCATTAATATTTAAAGTACTTGAATTATCAATTACTTCCAAAATGTACTTGAAATATTTACTTCAAGTACATAGAAAAACTTCAAGTAATTACAAGTAATTGAAGTATACATTGATATTTTAAGTATTTGAAATATCTAAGTACTTCAATTACTTGAAGTTTTCCTATGTAGTTGAAGTAAATATTTCAAATATTTCAATACAAATATTTCAAGAAAGATACGAATAGTCCAGTGCAATTAGTCGAAAAAAGGGCATGAAATTGCATTTCATGATGTACGAAATTTTTTTTTTTGGAATTTGTTTGGGTACATCTGACAATGTTAAAACCAAGTTTGTGGGGTCGCAGTGTGTTGGGAAAAGCCGCCATCTTGAAAAAGAGGTAGAGGTCATTTATACCAAATAACCAGTTTCCATGCAGTGATAGCTGAAAATGATCACTGGCAAGGTATTGGAGAATAAAATTATCTACAAAATCAGCTCTCAACGAGGTCTGTAAGTTGATTTGGCTCAAAGTTATGGCCGCTCAAAGTTCAACCTTTATCATGTGGTTGGGGTTGAATGCAGTTTTTTGCGATTAACTCGTAAGATATTAATTTGTGTGGGTTAATGCCGATAACCAAACTTAAAGTGCTAGTAATTACCTTTAGAATAAGCCCTTAGTCGTCGTTCTCGCTTGTACAGTTTGCGAGTAATCCAACGCCAAAGTTCGTACTGCACGTGCCTGAAATAACTGATAACGCCATTTTTTTTGAATATCTCTTTAACGGTTGCTCATATGATAATGTAGTAAGAAGCAGAAATACGGGTATTAAAATATCTTTCAAATGGGCTATTGGCCGAAACTCTATGTCGTTTCATGTCCGCGACATAACGGGTGAAAAGTCAAACGCGAAGGTTGTGACACGTCTCGAGGAATAACTCGCTTCCAGCCAGTTTCGCATGTCGAATGAATTAGAATTTTATGTAAAGCCCTGAATTATCTATATTTTGGGTTATTTAACTACTTTGGAAAATTATAATAATGGGAAATAGCAGCTAAGAATCATAATTTTCGAGGTTCTAAAAGTAAAGTTAAGGTAAAACCAGGTAAAACTTTCTGACCAAACTGTCTTTGGAATCCGGGAAACATAACGTGTGCAAAGAAGCCTAAATGAAAGTCAAGTGAAAGCTGTTTAAGGGGTTGCTCTGATTTTTGGTTTTAAAAAAACAAAAATTTTTTTTTTGCTTTTTTATATTTATTAATATGTGTAGAATACGTTCCTAAAATATTATGACAAAATTTTTGTTCGTTAAAAAGTTATATGCAGTAGCACAAACTGATTTTCCGCAGGGCGTTCGACGCGCGAAAACTTCAAACGCGTTTTTCTCAAAATGTCATTTGTCAAAACGGTTCCATCAATATAGAAAAAACTATTTAACATATTGACTTAATTTTTTCGGCAATTTGTCGAAAATGATGTTGTCGAGTTCGCTTGTGTAAATTTTTTTTTTCAAAATCTTACTATTAGTATTTTATCCTCCCATTTTGGGCCAGAAAAGTTGCATTTTTACGTTTTTTCCCTAAAATGTCCTTAAATTTTTTTTTTTATGCAATTCTTACTAATGTTGACACAAGCGAACTAAAGGACATAATTTTTAACAAAACCGTTTTTCACTTTTCTCATTCTGACCAATGGGGACGGAGCTATCGATGGAACCGTTTTCCATGTTATTTTTGAGGTGTCAACTTCAGCGCGTGCTACATATTTATTTATTAGGGCAAAAAAACAAAAAAAAAATTTTTTTGTGATCTCTAAAAGTTATCTAATACTATGAAAAAACTTTTGTATATAAAAATAATAAGGGTTTTCTGTAAAAAAAAATCCAAAAATAGTCAATTTTTTGCCTCAAAAATCAGAGCAACCCCTTAAGCAAAGGTGGTGCAAGCGATTCCTAACCCGAAAAACGGACAGAGAGAATAAAAGACAGCAATTATTATAAGTACTTGAACTATTTATTAGTACTTCAAGTATTTATTAGTACTTCAAGTATTTATTAGTACTTCAAGTTTTTATTAGTACTTCAAGTTTTTATTAGTACTTCTAGTTTTTCATAGTACTTCAAGTTTTTATTAGTACTTCAAGTTTCTATTAGTACTGCAAGTTTTTATAAGTACTTGAAGTAACTAAAAATATCAAAACCAATTACCAAGTACAAGTATTTGAGTAAAGTACTTGCAACATCAATTACTTTCGTTGGTTTAGAAAAGTAATTGAAGTAAAATACTTCAAGTTATATAAAGTAATTCAAGTACTTTTTCAAGTACTTTACTTCAAGTATTGTGCAGCTCTGCCAGATGCCTTACTCCCTAGGCAACCGAGGTCCCCAGGTCCTATCTAAATCCAAGGTACCACCGTTTAGTACTCAGTCAAATGTTTGGGAGTAAAGTTAGACAGGAGACTGAACTGGAACGCTCCATTCGACTACGTCATCACCAAACCCACAAGGACCAGATGGACCTGCAAAAGGTTTCTGGGTAAGACGTGGGGTCCTGCACCATCGTTGATGTACTGAATGTACAATACGATCGTTAAACCTGTGGTCACTTATGCTGCTATAGTCTTGTTCCTAAAGACTGAACAGGTTACGACGAACCTCAAGTGCAAACTCCAACGGCTTGTTTGCCTCTCTATTATCGGAGCTATGTGGACTATTCCCACAGCTGCCATGGAAGCAATCATTGGATGGACCCAATTACATATCTTCATATGGAAATGCGTCGCTATAAGTGCCTTGAGACTTCACAACTCGTTCAACTCAGTCAAGGCCATATGGATATCCTTAACGATATCTCAAACATTTGAATTTGCAACGTATCCGACAATATGGTTGGTGAACTAAGGGCGATTATCCCCGGTCGTTCTGAGTGGGAGGAACTTATTTTTCCCGGAGATCTAAAACGGCGGGTCAAAAATGGAACATAACACAGGGGCTGGTGTCGCAGGAACCAACTCCAAGAACTCGATTGCAATTGGTAAGTGGTCCTCTGTTTTTCAGACTGAAATACATGCAATTGGGACCTGCGCTAGGCTCAACCTTGAGAAAGTTTTGAAAGTCGCCAACATTAAAATCTTTTTTGACAGTCAAGCTGCCATCAGGGCACTCTCAACGTGCAAATTTTCTTCCAAAATAGTTGCAGCTTGTTTTGACGTACTCCAGAGCCTGGAGTGAAAAAATGAGTCTTAGGCAGGCTAAAGATAATAAGACCCTTTGACTTAAAGGGCATTATCACTTTAAACAGAGCGGACCTAATGCTGGTGGGTTAACTGACTGGTCCTGTAGGATTGCGGTACCAGCTCCACAACCTAGGATTGCCTCCAACTCTGCATGGTAGGCGACGAGACTTCCACACATATTCTTTGATTAGATTATGGACATGCCGAATAAAATAAAAAAAATTATAATTTAAGTTTCTTCTTTATTTCATAAAATTAAATATTAAAAATTAGATAGCAAATAATGAAATAGTTTGGCCTAATTATAAATACTGCTCAATCGCTCCTCCTTCTTCCATCACACACAGTTCGCATCTTCGTCTAATTTCCCTACATATGTTCATGCCTTGCAGATTGATCCTAATTTTTTCTCCAGCTTCTATTATGAGGCCTCGCAGCTGAGGTTCTGTTTCAACATGCTGGGCGTACACGTGGTCCTTCATCGCTCCCCAAACGTAGCGGTCCATCGGCATCAAATCTCGTGATCCTGGTGGCCAACTGATAGTTCCTCCACGTCCAATCCAGGTGTTGAAATTCGACGATAACCATTGACGCACTTCTCTGTCATAATGTGCAGCGGAGCCATCTTGCTGGAAAATAATGCCCGATCGGAAAGCCAATGGTGTTTCGTCCAATATAGAGGGAAGATTATATTCCAAAAACTCCTTGTATAACGCCGCATTCAAAATACTCGGAAGGAAGTATGGCCCGATCAATGTATGGTTAATTACTCCTACCCATACATTAATGAAAAAGCCTTGTTGGTAGAATGTGGCCCGTGCAGATCTGTCAGTTATACTACTCCATTGTATATTCGTTACACTGTCTCTGGTGAATTGAGCTTTGTCCGTCCATAGTATAGATGACAGGAAACGAGGTTGCAGACTCTCTGTTCTTAGCATGAGACGGCAAAACCGCAAACGTGCTTGATGATCTCTCTGAAGAATATGGTAGACGGGAGGGTAGCCGTGCTGGTCCAACTGATCTCTCTGTAAAATCCTTTGTATAGTGGAATGAGATGTTCCAAGTCGAACAGCAATCCCTCTGGTGCTGATTCCCGGATTGTTTCGCGCCAATGTGAGAACCGCATCTTCTAGTTCGGCAGACTGTTGAATGAATCGAAACAAAATCAATAATTGTACAAAATGAATTTATTAATAAATTTTTATACTTACATACATGTCTGTCAGACCCTCTTTCACGACGCGTCACGACTCCATCTAGGATTGCCGGCAGATTCATATGTATCTGCGTGAATCTTCTGGAATTTGGTTGAATCCTATCCGGATAGCGGCGCCTGTATTCTCGAGCTGCCGCGCTACTATTGCAATTGCATATGCCATACAGCAAATGCATATCAGCAATTTCATAACTTGTAAAACGATCCATCCTTTTTCTACCAACTGTATATCTACACTGAATTTGTTTGTATGGTGAAAGTTTCTTTTTAACTAAAAAATTTCTTACCAAACTACCCCCTCCAATACCATGCATTGCCTTTTTAATTCAATGCCATTTTTCTAAGAATTTTTTATGTTTTTTAAAACCTGCAGTTTCCAAAAATTACGGGATACAACAAAACTGTTTTTTTTTGCGGATTCACTTTTCTGTATAATTTCCGGTTAAAAAATAAGTGGGGATAGGGCTGGAATTGCACAGATTATTTTATGATCCCTCGGGTGACAAGGGTCCTGCGCAGTCTACCTGACCTCGACTTAGAGCATGCCTTGTCGTAAAACTCGTCGCATCTACGCAGGACTGCGCAAAATGTGGCCGACTGAATGAGTGAAATTACACGGCCATTCACTTGGGACTCACGTCAAACCTGTCTGTGTAAAATTTGAGTATTACACGGTGCATTTAAATTTCTGCCTCTTTTCCGTGTAACAATTCTATTGTCTATGTGGTTGTGCACAAAACAACAAAAATTCTTATAATTATCGCAGTCCCAGCCAAGAAAGTTATGCTTGTGTTAGTGTAATTTGCTGTGAGACCGAAATTTTTCTTGGATTGACAAGTGAGACCAACACATGCACTTCCCTGCGCCCCCTTGTCTAAGAAACCGGTTTATTGGAAGTGATTGGAAAGTGAGTCTGGGAAAGTGATAGGTCGTGTAATTTGGCTCAATTGGAATGCGCCATGCGCATGAGAAGTTCAGCTTAGTGACATATACAAGCGTTTAGTGACATATACAAGCGTACATGCATTGCATTCAGCCAAGCCCCTCTCAACTACAGGCCTTGCTGTAATTCTTGGCACTAACACAACTAAGCGCAAACTTAGTCTGAATTTTTGTTGAGCGAAGTAGGCAAGTGGTGGGATTTTTGACATTATGTATGGAATAACATCCATAACAATCATTTTTTTTAAGATTTCTCCTTTTTACATGAATAAGTAATACTGAATTTATTTATTAAAAAAATCAGTAATCGATTAATTTATTAAATAATTTAGAAATGCATAATAAATAGCAAAAAATTCATCAAAAAAGGTGTAAATGTATTTTGTAATTTGAATAGAATGAAAGTGATGAAATATGTTATATGACATTTTTAGGAGCTACATTATTGTTAGCATTTACTAGACTTATTTAAAAAATGTTTCACGTAAGTGAAATAATAACAATAAAAATTAACAAAATAAAATTCTAATAAATATATTCAACATGCAATATATACATATCCATATATATAAAAAAAGCAATAAAATTAAATGAACAACAAACAAGAAATAAATAATTCCTTTTACGTGTCTACATAAATAAAAAAATGAACATGCAAATATAAGTATAATTAAAAACTTAAAACAATTTGGCGCCTTCATCATAATCTCAAAATTTTTGATTACATTCTGTAATAAGCAATTCTGACTTATGGTAAAGACGTGTTGCCGTAAACGCACAATTTAAACACTTTAATCACTTCCCTATATAATTTTAAAATAAAAATATTCTTATTAGAAATAAATATTATTTTAAAAATCATTTTCACTGCACAATAATTTCAAATTTTCACATAAATCAGGAATTTTCCTAACACTTTCACTATTTAACTTTAGTTTCACAATTAACCACTATTTATCTTTATTGTGTCACCTTTAAATTATTATATTTAACCGAAAAAACCTATTAGTTTCTTTTACTAACGATAAAAACTGCTCCGATTCCCGCACTTTTCATATAAATTTGACAGTTCTTCAGAGAACTTTCAGACTAAGTCACACATATGCAAAAATTTCCAGCGAGGCCTGTAGTTGAGAGGGTCTTGATTCAGCGGCTCCATGCTATCCGAGGCCATGAAGGAGAGTTTTTCGGGGTGTTGGACTCGGTCCAAAAAGTCACCGGAATAACATATCAGATGGAACAATTTGTGTTATATTTTTGCACTAAAAAGTGATGAAATATTGTATTTTAATACTTCTAACTGCGCTGGGATTATCAGTGAATATTTTTTTGTGATTTCATTAAAAAAATAAAAAAAAATTGTGATTAAGTGTGTTTTAAGTGTTCTATTCTAATTGTTAAGGCGATCAACTTTTTTTTTACATTCACGGTGTTTTTTCATTTATTTACGAAAAAAATGTTGGAAATTTAATGTTTTTTGTAAGATCGGTTTATAATTGGGGAACTCATTTAGAAAACTTAAGACACAATTGAAAAAGAAATCCTGTTGGAATTTTCGAAAAATCGAAAATTTGTTTCCCTAGCATAGAAGTGCGCATTTTGTGTTAGAAGGGTAACACTATTATTATTATTATTATTAATAAGATTAGATATAAGTTTTATGTAAATAATCAGAGTAATAATTCGTTGTGACGAATAATTAATGTAATAAAAGTAATGTGCAATTCATGTAAATGTAAATTTTATCACAAATGGTAGAAAACTCCCCAAACCTGAAAATATTCGGGAAACCCTCAAGTGAAATATTTTGCGACATGCTAAAAAACTATTGAAAAGTCGTCCTCTTTAAATTTCAGAAAATCCCGACGACTACAAAACTATCAGAAATTCTAAGAAACCCTGGAAAAAATTGAAAACCATAAAAAGTAGACAAAATTCTGAGAAACTGGGATGGGCTCGAACATTTCAAAGGGGGCTCACGCACAGGGCGTTTACATGTAGTTGTATGCTGAGTTTTACTGGCCGCATCCAAATTGGGCACTCTGGTTTGCACACAACTAAACAGCGGAAACTTTTATGAGTTTATAGGGGGATAAACTTGTTGTTGTTTTTAACTAGTTAAAAGAAACTAGTGGACCCAAAAAGGGCTTTTTTTTGGTCTCGGCCACTACAGCCATATTAACCATGATTCATTGATTTTTTATTTTAACGGCCAAATTTTCCTTTTAGTAAGAGAAAAGGAAACTCTCTCTCTGATCGTCAATCCCAGTCTGATGGGCCAAGTCGTCAATGGGTATGTCGTCTTGTACCTACAAGTTTGTATTATTTAGTCTTTACAAGATTTAGTGAGCTGCTGTGGCTACTATAAATAATTCAAAAGCTAACAATAAAATTTGTCATTGTCATTGATTAATAAAAATTTAAACACAAAAAGATTTTTTACAAAAAAGGCTAAATGATCAGTGGGCGCCTTAGTATCAGAGACTTTGCTCCAAAGGGCTAAAAAAACAGTGAATTATAAGGATCCTCCCTCTGTTCAAAAGTTCTGAGATTCAAACCAGATAATGACTAGTCATGTTTAATAAGGGCACAGATGGTTGTTCATGAGACATTGATAAGAGGTCTCCTTTAAAGTGGAGGGGACATAATACGAGCTTCCCAGTCAGTGCTCTACATTACATGGTTCTTTGGCCCACAGCTGATCCGTCCTACGAGCGTACTATCCTTTGTACACGCATCTCTTAGAAAATCGTTGAGATGAAGATCTGACTTGTCAAGGTCCAAAGGAAAGTCAGAATCCGACTCCTGAGAGCTGTTGACTTTTAAGCTGGATACATTGTGTGACTTTGATTTCTTAATAGGAGTGGGATCTTGAGAGGTTTTCTTTCTTTTAACCAATTCTCCATTTGCATTTTTTGACTGGGGATCCTTTGATATCTTTTTGAGATTATCGCTGTGTTGGGGTGGCTTTGAATTAACTGTTTCCTTTCTAGATACTTGTGGACCATCTTCGCGTTGGATGGCTTTCTCCTTGAGGTTGAGTCTTGTTTGAGTTCTGTTTTTGGATTTGAATATCCTCAAGGCATCATTTCTTGAGGAGCCACCACGTCTCATTATCTCAACAATTCCCTTTTCTCTCAGCCAAATTGGGCATATTTTGTCAAAGGCACTATGGTTGCCTTTGCAGTTCACACACTTTTCCTCTTTACTGCAATGCCTGCCCTCATTGCAGTTCACCTCTCCGCATCTTCCACAAAACTTCCATTTTGATTTGCAGAAGCGACTAAGGTGACCAAATCGTTGGCACTTGAAGCATCTCGACGGAGCATAAACAAATCTATTTATATTGAAGGTTGAAAAGTATAGGTTAAGTCTCTCTGGGATAACCTTTCCTCCTATATATACTTTGACTTTGTTAGTCACAGAAGTTAAAATATTTGATTCCACTTTCCTTTTCCAGATTATTCTAAAGACTTTTTTTTATGTCTAGAGAGGGATTGCTCTCTCTGAGGGCCTCTAGCAATTCTTCCTCAGTTAAGTCTTCATCAATTCGATGAATGAGGACTGGGGTGGCCATAAATCCTAAGGGAATGAATGCCCTGAACTTTGGATCCAGGGGGCAGTTTCGAATGAAATTATTGGCATTTGTTGCATTGTCAAATGTAATTCTACATTTACCCGGTGCTAACCTTACAATGTGTGTAACGCCAGTAGTGGAGGCCCTTATTAGGCATTTGCCCAAGGAGAGTGGATTTAGATCGTTTACCATTCCGTCTAGAGGGTTGGTTTTTTGTACAAGGACATGAAAGGGACCCGAGTCTTGCTCAATGTAACCCATCGGTGTGGATTTATTTTTATCCGAAATCACAGAAGGCTTTACTATTGGTTTGTTGGTTACATTTTGTTTCAGGATCACAGAGGAACTTGTGCTAGGTTGTGGCGAAGTGGGCTGGGGAATTTGAGCCAACTCTCTTTTTTTTCTTTGTTGGAACCACACTGTTTCTTTTTACTCGGAGATTTTTTAAGCTTTGTTCATTAGAACTAGTACCTTCTTCCGTCCTTTTGGGACCATAATTTGTTTTAGACGTGGGTGTAGTCTTTTTCCCCATGAGTCGTGCGGAGGCTCTGGTCATGTTCTTCATCTTGACTCAAAATTCAGGGCTCGAATCAGAATTTGAAATCAGGGGAAGGAGTTTTCCAAGGAATAAAAGACAGGGCAAGCAAAAAAAAACTGTATAGATATCTATAATTTAACTTTGTAAAGGGGGAAATGAAAACACGGAAATCGCACCCACTGACCTGGCTTAGCCAAATTACAATGCCAGGAACAATTTAAAAAAATGATAAAAAATATTTAAAAATGAATTAGGACCTAAAAATCACTGAATTAACAAATTAAATTAAATGGAAACACCAAAACTTGCAAAATTTTTAAAAGAAATAACAGGATAAAACAAAACTGTTAAGCACATGTTTAACAAAAAACGTGTTCTTTAGATTCCAGTAACCGTAATCAAATTGCAGTTAAAAGAGCAAAAATCAAACAAAAAGAAAAACTGGCAAATTAATTTTGGACAAATAAATAAGTAAATGATTTAAAACTAAAATGAAATAAAAGGAAAAAATAAAAAATAAACTTAATGTATTGGTGCATATTTGCTCGTTTGTTTTGATTTATGAAAGAAAACAGCTGATTCAATTTTCTTTCCTTTTCTGTTCTGCATACTTTATCGTAAAGGGAGAATCTGGCTTTGTCTCGCTGAGTTCACGAAGTATGCGTTGAGTTTTGCTCAGCAGTGATGTTCATATATGCACTTACACAACTAACGGGGGGAAGATTTTGTATGAAGATCAAAGCCTTCTACATTTACAAGCCGTGCAATAGGTGCGTGTATGTAGTTGTATGAAGTCCCAACTTAAATTCTTGAAATGTCAAAATCCCATTAAAATCAAAGGGAAAGAAGTTTTCGTGCCGCGGAAAGTGCTGTTGCGAGTGTGGTTTTGTCAAAGATAAAAGTTATTTCATCAAAATAAAACTAGTGGGATGTTGTGCCTAGAGACTAGCCACTAATTACGCTTTTTCATGGTATTCTTTCTGTTGAATAACACTTCATACTGGATGACAATATATTAAGTGGAGATTGATCCGCACTCACTTCCAACCCGCCGGATCTGGGAATCGAGGCCAATAACTCGAATGTGTCAAATTGAAAAAAAAGCACATCACACATGTAAACACTATATAAAACGAATCTAAACATTTTTCTTTTGATTGGAGGCAAATCTAATGTGATGCACTTTGCACAACAGAATTAGGTGTATTATTTTACTTAAACATACATGTATTATTGTTAAAAATTCGGCTTACCGTACCTTTTGTATTAAGTTACACTTCAATGTAACTTTTTTTTTATTTTTAAAGAAAAAATCACTCACGCACTTCACTTTTCTTTAAATGTACAACATCTACTGAAAAACTAGGCACCTGTTTATCCATAGCATATATGCACGTACACGCACACAAGTACCCCCACCTGGCAATGAGACCAATACCAATAATTACCCGCCAAAAATTTGAAAGAATTGATATATTTTAGTTGCACCCCATCTATGACAAAGAATAGTGAACACCATCTATGGCAATATTACATTACTCTTCGTTTTACCTGTGATTATCAATTTCCATAAAATATACAAAATACATTTCATAAATAATAGAAAATCTGTTGTCATAATTCAGTTGTTTACTTTCTTCGAAACTTTATACATATCTAGCATTGGAATGTACCTTTTTACGTAAGCATGTTTATTGCCACATTCCTACAAGTTAGTGTTTGGAGTAATGGGAAGGCGCTAGATCGGGGTGCGAAAGGGCCCGGGTTCGATTCTTGATGAATTTGAGTACTTTTTTAGCTATGATGATTTATTGTAGTATAATAAACTAAGTCTGCGTAGATGGTAAAATCTCAAAGCGGCGACTAATTAATACCTTTGGTACATATTCAATTGTGAGCTATAACTCAATCTATAATAAGCTAAATAAGCCAAATCCCTTTAATTTAATTATTTTCATAATGCTGTATCCTAGTTTGGCCATGGAGATTCATAAGTATTACACTGACCAACGCTATATATAATTAATCTTGCAAAGTTTTTGTTAAAGGCTTATGTAGGTTATAAGTTGTGAGACTTTGCGTAATCTAAAACTTAACAAAGTATTTAACAAACACTACAATATAATCATCATAGCTTAAAAAAAGGAAATCAAATGTAAACAATAAAATTCTTTGATTCTTCACCCACGTTATGGTATATTTCTTTATTCAATATAAACAATAGTTTTTGAGCTGCAAATCAAAACTATATGCCATAATTTCGTTATCATCGGTTTTTGTTCTGGAAGCAAATTTAGAGACGTATTCATGTCAAAAACTTGTTTCATATGAAACAAAATCCCCGAAGGAAATTAAAAAAAATTATTATGACGAAAAAAAAGCACCGCGAGCCGAAGAATCGAACTCGCAGCCCCACAGAGTCCCCAGACGACGGTACTTCTCGCTAGCCCTTCGCGCCATGGCTGATACTATTGGTGGTTGACTAATATGTTAATAAATCATTTCAGAAAGAAGAAAAAGAGAAAAAAAAAACAATCTGCCCAACCCGGGCTTGAACCTGCAACGCTACGCGCCGCTGGATCGAGGATCCAACGCGCTACGCACTCTCCCACCGACCTTCTACCAGTTTTGCAGCAATAAAGTAATTTGTTCGGTGCCTATGAAATGTTTAGGTTGAACTAATTTTAACAGTTTTTATGCCTAATTTCGAATTCCGTTATCAGAATTTCGGAAAAATTTAACGGGACCACCGTGGGAAACTCCCCCTTCAAATGAACCACAAAAAAAGCAAAAAAGTTATTGGATTACAAAGTTATGCATGAACAGGACTACAAAATACCTACATGTCGAATTGAGTAACCTCCTCTTTTTTTGGAAGTCGGTTAAAAAAGTGCACGCCAAGAATCGAACCCTGGTCCTTTCGCACCCCGATCTAGCGCCTTCCATTACTCCAAACACTAACTTGTAGGAATGTGGCAATAAACATGCTTACGTAAAAAGGTACATTCCAATGCTAGATATGTATAAAGTTTCGAAGGAAGTAAACAACTAAATTATGACAACAGATTTTCTATTATTTATGAAATGTATTTTGTATATGTTAAGGAAATTGATAATCACAGGTAAAACGAAGAGTATTGTAATATTGCCATAGATGGTGTTCACTATTCTTTGTCATAGATGGGGTGCAATTAAAATATATCAATTCTTTCAAATTCTTGGCGGGTAATTATTGTATAATTCTTTCAGCAGCATCTCCATGAAAGATGCGTTAGTTTTTCAAGTTATTTGTTTGAATGTTTTCGCGATTTTTCACAATCTTCACTTAATATATTGTCATCCAGTCTGAAGTGTTATTCAATAGAAGGAATACCAAGAAAAAGCGTAATTAGTGGCTAGTCTCTAGGCACAACATCCCACTTTTGTTTTGTTATTCTGAAGAGATACATACAAATTTAGTTAATAAAAAAAAAAAAAGTGCCATGGCTTCTCGATGGCACAGTAGACATGAATAGACCCCAAGGATAAGACATATTCATGTCAAAAACGAAAACAAAAACAACAAAAACAATAAAAACAAAAACAGCAAAAACAACAAAAACAACAAAAGCAGCAAAAACAGCAAAAACAACAAAAACAACAAAAACAACAAAAACAACAAAAACAGCAAAAACAACAAAACAGCAAAAACAGCAAAAACCACAAAAACAGCAAAAACAGCAAAAACAACAAAAACAGCAAAAACAACAAAAATAGCAATAACAACAAAAACACCAAAAACAACAAAAACAGCAAAAACAACAAAAATAACAAAAACAAATAAAACAACAAAAACAACAAAAACAGCAAAAGCAACAAAAACAATAAAAACAGCAAAAACAACAAAACCAACAAAAACAGCAAAAACAACAAAAACAACAAAAACAGCAAAAACAACAAAAAAACAAAACAACAAAACCAACAAAAACAGCAAAAACAACAAAAACAACAAAACCAACAAAAACAACAAAACCAACAAAAACAGCAAAAACCACAAAAACAGCAAAATCAACAAAAACGACCAAACCAATAAAAACAACAAAAACAGCAAAAACAACAAAAACAACCAAACCAACAAAAACAGCAAAAACAACAAAAACAACGAAAACAGCAAAAACAACAAATAACACAAAACCAACAAAAACAGCAAAAACAACAAAAACAGCAAAAACAACAAAAACAGCAAAAACAACAAAAAGAGCAAAAGCAGCAAAAACAACAAAAACAGCAAAAGCAACAAAAACAACAAAAACAACAAAAACAGCATAAGCAACAAAAACAACAAAAACAGCAAAAACAACAAAAACAGCAAAAAAAACAAAAACAGCAAAAGCAACAAAAACAACAAAAACAGCAAAAACAGCAAAAACAGCAAAAACAACAAAAACAACCAAACCAACAAAAACAGCAAAAACAACAAAAACAACGAAAACAGCAAAAACAACAAATAACACAAAACCAACAAAAACAGCAAAAACAGCAAAAACAAAAAAAAACAGCAAAAACAACAAAAACAGCAAAAGCAACAAAAACAGCAAAAAAACAAAAATTTATCCTAAAAGTATGCTAAACAATAATGACTCATGGTAACGATTTTCGTCTCCGCACATTCTTTCAAATAGACTCCAGGGATAAGACATATTCATGTCAAAACTTAAAAATATGCTTTTAAACAAAGGGCTGCAAATTTTTTTAGATATGGGGCAAATCGTTTGTAAAATATTAAAAATTCGGAGAAAAATCACTTCCTTATATTCATGGACTATAAGGACGGTCTTAAATACATCGTTCGTGCAATTAAATTTATAAATTTTCATTCATTTCAGTAAGCGTCTATATGCCCTGGTAAAAATTAGATATCTACTTTTCGTTTTAAACCAACCAAATGTTTCGTTTAAATCATTACATATTTTTTGTGACAAATCCACAGCGAAGTTCGATAAAATTGAGTTTTTGATATGGTCTACAGCACCACCTACATGACTATAAACTATAATAAAATGAACAGCATATAAAATATGCATATAAACAAATAACTACTTTATATTATTTCCGCGAAATTTCTTAATGATTTATAAAGCCGCCGAAGAGCCATAAAAACTCAATAAAATGATTTTTTGCACTTTTAATTAAATAAATGTTCATGTTCTCCTGAGTATCATTATTAAATAATACTCTATAATTTAGTGAGAAATATAATCAAAACAAGTTACACCGAAGTAAAACAAAAAAATTGTATTTCACCATTTTGCGGTCGGGGATTGAACTTGGTTCCCCTGGGATAAGACACCAGCGCCTTACCTCTAGGCTACCGATATATGGACTTTATTAGAAATATCTTTTTTGTTGTTTAAATATACTTCTCAGTTTTTGGTCTTTTGACCAAGAGCTACATTTTGAGATATGGCCCAAGTCTGTAGCGGCAGTACTTTCAGAGATGAAAGAAGGCTTCAGACGGACAGACGGACAGAGCCTCTGTATAAGCTTTTTTTTTGAAAAAGCTAAAAAATCATCGTTATTCATTTTTAATTACTATAAAACATAATCGCGGGTTTTCTACAATTTCATTTAACTTTCAAATTGCCTAAAAAATATCGAATATTGCATATAAAGTATCAACTCAGTTGAAGCGTTTGTGGCAAAATACCAACTCTTTACACAACTCAGTTTGGGCAACTAGTTGGCCTGTGGATGGGCCCCATTAGCTATGCTCGCAAGACCAAGACCAAGACTACCAGTTTTGTCTTGTTCACTAGTTATGAAGAATTTAATTTTGAAGGTTTGGACTAATTTTAAATGTTTTAACGTTCGGTGCAGCGAGCTGCACCGCGTATCAGCTAGTAACAAAAAAAAAATTCAAACAAAATTCGGCAATTTTTCTAATTTGTTTAAGAAATTATGTTTAACAATATAGGCCCTTTTCATAATTGCATGGTTGCGCAAATCGATCATTTGCATGGTATTCAAAAAAGCAAATGTGCAAATATCATTTGTTCAAAACTGCAACCTGCTTGACAGGTTTGCGCAAATCTTGCAATTATTTTTGTACGCATGCTTATCTGATGAAATAAGAAGAAAAGTGTCAAAAGTGAAATTTTGGCAGAAGATTTTCAGTTTTTGCGATATTATTAGGGTGTTTTATTTTAAATTAAATTATTATTGAAATTATTATGTATTCTATAGCGAAAATAATGAAGAGGTTTGGAGCACCCCAAGGATAAAACTTCTTTTAAACGAGAGATTAACGAGCTAAACAAGACACATCATTTATCCTTCTTTTTCGCTGTGAAGTTTCAAATTTTCGGACCGGATCTAATGAAGCCGAGTTATCTATCTACAAACTGGCAATAACATTAATCACATTTGCTCGATCCATTTTTTCGTATTATTTTTCAGCGGTAAACAAACTCAGAAAATGAAGGGAAAAAACTTTATGCTTGAAACGTCAAATTTGACATATATTTTTGACCACTGATTGCTTTTATTCAAAAATGTAAAGTTTCTAGATTGCGTAACTGATTTACCTGACAGTTACTCTTTTGCAAGGTTGCATGCAAGCAGGCAAGCAACCATGAAATTATGGAAAAGGCTATTTTATTGAAAGTTGTGCTCAATAGAAACTGAGTCCTTTTTCGAGCAAATTTGAAACGCGCCTAGCATTCCTGGCGTCGCCGAGTTAGCAATTTTTGTGGAAAATCATGCCTTTAACTATCTAATTCCAAAATTAAATTGGAAGATAATGGTCTCTCCTTTCCTTGTGATAACTTTAAAGTGAGGTACTTTTTTTCGCAGTTTTCGGCTATTTTGCAATGCAAAAATTCAAATTTCAAAAATCCACTTTAGGGTAAGTTTTAGCAAATCCAATAACGAACAAAACATGCTCAACAAATTTTTCGCCTAGAAGCCTTCGTTAAGAGATATTTAACAAGAAAGGTCAAAAACACATGGAATTTTTAGTGAAATTTTCAGTTTTTGGGCTACCAAAAGTTTTCCTGGGAGATCCATGCTTGCGCACCCCCTATATATTGTTGGGGATGTCATTTCTGACCGATTCCACCAAAAAAGTCCGTTACATCACGCCAAAACCACTGGAAATGCTCCAGCGCCCGCACTATAGGGTTTCGATTGAGAAAGCGTTAAGAATCTATCCAACGAATGAATGCGGATAAGCACAAACTGTAAGTTCTCAGGTATATCCCGGACATAGACATAAAAATCTTTGTTTACGCTACAAACAATCTTGGCAACAGTGGTCTGACTGCTGT
The DNA here is from genome assembly GCA_949987705.1 of Thereva unica. Taxonomy (NCBI): domain Eukaryota; kingdom Metazoa; phylum Arthropoda; class Insecta; order Diptera; family Therevidae; genus Thereva; species Thereva unica. Next base: position 51,359,995 of record OX465281.1, on the reverse strand, counting down.
TATACATCAGTAGTACTGAAGATCTCTCTTACAAGTGTTACAAATTTTCGAGTAATGTTGAGATCGATCGATCTTGTTTGCCTGTGGTTTCAAAATAATTATTATTTTCTATAGTAATGTTGAGATCGATTATTATTAACGTGGAACAGGGGCTAGTGAATGGCAATATAGTTTTTATCACTGAGATCGCCTGGGTACACTTCCGAGGTCATTTTTTGAGGCGGACATTTTATTAATGCATGTCGATTTCGATCAAGATGGTGTGTACGTGATCAGGCAAATGGAGATACAGTTTTTCGCCAAATACAGCAAGTGCCGTTGAAAGGCGAATATTTCCATCAATTTGCTTCAGCTTGCGCTGTAGACAATGCGGTAGTCTCTTTGCTGCCGAGCAGGCTTATGTAGCCCTCAGTCCCTGAGCGGTTTATAAAAACTTCATTGCTCAAACTGAAGGTGACACGTTAAAGTTGAATTCACTTTGGGTTGAAATAGATCTCAACTGAAATCAAAACAAAAGCTCAAATTTTTGTGTGAAATTCTGAATTACATATGTACGTACAAATTCAGAACGAAATAATTTGTTGTTCCTGTGCAAGCAAAAACACTTTACACAAAATTAACGTTGAAGGCGGATTTCAAACCAAACAAATGTCACTTCAACCCAATTTCAACTTAATTCACGTATATGAGGCGAAATACCCCAAGGGTAGAAAGCTGATTTGGGTTGAGTGGGCCCAGTTTGCACTCGACACTCGTCGGCTTGAATCCGGGTTGAATCTAAGTTGAACCTAGTCATAAACGGAGTAAAAGTAATCTGTGCAATTCGAGGCCACTAATAAAATTAAAGAGGTTTTTACCTGTCACTATCGTTTATACATCTGTGGTGATAAGGAAAAACCGCTTAAGTCAAAAAACATGATTTTACACCAGAGCGATTTTAAGAAGTTATTCAATCTGTAATGGAAAAGTGCAAAAACAATGTATCATAACTTTCTAAATATTGGTCCAAAGAGAATCGAATTTTGTGTCGATGGGGATTCTTATACGGAGAATTCAATGACATAATTAACTCAATTTTGTCTTAAGTCGACTTAAGCGGTTTTACGTCATAATTTCATCATAATTTCATTTCATTATAATTTTTGCCATTATTTCTGTCATAAAAAAATTACAAAAAATTATTGTCAGAAAAAGTTGTTAGAAATAATGACAAAATTTATGACCGTATAAACGATAATAACAATTAGTGACAAGAAACGAATCATGAATGGATTTCAAGAGACAGCGACACCGACAGCAGCGTTTTCGCGCTGTTTGTCGAAATTTTTTTTGATGATTTGTTTGACCGTAGATGGGAGCCTATTAACACCCCAGAATTCACAAGTACCTCAAATGAATTCCAATTATTGTGTTATTGGGTATTTTACGATGAATTTTGAGGAAAATGGTAATCCGCCCTCACGACACGGCCGCCATCGATCTAACGAGCTTGGTATATTGAGTATACTATATCACTTTATTGCATATCAGTTTAGTTTCAACTACTTAAATTTGAAATTGTCATTAAATGGAATGATTCACTTTAATGACAATTTTACATTTACGAAGCTATCAAACAATAGGTAGACCATGAAGCTATTGAAAATAAACTGAAGTGAAAATTCCACAATTATCAATTTTTTTAGATTTTCAGCTGTTTCTTTTGGTTGAGGCTATAAAAAATAGCCTACGACCTATTCTCAGACCTACCAAATATACACAATTTTTTTAATAAAAATCGATCCACCCGTTTCGAAGGAGTTCGAACATTGTGACACGGGATTTTTATATATTTTATATAGTCTGAGGATTTTGAAACTGAGGAAATTGAATTGTGTTAATTTTGGAAAAAGAACAGTTTAACTACGTATTTTTATAAGGAAAAGCTAGTTGAAGTTGATTTTCTATCAAAGAACAAAAATTTCGACTTTGACGACTCGTAACTTGCAAAGTCGTTTTACAATTTTTGATAGGGAGTATTCTACGTACACTGGCACTTTACCCTTGGAAGCAGGGTATACGCCCACGGAAATACAGAGTGATATGTAAAACTCTACTGAAAAATTCGACGGGACTTAGTGGCTAAGCTGTTACTAGATAGTATTAATTTTGAAAAAGCGAAAAATATTTTACTATTATATTTAAAATTTTTACTTTTACAAACAGAATATAATTTTTATTTTAGTTGGGTTGTTTTGTACCAGCAAAGAAAGCTACATTCAGAATATGTGATCGAATATTTACGAGAATTGGATGCGAGGATAGCGTTGAACAAAATGCATCCAGCTTTACACAGGAGGTAAGGATATAATTCACGATATCTTCACTGCCGATTAATTCGAGTGAAAGTTCTATTCCGTCTGAATCAAATATGACTGGCGGTACCGTGTTATCGACTTCAAAAATATTTTTATAATATTAGAATTCTAAAATTTAAACTTATATTATTAAAATCATAGTTTTTGTTTCATTAATTTTTTTAAAATTATTCTTATATTTAGCTGGAATCTGTTTCCATTGTACTATTTACAGATGCGCGAAATGGAATACATCTTCAAAAACGTGACAGCAAATAGTCTAGTAATAATTGATGAACTCTGCAGGTATGTTACATTTGTTAAGAAGTTCTAGTGTTTGTGAAAGACATTTTTTAGTATCACAGTTTGATGAAAGGTTTAAATCTACAATTAAAGTTAGCGTTAAAAACATGGGCATACAAGAAGGAAAAACGGGGTGGGCTTCGATGAAACATAACATTCTCCATTTTGCTTTCTTGCAAAGTTTTTTTTTGGCTCTGGTTCATGCATCCGAGTGTGTGAAAAAATTTAATGATTTATTTTTTAGTTGCATTAATTTTATTTTAAAATATAGAATCATATAGAATTTGTTTGGGATATTCCATAAGGTTTTTGTTGGTTATTATCCCAATGACTTTGGAGTTGCAGGGTTGGTAGAAGCGCATTTTTTCGACATGGACTGAACATCTGTATATTTTCAAGAGTCTGGCTAAACTCCAAAGAATTATGATAGAAGCTATGTGTTTTTTCAAACGATAAAAGTATATTGTTGATTTGAGCTCGTCGAAGCACCTATACTGCTCGCAAATCCTAAATAACGTGTCCCCAAGTCCGTTGAGTGCTTCGAACACTCTTGACTAGGGGTGGCATAGCAGTGACATAGAAGCTGCTTAAAGATTAATACACCCCCCATATCAACCCAAAAAAATTAATCTACGGCACAACTAAGTAAAGGTTAAGGCCCAGATTTTAATCACACCCTTACGCGCAGCGAGTTTTGATCGACTAATTGCCTCACAATCGATAGGCACTTCGGCCTTTAAAAACAGCTCAAGCAATGGATGTGGTGCTCATCGCCATCAATATTTGATAAAAATCAAGAGGCTGAATGAGCGCTCTAAAACCGAGAACTTACTTTTAAATCGCAGCTGATTGAATTGATATTTGAAAAGCTCTGCAGGAATTATCATTTAGTGTCATTTTCTGCTTGTCGAAAATTTTAACTCATTAATGTAACTCACAAATTTTTATTTACTGTTTTCAATGAATTACATTCCCTTTTTACATATTTTTTTGTAGAAGCACCAATCCCAAAGAAGGTAGGGAGCTAGCTTGGAAACTTTGCTTAAAGCTATCAGAATTTATTGGAGTACAAAATGACGGAAAATATTTTGAAGATGAGGTATGTACACACTAAATTAACTAATTTTTAAATTTAGGAGCAAGTTGAAATGGGTTTGAAATAATAGCATATAATTTTCAATATGTTTAAAACTGCTACACATTCTCTAAAAGGTTTCGCTAACATTTTAACGTTATCTAAAACACGATAGGGGATTTTGAAATCCTTAGATATTTATTGTGGCATAGGCTACATAATAAAAAACCATGTTTCAAAAATATTTTTAAATTACCTAAACAAAGTGAAATTGGATCGGTCGAAGATTTTGATGCTAAACTAAGCCGTACATAAGATGACAAGGGGGTTTTCGATGCAATCTGGATTTTCTTGATTTTTGATGCAATTGTATCCGATGGAGTTTATTTTTATTGTATTTTAAACAAATTCAAATTACGAGTATAAGAAGAGAAAACCATGGCATCTACAGACAGCACATATGTAGCAAATTGTGTTTGGGCACATTTTTCAAACCAACCACTAAATTTTTGGGGAGCACGGAGAATAAAATATCTGTAGTGTCTTTTTTAGTAGATAATTGCACCAAAAACACGGGCCACACGGCTACCTTGACTGACAATACTCTATTTAGAAATGTAAACACCGGAGAAATTCGTTGCTTATAGTTAGTTACAAATGTGACCACAAGAGAGCAAGACAATGCTACTTTGATCGGATTCACATAAAATTCTCTATAAAAAGGTTTCATACACTCCTTTGAAAACTCATTAAGGTTTATGACTCCCTCCAACTCAGGCAAAATGAATATCACCCTCATCGGCAAATCATTGGGGGAGTTTGCTTGACCTCCAATGAGGCTGCGCAAGGGGAGAACATGGGATCCTCAACCCAGTCACCACGAAATTACTACGTGGGCCGCAATTATAGCCCAAATCCTGAGTCGTTGGCGCAACAACTACAAATATATAAGGGGCTCCAACCAAAATTTAGAGCCCAAGGGAGTTGAAACGTGAGAAAATGTTGCGATACAAATAAGGTGGTCCGTTCTTAGCCTGATACAGGTACGCACAATTGTACTTTTCCAAATGCAGCCCACTAAAGGGCAGGTCCGCCATATGGGCCTTGGGGCTAACATATGTTTTGGGGCCCTTTAAAGTGCGGGGAGTGCGGACATTTTAAGGAGACAAAACCCAACCCCACACGAGGGCCCAAGATATTGACCTGTAGCTTTGGCATCAGAAACATTTGCAATACGTTGCACAATGTGCAAACTTCTTTTATCATTCCGATTCTGCAAACGTACGCCAACGAAATTTCTTAATTATATGTATGAACATTAGATAAAGTATAAATGCTAGAAAAAAATGTTTAAAGTAAAATTTCAACGGAACTTTATAACAAACAAATTTGTTGGTATAACTTGTCATCGTAAATAAATAGTTGACTAGATATTTGCAAAAAAACCATTTTTAATAAACTTTTGAGGTGTAATAAATTCATAAATATCAACTTTATAGAAAAAAGTAAAGGCAACAAATGTGGGCAATGATGAGCTCAACACACGATGTAATCAGTTTTGAAATGAAACGGGGAAAGAAAAAGATATAAGGAAATTTTTTTTTTGAATTTACATTTTCCGACATTTAAAGCGCTATAACTCGTGAAATATTAGCCCTATCTAAAAATGATATAAGCAAAAATCTGAGGCATAACACATAAAATTACATAAAATTCTAATTCACCCGACACGCGAAACTGGCTGGAAGCGAGTTATTCGTCGAGAAGTGTCACAACCTTCGCTGTTGACTTTTCACCCGTTATGTCGCGGACATGAAGCGACATAGAGTTTCGGTCAATAGCCCATTTGAAAGATATTTTAATACCCGTATTTCTGCTGTTTACTACGTTATCATATGAGCAACCGTTAAGGAGATATTCAAAAAAATGGAGATATCAGTTATTTCAGGCACGTGAAGTGCGAACTTTGGCGTTGGATTACTCGCAAACTATACAAGCGAGAACGATGACTAAGGGCTTATTCTAAAGGTAATCACTAGCACTATAAGTTTGGTAATCGGCATTAACCCACCCAAATTAATATCTTACGAGATAATCGCAAAAAAACTGCATTCAACCTCAACCACCCGAACAAGTTCGAACTTTGAGCGGCCATAACTTTGAGCCAAATTAACTTACAGACCTCGTTAAGGGCTCATTTTGTAGATAATTTTTCTTTGTATTGATGATTTTCAGCTATCATTGCACACAACCGAGTTATTTGGTATAAACGACCTCTACCTCTTTTTCAAGATGGCGGCTTTTCCCATCACACTGCGACCCCACAAACTTGGTTTTAACATTCTCAGATGTACCCCAACAAATTAAAAAAAAAAAATATTGACCATCATGAAATGCAATTTGATTTACTAATTACACTGGACTATCTCTGAATAACGGAATAAATATGAACGAGTAGATATGAAAAACGTGTGTCATTTGAAAAATGTCTAATTAAAAATCTACTAAAAAATATCAATTAACGTAAATCCTCCAGTCTACCATAGAATTTATATTTTTTAATATAATTTAAACCGATTAAACCTAAATTCATAGTATAGACCTGACATTCAGATAATTTGTCTTGTCTTGGGCTTTTGGTCTATGCATATATGTATATTTGTTATTAGGTATTATAGTCCAGGCGCTAAAGCAGTGAGACATATAAATCTTGGTTTTGGCGTGTTGTATAACGGACTTTTTTGGTGGAATCGGTCAGAAATGACATCCCCAACAATATCTAGGGGCTGTAGTCCATTCAAAACGCGGGGGGGGGGGGGGGGTGTTCCAAAATAACACCGTTAAGAAAATCGAACCCTAAACGTTCTTGGGGTCGCTGATCACGAAAATCGAAGTCCCGCGGTCCTAAAACTAGGGCGTCACCCCTAAAAAAGCAAAAAAAACCCTTTTAGGGGGTTTTCGCGACATTTCAGTAATAATGAAAACTAATGCGATGAAATGCACTTTTTTTAATATTTATTTGCGAAGGTGGTTGATTTATACTAAATTAAGGCGAACTTAATGGTAAGGGGTAGTCCAAAAGGGTTGAAACTACCCCTAAATCGGCCAAAAATGGCAAAAATTGTAAACATTTTTTTTTCAAGTTTATGCTTCAAATTCGATTGTGGGCGTACTGTCAGGCAAAAATAAATTATTTTCAACCCTTAAGGGGTTAAAACTACCCCTACTATAATAAAAACAACTTTATATAAAAAAATTGCAAACATTTTTTTTTTGCTTTTTGTTTGAAATTTGGTTCAAAAACTATTATCAGCAAAAAAATTAATTTTTTCAACTCTTAAGGGGGTACAACTACCCCCACATTAAAATTGTAATTGAAACAAATTAAAATTTATTTTTTATTGTCATTACAACATTTGGAACATTTCACTATAAACCCCTTTGTACAGAGGTTAAACCACCCCTAAAAAGAAAAAAAATATTGAGAAATATTTCATTTCGTGGAATCTTTAAATAAACTCTGCATTATTGTAAAAACGACAATCACACTATAATTGCGAAATATGTACCCTAATTTATTTGAGGTACTTCTGAATAATGGGGTGGTCCGTTTTTTTACAATGGCATTTAGGCAGGTAAAAACGGAGGCAAAGTAATAAAATTAAGATATTGCACCTGAATTTGTTTTTTAATAAATTTTAATTGCAGTTACTTGGAAGTTGAAGTAATAAACTAATTTAGTGAGGAATGTAATGTGATGTACGACTATACAAAAAGGATTTTTTTAAAAAATGAAGTCAGAATCGAATTTGAAGCATAAACTTGAAAAAATTTTTTTTACAATTTTTGCCATTTTTCGCCAATTTAGGGGTACTTTCAACCCTCTAGGACTACCCCTTATCATAAAGTTAATTCGATTGTGGGCGTACTGTCAGGCAAAAATAAATTATTTTCAACCCTTAAGGGGTTAAAACTACCCCTACAATTTGAAGCCTAAACTTGGAAATTTTTTTTTTTACAATTTTTGCCATTTTTCGCCAATTTAGGGGTACTTTCAACCCTTTAGGTGGACCCCTTACCATTAAGTTCGCCTTAAGTTAGTATAAATCAACCACCTTCGCAAATAAATATTAAAAAAAGTGCATTTCATCGCATTAGTTTTCATTATTACTGAAATAATCGCGAAAACCCCCTAAAAAGGGGTGTTTTTTTGCATTTTTAGGGGTGACGCCCTAACTTTAGGACCGCGGGACCTCGATTTTCGTGATCAGCGACCCCAAAAACGTTTAGGGTTCGATTTTCTTAACGGTGTTATTTTGGAACACCATAACGCGCGTTTTGAATGGACTACTGCTGCTGATAGTCCAGTCAAATAAGGCAAAAAGGGGTCAACCTCGGAATTTGAGGTAATAAGCTGAAAATTGGCATGAAGCTTTGTTTTGACATTTTACATGATGTGTCAAAAGTCACATATAATCTCGTGTCCGCGTCTTGAGATATTAGAGGTCAAAGGTCACAAAAATCAGTTTTTCGCAAATATCTCGTAAATTATCGGCTTTACGCAAATTTTGGTTGAGTAAACTTTGTTCATTAGACAAATCTGCATAAAACTGTCTTGTACAGAATTTACGTAGAATCAATAGTTTTCGAGATATGGGGCTGAGAAAACTCGAGCATCGCGCTGCATTCTTTTCCTCACCACCTTGGAAGTAGAACTCAAGCAGCCTTTTTGCATGGTATCCCCAGTAGGCCTTGTCCATAGGTTACATGTTATGAAATAATTTTATTGATTATCTCTCTAACTCTTCTATTTCCACTTCTTTCATATTGCCATCTTCATCTGTAATCATCTCAGAAGAGAATAATGAAAGGTGGTCGGCGTTATCATCGTTCAACTCAAGGTTAATGGGTGTATCCTCGGACATTGAATTGAGACACGACGGGTCCCGACAAGAGCCATACGCTACGGAACATAACAATTTCACTTTTCTGCATTTACTTGTCAAATTACAGTTTGACCTCGGAATCAGAGGTAATAAGCTGAAAATTGGCATGAACCTTTGTTTTGGCTTTCTAAATGAGGTGTCAAAAGTCTCATATAATCTCGTGTCCGCGTTTTCAGATATTAGAGGTCAAAGGTCACAAAAATCAGTTTTTCGCAAATGTCATATCTCGCTTTCTATGCTTTAAATGATATTTTCATTTATAGTAACAGTTCAAAATTGTTTATACAATTAACCATTTTGGAGATAGCGAGACATTTTTGGCGTAACGCAAGGTCAACCGCGAACCCAGACAATAGTCGTTGTATAAAGCTTATTATTCATTAAAACAATTATAATTCATTTTCAAAGATTTTTATTAACTGAATTATTAACTTTGGGTCTTAGTTGTACTCTTCTTCATCATCATCATCTTCGTCCGGTCGCTCGAAAATATCGAAATCTTCGTCAACAACGATATTTGTCTCCAAACCGTCTAACATTTCGGGGTCATATGCCCTTTCTTCATTTAGTTCAGCTTGATAAGATGCCGCGCTGAGGCATGCTTGTCCATTACACTGGCCACAAGCTGAAGAACATTGCAACCCTGATTTCCTGCACCCACACCGCGAACCACAACCACGTTTGCAGTTGCAAAATATTGTATTCAGCAGCTCTTCTGGTGCTGGTTGTGCTGTCGTTGCTATTGGCTCCAAAAGCTCATTCTGGAGCACCCAGCCCCATTCCTGGGGTTCTAAATCGTTCCCTAACCAAGTTTGTACTTGGTAGTAAACACGATTAATGTGTTGCCAAGCCGCTGCATTAGTTGGTGGAAGATTTGATAATTGAACAGGTTTATTAAGTTTAGTTAATTTTATGAATTGCTTGTATCGAAGATGATCAATATTGACCTCAGATTTTGGAGCGTTGTATATTGCATAACTTTTTGAAATCAAATGCTTCATTTCTTTTTTTACGAGGTGTACTTAATGATGTTGACGGTTCACCCTCATCGAGGCGTCGTTTCGATGCTGATATAGAATTTTTACTTGTATATACTTTTCGACACTTGGTATGCACATTAACAGAAGTTAAGGTACTTAAATAGTCTATGTGTCCGTCATTTCTTGCAATACTTGCAGTTTTCAAAGTGTGTAAGCCACGAACAACATTCACAGATTCATCCTTTGAAAGTGACTTATTACAAATAAAACGCAAATCATATTATGCAGATTTGTCTAATGAACAAAGTTTACTCAACCAAAATTTGCGTAAAGCCGATAATTTACGAGATATTTGCGAAAAACTGATTTTTGTGACCTTTGACCTCTAATATCTCAGGACGCGGACACGAGATTATATGTGACTTTTGACACATCATGTAAAATGCCAAAACAAAGCTTCATGCCAATTTTCAGCTTATTACCTCAAATTCCGAGGTGAAACCCTATTGACTGGACTATGAATGAATACTAGTGTAGAAACTCACAATGACTTCCTTCGTATTGTACTATTGTACCAACACCACGCTCTAAGCAACTACTCGGCCTCTAGTCTGCACAAAATTTGCCTATATCGCGTCATCCAGGAAAATGAAGCTTTCTCGATTTGCTATTAGTCCAGGCGCTGGAGGTAGTTAAGTATGCGAAATATGAGGACCGAATTCCATCAATATATTTCAGTTGAGAAAAGCTCAAAGAGGAATATGTACTACGAATGTTGCCGGACCCGTTAAGTTACTAAAATAGCTTACCAGGTTAAGGGTTAAACTATCTAATTCCAAAATTACACTGGAAAATAATGGTCTTTTCTTTCCTTGGGATAACTTTAAAGTGATGTAATGTTTTTTGCAAAAATTCAAAGTTTTAATAAATCCAACTTAATAGAACAACTCGGCTGTGGAATAATCTCTCGCAGTCAGTATTTCCGAGCTCCTACAACATCCAAGAGTTCAAACGCAGGGTTCATCACCATCTTCTTCAATTCCCTCCCGTACCTTTATAACCCCTCCAACCCCCTCCCCGTACTAATCTTACTGCTAGACATTGCACCATGACGTGACAAATGACATGACGGACTAGTAGTACAAAGGGTGATTCCTGAGCTTAGCACTGCCACATAAAAAAAAATTCCAATAACGAACAAAACATGCTCAACAAAGTTTACGCCTAGAAGTCTTCGTTAAGAGATATTTATCAAGAAAGGTAAAAAAATGGAATTTTTCGTGAATTTTTCAGTTGTTTCATGTTTGCGCACCCCTGAAATATTGTTGGGGATGTTATTTCTGACCGATTCCACCAAAAAAGTCCGTTACATCACGTTGGAAATGCTCCAGCGCCCGGACTATTAGTTAGAGGGGTTATTGGGTTCACGGTTTTTGGATATGAATATACGAATCAATTTTCAACACTCTGAATAATGTGAGAAGTAAGTTCTGGTAATAGAACCCTCTTGGGCAAAGATAAGGCGAATTTCTTTAATACTATAGGGATATAAGTCCGGGTACAATTGGCTTGTCGACCTTATTTGTGAAATTTGTATAAATATTTCTATATCAAATTAAATGTTATTTCAGAGAGACTCCAGTTCTATAATCACAAAATCTGCATCTTTCAAGAATGTGAAATTAAAACGAATAACAGGACCCTTTATATACATAACAACTCACATTTTGCAGCTAACAAAACTCGCAGATATTTGCTTTAATGTAGTAAAGTACATTATATAAACGATATGAAAGTTGTATAAATATTAATAAATATTTCGTAATTCTAGCTTACATCTGACCGCTGAAGAGAGTTTTGTAAATGAAAACCTTTATTTGAAATTCAATCACAAAGTGTTGGTAAGTACATAATTGTTTTTGTTTTTTAATAAAGGGTGTTTCAAAGTTGATACCTAAACGTCAACACTTAATAAGTAATTTGCGACCATGAACGAAACATGATTTGTCAAAGATGAGCAGCTAAAAAAGTTTTCGTTCGAAAGGTAATTATGGACCATCAACAAGAGCTACCTTCAACCATCATGGACCATCAACGTCCATGCTACCTTCTAACAGCAATTACTTCTGTCCTCTCCAAATCTTCTTGTATAGAACTTATCAAATTCTCACGACAAGCAAGATTACTTTAGACCACAAATGCTTACTGGAGACCGTTTTGTATGGCTGTCTGATGATGTTAGTCACAGCCAGGGACGGCGCTTTCATAGGTACAAATGGTGCACTTGAACCGGGCGCAATTGGACAGGGGCGCAATTTCATAAATTAAATTTAAACAAAATTAAAACTTTGGAACAAAATTGAAAATGTATTCCCGTATTCCCGAAATTGAAAATGTATCCCATCTATTAAAGGAATTCATTTAATTACTACGATTTATATTTCCAATTTATTATCTCGATCAAATATTCTGTACCTCTGTCCCCGAACTCATGCGAATACCGGGGGCGCAAGAGGTTACACGATATAGCTTATCTATCATATTTACCAAAATGAATATTTAAGTGTTTGCGCCTTTTGCCCACTTTCCTTCATTGCGACCACAAAATGAACGCACAATGTGGCATACTGCACCGGGCGCAAAAAACAAGCACTGGCCCTGCCTCTAATGCTAGTAGAGAACCTAGTGGTGCGGAAGAGGGATATTAGAACAGTCTTAAAATAGGTAATGAAGGGCGACAACTCGCAGATGAAGGCAGATGCCTGGGAGAACTTCAAGTCCAGAAAAAAATAATAAAAAGAACTATAAGTCGAGGAAGAAGAATGTTGTGGTCGGCGAAATTCTGCTCGAACATACAGAATATATCGGAGAGTCTCAAAGTTCATGAAACAATGAGAAGGATTGCAGCGAAGCTGGAGGAAACTAGTAAAATCATAATGAAAGTTAATTCTCCAGGAAGCTACTTCTCGGATAGGCATTGCGATTATTCGAAATCTGATGAATACGCGGTTGAACCGAGATTAAGTTGATAGAGGGATTGAAACCTGCTATAGCAGTATTTTTCCCGTTCAAGAAATCGCGGCTTGGCGAAATATTCTTCGCTTTCTCCAATGCGACAAGAAGTTCATTGAACTTAAACATGGGCAGCACTTTCATATCGGTGTAAATGTTGCACTTGCACCGGGCGCAATTCGACTGGGACACAATTTTTACATTGTTCCTTATTTGCGATCAAAAAATGAGAAGCTGATGTGATATGGAATACTGCACCGGGCACATGAAACCCAAGCTCCGGCCCTGATCACACCATAACCTGTTTCGGTGAAAGAAGCTTGTATAGTTGAAATATCTCCAAGGTTTTTCAGAGCATAAACTGTTTTAATTAGTGGGTTTTTAATATAAAAAAAATTAGGCGCCTGTTTTTGATACACCATATAAATTTACAGACTTAATGATTTTTTTTACAGGTAGGCATAACTCCTATTAAGGGCTATGCTATAGCGTTAGCGCGTTGCATAAGATTTCCCCCAAGAATATTGGAGAGAGCCTCTCAATTACTAAATATCTTGCTTTACAAAAAAAAGGTATTTTCTTCTAACTTTTTTAATTTGTTAAAACATAATTTAAAATTATAAGTAATAAATTCCTGACTTGAATATTCTTTTATTTTAAGGAAAACTTGTTAGAAAATTCCAAGGCCAGCCTATACCACAACGAAATTTTTGAACATCTAGAAAAGACTTTAAGTTCGATAACACAAGTTTGTTATCGCGACAATAATTCATCGCTTAGCTTCATCGCGAATTTCTTTAACAATACTCCTGAAATAATAATTTCCACGCCGAAAGAAATATCACCTCGGGAACTATTAAAGGATCTAGAGTCACAACTGTACGACTTATACGCAAATATTGTTGCATTTTACCGTACTACAGACTTGGATATGTCAGTTATACAAAAGGATATACAGCAGCTGCTTGCGAGTGTAATTGCGGTTCAACCAAAAGCGATTTTAATGGAACTAAGGGAGTCATATCGTCCATCGCAATCGAATAAATCAAATAAAATTTCATCTAGATGTATAGCACAACTGATAAGTAACATGGAGGCGTCTTCAAAATCAACAACTGAATCGACACATGATAAAACGTTACCAATTACTAAGGAAATTACTTCTTGTACAAATTTAGATACTTCTAGTTTACCCAATCAAGAAAAATCAAAGCCATGTTTTAAGAAAGTTTATCATCTTTCTGAGGGAGTGATAGCTAAGAAAAAGGCATCTAGGGCGCTCAATAAGAAGTTGAACGAAACAGCGGTTGATGTACGTGAGCTCTTAAGGGACGAGCTGGAACTCGTTACAAAACAAAATAAGACATTGTAATATTTTGATTTTTTTTTAAATAAAGCAACTTTCAATACAAAACACTCTCTCATTAAAAAAATAAGCAACACTAAACTTTCCGCACAAATTTCGTATCCTTAATAAATTTGAATAAAAACTTAACCCTAAAACCAGGGTTTAAATTGCTACAGAAATTTTAATACTGTTGCTGATTTTTCTTTACTGGCAAGAAATCCACAGCAATTTACTTTGCTTTGCTTTACAGCAATAATATTTTCAAACTTATTGCTGCAGACGGTGAAAGCTTTTTTGTTTCATATTGCTGCGAATGCTGTTGCTTACAAATGCGGGGGCATGCTGTTCCGGCTGCAAATGTTTCACATACAAATACAAAAAAATGTCCACCACTCTAAACCAATTTCCATTTTAGTATGTAAAGTTGGACCATGAAAAAAAAGTTGAACAAAGCAAAGTATTTTACAGCTTTTGGAGAGGAGATCTTTGAAAAACTGCAAGCAAACAGAAAGCACTTCACAGCAAAATATTTTACAGCCGAAGCATTTACAGCTGGACCAGTATGCTCCTGTAAGCTTTTAAGTAATTTGAAAGCCAGAGCATTCGCAGCAATAGCAAACAACTTTCACAGGCTTCGGCAAAGTAAGTTTAAAAATATGTGCTTTGTTACAACATTTCATATTTGATGTAAACACTTTTATTTTATCCGTTTGGTTTTTAGAATGTTCTACTGAGAAGTAGGAAAACCCAAATACCATGTAAGAGTGATGTTATTGCCCTAAAAGCTTTTACCGTAATCGACCGACATTGTTCAGTGGCTCTGGAATCATGGACTGAAATAAATATTAATTATAGTTAATAATATTAATTATAGCCTAAGGCTGGTCGTCCACTGGAAGCGTATTCGAGCGGCTTCGCGCTACGGCCATACATATGAGCGGCTACAAGCGGCTCATTTGTATGGCCGAAGCGCGAAGCCGCTCGAATACGCTTCCAGTGGACGACCAGCCTTAGACGATAGACGTGCAAAAACGAATAAACGATACAAATGGAACGTACTTCTCACTTTTGCAAGCCACCCGAGAATAGAGTGAAACCCAAAAGTGAAAACCCCACATCACTGCGTATTATCTTCTAGGGGGCTAGGAGTAATTAATGACAACGGCTTACGCCTGCTTTCATTCGCATCGTCAAACAACTTGATCGTTGGCAACAGCATTTTCCGCCATCCACTCAAACACCAACTCACCTGGCGAAATCCATCCGGCAAAGACTCGGCGATGTTAGACTACGTTTTGATCAACACAAGATTCCGATCGACGCTTAAAGACGTACGTGCAATGCGTGGACCCGATTGCGGATCGGACCATTATCTTGTTCGAGCGAAATTGCAGATGCGATTGCAAAGAGCGAAGAAAACGGAGCCACCACCAGCCAAGAAAAATTGGGCGTGCCTACGGGACCCGGCCATCGGGCGAGAGTTTCAAATGGCATTATCCAACAAATTCGCGGCGCTCGCAATACCGGACGATATCGATGTAGAAGAAAGGCAATTGTCGGAGTCTATTGTGGAGTGTGCAATGGAGTTGTGTCCAACTATCCGTAAACGGACGCAGCCATGGATCTCGGACAGCTGTCTGGACCTCGTCGATCAGCGGAAGCGCATGAAACACGTCGACTTTGAGGAATACAGAAGATTGAACAAAGAAGTTCGGCAGAAAATGAAATTGGAACGAGAAGCGTACTGGAATAACGTTGCGGCCGACATGGAAAAAGCGGCGTCGAGGCACGAGTACCGGACGCTGTACCAGACAATCCGCCGGTTAGGCGGCAAAACAACATCAACAAACGACAACATCAAAAAATCGGATGGAACTTTTGTGACTTCGGCCCATGAACGCCTGGAGCGGTGGAGAGCATTCTTCCACCAGCTGTATAACCACGATCCGCCGCAAGGTCCAGCACCCGAACCACCGATTATCGAACAGCCGATGAATCAGTCTCTCGATACCGAACCAACAATTATCGAGGTGAAGACAGCAATAAAATCGCTGAAAAATGGAAAAGCGCCGGGAATAGACCAAGTAACCGCCGAGATGATCAAAGCTGGAGGTGATGTCTTATCACAACGACTTGATGTCCTCATAACACACATATGGCATTCGGATCGTGTCCCTTCGGTATGGAAGAAAGCGATCGTTGTCCCAATTTTGAAGAAAGGCGACAGTCGGGAATGCAAGAATTATCGCGGTATTAGCCTTCTTTCGATCGTCGGTAAAGTATTTACGAAAATAATACAATCGAGGCTACAGAAACATCGAGAGCAAACGAGCCGGGAGGAACAAGCGGGATTTAGACCACATCGAGGATGCATTGATCAAATATTCGCCCTCCGTCAGTTAATGGAAGAAAGAATTCGTTGCGGCAAACGAATTGTCGTCGTTTTCATCGATTTCAAATCCGCTTTCGATTGCATCGATTGGAACAGCTTGTGGAGAGTCTTGGTAACCGAACACGTGCCATTGAGAATCATCCAACTTCTCCAAGCGTCGTACGATGGCTCAACCAGCAGCGTTCGTATTCGAAACGACTTATCCGAGGAGTTCCCGATTCAGACGGGTGTCCGACAGGGAGACGTCGCTTCGCCACTTCTCTTCAACGTTGTGATCGACGCGATTATGCGTGAAGCGTTCGATGGACGACTCGGAGTTCAATACGACGACAACAACTTCGTAACAGACTTAATGTTCGCCGACGATAGCGCTGTTTTCGCCGACACGGATGCCGAAGCAACGGACATCTTATACGATATTTCCCGCATCGCCCAATCATACGGGTTAAAAATCAATGCGGAAAAGACCAAAGTGCTCACAACGGATGGATCAAGAGCCAGTGTTCACCTCGATGGAACCCAAATCGAACAAGTTCCAAGGTTCAAATATTTGGGATCATTGGTTGAGGAAACGAAAGTAGCATCGACGGCCAACGTTCACAGCCGTATCGGCCAGGCAACAGCAACATTCGCCTCGCTCAAGTGGTGCATATGGAAACGAGCAAATATCTCCATCAAAACAAAACTACGTCTTTACCGAACGTTGATTCTTCCGATTCTTCTTTATGGATCTGAAACGTGGACACTGCTCAAACCGGACGTTAAGAAGCTCGAGGTCTTCCAAATGCGATGTTTGAGGCAGATCCTCCGTGTCTCACTCCGTGATCGCCTTCGAAATGAGGTTGTCAGACAAAGATGCGATCAGCAAACACTGATCGAAGAAGAAATGCAAAAACGTCGACTACGGTGGTTTGGACATGTTTGCCGAATGGATGATAACCGCTTGCCACGTAAACTTCTCTGGCGAGACCGTCCTTCAGACTGGAGAATACAGCGATCGGCACCGAAGAAAACCTGGTTGAAGAATATCGAGGGTGACTTAAAGAATCAACGATTATCAGTTACCGAGGCTCGAGACACCGCCAAAAACGGAGAAGAATGGAAGCGAATCGTGAATAGAGTTCGGGACCCAGCGGCACCGACAGCAGCGTATCCGTTGCGGGGACGTCCCGCTCGGACCGCCAGCTAACGGATCAAAGAAGAAGAAAAGAAGGGGGCTTTAAACTAGCTTGAACCCCAAAAAGTCAAAACCGCTATACCAAGCCCCTCTCAACTACAGGCCATGAAGTTCTCTCTTGAACTAATACAACCATAGCTGAAGTCGGTCCTAAAAATCTGACATTTGGTTAGAATTTATATGGCGCGGAATAGGTTCGGCATTGTTTTCGTTATATTTTTGTGGTGTAAAGTGGAAAAACATTGTAATTTATTGCTTTAAACTATACATGGATTATCAGTGATTAGTTCTTTAGTGATTTATTAAAAAAAATTAGTGAGTTAGTGAGTTTTAAGTGTGTTAATTGTTCAGGTGATCAATTTATTTTACTTCCGCGGTGTTTTTTCGGTGTTTATTAAGGAAAAATATGCCGATTATTTAATTAAATGTGATTTTAAAGTCATTAATTCATTTATTATGCAATTATTATTAAATAAAAGTGCAGAGAAGTGTGAAAGGAAAAGTGAATAAGAAAAGTGTTTTTCTACACCTATATTTTTAATAATAATTTCATAATATGTGTATTAATCACTTTAAAATCACCTGTAATTCCATAACTACACAAAACATTAAATTTTCAACATCTTTTTCGTAAATAAACATGAAAAAACGCCGTTAATGTAAAAAAAGTTGATCGCCTTAACAATTAGAACACTTAAAACACACTTAATCACCAATTTTTTTTTTTGTTTTTTTTTTAATGAAATCACTAAAAAACTGCTGCTAATTCCAAGTGCAGTTAAAAGTGTTAAAATACAATATTTTATCACTTTTTACTGCAAAATTATAGCAAAAATTGCCCCATACGTGTGTATGCCTTGTTATTCCGATGACTTTTAGGACCGAGTCCAACACCACGAAAAACCCTCCTTCATGGCCTGTAGTTGAGAGGGTCTTGGCTATACCCCTGCGTTCTAATTGTCCAGGACGCTAAAGTACATGTTATATTTCTGAATGGGAATGGATTCTTCTACTCGTCGTATTTTAATATTAAACACTATTTTTCTTGCAAAGTCGTGGATGACATCATCATAGTCTTTCTGCCAGCTGTCGGTCTATTGATAATATCATGCAATGATTTAAACGTGATTGACCCATACATGATCTTAGGTATTTTTTTTATCATTTTTAATTTTTGTTCACCTTTTACAATAACCTTTTTGTCCTTCTAAAGGTGAGTGGCGACAGCAGTTGGTGCCCCAACCAACTAAGTACCACGTCCAATATGCTGTTTGACCATCGCATGAACGAGAACCGGTCTACGTTTGTCTGTTTTCTTCGCCCCATATAATTCATTAAAGCTCCAATCGCAGCATATTGTCTCCAAATTCGCTCCTCCTAGTGGCGCTTCGATTTTTTCCCGCCTGGATAGCTTTTGAATTGGTTCTGTTCTGCCAAAAGAAAGATGAGTACTCACCTCTAGAGATAAGCAGAAGAGCCTGTCTACATTCTAGGCTACACTAAGTAACTATTTACAACTGATCAAATGCGCAACAATAGCTCACTGGCGAAAGTAAGGATCCAAAATGTTATAAACGAAGAGTTCAGTAGCAGGTCTCCTGCTGGTCGCTTGGGAGGCCTTTTTCGAGAGCTGAATTTTGTTTGGTTTGGGTTGGTTCGAGGTGCCAGACTTTTTACAACGGGATTTGTGGTCCCTTCCGGTTTTCTTCTAGGGAAACTGGACCCTTTTAGCTATTTTTTGGAGGGGTTTATCCATAATTACTCCCCCGAGTAGCGGAGAATACAAGTCCACCCGGTCAGAGATCTGCAGCTAGCTAGAATCGTTAATTGCCAGGTATCCGGAGCACGCCGTTTACGTTTGAGCTATTTTTTAATTTGGGTCCCCAGTCAAGCTGATCATCGGCTTGGTTCGTATTACAACTTGATCCGATCCAGAGGATTGAAGATGGGCACTAGGGATTGAGAAACAGGGAGAACAACACTAGGTCTGCTATGTTCGAGGACGCGTTGCCCAGGGTGAACCAGCCTGATGGACTCGTCACGCATGCGTGGAGGTCTTTGTCTTTACACCCATTATGAGCTTAGAAAATGACAACTGTTTTGAAATCGCAGGCAGATACTCCAATTATATTCATGTAGAAGATAAAAGAAGGTAGATGGATACATATAACACGTACTTTGGGTCAAGGCGCGAAACCGAAACGTATTGCTATGAGAGGAAGCAGATAAATCATTATTTTTATTTTGTAGTAGGATTTTTAAAATAATTTAAAAATATAAGTCGATACTAACTCGCATACAGTGTGCATCAAAACTTTTGTATATGAGAAGCTTTTGTCGTCCATTGTCCAAATTTATAGTTTCTAAATTATCTGGCCTAATTTTATCGGTAAGCACAGCACACGTCATTATAATGTTATATTCTGACGATACAGATATCTGTAATAATCATTGTGGATATAAAATAAATACTGTCATATTTTGCGTCATCGTGATAAAAATAATTAATGTGACGTTGACCTGCCGCTTTCTTCACCAGCTGCTAATCATGCGCCCGCAACAAATGTTTATTTTCGCCACACTTTTATTTCTGTTTGTCGAAAGCTAAAGGCAAACACCGCTTCATATGAAGATCACCATTGACTCAGTGAATTCTGAACTTTTGTTCAAAGCAAGAAAAATTCCGCAATAAACATTCGCATTAAAAATAATTTCATTCTTTTTTCTCGCGGCAATGTGAAAAAATCCAGACTGTTTACAATTCAGACGCCTTCTTTTGCAATAGGAGAGTTTTTAAAATATTGCAGCACTATGAGCTGCGGTGTAGTGGTGACTACTCAGAGATTTGTGGCTTTGTTATTTAGGAGAGAGCTTAAGATTGTTTTTAATGTGGAATAAAATTATTATAGTCAGGTGAGATTTATAAAGTGCTTTAAGTGGAGTGAAAACAGTACAAAAATAATGTGTATAAGACCATCACAAACATTGTAAATCGTTTCTTTCAACTGTAAAAAAACATGTATTTGGTATTTATAGATCGATCAGATCATTTTGAAATAATGATCATCCAAGAACAAAAATAATCACTCGCATTTTACCTAATTTTAAATGAATTTTGAATTACCCATTCTCATCATCCCATGTAAAAACAAGAAATTAAATTTAAACAAACTCTTCTATCGATTATATTGAATCAAGTAACGATGTATGTGTCTTTAGTTAACCTTGAAATTTTTGGCAACGATATAGGTTATGTATACAACTCTCGCTAGAATCGACATTTTCACATTTCGTAATCGCCATGTCTGCGAATTTATTTGTCGATCTCTCATCGCATGCTAATTATTATTTACGATATGACGACAGAACTTTTCATTTTTCAGTGATTACTTGTATATTTGTTGTAGATCTGATTACTTTCCTCAGTTTTGATTCATTTTTAGTCAAGGAATTTCGAATTGAGGGAGCAGTTTCATAAAACAAAAGAAGAAGCGAATTCGGTTGAATGTTCCCAAATTATTATCCGAATGTTATTTAGAAACGTCAGACGCCTAATTACTCCCATCTGGGTGTCCTGGTGTACAATATTCTCACAAAAGGAAGTTTTATATGCCTTGTTGTGGTATTCTATTTCATAAGTCCAAAGAGTTTTCGTGTAGGTTCCTCATTGTTCCGGAGCATATATGTATAGAGCTAAATTTTGGTGTGAATACGTCTGTTTTGCTTCCATGACAAAAACCGATGATAACCAAATTATGGCATACAGTTTTGAATTGCAGCTCAAAAAATATTGACAAAATGAAAAAAATATAGACGTAGGTGAAGAATCAAAGAATTTTATGCCAATTGGGCTTTTATACGCTTTATATTAGCTTTTTGACATTAGCTTCACCTAAGTCCTACAACCGATCAGCTATGTATGTATATGCGCAAATGCATAGTTCGCGTGACAAAGCTTTCTGACGATTTTGTAAAAAAATGAAAATGGCGGTTCCAAGATGGTGTTTTTGCAATTGTGCTCCACGACCCCTGACATGCGTATCAAATGAAAGGGTATGAAAAGTACAATACAATTAGCTATGTGGGGTCATTCAAAATTCAAAATGGCCGCCAACACAAAACGGCGGATTACCTTTATATTTACTTGCGGTGGATTACCTTTATCCGGTATTGGAATTAAATGAAATTGTATGACGAGTATAGTACAGCAAGCTTCGTGACGTCATTTTAAACCATACCAAACCGAAAAAGGGGACGAATTTAATATAAATAAAATAAAAGGTTAAAGATACATATAATTATTTCTACCGCCATATCGTCCCCACTTATACTCGAGCGAAGCTCATGTACCACATGCTTGTACACTGTACGAACTATTTTGAAGATAAATTTCATCGTTTTATTGTTTTTGATTATTGTTGCTTTTCTGAAGAAATTTGTTCCATTCTGGGCCTTTCAAAGTTTTACTGCTTTTCTCCTCGAGTGACCGAATTTTTTAGGAAAAACATTAATATTTGTTACATCCCCGCGATTGGAATTTCCGCAATAACATCATTTGTATCCGTATCCGCAATAGAGACACCTGCTGTTTTACATCTATTTTAGTTCAGTGCAATTGGTAGAAAAAAGGAAATAGTGGAGTCAGATAAGCAAAACACGTTTAAATTAATTTTCTTACCACACAAATTCAACATTTTTTCCCTAAATAAACATAAAAAACACCGTAAAATGTGAAAAAATTGGTCACCTTAACCACACTTAAAACACACTTAATCACTATTTTTTTTTAATTTAATCACTTAGATCACTAAATAACTAATCAATAGTATTCCATAAACAGTAAACAGTGATAAAATACAATATTTTACGACTTTTTAGTGCGATAATAAAATGTTCACCTGTGGCACCAGTGATCAATCAAACATTGATTTCACTCGGGTTTTTACTTAATAAATCACTGATTATTCTATGGCAGTAAAAAGTTATAAAATATATTTTATAGATTTTGGGTCTACCAACAGCTACGCTAATGTTAGTTAACTCGGTAACTTCCAGGCCTGTAATAACGACGGTCTCGGCGCATCCCTCCTAAATTTTTTGTTGAATTTTTTCTGGGTCGGTTTTCTGCCATTTTAACTTAAAAGAGGGGAAATGATATAAAATTTTGCAATGAGGTACGCAGAACTGTTCAAATTTTTTGTGTCACGGAGTTTGAAAAGATCTATACATATTTCCCAATTATTAGTAAGCCATACACTAAGAGTTTTTTCTTTCGAAAAAACTGCCACTTTGCGTGCAGTGTTTGAAAGAGCTCTTTGTCCATACACTATAAAAGTTAATTAGTCGGATTGCGTGGCAATTCAAAGAGCTTGTGAAAAACAACAACAAAATGTATACATTTGATTCGGCGTGTGGAATCTCTGTTTTTCAACGTTCCACGCCATAAACCACGAAAACTCAGTATTACAAAGAAAGTGAATTTATACGAGTACTGTTAAAATAACGGAAAATTTAAATACTGGAGTAATATATGTATTTGAATCTTTTCCAGCTTGGTTTCCTTGTCATTAGGTACAGTTTCATCAAACAGCAATGAACTGTCTACATCGATGCTATCGACATTATTCGTTGGCAGTTCATGTTCTAAAGTGAAAAGAAGTATATTGTGGTACCACAAATTTGGTAAATAAATTTCATCCGTCGATCTCCCACTTCTTACCTCGTTTCTGAATGTTCCTATTAAGGATTGTATCTTTATCCCCGTTTTATAGGAATTTAAAAGTTCATCGTAGCCTTTATTTTTAAGATTTCGATTTATATAGTCATTGGATTAGATTTTCCACAAAGCCGGGTGCTTTTTGCCGATGACCTCCACGTATGCTCTACGAGTCAACCAGGCGGGATTACCGCTTGGTTTCAATCCTTGCTGCCCACCCCTAATCCTCTGGATCGGATTAAGGTGAAATGCCAATCGTGCCGATGATCAGCTTGGCGGGGACTCAGGTTATGAAAATAGCTCAGTCATGAACGGTGGGCTCCGGATGCCTAGCGATCTCTCCGGTTCTAATTAGCCTTACTTGGGTACTGTGGACCTCTGCCACGCGGTCCTTGTTTCTCCATTTCTCTTGTGGGAGAAAATATGGACAAAACTAAACAAATAAAACACACCTACGATTTTGGTAGAAGCTGTAAAAATCAGGGCGAGGAGGAAGGTGTACAACATCTCCTCTGTCGCCCAGCCCTAACCAGAAGGAGACTAACCGCATTTGGTGAACCCTTTCTTAGCGCGCCTGCAGAAATCTCGAAGATTGGAGTCCCGTAACTAAGAAGATTCATTACGTCCTCGAGGTAGCGAAGAAACAGCTCTTTAACATTAGGTTTGAAGTGGGGTCATTTTGACATCACAATGGGCCTATCCTTTTGCCATAAGTGTAACCTAACCTTCATAAGCCCCATAAACACCAGACCGCAAATAACACGCCATTTTTGGAATTTTTCCATGGGTGCATAGATAAAAAAACTGTAAAATTGAGTGTTAAGTGGAATGGAGAAAAATTGGCGTCTGATGTTGACCACCCACGATGGCATAAAACTGGCAGTTTTCGTGACGCGACAAATTGCGCGTGGAAAAAACTCTTACTAGCTGAAAATACCTAAAATTTCAAGTATCGATATCTCAAAAACGAAGCATCATATCGAAAAAAAGTATTTAACATTTTCGTCTTATTTTAGGGTGTTTTATCGAAATTCATAATTAAAACATCGGCGCCACGTAAATCGTAGCTCTCAAACAACAAAACTTTGGGGAAATACCTCAAAACGTCAACTTCAACTTTCAATATCTCGTAAACTAAGCGTCATATCGAAAAATTTTATTTCACATTTTCCACTTATTTTGTAGTGGTTCATCAAGATGCATCGTCAAAAAGAGGCCCACGGAAACAGTAGAGGTGCCAATAAAAAAGGGGTGAAAAAAATTGGACCCAAAAATGGTCCGGCAACATCCGTATTATTTCTCTTTGGCTATTCTCAACTGAAATCAGTCGACGGAACTCGGTCTGTTTGCGTAAGTACAAGCACATAGGTTTAAACGAATAAATTGCAGGGAAAGAAAAATTAAATCAAAACAAACTTTGAAATTACAATTAACTTTATTACAACCGTTCGCGGTGAAAAGATTACATCGAGTGTCAATTTTCCATTTTAATTATTCTTATTATACATATGTATGTCAGTCCATTTTGCTGACGATCTTCATTTTAATTTTATTACAAAATAATTTTCTTCTATATACATAAATGGGCCACGACGTTAATAACCTCGACGTTATTACCTCTGGCTAAGTGATTTATTTATTTCTTAATATATGATAAAAATTAGGGCACTTCCTCATAATTATGTTGCTTCAACATTCTGCGCCCCCTTGAAATCGCCTAGATTTCAATTGCTGCTTGGTGATCTGAAAGTAAGCATTTATTTCTCGACTGTAGTAACTAAGGAGGGATATATGGAGGTTCTTTCTGTTAGTGTTGTTAGATGTTGAATATTTTCATTTTCATGCTGTGTTGTTGACTCAGGTGTACGGCTTGATATATCATGTATTACTACGGATGTAAGTTCGGGCATTGCTTCCTTATTTTGTGTTCTTAATTGTTGGTGTTTTTGGATCACGTGGTTAGTTAAAGTATTCCATGCCGCTGCTGAGACTCTCCAATTCCATCCGAATATTGCGTGTAATCGGGTTCCATTTAGGATGGTATCGCACATAAATTTGATACCTTTCACACATGTATAGATACCAAGAATGATTAGATAAATTTTGCCAATTTCACCAAATACATTCCACATTTTGTTCTGAACGGATTCTATAACATTATGCATTGCTCCTGGTGTTAAAAGATTAAGAACATTCATGTCTTGATGATTGACATCTTCACCGAGGAGTCGTTTTGTGATGATATTTGTTATAGCTTGCCGTTCAGAGGTATACATTGCTTGTCTTCGCAAATCAGTGAGTGCATCTGGAGAATATATTCCAGCGTTCATTAAATCTCCTGGTTCTTCATACCTCCAGTCTATATTGGGTGATGGATGTAACTTATTTGGAGCCTTTATTTTGTGGATTAACGGATTTAATCCATACCAGTCGTTTAGAATATTAAAGGCAGGACTCATAATGGGCGAGCAAGCAACTTCGGTTCCGAATTCTTGGATGAGGTGGGTTTTTGGTGTCATGAAGAAGGATTTATTCATATAGGTGATCGGTAGTTCATTGAAGCAATTTTCACTTTTACGAACCGCTACTTCTACAGGTTGACATTTTATGAGATATATAATTTCTCCTCTTGGTACAGCAGTATACCCTCTTTCTTTCATATGCCTTAACGCGAACTCATCAGGGTAATGAGGTGCTAGAGTCAGCAATGTTTGTATTACTTCTCGTTCGAGCTCACATCTTCGAGTTATCAAGTTAATGTATAGCTGTTCAATTTGTTGCCGCATGTGTCTTTCAGCATATACAAATTTAGAATTTACATATGTGATGATATCTAGATTTTGTGGTGATGATAATTTCTTGGTGAACATGAACTGTGCAGAAATTTTTGGTACGATTATTAAACGAGGATGTTCTGTTTGATACCCCTTAAATTTACATACTGGAATTGGTTTTCTTATTTCTAATGCGAACACAGTTTCCTCTGTGTTGACAGTGTACACGATTGTCGTTTTTCCTAGCTCGTTGGTATGCTCATTCGTTATTTTGTTAGCTTTTCCTTCCCACAAGACATCATATTTATATTCTTCGCAATTTTCTTCTGTAACTATTTTCCAAAAGGTAATCCCGTTCTCCGGGTCGGTGCATTTTTCGTTGAGGTAAGGGCACACTATACTATTTCTGATTGTAATTTGGTTTTCGTCTAGTCTTACGGTACTGATTCCATCGGTAATAGTGATTGTTATGGCTTGCAGGACTAGTACATCTTTCCATGAATTTCCGTTTAAGGTATAGTGTATTCCTATGCATTTTCCGCTTTCTTCTACATCACCCGCTACCACTTCAGAATATGATGATGATGAATTTGGTTTAATTCCTGCGATTATTCTTCCATTCGCTAATTTATATGTTCCCTGCTTATGTAAAAGCATACATTCTTCATAAGTTAGTTCCACAATAAATGTGGATAACCCTCCCGGCACCACAGAGATGTGGCTAAACATGCCGCATGTGTATACGGATTGTATAATGTTAATTTTGCATTGGTATGTATGCGTGTAGGTCAGTTCGCTTAACTGTAGTAATTGGATCTCTTCTAGGTCAATTTTTGTTTTTGGTTTGTCTATATGACATTCCTCAATCTCTGTCAATGAAACAGCTGACATATTTATGTTATTATGTCCGCAATCGTATGCGATGATGGCAAAAACATTAACGAAATGCAATACTAAGCATATCGGCAAGCACAGGTGATATGATTTCATTATGCTGGAAGGAAAGGCTGTTATTATTAAGATGATTAGTTTTGTGGGTCGGGTATTGTTGTAATAAAATTATTTGTTTTCTTATATATTTTTGTTTATTTTAGTTTTCGTTATATTGATATTTTAATTACTATTATTATTTTAATTTTTTAATTTATTATTTTAATTTTTTTTTATTTTTTACTTGCAACTAGACTTGTTATGTGAGATTTTGTTTTATTGATTTTCATCAATCGGCAATAGGCATATTTTTGTTATTGGTCTTTTTAGGGTGGATTCTTTTGATTTTACCGTCACAACTCTTACTAATCCGTCAGGTCCTGGGTGTACATCTACTACTCTTCCTAATAACCATCGAGTAGGTGGTAGTCTTTCATCTTTTATTAGAACAAGATTTCCGATTTTTACGTTGGGTGATTGTTTATTCCACTTTGGTCGTTGCTGCAATCTGTGAAGATATTCTTTCTGCCATTCTTTCCAGAAGGTTTGGTACATTTGCTGCATATATTTCCATCGATTTAAGTTGCTTATTTTGTTATTTAGTAAATTTTCTTCTGGTGGAGCAATTATTGCATTTCCAATAAGGAAATGCCCTGGGGTCAGAACTGCTGTATCTTCCGGATCATTTGTAAGTGGGCATAGAGGTCTTGAGTTTAAGCAGGCCTCAATCTGGGTTAATAAGGTCGTTATTTCTTCAAATGTAAATAACGAGTTTCCAGTTATGCGTTTCATATGGTATTTAGTAGATTTTACACCACTCTCCCATAATCCTCCAAAATGCGGAGCAGCTGGTGGGATGAAATGCCACTTTATACCCATTTGTTCAACAATTCCGTAGACTTCATCGTCTAATCCCCATTCTTGCTGTAATTGGATAGCGGTTAGTTTTCGGTTTGCACCAACAAAGTTGGTACCACAATCACTGTATATGTGATTACTTAGCCCACGTCGTGCAACAAATCTCTTAAGGGCTGCTAGGAATGCATCACTAGATAATTCACTTACTGCTTCTAAGTGGATGGCTTTGGTTGCTAGACATACAAATATACATACATATCCTTTTGAAGTTTTTATTCTCCCTCTACACCGAGATTCTCTGATTGTAATAGGTCCACAGAAATCAATGCCGACATGTTGAAAAGGTCTACTTCTAGTAATTCTAGCTTCAGGCAGATCACCCATTAGTTGTTGCTGTGTCGTTGCCTTCTGTTTCCAACATATAACGCATTTATGGATTCTTTGTTTTACAGCGGTCCTACCCTTAAGAATCCAAAATTCCCTCCTAATAGTGGTTAGTGTTAATTGCGTTCCTCCGTGTAGTGTTGTTTTGTGCACTTCATCTATTATTAATGATGTTATTGGATTGTTTGGTTCAAGAATAATGGGGAATTTTTCGTTGTAAGGTAATTTTGAATGTTTTAAACGTCCTCCTACTCTTATGATTTGATCTGTGTCACTGACATATAGAATGGACAGCTCATGAGGAATTTTTCATGGCACCAATTTGTTCCATAGGCTACAAACCTTTTTCCACTCCATGTAAACACCGGAATCACTTTTGAAATTTACATTTTTTTAAATACGTACTTAAAACATTAAAACAACACAAATATTTTGTTTAAAAAAATTAATAAACACTATTTTCACTTTTTCACCTTTTAAAATGCCTTTTTTTCATTAATTTCCACATTTTATGTGTATCTGATTTAAGTTCTCAACGCCTGTTTTAGCAACTGACATTCTGTATGTCAAAATCCGGGGGTCTATGGGGAAAAGAGCAAAAGATATAAACATCACTAGTGCAAAAGGGAAAATATAAAATCAGGTCTGATTTTACTTCTGAGTGCTTCTGTCAGTTTGGGGGTCTATGGATGAGTGCGACAACTATACTTTTGGGTGCCATCGATTTGTATGGAATAATTTCAGATGAGCGGTCCATTATTATATGTCAGTGATCTGTGTCAATAAATGGGTTTAGGTTAAAAATAGGGCTTTTTTTGTTTAGGGGAAAATGGTTGCGCAAGGCATGAATCTCTTCCTGGAAGGAATATAATTGTGCTTTTCTTATTATTGCCTTTTTTGCACGTACTAATTCTTCGCATGTTATGTAACTGGTGTCCTTTTTATTTGGTGACTTGCAATTGTTAGTGAATCTGAAACAAAGTGCGGTAATGCGTATAAGTTTACTCCATGATGAGAATTTGGTTAAGAAATCCATATCTATGTTGGTGGTTTCTCTTGCTATATGCACTGGTACTCGTCGTATTTCTATCTGTGTGGTTGTTACAATATTTTCTGGACACTGATGTATTTCTTCAGTAAGCCAATGTGGTCCATTCCACCAAATTTTATGGTTTACTAATTCTTTGGGTGTTAGTCCTCTGCTTGCACAATCAGCAGGATTGTCTTTTGTGGGAACATATCTCCACAGGCATCCATCTGTTTCCTTATGAATGTCGCTGACACGATTAGCAACGAACGTTTTCCATTTTGATGGATGTCCCTGTAACCATGATAGCACTATAGTAGAGTCACTCCATAAATAGGTTTTTGATGCTGTATCTGGTAATGCACTTTTAACTTGTGTAATTAGTTTTGCGACAAGTGATGCAGCACATAATTCTAATCTTGGAAGACTTAATTGTTTTATGGGAGCAACTCTTGTTTTCGATGCTAGAAGTGTGACAGTGTTCTCACTATTATTCATTACACGCAGGTAGATCACTGCTGCATACGCTTGTATAGATGCATCGCAAAATCCATGTAGTTCAAATTCAATATTTGATGTTGTTTTTAACCACCTAGGGATGCTAATAGTTTCAATAACATTCAAATCAGAGCGGAATGTTTGCCATTTATCAATAATAGGTTTAGGTAATTCATCATCCCAGTTTGATTTTAATAACCATAGTTGTTGCATTAGTATCTTTGTTGTTATGACAATAGGTGCCATCCATCCTAAGGGGTCAAATAATTTTGCGATTTCCGACAGTAATTCTCTTTTCGTTTTGGGTGTGGAGGATGATTCCTTTATTTTGAATTTAAAACTATCTCTAATTGGATTCCAGTGTATCCCTAATGTTTTTATGGTAGTATTGACGTTAATTTCCATGGTAGACTTTAATTCGCGATCTTCGTCCGGAACACTTTCTAAGATTTTTAAAGAGTTACTAGTCCATTTTCGAAGGTTAAATCCTCCTTTATTCATTACTTCACGTAAATTATGCAGTAGGCTTTCTGCTTCTGCCTCGGTATTAGCTCCTGACATAACATCATCTACATAGAAATCTCGAAGAATTGTGTTGCTGGCTAATTCATGTTTATCCCTTTCATCAAGTGCTAACTGATGTAGAGTACGAATTGCTAAGAACGGTGCAGATGAAGTTCCGTAAGTGACAGTTAATAGTCGGTATTCTTTAAGTGGATGTGTAGGATCTTCTCTCCACAGGATTCTTTGGTGGTCGGCGTCTTCTGAGGCAATTCTAATTTGCCTATACATTTTCTCTACATCTGCTGTAAACGCGAATCTATGTATTCTCCAGCGTAGTAAAATTAAATGTAAATCTTCTTGAACAGTTGGTCCAGCGATAAGGCTGTCATTTAACGAAGTATGGTTTGAAGTTTTTGCTGAGGCATCGAATACTACTCTTACCTTTGTGGTGGTACTATCCTCTTTAATGACGCTATGGTGAGGTATATAGTTTGTTGGCTTATGTAGTTTGGTATAGTCATTTTCAATTACTTCCATATGTCCTAATGATATATACTCCCTCATAAATTTAATATATTCGGTTTTAAGGTCGGGATTATTTTGTAATTTCTTTTCCAAACTAATGAATCGTTTGTATGCTAGTCCACGGGATTCACCTAAGTTTGGAGTAAGAGGGAATGCTTTGAATGGTAATCTTACTTCATATCTTCCATCAGGTAACCGTTTATGTGTCTTTTGGTATATTTCTTCGCACAAGGCTTCTTCTTCGGTGAAATGTTTTTTATTTGCGTGGTCGAAGTTTTCTTCAACTTCCCAAAATTTTTTGATTAATTCTGCAATTGGTGTAGCTTCACAGACTAAGCTCGTAGTATGAGTTGTAAAAGGTTGGTGCTGGGTTGGTCCACAAATGATCCAGCCTAGAGTTGTGCGCTGAGCCAAAGGACGATTAATAGATCCTTTAATTATGCCTTCTTCTATTATTTGTGCATACACATCAACGCCTAAAAGTATATCAATGTCTCCAGCGTTAAAGAAATGTGGATCGGCTAATTGCAATCTTTTAATATGACTCCAGTTTTGAGGAATGATTGAATTGAATGGAGTTCTCCCTGTTATTTTCTTTATAACATGAGCTCGCACTCCAATCTCCTCGGTATTTGTGAAATGTGGACCCAGTTTTAAATCAATAACACTTTTGGTAGGACCTGTTACTGTATTTCCGATACCAGTGATTACTAAGAACGTTGGTTTTTTGGTAGCTTGAAGTAATTGTGTGCTTCTTTCGGTAATAAAGGATATTTGTGATCCTGGATCAATCAATGCTCTTAGTAGCAGAGTGCCTGATTTTTCGGTGTACACCTTAACGAGCGCAGTAGCTAATAAGGCAGTTGTAGCGTTTGGTTTTCCTACGAGATGTGTATATGCTTGGTTGGAGTCGTATGACGTATTGTGGTTTAAATTTTCTACTTGTTGAGTGGGGTTGTGAGGAATTAGGTTTTCTTGGTGTAGCGTTGTACCTAAGTGACTTGAACTTGGTAAAGGTGTAAAAGTATTATTTCTATTTGGATTTGCATCAATATGGAGCATCGTGTTATGTCTTTTTTTACATTTTTGACATGAAAATTGCTTAGGACAAGATTTTGTATTATGAGTTTTCCCAAAGCAGTTGCAACAACGATTGTTTCCTTGTATAAATTTTAGTCGTGCATGGGGTGACATTTGTATAAATTGGTAGCATTCACGCAACCGATGATTTTTAGTACAGAGTGGACAGTCGTTATGCATTTGATAGGCTTGCTTACGCTGTAGGTTTTGTTGTTGGGACACATGTGACTTGGTATATTCTTGTTTATATTCTGCTTTTGGTTGAAGGTTTTTATTTCCTCCTATTGATTCTAACGTGCGGAATCGGTTTTCGAGACATGACTTGAATTCATTGATAGTTGGAAGGGCATTAGGGTCACTGCGGCTACTTAAGCTAGTTTCCCAGTGTGTAATCGTGTCTTTATTAAGCTTTTGAGAGAGAATGTGGATGATCAATGGATCCCAACTGGTGGTATTTATTTGCAATCCTTTAAGTGCTTCTAGCACTTCATTTAATTTATCTAGCATTTTTTTTAGGTTGTGGGCACTTTCATATGCATGATTAGGCATAGATGTAAGAACATTCAATTGGCACGTCACAAGAATTCTATTATTTTGATAGCGCCTTTTGAGAATTTCCCATGCAGCTAGATAGTTCGAATCACTTAATTGCAAATGTTTTATCAAATTTTCTGCTTCACCACTCACGCTACTACGTAAATAGTGTAACTTTTGCACATTGTTTAATTGATTATTTTGATCAATTAATGATTCGAAAAGCGCATGAAAAGATGGCCAATTAATATAATTTCCGGAAAATCTTGGAATTTCAATTCGAGGTAGTTTAATATCGGTGTGTTCCGGTGTTTTACTTTTTGGAATGGACGGTATAGGTAGGGTTACTGGTGTTTTAACTTCAGTAGGTGGGTTTAATTCTAATAATTGTTCATTCATTTTTCCACTAATAACACAATATGTCTCCTCAAGATCACTAATCACATCTTCTGCAAAATAATGCCGCTCCTTGTCAGCATCAGAATAAAGTTTTAACAGTTTTCGGTGGGTTGAATTGATTGTTTGCCATTGTGTTTGCAGCAATAGCTTCCTTTCCTTGATGTAACCTTCTTTCAATTTTTCCTTTGGTGTTTTCTTATAATTTCTAACAAAGCGTTCAAGTTCAGCTTGATTGATGACTTGTTCTTTAATTAATTCTTGAATCGCGGAGCTACTTGATGTGGACGATGTTGAACCTCCCTTTTCTTTTGATTTACTTCTCGATGGTTGATTTTTGTCACTATCATTTTCAACTACAAACTCACTATCCTTTGAGGTCATATTGCAGAGATTCACTTATATCACTGTTATAATTATTGTATTATATTTTTGTATTGGTAAAAGGTAAATTGAACACTGGTGTACAGGGGTTGTAATTATTTATTTAATTATGGTATATCAAGGTGACTAATAGTGTAATTATTTTGACGTGAATAAGGACAAATTTGGTGTAGGGTAAAAAGGGTTTTTGAGTACTTAAGTATTACTAAAGTCGATCAAAATGCTTACTAACCTTTTGACTTCGGTGGTGCTGATTATGATAGTGCTGCTGGTGGCGTAGATGGTGGTTGGTGTTGATCGCTGGGTAGATGGTTGTGGTGGCGTAGATTATGGTGGTTGGTGTTGATCGCTGGGTAGGTGGTGTGGTGGTGTAGATTATGGTGGTTGGTGTTGATCGGTGCTGTCTTTACATTCACGATAAAAAACATCCGGCTCGAAGGACCATTAAATGTTTGCGTAAGTACAAGCACATAGGTTTAAACGAATAAATTGCAGGGAAAGAAAAATTAAATCAAAACAAACTTTGAAATTACAATTAACTTTATTACAACCGTTCGCGGTGAAAAGATTACATCGAGTGTCAATTTTCCATTTTAATTATTCTTATTATACATATGTATGTCAGTCCATTTTGCTGACGATCTTCATTTTAATTTTATTACAAAATAATTTTCTTCTATATACATAAATGGGCCACGACGTTAATAACCTCGACGTTATTACCTCTGGCTAAGTGATTTATTTATTTCTTAATATATGATAAAAATTAGGGCACTTCCTCATAATTATGTTGCTTCAACACGGTCCTCATATTTTGCATACTCAACTACCTCCAACGCCTGCACTATAATAAACACTTGAAATTGGAAAATTTGGCATAGAGTAGTAAACAAAAAATTATCAATGAGCATCGACAAAGCCATTGACTGTAACCTCTCTAGAAGACAAAACTTTTTTATTTTTTTGTGTTTTTGGAAAAAGCTGACTTTCCGGTTAGCAAAAAGTTCAAGTGTTATATAAAAAGCTTTAATTCCGCTGGATCTTGTTGAAACAGCTTCAAAGCTTTCACCTGTTTGCAGTGTTGATTAGACATTGAAGCCACCTCGTAAGATTTTTAAGTGATAACGTCTTTAACTTGAAATCGCAAGCGCAACATGATTAAGGAAAATATTTCAACATTTGCAATCTGCTGGCGGTCACCAAAAAAGTGCGTTGCATGATCTCCTAATAAAGGGTTCACTTACTATAACCGAAATAGTAATAATCCATATCAGTGTTTAGTATAGTGAAAGAATGTTAGAATAAGCAGGAAGCCCTGGTTCTTGCATCCGTGCCAAGAAGACCCTTTGTAATTTATTGTAGTTAGTGGGCGTAGTTTTAATCATTTTTGCGTCAGCTATTGTTTTGTTTACTTTTTTTTCATTCCTGACTCTCATTGTGTTAATTATTGGATGTACAACAAACTTTCTAATTAATTAATTAATAATAATATAATATAATTATTCTTCATGGGTAATCTCAGCATTACTGGAGCTATATATATAAGATATAAAAAGTGGCACAATGAAGTAACGATTTTATCATGAAAATCTGTCGATCAAAATACGGCCATTATACTTATAGATACTCGTTCTGCGAGCTTCGGAGTTGGTCGAAGAAAAGGGTTGCATCTGATTAAAGTAAGCTTTGGACATTCCATACTAGCTTCATGGTCTTGCACTGCACGAAAAGTGACATTTTTAAGAGATTATTGATCCTGAAAATGAGAAGTCGACAACGTGTGGTGACTACCTTAAGGAGTTCTGAGCCATTTTTGAGATACAAAGTGATACTCCTAATGAAATGCCAAGCATTCTCTTAGTGTACAGTTTACCAGTGGGAAAATAAAAATCTGGTTCTGAAAATTGACTCAACCCAGTGTAGTCCATTCAAAACGCGGGGGGGGGGGTGTGTTCCAAAATAACACCGTTAAGAAAATCGAACCATAAAGGTTTTTGGGGTCGCTGATCACGAAAATCGAGGTCCCGCGGTCCTAAAATTAGGGCGTCACCCCTAAAAATGCAAAAAACACCCCTTTTTAGGGGGTTTTCGCGATTATTTCAGTAATAATGAAAACTAATGCGATGAAATGCACTTTTTTAATATTTATTTGCGAAGGTGGTTGATTTATACTAAATTAAGGCGAACTTTATGGTAAGGGGTAGTCTTAAAGGGTTGAAACTACCCCTAAATCGGCCAAAAATGGCAAAAATTGTAAAAAAAAATTTTCAAGTTTATGCTTCAAATTCGATTGTGGGCGTACTGTCAGGCAAAACTGTCATTAACCCTTAAGGGGTTAAAACTACCCCTAGTATAATAACTTTTACTACTTTTTTTTTGCTTTTTGTTTGAAATTTGGTTCAAAAACTAGCAAAAAAATTAATTTTTTCAACTCTTAAGGGGGTACAACTACCCCCACATTAACATTGTAATTGAAACAAATTAAAAGTTATTGTTTTACATTTAAATTTTATTTTCCATTTGTAATCATTACAACATTTGGAACATTTCACTATAAACCCCTTTGTACAGAGGTTAAACCACCCCTAAAGAAAAAAAAAATAAAAAATATATTAAGAAATATTTCATTTCGTGGAATCTTTAAATAAACTCTGCATTTTTGTAAAAACGACAATCACACAATAATTGCGAAATATGTACCCTAATTTATTTGAGGTACTACTGAATAATGGGGTAGTCCGTTTTTTTACAATGACATTTTGGCAGGTAAAAACGGAGGCAAAGTAATAAAATTAAGATATTGCACCCGAATTTGTTTTTTAGTAAATTTTAATTGCAGTTACTTGGAAGTTGAAGTAATAAACTAATTTAGTGAGGAATGTAATGTGATGTACGATTATACAAAAAGGGTTTTTTTTTAAAAAAAGAAGTCAGAATCGAATTTGGAGCATAAACTTTAAAAAAAAAATTTTTACAATTTTTGCCATTTTTCGCCAATTTAGGGGTAGTTTCAACCCTTTAGGACTACCCCTTATCATAAAGTTCATCTTAATTTAGTACAAATCAATCACCTTCGCAAATAAATACTAAAAAAAGTGCATTTCATCGCATTAGTTTTTCATTATTACTGAAATAATCGCGAAAACCCCCTAAAAAGGGGTGTTTTTTGCATTTTTAGAGGTGACGCCCTAATTTTAGGACCGCGGGACCTCGATTTTCGTGATCAGCGACCCCAAAAACGTTTAGGGTTCGATTTTCTTAACGGTGTTATTTTGGAACACCATAACGCGCGTTTTGAATGGACTAGTGGGAAAAATTGGGAGCGCTGCTCAGGGGAGCTTTTTTGGAGCACTGTTAAATATGCTCCCGAGGGAGTATTACTGGGGCTTTCATATATTTTATAGAACGAAAAAAAGGGCGATTATCTTCGTGATATAAAGCCAGTGAGAAAAATTGGAAGCGATGCACAGGGGAACTTATTTTGAGCACTATGCTATCCAGGAAGCTTTACTTTAAAAGATGAACAGAATAAAAGCTTTTCGATGCCGGATCACATATCCACAGGCGTCCATGAATATTTCCTTTTTAAAAAGCTTTTTTATAATGCTCCTAGAAAGCTTTTGAGGAGTATAAAAACGCTCCCCTGCAAGGACATGCAATGTTAAAAAGTATATGGAACTGGTATGGGAACGAGAGCGCTGCAAGCTTTTTAAGGAATGCTCCACCATGGCTATTGGAGCACTCCACTGGCAGTGGAGTGAGTAAGTATATGGCCATTCATACACGAGGGATCATGGTTCTGGAACCAAAAGCTTTGCTGCAAGTTTCCTGAAAATACACGGAGCAATATGCCTGAATATACGATAAAGACCCTGTTTAGATGTTGCGCTTTGTCGCGCGCTTTGAGTCTCCTCAAAGCGCACATTTGTTTAGACGATTCCCTTTGAGCCCAGTCGCTTCCTTTACAGCTGGAGCAAATGGAATAAAAACAATTTGCATAATTTGCTATCTACGAAGTATTGGCGTGTTTTTATAAAGTGTGATAACAATTTTTGCGATATCCAGAATATTTCCGTTTTTTAAAATAAGAAAAGTGATATGGTGTTTTTGTATATTGCCAAAATAACGTTTCTTAAAAGTTTTCTCGCACGTGTTTTCACTTAGAAGGCTGAAACGAAAGTGAAATGGAACACGAAGATGGAACAAAATGAAATTAAAACGCCAAAAAGCGCAAGTGAATCCCTTTCTGATCAAGACTCACTTCCCACCGCCCCGAAACCTCCCCGCGCCCACAAATTTCGTGAGGCACTTGCGCTGAAGCGCACCGTCTAAACAGAGTCAAAGACCCTGTTTAGATGGTGCGCTTCAGCGCAAGTGCCTCACGAAATTTGTTGGCGCGGGGAGGTTTCGGGGCGGTGGGAAGTGAGTCTTGATTAGAAAGGGATTCACTTGCGCTTTTTGGCGCTTTAATTTCATTTTGTTCCATCTTCGTGTTCCATTTCACTTTCGTTTCAGCCTTCTACATAAGTGAAAACACGTGCGAGAAAACTTTTAAGAAACGTTATTTTGGCAATTTACAAAAACACCATATCACTTTTCTTATTTTAAAAAACGGAAATATTCTGGATATCGCAAAAATTGTTATCACACTTTATAAAAACACGCCAATACTTCGTATATAGCAAATTATGCAAATTGTTTTTATTCTGTTATTATACTCAAAGCGCACGACAAAGCGCAACATCTAAACAGGGTCATAATCTCACTAATTTTTGAATTGCATGGAAACTTCGCAAAATTCACCCGCCAAAAAATTCAGTTTTGCCTAACAACGGAAATATGCGAAGTGCGCAAGACAAAATATGCACGCACACAAACCCAATTCGAGGAAAACCGCAGTGCGCATGCCCCAATCCCAAATTGATCGAGAACAGAAAAATTTACCCCCTCCACCGTAAAAGCTCATTTATTCCGGATTATCTTTACCGTATATTCAGGCATAATGATTATTTGTATTAGTGAGATGTCAAATTTTTGATTCTGGTCGGCTGTTTATTTAAATCAGTTCATTTACTTATAATCAATATGGTTATCATAATGAAAATAGTAAAATTATCATGGATGGAAATAGTGCGTTTGTTGTGTTGATTTTGGACTGTTTGAAAATTTATTATTATTAACACCATAGCAACGTATTATTATCTTATTTGTGTGAGTGCATGCTTTCCGTGTTCGCTGGTCAAAAGCAGCCCAGTGGGAAAAATTGGGAGCAATGCACAGGGGAGTGTACTTGGAGCACTCTCAAGGGAGCTTTCTTGGAGTTTTTATAAATTTTATATAAAAAAAGAAAACGGGCAATTATCTTCATGCCCATAAAATGTGACATTAGCAAACTCAATAGCCCGGCTCTCGTTCGATACGGAGGACAAGCAGCTTTGGAAGTTGATAGAGTTTAGTTGGGGGACTGCTTTGGTAAAGCCACTCTCGGGCTTGGAAAGGAAAAGGCAATTGCAAAAGATAAACAAAATAAAAGCTTTTCGATACCGGATCACATACCCACAGGCGCCCATGAATATTTCTTTTTTAAAAAGCTTTTTTATAATGCTCCAACAACGCCTTTTTGGGAGCATAAAAACGTATGCTCCCTCGCAATGACATGCAATGTTAAAAAGAATATGGAACGGGTATGGCAACGGGAGCACTCTATGCTCCTTTTGGAGCGCTCCAAGATGGCTCTTGGAGCACTCCTTTTTCCCACTGGGAGGAGCACAAAAGTCTCCACCGAAGCACGAAACTCTCCACTTATTACATCTCCGCACGCCTCCCTTGCCCAAAACAAGCTTTTGCTCCGGAACCATGATTCCTTGTGTATGAATGGCCTATAGTGCACAAACAACAACAAACAGGATCAAAACAAATATGGTCAAAAAGCAGACAAAGTTCTACGAGCAAAACAGGAAAATATATCAACTATGATATAAGGCTCTTGATTCTACAAATGAGTATAAAAAAATAATCGACCGATCAATGCACAAGGAACTTTTTGTTTACAAAATGTTAACAATGTTTTCGAAGAAAAAAATTGGTGTTTAGATACTGGCGCGACCAGTCATTATTGTCGTGATAAATATAAATTGATAAAAGAAGCAGGTGCCTTCAGGTGAAACCGCGTACACTGTTCACGCTGCAACGATTAATCTGAAAACGAATTGTGGTGACATCATTTTAAGATGAAGTTCAGGTAACACAATATTCCGAAAGACACCCACTGCTCCATTGACCAAACCATGACCAACGTTAATGTGCTTTCTGAGCATTAACCCTTGACCCAACACCAATTTTTATAGAATTAGCAAACCACCTGTTTTGTTGGGTCTGAAGGTATAAAAACTGATTTTGGACGCTCCCTTTACGTTTTGGCTGCTACAAATCTGCTCTATTTTCGGTTTTTGCTATTCTATTTTTTTAATTATAAATCAAAAAATCAAAAATCGCAATTTTTTGACAAATTTTGAAATCTTTAAACTTTTTGACATAGAAAGCTGCAAATATCACCAATTTCTTCTGCTTTAATAAGGCTTTAATATGAAATACCATAAATTACGTATAGCGTTTAGAGGGAGGACGTCGAGCTGAATCTCATCCAATCTCACGTGGGGAGAGGGAGAGAGGTTCTTATCAAATATCACGAATTTTTTTAAAGCCAAACAGTGTAAAAGTGCGAGAAATCTGAGTTAAATTAAGTAAAATCTGTTTTTCCTCTAAAGACCTCCATTCACTTACAGGCTGCCGGTAGTTAGTGGCCTTTCGGACCAGGTCGGCCGGTACAGCCTGACGAACGCCACAGATTACTCCTCAGTCTAACTGAGGGATGATACTTCAGGTATCCGCCTGACAGGCCGTGGCATGCAAGTGAAGCCACGATTCCCTACAAACACCCAGGCGAAGACAACAGTACAAAAATGTTCATGGGCTCAACGAAAACTTCAAGGCGGTCCAGACTCACGCCGTGAAACCCGCGAACAAGCGCGAACGCACCTAGTTCTCGCGCCTTGTTTTCCGCTCCGAGTGGATACGGCTTGAATTTTTGCCGTAAATTTACGGCTTGAGAGTGAATAGAAGTTCAGATCTTCAGGCACGAACTGACAAAACATTCAGGCCACGGCTTGCCGGCGACCCGTGTATAAATGGGGGCCTTAAGAGATGGCTCAATCCTACACAAACATTTTTACGCGGTTATGCGAACTCCATAAAGTAGCATAGTAGCCCCTCGATTGTTCTGCACGACTTGCGAAAAATCGCAAAAATCGCCTCACGTAATTTAT
This sequence comes from Thereva unica, assembly GCA_949987705.1. Lineage (NCBI taxonomy): Eukaryota > Metazoa > Arthropoda > Insecta > Diptera > Therevidae > Thereva > Thereva unica. Next base: position 51,319,491 of record OX465281.1, on the reverse strand, counting down.
TGGCGACGGAATAAAACTAAAGAACTAAATTATTTAATTTCCTAAACTACATGTCACCCCGTACAAATAGCTATTACTTTCCAATTTGAGGGTCCAAAATCTACTAAAAACTAAACTTGATGTAGTTGATGATGGCGCCATATATCCTTAGACATGACCTTTGCAGAAACAAAAAGGTCACTAAAATGAAGATACAACAAACATCTTCAAGATCATAAATTTTTTTTAATACCTATAGTACGTGATCACGCCTGAATTGATCTATGTTTCTAAATTGGGATAATGTTTCTAAGTAGCGATTAAAGATTTATATTTGACCCAGGCACGTTGTCGAATCAAGTTGCTCTTGCTAAATAAATATCACGTAGACCTTTACAAGGAATCAGTTTTGCACGAGATCATTTTAGGTTAGAGTAAAGATCAGTCTTGATGTATACCGACTGCTTATCTCCCTCCTGCACAAAAGTACTTTCTAGGTGGTCACCAATGATCCTGTTCGGTTTATTCCAGTACGATAATACTGGTACTAAATAACATGCATTAAAAATGTTAATTAGACTGATAAATGGTTTTTACATCCTGCTGCTTTAACACGCGATTTATTTTTTTGCTCTTATCTAGTCAAGTGTTAGAGTTACGATTCGGCAATGGGAGAAACTAATTAATAAACAACTTTAAAACAAACACTCAAATTGAAAATATTAATGATTCATTTATTTTTATGAACTTTCGAATTTCAAGAGTAAATGTGCCGCAGTCGATGGATTTATGAATTGGGTTGTTTCCGCTAAGCCGGGTTTTTTTCCATTGCTTATCCGTGGAACAGCACAATACCAAGAAGCACCTAATGGTTCGTTCTAAATCGCACGCAGATTGACATTACTATTGCAGCTAATTCGTTGAATCAATACGTCACAATCGTAGCCCTAGGTTGGTCGTTTGACCCCTGGACGCACGCACTTGTTCTGTTGCAATACCGCAGATAATTGCACCGCCTTTTATTTGCTGGTTGTTATCATCTTGTTTGTTTGAACTTCGCGAGTTGATTAGTAAACAAACAAGCTGCTGATCGAAACTGTGACGTAACGGTCTCCAGGGGGTTCGACAAACAAGATGCTTTTGTTTGCCATTTATTCACGTCCGCACACGAACTTTTATATAAGCTCGGACCCCCGAGTTCGTATCAGCTGACACAGGAGTGATTTTGAATTTAGGTTGCTTCTGATTCCCATACAGAGCTGCCATTATCTTATCAGCGCTGAAATGAGATTTGCGCTTATTGAAAAAATTCCTTAATTGCAGGGCGAAAGCTATTTTAGTGTCTCCTGATACGAGAACGTGGTTAGAAACAGGTTTCGGAGATAGTTGCTGGGTTATGGGTCTTCACTTGTTGCTTTTATTTTCGTAAACAGGTTATGCAGCGTTGTTTACTTTGCAGAGCTCTTTTGGAGCAGTCGTGATGCAAGGGATTCTCATTTAAGGAATCCCACATAAATTGGTTACCTGAAAGCCGATAAGTGTTTCCCCTCTTTGCACGAATTCACAAACAATTTGTATTGTTAATGATAAGCGAAATAATATAATGGGGCATGTCCTTCTAGATAAACATGAACAAATAGGGCACTAATTATTTTCGAATTGCAGAGTGGCTTTCATATAAAGTTTTTGTAATCCCTAAAATTTATGTTTTACAAAACAGTCTTCGCCTCTCGATGTGTTTGCAGTTAAAAATGTTATAGTTTTAACAATTACCAATCTTGTTATTTAATAGTTGTAGAAAATTTTGCAAATACATAAACTCACTCACGTCACTTCGCCACTGTTCTATATGGATACCTCTAGTGCGGATGATCGCAACAAGCCTTCGGGTGAAGGTATTAAGGGGGGAGCCTGCTTTAGAGGCTTCAAAAAATCTATTTTTTTGAGGAATTTTTAGGGAAGGAAATAAATATTTAATTGAAACGAAACTTTCAGGTATTATTGTTATATATTTCAACATTTTTCTCAAATTTTTTCATTAACATATATGTCATAATATGCCGGGTACAAGCATTTCGCCGAGGCGCCTCGAGCGTGCATGTGTCGTGTGGCGGGAAAGATAGGAACAAAATTTAACGTCCTATCGAAACGAGACAAAATTGATTGTATTCAGGATTAAATTCTCTTCTACTTGAACCTAAAAAATCTAAAAAAAAGTGAGAAATTCAACAATTTTTCGCAACTTAAAAAAAAAAATTTTTTTGGAAAAAAAATTTCACCTTAGATTGTTTAAAAAGTGGGATTATAACTTTTTTTAAGGTTTTTTAGGTTCAAGTAGAAGAGAATTTAATCCTGAATACAATCAATTTTGTCTCGTTTCGATAGGACGTTAAATTTTGTTCCTATCTTTCCCGCCACACGACACATGCACGCTCGAGGCGCCTCGGCGAAATGCTTGTACCCGTCATATTATGACATATATGTTAATGAAAAAATTTGAGAAAAATGTTGAAATATATAACAATAATACCTGAAAGTTTCGTTTCAATTAAATATTTATTTCCTTCCCTAAAAATTCCTCAAAAAAATAGATTTTTTGAAGCCTCTAAAGCAGGCTCCCCCCTTAATGGTTTGTAAAGCAAGTCCTGGAAACAAACCTGGCAAAAGAATGTAGATACATATATTCTAGAGATTTGTCGACTTTTATGAGGCATATACAAAAGGAAGAGGAGTGGAAATCTGGATATGGAAAGAAAAACCTGATGAGTGGAACGAGGGCATAGTGTGCCTTACACAAAAAAGAAGATCCTATATCTTGCAGCAACTCTAGAGGAATAACGCTATAGAACACGACATACAAAGTATATTCACATGTAACCCAAAGAATATTAGGAGAGTATCAATACGGTTTTCGTCCTGGAAGATCCCCAACAGACCAGCTATAAACATCCACATATTATTCTTAATGTTCTTACGAGCTGTGAGCCAACTCAATAGAAACGCCCCAGCCGATAAAGATAGTGATACTGGTGCTGCTAATGAAAGAGAGGTGCCTACAATGGACGAATCTCAATAATATCTGTCGTCAGAAAAAATCCCATTTGAATGGACGGAAGGTGTGATATGCCCAACTCATATGTGAGAACTATAGGGGTATAACCCTCCTCAACTCAGCGTATAAGCCTTGTATTGGACGAAGCCAAGTCAAATAACAGGCTGTAGTGCTACAGATGGTGATGTATTTGATTGTGTGAACCGTAATGACTTATTTAATGCTATGCAACAGCTCGGAATACCTAAACACCTAGTAGAACTGACGAAAATTTCGATGAAAGATGCAAGGTGTAGAGTTAGAATAGATTGTGAATTATCCCCATCGCTCAGAACAAATAGAGGATTAAGGTGAGATGACGCGCTCTCCTGCTTGTTATTCAACGTGGCTTTAGAAAAAGCAGTAAGAAATGCTTCGATTAATACATCAGGGTGCATCTTTGATAGGCGAATGCAAATATTAGCCTCTGCCGACGATATTGCTATTCTTGGAAGATCATTAAACACGCCGCAAAAAAATCGGGTTGGAAATAAAGGAGTAAAAGACAAAGTATAGTGCACAAAAACGCCAGAAGTAGCACCAAACAATTAAGATAGACATCTATAATATAGAAGCAGTGGATGAATTTGTATACCTAGGCCTAGACTTAACAAAAACTAGTGATGCATCGGGCGAAATCAGAAGACGAATAGAGTTGGCTATTAATTGCTACCTTGGTCTATGCAAACACCTGACGTCCAGAAATATATCAAGGAAGACAAAATTGGCACTTTACACAACACTAATAAGACCTGTCCTACTGTATGGTTCGGAGGTGTGGACATTGAAAAACCCAGACGAAGCATTGGTAGGAAGATTCGAAAGGAAAATCCTTCGTTCGATCTACAAAGGAATATAGGTTGATGGCGTTTGGAGGAGAAGATACAACTCAGAGTTGTATGAAGTCAGTAAGATTCCAAACATTGTCAAAGTAATCAAAATCAATAGACTACGATGGATTGATCATGTCGAACGAGGTAGGGAACGGAACTCGACAAAAATGGGTGTTGGGAAAGTACCGTCAGCAAAACGGAGGCCAATTCGGCCTAAGAAAAGATTTATAGATGACATCGAGGAGGACTTGAGACAGTTAGGTATAAGAAACTGGAAAAGCCGTGCCAGAGAACGAGAATATAAGCTGTGAAGCTTCTGATGATGATTATGTAGTTAATGCATACAAAGTACTTTCAGTCCAGGGCTACAGATACAAGCTAAACTTCTAAGGCCATACCGAGTGATTAGTATCAGAGCTACAAAAGGAATCAACTACAAAAAGAAGGTGCGTATGAAGGCCCAAATGAAACAAGTAGCAGACAGGATAAAAATGTGGCTGGAAGACGATGATGGCAATCATGATGGCATGGGAGCTGAAGAAAAAAATGATCAATGAATAAAGTTAATGAACAATCTCCTGAGGACAACAGAGTTTCAGGGCCGCCGAATGTGGGGTTGTACACAGCACTACAATCGTTATAATTATTTTAGACTGTAGTTGTTAATAATTTGATCTTCTAGAATATTCGTAGTTAATAATAATAATAGTTATCGGAAAAGTAGCATTTTTGATACGTTCAACAGAAGTTGGAAAGATATTAAAAAACTGAAACTGAACGTAAGTGAAGTATCAGAATCTTTTATTTAATCCTTATCCTATTTTAAAATAAATTCAATTGAATTAATATCCGCGTCTTCATAATTAATTCTCAATTATACATTTGTTGTGGCTCAGAATCATTTGATTCATCAGCAGATGACGTATACGTATGTGGATCATTGAGTGTTATTTTTAGCAAGCTTCTCGGTATGTGGCACATAATTTACCATCGATCGTGTGCAATTGTTGAAACAGTCTTGGTGTATGGACATTAATCAGCAATAATCGTGGATAATAACATTTTGCATATTTGGATGCCCGGTATAAAATCGACCTAAAGTATATCGTGAAAATAAATTTGTATGACCTTCAATTGCTGTGCCTTGCTTGGTCGCGTCGGTCAAATTTGCTTACTGATAAAATCTAAGTGAAGTAGATTATTACTTCAGAAGAATATAGTAGTGTTTTTGCAAATAAATCAATGTTGGCCTTAAAGGGGGCTATCGACACTATCCACTGATATACAGGGTGTTTACGAAAATGCGTTTTGAAAAGTTTTCTCCAAATATTTTTGCTCTCCAAATATACCCAAGAATCACCTCTTAACAGATTAGCATTTAATGGTGGCCCTAGACTATCAATAATATTGTGCAATATTTTGATTTGGCCAATATTATTGAAGGTCTGTGGGTGATATTGATAGATTGTCTGGTGCAAAGAAGGAAAATGTCACTATTTTGCTCAATGTTGTTGCTAATACTATTCTAGGGGCCACTTAAGTATGAAACACCAGACTCTTTCTTTAATAGTCTAGTGGGAGCTCTAATATTGTGCAATATTCAGTTTTACTCAAAATTATTGACGGTCTGTGGGTGACTATCAATATTATTGATAGTCTGGGGGCCACTTAAGAGAGCCTGAAAAGACAATAATTTTTTAGCAACATGTCACTAGACTCAGCTCTGCTACCTGGGTTGAGTTGAAATAATGCATATAGAATTAAGTTGACAGCAGCATCTCTGTGTTGTGTTTGGTTGTATTTGTAATGGGTAGTGCTTTTTTATTTTCAACTCAACCTCAACTCGACTATTCAACTCATCATGTACACGTAGAAATAGAGAAAATGTGTTTCGGGTACATGGAACAAAAGTTTTGCGCAAATCTTCTAATCTTTGCTTTGACATTAATGATAACTTTCAACGAAGGGTTATTCTATACCTGCATCCTGTCTCAGCGGATGCATTACTCGATTTCCGCTTGGGACAGATTACAAATACTTATGTAGCTTACTTGGCTTAATTCAAACCTAAAAATGCCTGTTTACACCTACTTCTTCTTCTTTAACGGCTCTACAACCGGGATCCGATCCAGGCCTATCTCCGCCGCTCCCGATTCTGAGCCGATGTCATCCAGTTTGGCATCCCTAAGCTCTGAGCGTCCTGGAATAGAGGTTGGGTCTCCTTCGCTGTCGCACCCCATTAGTCTTACCGCAGAGAACTTTCCGAACAGGCTCATCTTCACTCATACGAGCTAGATGCTCTGCCTACCGGATCCCAGAATCGTCCTTCCTCACAAGAATTTTCCTATCGAACACGCCCAAGAGGTTTGAGTGCTTTTTGCTAAGCACCCACGTTTCAGATGCAAATGTGAGAACCGTCGTCTTATATAGTAAAAGTTTAGACGTTATGGTTAGATACTTGGATTTAAAGAGCCTTGACAGACCGTAGTAGGCTTTGTTGGCTTTTAGCAGTCGTGCGCGTATTTCTGGTTCCATGCTATTAGGCCAAACCTAAATGAAAAGTAACGCAGAAGTGAAGTAGACGTTACTTCCACTGATGTAAATGTAACTTCCACTTACTTCCATTTTGGCCACTCTCATAAATCCATAAGCAATGCTGCCTAACTTCACTTCACTTCACTTGTGCCAACGCCAGTTTGGAAAGGAGGCAGGCCGGACCCTTGTCGTAGTTCATTATAGATATTGATTGGTCTGGACAGTGATCCGGATACCTTTACTTGGCTTGTCACATTAGTAATGGTCAACCTAACATAGTCTTGTCAGTTTGTTGGGGATGCCGAATATTCTCATGGCTTTGTAGAGCTCTACTCTGGCCAAGCTATCATAGGCGGCTTTGAAATCTATGAAGAGGTGTTGAATTGAGTTTTTAAACTCTAGACATTTTTCCATAGCCTGCCTCAAAGTGGAATTCTGATCAGTCGTTGATTTGCCTGGGCTGAAGCCACACTGGTATTGGCCTATGATGTTTCTGGCGTATGGGGCCATCCTGTTTTGTAGGATAGCGGAGAATATCTTATACACGGTACTCAACAACGTTATACCGCGATAATTAGATATCACGCTGTGATATCTCCTTTTTTATGTACCGGACAGAGGATTCCTTTTCTCCAGTCTTCTGGCATCACTTCCTGCTCCCATACTTGCATAATTAATTCATGCATCAGAGATTGGTGGAGCCTCCGAATCTTAAGTTAGCTCGCCATTTAGCCATTCATGAAAGTGCTCTTTTCATCGCTCCAAGATGCCTTTAGTCTCTGTGATCAGATTAGCTTCTTTGTCCTTGCAGTATGTGCAACGTGGTGTGGATTGGGTCATACTGCGGATTCTTCGGTAGAACTCCCGCGCATGGTGCGGTCGTCGCTCTCTGTACTGTTCTAGTTCACAGATGAGAATTTTTTCCCAGGTTACCGTTTCCCCCTGTAAACTCTCTTTTCTTCTTTTCTGAGCTCTTTGTTTTTCTCTTCGCGTGTCCATGTTCTCCGAGACTACTGTATTACTCGGTACGCAGCGTTCTTACCTTGAGCCACCAGCTTGCATTCATCATCGAACCAGTTATTTTTCTGCGCTTTCTGCCTAAGATGAAGCCAGTAGTAACTTTTCAGTCGAATACGATTTTCAACAACGGGGCGTATCGGAGAAGTTCTAAGTTGAGTTTAGGCATCTGTAGTGCGCTGTCGGAGCACCATACCAACAAGATAGATCCGAGCCGAAGTTGAAACCTCGGTACCTTCGTATTGTCATCATACCGAAAGATGGCGGCGGTCTTTCAACACATGGCATATTTGGTTGCAAGTTGCTTTATCAAGAGATAGACCACCTTGAGAAGGTGGGCCAAGGGAATTAAGGAAGAGGGGTGAGGTTTCATATTTGATCTAGATGCAGATTTGCCATCAAACTGCAAATTTCACCCTTTGGTTGGTATCTTCCTATAAAAATTGTTGTTGTATAAAACGTGTATACTATCGATATTAAATGCTTACTCCTCGATCCAGATAGTCTGCTAAATAATTAAACACTTTCCGCATTTTTAATGCATGTCTATTTCGCCAATCAAATTGCAATGCGATTTTTTTTACTCAACCGCCTACCAACCATTGCAATTTATGTGCCTCTGATTGAATTAAAAACGGCGTCTCTTTGTCTATTAAAATTCTGATTAAATTGTGTGTAATTTCCGAACGCCTCATACTGAAGTCCCTGATATGGCGACGTCATCACCTACATAAGTTCTTATCGCTTATCGACGAAGCTACTGATCTTGACCAAACGCACAGATCTCAAAAAACATGTTTTCCATTTGGTTCGATCAAAACAACACACGAAAATAGTCTTGTATCGAAGAGATCCCACCTTCCACTTCCATCGAACTTTCCGCGTAATCGAAAAGTTACTCGCTTTTGCTTTTCAACCATTTTTCTTTTAAGAGAGGCTACTATATAACAAGAGCTTCAGTCTCGATCTAGACGCTAACAAGTGACGAAGCCGCTTTCATTGCTGGTGGACTTAAGATCTCGACCAGACAGACAGTGCCAATTTTTTTTCCTGCTGTTAAAGTATTTTTCCATTCGAAGGTTATCAAACCATAGAGAAGTAGTGAATTTCGTTATCATGATGAACCGGTAAGTGAAAAGTGGATTTGTTTACGATTAAAGTAGAGCATTTTGTTGGGAAGTGTTGTGGCTGGTTACCTGGTTGCTGGTGTATATTGTTTCATAAGACAGTTGCACGTGCTTATATATTGAATTTAAATTGCTGATGATGATGTTCATTATATATGAGAAAGTTTATGCAAAGTTTCCCCATTGATATAGTGAAGTACTTGGATACTGTTCAAGTGATACTTAACTACGGGGATGTGTGTCCCCGAGCTTCAATAAAAATTTATTAAAGAGACGGTTGCAAGTCACGTGTTCTTTTGTGTGGCTTGTTTCCCCAAGCACAAATAAATTAAGTGTTTTAAGCTTGAAACTTAAGTTTATGCCATTTTATTTATTTCAGTTCGTTACTAAGCCTCGTTGCTATATCAGCTGTTGATAGTAGCAGTAATGTGTTGCCAACCAGCAGCAGAATCATGAACGGAAACATGACAAATCAAGGTAAGTTGAATAATCACCTTAGAGTTTTTAGTTTATATTTTATGTAAATATGTTATTTATTTAATTTATTTAAACAAACAACGAGTTGCCTTCCTCGATCGGTTGCAAAATAAAAATCGGTTTTGGTTGGCGAAAAAAAACTTGTTTACTTCATGGGCCACTTTCGCTACAACTGAAAATTCGTATTCCCCTTTTTTTCGACTGACCTTATTTTTATCGTTTATATTTTTTTTATTTTTTTTCGTATTTTATTTTTCAGATAAGACCAAAAGATCGGACCAGGCGGCGAACATTATCCAAAATTCCGATATCGTCTGCTTCGATGTAGATTCAACTGTGATAAAAGAGGAGGGGATCGATGAACTTGCCAATTACTGCGGAAAAGGGAGCGAAGTGTCCCGCCTAACTAAAGAAGCCATGAAAGGCTCAATGACCTTCCAGGATGCACTTAAGCTAAGATTAGACATAATCCGGCCATCTCAGCGGCAAATTAGGGAATTCCTTAAGCTTCACCCGTCCACCCTATCACCAGGCGTTAAGTGAGTTATATTTATAATTGTTATCAATCCACTAATAACCACACAATCTCTCACAAAAAAAACAGGGAATTAATTAGTTACATAAAGAAAAGCGACAAGACAGTATATTTAATATCAGGTGGATTTGATTGTTTAATCGAGCCAGTAGCAACAGACCTTGGAATACCAATGTCGAATGTATTTGCTAATAAACTAATGTTCTACTTTAATGGTGAGTACAACAACAAAAAATAATATAATCATCCAGACATGCTCTTATCGTTTTTATTGCTCAAGTTGCCCACTTTACATCACGTGTCTGCATCTTAATTCTTTGTTTTAACTGGAAAAATCCGGATTTGTTTTCATTTTGCTAATAAAATCCAATTCTTATCTTTTTAGGGGATTACGCCGGGTTTGACACCAATCAGCCAACTTCTCGGTCTGGTGGTAAGGGGGAGGCGATTTCAAGTATTAGGAAGATTTATGGTGCCGATGCCAATATTACTATGATAGGGGATGGTGCCACCGATTTGGAGGCTGTTCCACCTGCTAATAACTTTGTCGGTAAGTAGGAAATTAATCTTAAATAATTTTATTGTGAAACCTGCTTTGTTGTAAAAGAGCTTTTTCAAAAGCTTGAATTAATCTAATCGCGTCAACGCAACGGCTTGAAAGTCATGCAAAAAATTCATGCGCCAAGGACTGTTGTAAATTTAATTGAAAGTGTTTACTGCTTTTTAATTAATTTATTTTTTATTTTCGATGTCTTAAATAACACAAAGGAATTGAAAAGAAGGAATACATGAATTTTTCTAACTTCCTTTCATCGCTTGGCTTTTTTTAATCGATTGTTTTCTAATAAAATCTAAATGCACTTTAAATGCTCTTACATGCCAAATGGTAGTTTTCACGTAAAATAATTGCGGAGGTTTTTCCCTCATCGGTTTTTGGGGTGCTGCATCCGAATTATAAGTTTGCTGCCTTGTAAGAAGTTAGCTTCACAACGAAAAACGCAAAAAACTACACAATTTTCCCGTTTTTTTTAAGTATTCCGCTTATATCTCAAAAACTATGTTTATCGAAGATTATTACTATACAAAAATAAAATAAAGAAGACAAAATTTCCTACAAAATACACTAATCAATTTTGAATTTCTGATGAGCAGTTTCGGCGCTGAAAAAATTGATTTTTTGGCCTTTTTGCGAAAACCTAAAAAAACGCCCACTTCCACACCCCACAACTCGAAAAATATACACATTATGGAGAAAAACCCTCATACCACGTGAAAGTACATTAAATTTCCTACAAGACAAGTCTCTAAAATTACGAACAACATCATCTGCGACCAAAAGCCAAACCGACCCCTCCCACTAATACCCCTGTCTAATGCTCTGGTCGGCGCTCAACCTTCGATGTACATATTTCGCTTTAGAGATTGCTTTGAATGAATTGATGGCAAAGTAGGTTTTATAAAAACAATAACAAAATACAATTAAAACATACATATTCGACGGTGTTCTACAATTCGATTTATGTCGAATATACACTAGAAATCGAAATTAGATGTTCCGCATTTCGACCGTGGCTATATTTCGATGTAACATATATTTAATTCGAGTGAAATTGAATTTCCACTCGAATTGTGGTACACGTCTGATTAGGTACCCTTTTTTACGTTTTAGTGCTGAGAATCTTCCATCGCTTTAGCATCAGGAAATCGGTGCGACCCCCATGTAAGACGTCCATGCCTACTACATGAGACCCCGCTGGGAGGTGTACCCCGACCGTAGTGTCAGCTTCCTACTGATTAGACTCACCCACCCTTTTTTGCATGACGTTCAAGTCCAGACTGGTACGAGCCGAGATGGCTTTACTTTAGCCTGGCGTCATCATCATGACCCTTAAAGAAGGGATTCCTCAAAGATGTATGATTCTTCACATTGCTGGCGCAGGCCCCTGTGCTGAAAGTCGAGTAGTGTTTCGTGACAAGTCATTTTCGTTTGAGTTAAAGAAAGTGACGTTTCAGTCGAATAACTCGTGATGACACACAGGGGCGACATTTCGTGCAGAACAGTGCTGCTTGCCTACACTCACACCAACCTCGGCAATCTATCTAGCATTTACAAGATATAAGCTGAAGAAGCCTCTCGGGAGATGGTGGTTTCAGTGCGGTTATGGGAACCAACCCATTTTTTGGCAGTGGGGGTGGAACACTGCTCTGGACTCATGCTGTTTCCGCTTAACTCCTGCACCTGATCACAAACCCTGAAGGCGTGTTGTTGAGCTGCACCTTCACTGGGCGGTATGGAAGCCGTATTTGCTGATGCCCTGTAGGCTGATCTCTCTATTGTTTCTTCCTCAGCTTGCTGAGCTTGCTGAAGGATCAGTAAATTTAGTCATGTAAGATTCGAGATACCGATTTTTAGATTGGGTCGTTAGAACCTAACCTTGCCTTGGCTGAATAACGCGGACGTAGAATCGCAACCAGTCATTGCAACATTCTTCTCTACTGCACTTCCTGGATGGTAGAGGAGCTGAGGGGTCTCTCCCGGGCTTGGGAAAATTTACATTTGGAGGAGTTTTGAGACTCATCATTATGGCCAGGAGATCCTTCTCAAGAAAATTCCGACACTCTTGTGAGCCGAAGTCGGGATTCCGCCGTTCGCACTATCAGCGTGTCTGTATCATCAGCTGCTAGCTACTTGGACGTGATCCTATTCCCACTGCTGTCGGTTATCAGTGGACCTTGTTTTTCGCATTCGATAAGAAATTTGCTTGTGAAACTGTTGGTGTCATGGTGCTGCTAAATTGTATCTCCACGCTTTTTTTCAACCTTGTTCTTACTGGCTTGAATGAAAGATTTCAAATCCTTTTCTCTCACAACACTCCTCTGTGCCCCATCTTTTAACTGTTGGATAGTTTTGGTTGTATATGACTTCGATCGGCTGCAAGACGATGGGCACCTTGAAGGTGGAAAAGGCAAAAGGAAAACTACGTAAAGTTTATCTGACCAAACCAGCGTAGTCGACGTTTTGGTATTTCTCCTTCGATCAGTGTCGGCTGATTGCATCTTTGTCTAACTGTCTCGTTTCGAAGGCGATCGCGAAGTGAGATTTCCCCGAATCTGTCTCAAGGATCGCATTTGGAAGACTTCGAGCTTCGAAGCAATGTAACAACAAAAACTAAAGCTTTGTGAGAGTTAAACTAAAGCTTAATACCCAGGCTTCACCGACTTCAGTTTAATAATGTTCAGTTCAATCCACATAAGTCGCTTCGCCGGCTAAAGTCCAGTTCATGTTCAGTTCGTGCTTGAAATTGTTGATGTTTTACGCTAAAAGTCAGAAATGGAGTTGCATTCCACTATTCCAGTTGATTACTATCTTTTGAGCGAGCTTTTACGTTCAACTTCAGTCCGAGACCAGTTGGGCGAACTGAGGTTTGTTTATCCTCAGTTGAAAATGTGGAAATTTTATGCGAACTGAGGTTTTTTTTAAAGTTAGATCGCCAATTTGCTCGAACTTGACAGTTCGGCCGGTGAAGCCGGGGTATTAGGGTATTTCTTAAAGGTTTCCAAAAAAGCCTTGAGACTTCTTTTCAAATGCTAGTCTGGTGGTTCGCCCACATTCCTTCGTCGCCAGCGACCAAGATAGCTTTGGGTGAAGCTCCACCACGCCATATAAACAATTAGTTGTCCTCCTTGTCAGGATAGTACGCCTCTAAGACTATGTTTTCTCCTATCTTGTAATATTCATAAAACATTTATAAAAATTATCAATGCACATGTAAATGACTCAATATTGCGTCATCGGCGGCTCACCATTATTTTGTAATTACCGCACACCCGTGGACTGACTTCCATAATTTTTATCTGGAAAATAAATAACATGAAAATCTGAAGAAACCTAAAGATTTAATCGAGTACATGCTGTGATATGTTGCATGTACTCGAAAAAACGTAATTTTCAATACCACAAGCATTAGATAACACCTTAATATCCTTGGGATTTAATCTACAAAAAACTTTGCTCAGAAACAGAAAAAAAAACAAAGTTCGAGGCAGTATGATTAAATAGTTCCGTGCTATTACAGAATGATTGGAGAAAAAACTAATCAGCATCAAAAACCGGATTTTTAATTGCGCAAGAGTTGAGAACTCTTGCCAAAAACTCATTACTACTGGAAATAGCTTCCGATAATAAAACACTTGCTCGTCGTCTTCAGGCTATCGGTCAATGACTTTGAATTGAACCAAAAAAATAAAATGTTTATAAAATTTCATTTTCTTCCATAAAAGTAAAAGCGATGTTAAATAATTCAGCGATTTAATCGCCGCCGCAATCGCTCTATTATTTATGAAACGAGTTCAGATTGCTTTTATTTTTCGAAATGGCTACTTTTTTTCGTTTCGACGATTATGACGCAAAAATGTAAAAACACATGTGGTAATCCGAATTGTAATTGCAGCATTACGCAAAAGTTGTTAACATTTCATAGAAATTATTAATCTTGCAGTTATCTTGCGTCGAAAAGACCCTTAAATATTTATAATTTGTTAAAAATAGTTTTAAATTACTAATTACAAATTATTTGTAAAATTAACATAACTTTTCTCATTTTTCTTACAGGTTATGGCGGAAATATAATCAGAAGTGAAGTACAATCACGAGCCCAATATTATGTGACGAATTTTGATCAGCTTATGCCTTAAGTTCTCTTCTTAATTATTAGCTAATTAATTAATTTTCTTACTCTTATTTTTTTTAAATCAAAATCATTTATTTTGTTTCCTTTTATTTTTCTAATTAAGATGTAACTCAATTGCTGTAATAATTCTTAAAGTATTCCGCATGAACGTTGCTTAGATTTTAATTTATTTATTCTATAATAAAAAAGAATATACTAAATCATTTTGTAGTATTATTTATTAAAATTAATTAACAATATATTTCATGACCTTGTCGAGACTTCTTCTTCTTTGACGGCTCTACAACCGGGATCCGGTCCTGGCCTCTCGCAACTGTTCTCTCCACCGGTCCCGATTCTGAGCCGATGTCATCCAGTTGACATACCTAAGCTCTGAAGTTGGGTCTCCCTCGCTGTACCCCATAGGTCTTACCGCAAAGAACTTTCCGAGCAGGCTCATCTTCACTCGTACGATAGCGTTGGCAGATCTCATCATTGTAGAGTCTGCGGAATCGTCCTTCCTCACATAAGGGGCTAACAAACCTCCGAAATATTTTCCTCTCGAACACGGTTAAGAAGTATGAGTGCTTTTTGCGAAGCACCCACGTTTCAGATGCATATGTGAGAACCGGTAAGACCATCTTTATGGTTAGATGCTTAGGTTTAAAGAGCCTTGACAGACTGTAGTAGGCTTTGTTGGCTTTTAGCAATCGTGCGCGTATTTCTGGTTTCATGCTATTGTCGGCTGCTATTATTAACCCAAGGTAGGTAGGTAGGTGTACAGCTCCTGTTGTTCTTCCAATGATGTCAATGTCGTCTGCACAAGCCAGTAATTGGGTGGACTTGTGGGTGATTATATCCCTTGATGTTACGCCCGAATCTCGGATCCCTTTCTCCAACGCCAGGTTGAAAAGGAGACAGGCCAGACCGTGCCCTTGTCGGAGTACATTATAGATGTTGATTGGTCTGGACAGTGTTACTGATACCGTTACTTGGCTTGTCACATTGGTCATGGTCAACCTACATAGTCTTGTCTCTTCACCTCACTTGTGTTTTATCAGGTCCTCTGCAGAAAATATACTCGGAGCCTGTTCTTGATGATAAATGATAATTTTCCGTTGATTCTTTTTAGTGTGTGTGTGTGCATTACCCTACACTCGCCAATCCTGACTTTC
Organism: Thereva unica; assembly: GCA_949987705.1. Lineage (NCBI taxonomy): Eukaryota > Metazoa > Arthropoda > Insecta > Diptera > Therevidae > Thereva > Thereva unica. The sequence goes on along the minus strand of OX465281.1, from coordinate 51,304,052 downwards.
ATCTGACCCAGATAAACTTTCCTTCTCCATCGTCGACCAAAACGTTAATGCTGTCCTACTTTATTTACATAGTGCCCATTCTTTCTTTTAACTTTCGTGATCTCGTAAGGGCCCAAAAATTTCGGGTATAGCTTGGACCGGGCAGGACCTGAGTCCGTTTGATGGCCACCAAATCGTGCACGCTGTACTTGGTCGCTGGTTTCCTCTTCCTTAAGCTGTACCTCCTGTTTTCTTTTCGGATTCTCAATTTGCTTCTTCGCATTCAAGATGAAGCTGTTCCTTCAAAAGCTCGTTCAGATACCAGTCTTCCGGTCTTCGAATAGGTGCTTCAATTATATTAATAGCTCAAACGGAGTCCGACCTGTGCCAGTTTTGAGGGTCATCAATGGATATTTTAGATAGTACCGAGGTAGGTGTGGGATATCGTAGAGATGAACGCAGCTCCTTTATTCGAGGGGGATCGCCGAAAACCTCACTCTTCTTCTTCGCAGCTAGCTTCACTAGAATTTCCTTCGGGTCGTTTGTAGGGTAGATCCAGCAAAATCTCGTGACTTTTGATTCAAGAGACCTTCTTGTTTCCCGCGTATATGGGACGGTAGAATGCAGTTTGAAATGAGTGCCGACTTAAGGCCTTTGCATGTCACATAGTTATTCCCGACTTGTAAAAGACTGTGCAGTCAAACTCCTCTAAAATTAAGGCCCACCTGGAGACGTGGATGCTCAATTCTTTTTCCCTAATTGTTAACTGAAACGCCTTGCAGTTGGTATATATTTTAAATTTGAGGGCTAGGAGGTATTTAAGGTAAGTTTGTCCTTTCTCAGATCATGGAAATAATAATTGTATCCGTCAGGCCCATCCAAATTAAACTTTTTTTTATCAGACAACATAACCCTTCGCCACTCATTTTTCCACGTTATATGAATCCTTGCTTGAATCAAGTCGTTTTTCTTAGGTTCCGTGTTTAATGGCGATTTCTTTCGCAATCTTCTCAATACAAGATGTTCAGCATTTCGTATTACTGGACTAACTGTACTTTTTGAAGCGTTGGCTCTATTTCTTGTTTAGTCTTTGCTACTGACAGAGCCGAATTTTCGAATACGCCAATTTTGGCTTTCTCTACTTCCGTTAAATCCTTACCTTCCCCATTTTATTCTTAAAGTGCAATGATATTATTTAATTAATCCAGGTGCTTTCAGTAATGTAGTTTGCGCATATTTGCGTTTGCATTAGTTCCATTGAACCAAGTATGCATGCGTTTGCATAGAGTTTATAAATGCAGACATGCGAATCAAATGTCCGCAGGCTTTGCAAGTTTTTCGATAGCCCGACGAACAAGTTTCAAAGCAAAAGAGAAGAAACTACGTTGCAAATGTCAATATATTGGTTGATAACATAAAATGTATGAGGAGAATATTGATCGTGTGGTAAATATAATAAAAAAATATCAAAAATAGCAATTCATCAGCGCTATATTTGACTATGGCGAAACAGGTACATTAATGCTCTTGCGCATTTTGCGCATGCAAAATTAATTACTGAAAGCACCCTCTGTCCCGACCAACTTCACTGCTTTAATTATTGAAATAAGCCTTTTAAGCTGTCCGCAATTAAATGACGTAAAAAATTGAATATTTTCAAGTCGGTGACAAATATGAGATGAGATAGCGGATTTCTTGATGAATTGAAGATAAATTCCCATCCCATCGAAATGAATTGTATTTCCAACATGCAAGCTCGGATTTGCATGATTATCCGACAAAAATGGTAGACTTTCCAAAATGTCCGTAATTAAGTGACGAGCAGTGTATATTATTATACGTATATGTACTTATAATATCTCAAAATTTATAAAAAGAGGGCCCCAGAAATTTCAATTGCTTAGGACCCTGTAAGTTGCTAATCCGGCCCTGCCTCCAAGGCTTCTAACAAAGTACACTCTGCCTAAGACTTAAAGACCACAACATCGATTGGAATTAATAAGACATTTACAAAATATATTTTTATATTATAATAAAAAAATGAATTTACAATTTTCACTGACGTTTCTTTAAACTTTAAAAATTATCTGCACCCGTTTGCAATCTATATAAATTGTAGTAAACCCCCCCTAATTCTAATAATTCATAATGTGTCCCACTCTCGACTATATTGCCATCAGTAAGGACGAATATCACATCTGCATTGACAATCGAAGCAAGTCTGTGTGCAGCCAATATGCAAGTTCTGCCTTCTTTGGCTGCCTGGACAGTATCTTGCACCAGCTAGGTAAATTCATATGGTTAAAGTGGAGTTACTGGAACTATAAGCGTGAAATACTCTTACCTGTTCACTTAGGGCGTCTAGATTAGCTGTGGCTTGATCTAGAAGCAGAATTTTGGGATTTCTTAGAAGAGCTCGAGCAATCGCAATTCTTTGTCTTTGTCCTGCTGATAGTTGGGTCCCTTTTGGGCCTAGACTTGTTTCATAGCCCTTAAATGATAGAATATAGTAAAGCATGTTCAGTAATAGCTTTGTACTAATTGATAAAGTTCGTTTGTTATTCGACATTAAAATAAAGAGTTGATCGTGTAAGTTAGTGAACTACTACGCTTTGAAATGGCCTCGACTCCAAATAGATGTGTTGCTTTAAAATAATGCTGTTAAACTGTTCGGGGAAGGAATCAATTAAGATCAAGCTCAATCCCAGGTCAATTACAGATTAGTTGGGATATTGTTTGTTTTATTTATTTGCCAAACAAGATATAGTTAAACTTACTGCAGAAATATAGAACGCATATTTATGACTGTAAGTCAGCTAAGCCTATGGTTGATTTCTGGTAATAGTTGTGGGGCAAGTGGCTAACAAAGACCTCGGAAAGTGGTGGCACCCTATTTATAACTTCTGTCAAAACCCGAGAAGAGTCACTGCAGACGAACACCTAGCAGCTCTGTTAGCAAGTCCTAACCCCACCTCTCCATGGTGCCCCTGGGATACTTCTTCGGAAGGAGCTAACGCGTGACGGGCGAATGGCGAATTGTCTGCGCCATAAAACAGAGTTTTAAGTCAGTTGGGTTGAGGGTTAGCAACCCGCTCCCATAAAAAATACCATTGCTACGCCAGTTTATAGGTGGCTAAGGGCATTCCCGTCTGGGTTAAGGGGGGTGTCCTTTCTTCTTCGGTTCCCTGGCAAGCAAGCTCATTTACGGTACAGTTTCCCTTAATACCCCTGTGTCTGGACCCAACACAGAGTTATATCAAACTGAGTGGCAGTCAAATGGTAGCAATGGCCTCAGGGACCTTTGATGGTGCCGGTGCATCAAAGAGATAAATCCTGGGTAACGCCACCTGCGATCTAAGGTCTTCACGATCTAAGATTTTCCGATATGCTACCGAATAGCTGTGTGAAGTTGGCCCCCCGAATTGCGAATTTCAGATTTGTACTGGGGGAATCGATTGACCATTTTTTGACCATTATTGACCACCATTAACTTTCGTTTGACCACCCGCCATTTTCGAGAAACAATCAAAACAACTTTGGGGGGCCAACTTCACGCTAGCCCCCCGAGTTTGATATTTCGATAATTTTAAATCGGAAAAGGATTGACCACATTTTGACCATTATTGACCACCAAAATATGTCGTTTGACCACGCTCCAATTTTACAAAAAAAAAAAAATTTAATGTATTAGTCACCTGCGAAAGAATTCGAAATGCATCGAGCAGTTTCTCCAAAATTTTAAGCGCCGTTCTCTAACATTTTTTATAATTAACTTGAATGTCTCCTTTGAAATTGTTTAAAATTTTTTGACGCGTTTTCAGAGGTGGTCAAACGTCAAATTACGTTTCTAACGCCTTTGCGAAGGTGGTCAAACGTTTTCAGCGTTTGACCACTCGTCATTATCAAATTTCACTAGAACAACCGCGAAAAATGATCTAACTTCGTGATGCGTCTCTTTTGAAATTGTAAAAAAATTTTTTTACGCATTTTGAGAGGTGGTCAAACGTCAAATTACGTTTCTAAAGGCTTTGCGAAGGTGGTCAAACGTTTTCAGCCAATGACCACTTGTCATTATCAAATTTCAAATTTCAATATTCAATTTTTTGTTTACTCTTTGCAATGATAGTATTATCTATTAATATAATATTGATTTATTTTTCTATCAATATAATTAGTATTTATTCATAGTAAAAGGTAGTTAGGGATTGGCTAGTTTGTTGCGAGTAAATGGCCACTTCACGACGAGGCACTCGTAAGTTTCTGGCTAAACAAACTTTACTACTTAAACTTATCTACGGCCTTTGTAGTTTCGGAGACCAGAAAAAAAATTTCAAATTGGATATGTTTTATTTTCGTACGTTAATATCGATACCAACAAATTTCTCTTGGCCATATGTTATCAAATTGGGATAAATAAGGCAGTTTCGGAATTTAATAGAAATCGGAAGACAAATAGCCAAACTTGTTATAAATTTTGATCATAATTTCGTTATTTGTTACCTTAAAACCTCACTATACCGAATTTTATTGGGATCGGAAAACAATTGGCAGACTCGTTCCCGATATCGGCGCGGCCATTTTTAATTAAAAAAGTTTAAAACCTCCAGAATACAATAATTGACTAAATTCGTCCGCCGTACTAGACTCGCCTTTTGGAAATTATAAGTTTTGATCATAAATTCGCTATTCGCTACTATACCGTTTTTCATTAGAATCAGGTCTACTCCGGTTTTCTAAGTCGCCGTGTGTCGTTTAAAGAGACCAATCAGAGAGGGCCACCTCTTTTACATATCAACACCTCTAACACGAATTACGGTCGTTTTGAACCTGTAAATCGCTTGCATATAAACGTGAATAAAAATATTAATGTCTTTAGCGAGAGCATTAGTAAAGATGTCCTTAAAAAAAGTCTTTTTGATTTCACGTGACTACTTATGTGGTTTGCATTTAATGTTTTTTTTTGTTTATTTGTTTTTCGTTTTCCATTTTTATTTGAATTTTATTTGTTACTTTTATGTTTGCATGCCTCAGCTGAGCCCACGTGACGGTGGTAAATGTTTCTCAGCCTACCTGAGAAGTGCGCCTTACGCTTCTGCGTTAGAAGGGTTAACTATATTATTATATATTATTATTATTATAGAATACAATCGGCGATTTGTAGAAAGTTTTCAACAAAGCTGTCCATAACAGCGCCACCTAGAAGTGGCTTTAGAAAGTAATAGAATAACCTATTTTTTAAGTTTTATTGTAAATAACACATGGTTAAAATTTCATTAAGATCGGTTGCACGGTGTAGGAGCGTGTTCGGAACATATTTTGCACTGCACCCAACATTAAAATATTTGAAATTAATCCAAATCTTCAAAATTAAACATAACCAACTATTCTAATAAAAGTCTGAGACATTAGGTTCAGAATGCAAGTTTTCATTGGAAGCGGAACAAAATTTGCAAATTCGATGGCAATATTGGCGTGGCCTTTTTAAATTCATAAGTTTTGACCACAAATTTGTTATTTGCGACGTTAAAAACCTTTAAGTCGTCCGCCATATTGGCCCCGACATTTTGAATTCATAACTTCTGACCCTAAATTCGTTATTTGCTACCTTAAGAAATCCCGGATACCGATTTTCATTAGAATCGGAAAACAATTTGCAAATTTGTCGGCCATATTGGGGCAGCCATTTTGAATCTATAAGTTTTGACCACAAATTCGATATTTGCGACCTGAAAACCCTCTATATACCCACTTTCATTGGAATCGGAATAAAATTGGCAAATTCAACCATATTTCTGTGGCCATTTTTAATTTTGATCATATTTCGACGGCCATTTTGAATTTCGAAAATTGGTCTTCGAGGTGCTTCATGGGAGACCCCACGGACCTTTATGCAGAAATGCAAAGGTCTGCGATGATTTTCAACGAAGCTCTCCATGCAGCGCCATCTAGGAGTGTCTTTAGAAAGTAATAGAATAGCGTATGTTCTAAGTTTTATTGTCAATAGAACTTGGTTTAAAATTCATCAACATCGGTTTTACGGTATAGGAGCCTATTGCGAACATACATATACATACATAAGGTGGCTCTCAAAATTATTGGCACACCCAAGGGGGTCTACAACAAAGGAAGATATTAAAAAATCAGACTGTGTTATAATTCGATAATGACGAGCGGTCAAACGTTTAAAACGTTTGACCACCTTCGCAAAGGCGTTAGAAACGTAATTTGACGTTTGACCACCCCTCAAAATGCGTAAATTTTTTTTTTTACAATTTCAAAAGAGACGCATCACGAAGTTACATCATTTTTCGCAGTTGTTCTAGTGAAATTTGATAATGACGAGTGGTCAAACGCTGAAAACGTTTGACCACCTTCGCAAAGGCGTTAGAAACGTAATTTGACGTTTGACCACCTCTCAAAATGCGTAAAAATTTTTTTTACAATTTCAAAAGAGACGCATCACGAAGTTAGATCATTTTTCGCGGTTGTGCTAGTGAAATTTGATAATGACGAGTGGTCAAACGCTGAAAACGTTTGACCACCTTCGCAAAGGCGTTAGAAACGTAATTTGACGTTTGACCACCTCTCAAAATGCGTAAATTTTTTTTTTACAATTTCAAAAGAGACGCATCACGAAGTTAGATCATTTTTCGCGGTTGTTCTAGTGAAATTTGATAATGACGAGTGGTCAAACGCTGAAAACGTTTCACCACCTTCGCAAAGGCGTTAGAAACGTAATTTGATGTTTGACCACCTCTCAAAATGCGTAAATTTTTTTTTTTACAATTTCAAAAGAGACGCATCACGCAGTTAGATCATTTTTCGCGGTTGTTCTAGTGAAATTTGATAATGACGAGTGGTCAAACGCTGAAAACGTTTCACCACCTTCGCAAAGGCATTAGAAACGTAATTTGACGTTTGACCACCTCTCAAAATGCGTAAATTTTTTTTACAATTTCAAAAGAGACGCATCACGAAGTTAGATCATTGTTCGCGGTTGTTCTAGTGAAATTTGATAATGACGAGTGGTCAAACGCTGAAAACGTTTCACCACCTTCGCAAAGGCGTTAGAAACGTAATTTGACATTTGACCACCTCTCAAAATGCGTAAAAAATTTTTTTACAATTTCAAAAGAGACGCATCACGAAGTTAGATCATTTTTCGCGGTTGTTCTAGTGAAATTTGATAATGACGAGTGGTCAAACGCTGAAAACGTTTGGCCACCTTCGCAAAGGCGTTAGAAACGTAATTTGACGTTTGACCACCTCTGAAAACGCGTCAAAAAAAAATTTAAACAATTTCAAATGAGACATTCAAGTTAATTATACAAAATGTTAGAGAACGGCGCTTAAAATTTTGGAGAAACTGCTCGTTGCATTTCGAATTCTTTCGCAGGTGACTAATACATTAAAATTTTTTTTTTTTTGTAAAATTGGAGCGTGGTCAAACGACATATTTTGGTGGTCAATAATGGTCAAAAAGTGGTCAATCCTTTTCCGATTTAAAATTATCGAAATATCAAACTCGGGGGGCTAGCGTGAAGTTAGCCCCCCAAAGTTGTTTTGATTGTTTCTCGAAAATGGCGGGTGGTCAAACGAAAGTTAATGGTGGTCAATAATGGTCAAAGAATGGTCAATCGATTCCCCCAGTACAAATTTGAAATTCGCAATTCGGGGGGCCAACTTCACACAGCTCTACCGAATCCTACCTCAACCTCCACGAAGATGTAGATTTTACATCGGGTGTCCCCTGGATGCTCTTGTCTACACAAGAGTAACAGACTGAGGAGGGTGAAAGGCGAGTGCTTCGCCCCTCAAAACGAAGCAAATACCGGACTGGTCCTCCAGCTTGGGGGTTGGGCGGCAGGCTGGCAACCTTCCACCTTAAAAACCTACCCGTCACGAATCCTCAAGGCAGGCTTCGGACAGGACGGACTCAACGGCAACGACTCAGGCAACGGAATATGGAATTCGATTTTGGAACACGGAACGTCAGGACGCTCAATAGAACGGGCGCTCTGCGTTCGCTTTTATTACTTCTAAAAAAATATAACATAAAGATCACAGCCCTTCAAGAAACAAAATGGACCCACAGTGGTATAATGGATCTAAAAACCCACACGGTACTCTCCAGCGGATCATCAAATGGAAGAAGAGAGTTCGGAGTAGCATTCATCATAGAGAAGGATATGAAATCTCTGATTCTGGACTTCAAACCAGTCAGCAATAGAATATGCACACTTCGCATTAAAACAAGGTTACATAACATTAGTCTTATAAACGTCCACGCGCCCACAGAAGAGAAAACGGAGCTCTTGGTAGGCTAACAAACACCATCAGGTTAATACCGTCAAACGATATTAAAATGGTGCTTGGAGATATGAATGCCAAAGTAGGAAAGGAAGAGGAGTTCCTGGGAGTCATAGGAAAGCATAGCCTACACAACGTTACCAATGACAATGGTAGCCGATTGATCGATTTCTCAAGCTCAAACGCAATGCTAGTAAGCTCAACAGTGTTCCCCCACAAAGATATACATAAGATGACGTGGCAGTCACCAGACGGAGTAACTAATAGTCAAATTGACCACGTCCTAATTGAAAGAAGAGGGGCCACGAGTATACTGGACGTAAGAACAATGAGAGGAGCGTGCTGTGGCTCGGACCACTATCTAGTCAAAGTGAAATTGAGAACCCGGGGCTGGGCCCCCAGACAGACTAGAATTGATTGGTTTGACCAAGACTGTAGAACCGCAATTGAAGAAAGAAACCAGAGCCACCGAGAGTACATCGCAAGGCCAACAAGAGCAAGGATGGAAGTCTTCAAGGAAAAAAGAAAAATCGCAGACAAGCTGTGCAGAAAGAAGAAGAGGGAATATCTAAATAGGAAAATCTTACAGATACAGGAAGACTTCAATGAAGGGAGAATTAGACAAGCGTACAAATGAATTCGCCAGTTCACCAATAAGTTCCAGCCAAGAACGGACATCTGCAAGGACATAGATGGGAACTTGTTGGCAGATCCTGATAGGATAAAGGAAAGGTGGAGAGTATTTTCAGAACCTATTGAATCCTATCTCCATATCAAACGAGAATGCAGAGACAGAGGCATCTGAAATTCCCCAAGATAACATCTCAATAGATCCACCAACACTGGATGATGTGTTGGAAGCTGTAAAAAGGCAGAGCAGCAACAAATCGCCTGGAATAGCAGCTGAGCTGCTAAAGGAAGGAGGACCCCAACTATTAGGAACCTTACACGAACTCATATGCACCATCTGGGAGGAAGAAGTTATACCAGAGGACTGGAAGAAAGCGATTATATGTCCAATATACAAGAAAGGAGATAAATTAAGCTGCAAAAACTACAGAGGCATCTCACTCCTCAGCACCAGCTACAAAATCTTCACAATCCTTGTGAAACAAAAACTGGAACCTATAGCGGAAAGCCTTATAGGAGAATATCAAGCTGATTTTAGGACAAACAGGTCAACATCGGACCAACTGCTGACCTTAAGGCAAATTCTGGAGAAAACCTGGGAAAGGAATGTGATGTATACCAGATATTTGTCGACTTTCAACAGGCATATGACTCAATAAACAGAGAGAGGCTATACGAGATCTTATCGGAAATAGGAGTCCCCTCAAAGTGGGTACAACTAATCAAATGCGCCACAAATAGCTCACTGGCGAAAGTGGGATCCAAAATGTTGTAACAGAGGAGTTCGAAGTACGTCAAGGGCTCAGACAAGGAGATGGACTGGCCCCCATGCTTTTCAACCTGGCCCTAGAATGGGTGATAAGGAAAACGTCAGTCCAGCGAAGTGCATCAATAGCTACCCAGTCGGTACAATTACTTGGATATGCGGATGACGTAAACATCGTGGGAAGGTCCTTTTTGGCAGCAAAAGAAGTCTATGTCGAATTAAAAGAGGCGGCAAAGGACATAGGCCTGAAGATTAACGAAGAAAAAACGAAGGTGATGCAACAATCCAGAGCAGGACGATTTAGAATGGGAAGAAATATAACCATCGACGAACATAACCTAGAAGTAGTCGATAAAACAGTCTACCTTGGGTCGACTATTACAAAAAGAAACGAAGAAAAAGAAGAAATAACCAGACGAATACTTCTGGTTAATAGAGCCAAAGACAAATCCTGCACTCAAGATTTGTGCACAGAAAAACGAAACTCTCACTCTACAAAACAGTAATACGACCAGTCCTGTGTTATGGTAGCGAGACTAGGACTATGACCCAGGACATAGAGGAACGAGTCAACAGGTTTGAGAGGAAAATTCTCAGATGCATAATAGGCCCAATCAGAGAGGATGGAATATGGCGAAGAAGATACAACAACGAGTTGTATGAAATTTTTGACGACCCACAACTCTCAACTTTAATAAAAATAAACAGACTGAGATTAGCCGGCCATGTGATCAGGATAGAGGAAAATCGTATCCCAAAACGGCTTATGGCATCAGAAATTTCGGGAAGTAGGCCAGTAGGTACACCCAGAAGAAGAGGGATAGACTCTGTGCCGGCTGACGCAGAGTCAATGCTCAACATCCGGAACTGGAGACATGCTGCAAGGGACCGTCAAACTTGGAGAAATGCCCTAGAGGAGGCCAAGGCTCGATTTGGGCTGTAGCGCCATTGGATGGATGGAGTGGCAGTCTCACACAGAGACCTGCGGTAGTTCAGAACAGTCGTGAATGTTGTGACGACAGATATGCCATTTATCTTCAGCCATTCGAATTCGAGAGCCTCCCAGGTCGCAGTGACTTTCGCATGGAAGACGCTGCATGGTCGGGTAGACGAAGAGAGGTGTTTATATTCAATGCCTCGGAAAAAATCCAGAGCCTACGCTGTTACATAATGACTCAGTCGGGATAACCCCATCTGTCCAGTCATCTCTGGCCGGAATGATGGTATTGTATCCTATCCCCAAGGTCCACGTAGGTGTAGTGTAATCTAGGTTGTCCGCAGCGGTGGCTGGCGAACCTCCCGAGGATGGATATCCTTGCGGCTGTCCAGGCTGCCATTTGCTCGGCATGTATGTTCAAAGAAGTAAGATGTAATAAGACATCCAGCGCAGCTTTTGGGGTGCTTCTTGTTGCACCCCTAATACACAGCTCAGCTGTTCTTTGGACCCTTTCCAGTATCTTACATTAAGTAATCTTCTGTAATGCAGTCCACCATACCAATATACCATGCATAAGTATAGGTCTGATTACGGCTGTATACAGCCAGTGGACGATGCGGGGTTTATGGCCCCAAGTGATTCCGATCGTTCTCTGGCATAAGAAGAGAGCTGTTCTAGTCTTTAGAAGATTCGGCCTCCACGTTAGTTTCCTATGAGACCCAGAAATGTTGCATAAGGAAGTTGCAGTGTTTTATTTCAGAGTCTTAAAAAGGAAAATTAGGAAGTCTATACTTCCTTGTAAAGAGCGCTAATTCAGTTTTGGCTGGGTTAACACCTAAACCCTTTGTGGTAGCCCAATTAGCAAGAGTGTCCAATGCTCGTTGCATTATATCTCTTGTTGTTGAGATGTACTTGCGGGTTATCACCAGCACAATATCATCAGCATAGACCACCGTGGTGCACCCCGACTAGCTTAGAGTTATTAGCACTTCATTGACTGTAAAATTCCAAAGGAGCGGCGATAGGACCCCACCTTGCGGTGTGGCTCTTTTAACCCGTCTGACTTCTTTCGAAGCCGCAGACCATATTGTTTGACCCTGCAAATCAACAGGCTTTGCTTAATATGAAGTCTTTCTAGAATCTTGAGGAGAAAGGATGTGAGACATATACATAGGTCTCAAGTTGGATTGTCGTAGGAGATTTTACCGGTGATTTCGGAATGAAAGACACCTTCGCTACTCTCCAGGAAATTGGGATGTAACTTAGACGAAAGGACTACTATAGATGGTTGCAAGAATGGAACTCCTTACAATGGTTGCCAGTTCAAAATTAGGCCACTTACTTTCTGAATTTTAATAGGATAAATTCCGTCGGGCTCAGGTGTTTTATAAGGCTGAAAGCCTTCTATGGCCCATAGCAGTAAATCCTTGTTCATCAGTTTGTCAATAGCTCGTAAATTATATTCACTAGTTGGAGTCCCAAAACCTGTTTCTGCGGATGCAGCAAAAGATGTTGAGCCAGGAAAGTGAGTATCGAGCAGGAGTTTCAGTGACAGCTAACTACTTGTGGTCTATGTGGGAGTTATTAATATCATCTGAAATATGCAATAAATCGTCATAATCAGATTCGCCCAAGTTTGGAGATATGCAGAACGTGCCGATAACGAAATGTCTGTCACCCGACTTTCGCGGAATCAATTTTAAGCTATGTTAAAAGCCTTAACTTGGGAAGTATTTATCCATAGGTCGCAGTGTCCGTTACGACGACCCCTCCAAAAAATGTATCAATGAAACTATAAAATTGTTTACCTTTGGTAATGAAGTTATAAAAGCATGAATGTTGGCTCTCTTTGCTGCTTCTATTACTTCGCCTAGAGGGACAATTCTTGTGTTGTCACCATAAGCTATATTTTCTGCTATAGTACGAGCAAAAAGATATGGATCTTGAGGAACCAGACCAATATTTCCTCTAAGAGTAGATAGTGAAACATCGCGAATATCTGTATCATTTACCAAAATTGCGCCTTTTTCAAGATCATAAAATCTCAACAACAGCTGTATACAAGTTGATTTTCCACATCCAGCTGGACCAACTATAGCCACTGTTTGTCCCTGGTCAATAGAAAGGGATAATTCTCGTAAAATTGGAATAGAACGTGTTGCATAAGAAAAGTTTGCTTCCTCGTAGCTAATACCACCGGCTGCATCTAGTACTAGATCGGTCATTGACCCTGGCGGATCTTTTACTTTTGAATTTCGTTTCATCATTCCAATCATTCTCGTGGCAGCTGTGAAGCCCTTTTGTATGTTTGGTGCAAACGCGAATGCATTCGCAATGGCAATTGACCCCATTATTAATGCTTGTGAAACTCTGAAAATATTATTTATTAGAAGCATGGGTAAATATAAATTGAATTTATTACTTAAAAACCTGAGCATAATACAATCCATGATTTATTACCAAATGACCACCATAAAGCACGCATGCAGAAAAGGCAAAAAACATAAGAGATCTTCCGATTGCAAAAGCCAAGCCCCGGCAATGTGTAGATCTTCGGGCTTTCTGAGAAAATAGATATGCACCGTAAATTGCTAAAATATTGCGTTCAACTTACAATGACTGAAGGCCTCAATAACTCCACATATTTATTATAAAACATTTTTTCCTTAGTAAGACTGGCTACAGTTTCTATATTCGATAATACCTCAAATGCAAGCTATAATGAAATTCAGATGTAGCTGAAGCTGTCAATGTAATTTTTTAACGCAAACCTGTGAACTAGCCTCCAATGCAGCTGTCGTACTCAAATACTCTTCGATCACTACTTTCTGGTGCACGAATGCTGAAATAAGAAGCAATGGTGCAAAAACTAGTGCAATGACACCAAGTCTCCATTCGTAATACATAGCCAGACAAATGCAAAGTATCATGGTGGAAAATGTTTGCAAAATTGTACCACAGTGCTGACCAGTGGCCTACAAAGTAAATGAAATTTAATTAACATAGAAATTTTACTAATAATTAAAAATATATAGCACTAGCTAATAAATTCTCTTTTGGTCTACGCAAGCACCTGAAGTCCACAAGCATATCAAGGAAAACAAAATTGAAACTTTAGAAAACACTAATAAGGCCACCTTGCTCGGAAATGTAGACATTGAAGAACGCACACGAAGCAGTGGTAGGAAGATTTGAAAGCAGAATGCTTCGTTTGATTTACAAGGAATTCAGATAGACGGCATTTGGAGGAAAAGATATAATTCAGAGTAGTGATGAGCAGGACTGGTCTTGCACCTTTAAAAAGACCAAACAAGACCAAGACAAGACAGGACAAGGACAAGTAAAGACTGCAAGATCAAGATAGCAAGGCCTTTTGCTCATCACTAAGTGGCAAAAGTTTTCCAGTAATGAGCAAAAAGTCTTGTCTTGAACATTTAGCAGGACAAAGATAAGACTGCAAGACTTTTTGCAAGAATTTTTGCAAGACTTTTAGCAAGACTTTTTCGAAGGCTTTTTTCTCATCACTGCAAGACTTTAGGCATTTAGTGAGGTCTTGCTATCTTGATCTTGTAGTCTCATTTGTCCTGTCTTGTCTTGTTCTTGTTTTGGTCTTGCTAAATGTACAATAAAAGGAAGAACTGCAAGAAAAGTCTTGCTCATCACTAATTCATGGTTGTATCAAATCAGCAAAATTCCAAATATTGTCAAATTGATCAATATAAACAGACTAGGATGGATTGGTCATTTCAAACGGAGTACGGAACGGAATCCGGCAAAGATAGTGTTGCGAAAAGTACCGTCAGGAAAGGAGGTCGCCCTAAGAAAAGATTTACAGTAGACGTCGAGGAAGACATACGACAGTTAGGAATACGAAACTAGAAAAGACATGCTCTGCAGTTTCGGGAGCTGCCAGCAGAACCGACAGCTAAAATCAGCTAGCCCTATTCTGCTTAGATTATAGATTTCTGTATGTTAAGCATTTAGAAAATAAGGAACATCAAGGAACTTTTTAAAGGTTTTATTTAGCTTTACCTCGTATATTTGTTTGTTTCTTTGGTTCAGATCTGGCAACAGCTTTTTCAACTACTTCTCCTTAACCGATTCCTTTGAAACTTTGCACACACAATGAGTTCCTGTGACAATGCAATCTGACAATTATGTAAAAAAATGGCGCGAATTTTGCAATTAGGTTCCGATTCCATTGAAGATCGGCGTCGGGGGTTTTTAGACCCACAAATGACGATTCAAAATGCGGCGCCAATATGGCGGATGAATTTTGCAAATGTGTTCTGAATACATTGAAAATTGGTATCGGGGAGTTATAAGGTCACAAATGACCATTCTGTGGTAAAAATTAAAAGAAATCTGTTGTCAAAATTAGAAAATTTAAAATGGCGCTGGCAATATGTTATGCATAACTATGTCATCAGTTCACCCGAATTTTGTTAACATTATGACTAAGCTAACACTAAAAGAAATACAATAATGATCAGGTTATTTCATTGGAATAAATTTTGATGTAAATGCACCCAAGTTAAGGTTTCGGTATTGTCCCGAGAATTGTGTGGCGCTAGGGTGGGTAAAAATGATACGTCAACAAGACAGGTGGTTTACCACAAGAACTTGAATTGCCGAGTGCCGACATACTTTTTTCTTCTTTGCGATCGATCCTTTAATCACTCATGGTACATAGGGCGGAAACAGTTGCCCTCCAGCGGATTTTGTTTTGCGCGACAGCTCTCGGCTCTGACAAGGATCTCCCAGTTGTTGCGGGCTCTGCTAGTAGGGTCCTCCTCCACGTTGTTCTAGGTCTTCCGACTCGACGGGATCCTTGCGGATTCCAGTCAAGGGCCTGTTTGGCTAGATTTTCGTTTTCGCGTCGCAAGGTGTGGTCAACCCAATTCCAATTCCTTCGTCTGATTTGGTCGTCTATCCTTTCTTGGCCGGCACGGCGCCATAGTTCTTCATTAGGAATTCTATCTTGCCAGCGGATTTTTAGGATACGAAGTAGGCATTTGTTATGAATACTTGTAGGCGCCCTGTGAAAATTTGAATGACTTTCCATGTTCCGCAACCGTATAAAAGAACTGCCTTAACGCTGGAGTTGAACAGCCGCAATTTGGTGTTAGTTGAGATCTCCGTGCTTTATTTATTGTGGAACTGACATCTTCTTCTGCCCCGCCAATTTCGGTAATAATGCTATTCAGCGCTGTCCGTTCAATTGTGTTTGCATTTATCCGCATTTCTTTAGTTTTAGTTGGATTTAGCCTTAAGTCTGCTGGACTGCTGCCGACATACCATCTATTCAAATTGATTACGGCGTACACGTTATCCATCCATCCTAAAGCCATACAATTTCCAGCAAAGTTTAATTATGGAACGGCCGAGAAGAATGTTGCCAACAATTTTGTCATGGGCCACCAGTGTCCATATAATGCAGGGTAGTACTTATGACTATGCTGTAGTGTATTTGGGCTAAAAACTTTTTGAGGAAGGTCAAGCGTATGTAGCATTGAGTCGCGAAAGGGCTTTGGAAGGGCTATGTATTGATAAGTTTGATTGTCGGAAATTAACAGGTAAGAAACCGTGCAATAAATCACAAGGGTATCATAAAAAACAAGTACTTACTGTTCGTAAACTTAATATGAAATAATTTAATTTACCGATTGAACTGCTGCTGCTTCATTAGATAATCGAGCGCAAAGTGTTCCAGTTCCTTTTGTCTGAAACCAGGCAATTTCTTGTCTCAACATAGCTGTAAAAACCATTCCTCGAAGTCGATCCGTCAATTTTGCACCAGACATACCAAAGCAGAAGACCTGAAAAATTCGATATTAAAATCTACGAAATAATTTCACATATTTCTTTTGACACCTGAATAAATGTAGCAGACCCAATTGCGAATCCAGCAATTAAAAAGTAGAGGCAGTAAAGATTTGTTTCAGCTTCAATCTGTTGAGTATCGGGAGATGATAGCGATCCCATTACACTTCCAAATAGGACACCATAAATTGGCATCGACAATCCCATTATTGAAGCCGCAATACATCCAACCAGAAGAAAATGCCATTCGGGTGAGTTCATTTTCATTAGTCGCAAAAAAGAGACTACTGGTCGGTTCCACTTTTGATCCTCAGATGCCTGAAATAATAGAGAGACAATGATGGTATTATTGAGGTGAAACAGTGAGGTATTATGTGGTGAAAAAACTACTGGTGTTCGTGGGACCACACGTTGGAAGTGAAAACTTCTGTGGCCAGTCCAGTCGGTATTTCCAAATCAATCTTAGGAGGATGATGGTCAATAAATTTAGTCTAAGAACGTACCCGATTAAAAATAATTTCATGGTTAATTTCCTTACTAGCACGCACGCGTCCGCAGCTAGCACGCATAGCGAACAAACAGGCACGCCACAAAAGTACGTACTCTCCCGCCACAGGCACGCACGCTCCCGCCACAGGGATACACGCTCCCGCCACTGGCACGAAAATCTAAAAATTTGTTCGCTAGAGGGATGCACTCTCCCGCCACAGGTATCCACTCTCCTGCCACACGCACGAAAATCTCAAAATGTGCCTGATGACGACTTTACATACATATATAATACTCTTCTCCATCTTTTTTAAGAGGCGTAGAATTTTTATTCTAGGAAAAAAAATTTTTTTCTTTCATTTTAAATTTGAGTTTCGTGCGTACCAGCTGCATGCTAGCTGCGGGCTAGTGTTATTTTCACTCAGGCGTGCATGCTAGCTGCGGGCGCCGTGCGGGCTAGTGCATGCCAGCTGCGTGCTAGCTGCGGGCGAATTTCATTTTTAATCGGGTACTTGATATTGCAATAACATAAGAAAAACAGCAGCGCAATAATAATAATAAATTTATTGGAAAAGTACACAACAGCATACATCTTTTAGAGTAGGTACTACATTATCAAACAGGCAATCTGACTAAAATAAATATAGTGAGTGGGATACAGACGACAGGGTAATAGATATAGAAGTAGACATGAAAATAAGCGGATAGAAAAACTAAGAAGAAGAAGAAGAGAAACAAGAAAGAAAAAGAGACGCTTGCCTTCTGAAAAACAAGGCTGAGCTCATTTTAGCATTTTCAAAAGTAAAGCTTATACACAGGCTCTGTCCGTCTGTCTGTCCGTCTGTGACCTTCTTTCATCTCTGAAAGTACTGTCGCTACAGACTTGGGCCATATTTCAAATTGTAGCTCTTGATCAAGAGAACTCAAACTGAGAAAATGGTCTGGAAATTCCAACCGGAAGTATATTTAACGACAAAAAAAAAAGATTTCTAATAAAGTACATATATTGGTAGCCTAGAGCTAAGGCGCTGGAATCCTATCCTGGGGAATTAAGTTCAATCCTCGGCCGCGCAATGGTGTTTTGAATCTATCACTAAATTATGTATATTATTTAATAATGATACTCAGGAGAACATAAACATTAACTTAATTAAAAGTGAAAAATATCATTTGCTTGATTTTTTATGATCATCCAGTCTGAAGTGTTATTCAACAGAAAGAATACTATGGAAAAGCGTAACTAGCGGCTAGTCTCTAGGCACAACATCCCATTAGTTTGAATCAGACTGGGAAGATTATTCCAAAGACGAAACGAATGCACATAGAAGGAACTTCTTCTTCTTTAAGCTCCTTTAATCCCTCATGGGACATAGGGCGGAAACAGTGGCCCTCCAGCGGACTCTGTTTTGCGCGACAGCTCTTAGCTCCGACCAGGATCTCCCAGTTGTTGCGGCTTCTTCTAGTAGGGTTCTCCTCCAAGTTGTTCTAGGTCTTCCTACTCGACGGGAACCTTGCGGATTCCAGTCAAGGGCCTGTTTGGCTAGATTTTCGTTTTCGCGTCGCAAGGTGTGGCCAACCCAATTCCATTTCCTTCGCCTGATTTGGTCGTCTATCCTTTCTTGGCCGGCTCGGCGTCATAGTTCTTCGTTTGAAATTCTATCTTGCCAGCGGATTTTTAGGATACGACGCAGGCATCTGTTGATGAAGACTTGTAGGCGCCCTGTGATGAATTGGGTGACTTTCCATGTTTCGCAACCGTACAAAAGAACTGCCTTAACGTTGGAGTTGAACAGCCGCAATTTGGTGTTAGTTGAGATCTCCGTTGATCTCCAAATGCGGAACAGGCATGCATATGCGCCTCGTGCTTTATTTATTCTGGAACTGATGTCTTCTTCTGCCCCACCATTTTCGGTAATAATGCTACCGAGGTAGCAGAATTTATTTACCAGTTCCACGTCACGGTTATTCAGCGCAGTCCGTTCAATTTTGTTTGCATTTATACGCATTTCTTTAGTTTTAGTCGGATTTAGCCTTAAGCCTGCTGGACTTTCTGTTGCCAAATTGTTTAACATGTTTTTGAGGTCCTGGTGTCTGTGGGCCAGCAAACAGATATCATCTGCTTAGTCGAGATCCTTAAGGCGGTCTACCAAACCCCATTGTATGCCGCCTGTTCTATTATCTAGAACGCCGCCAGGATGTCATTTATTACTATAAGAAATAGTAATGGCGAAAGTAGGCATCCTTGTCATACTCCTGAGCTCACCTCAAAGCTGTCGGATAATTTTCCATTATGGAAAACTCTGCATTTGGAATTTTTATATAGGGCTTTTATCAATTCTATTATTTTATCAGGCAGTCCACGTCGCCGTAGTGCCTGCCATATAAAGCTCCTATTGACCGAGTCGAACGCTTTCTCATAATCTACGAAAGCAAGGTAAAGGGGGGATAGGAATTCAGTAGACTGCTCCACTATTATTCTCAAGGTGTTAATATGATCAATACAGTAGCGGCCCTTCCTGAATCCGGCCTGCTGCCTCCTAAGCGTTCGGTCTACTGCCTCACTTATCCTAAATAGTAAAACATGGGGCAAAATTTTGCGCACTGTAGATAGTAAACAAATGCCTCTCCAGTTGTCGCATATTGTTAGGTCCCCCTTTTTTGGTATTTTGACTATGATACCTTCCGTCCAATCCTCCGGAAAGGTACAGGTGTTCCATGCTATATCTAGGATTGGCTGAAGCTGAACCAGCTATGAGGCTTGAGTCGGCTTTCAACAATTCTGACGGGATGCCATCTTTCCCAGCTGCTTTACCATTAGCCATCGCATGAATTGCGGTTACTATTTCCGTCTTGGATGGGGCCCGGGTGGTGATTCTTATTGGCTGTGCATTGTTGTTGTTTTCCTAAGGTTCCTGTGTAAGTGTACCAGTAATCTCTCCATCTTTGGAGTTGCTCCTCGTCGCTGCACAGCAGCCTTCCATCCGCACTCTTAACGGCATGCTTTTTAGTAGAGTGCTTTCCCCAGAGCTGTTTAGTGACTTGGTACAGCACCTTACTGTTGCCTGTGTTTGCCGCGTTTTCCGCTTTTTCTGCGAGCTCATTTATCTGCTGCCTTTTATCACGCCGGACACTTCTCTTAACCTCCCGATGTAATTGGGAGTATTCCCGTTCTAGTTGGTGACGTCTTTCCGGGTCGTTTGTAGAGTTTACGTTATTTTTTAGGGCCCTTCTGCGTTCTATTTTTTGCCAAGTTGTGTCCGAGATCCAGTGTTGCTGGTTTCTTTGGACATAACCGATTCTCGTTTCCGCAGCCGTCAATATCGCGCCCTTTGTCGTACTCCACAATTTTTCATTATTTGTGCCGTCAGAAACGGTTTGCTGGTTTAATAATTCTTGTAGGTTTCCAGCAAACTCCCGCTTTTTAACGCTCTCCCGCAGAAGGTCTACGTTAAACCGTCTACGGGTTCTAGCATCATGTTGCACGTTTCTGATTGCGGCGATTTTAAGGCGAATAGTTGCTACAACCAAATGGTGGTCGCTTCCAGTATCCGCTCCCCTGAAACTCCTGACATCCTCAAGAATAGTTCTCCATCTGCGGCTGACGGCCACGTGATCTATCTGATTTCTCGTTCTACCATCGGGCGATACCCAGGTCTCTTGTGTATCATCTTGTGACAAAAGTAAGTTCCACCTACCATGAGTTGGTGTGAACTACAAAAGTCAACGAAAAGCTCACCATTGTTATTGGTAACTTGGCTTAGGCCTTGGTTTCCAATTGTGTGTTCAAGGCCGGTGTTGTCACGGCCGATCTGTGCGTTTAAGTCACCCATTAAAACAATGATGTCTCTCCTTGGAATAGAGCGAAAAACCTCATTCAGCCGCAAATAGAACTCGTCCTTGATTTCATCTTCTGCGTCTTCAGTTGGAGCATAGCATTGGACTACCGTAGTACTTCTTAGTCTGGTACGCAGGCGCACGGTAATAATCCTCTCAGAAGCTGGTGACCAGCTAATAAGGCTGGACCTGGCTTCTTTGGTGAGTATTACGCCAACGCCACTTCTACGGCTTTCAGTTTCGTTTCTACCAGAATATAAGAAGGACTCACCGTTTGGGCAGATATGTTCCTCCGCATCGGGCCATCTGGTCTCGCTAAGTCCCATGATCTTGATTTTATATCGATTCATCTCGTTGAGGACTTCATCCAGCCGTCCCTCAGCAAGCAGTGTTCTCACATTCCATGATCCGATTCGTGTCCTTGTTCGAAAAGCAAAGGTCGTCGTCGTTTTGTCCATCCGGTTCCGAGGCATTGTTTGCCGATTCGTAGCAATGGTGTTTTTTATGAGAGCGGGTTGCTAACCCTCAGCCCAACCGACTTAAAGCTCTGTTTTGTGGCGCAGAGAGCTCGCCATTCGCCCGTCTCCCGTTAGCTCCTTCCGAAGAAGTACCCCAGGGGGCACCGCGGGGAGGTGGGATTAGGACTTGCTAACAGGTCTGCTAGGTGTTCGTCTGCAGTGACTTTTCTCGGGTCTTGACAGAAGTGACAAATCATCTCGGGTCTTGACAGAAGTGACAAGA
Source organism: Thereva unica (assembly GCA_949987705.1). Classification (NCBI taxonomy): domain Eukaryota; kingdom Metazoa; phylum Arthropoda; class Insecta; order Diptera; family Therevidae; genus Thereva; species Thereva unica. The sequence continues at coordinate 51,282,543 of OX465281.1, read as the reverse complement.
CATTTTGTTGAACGTATGGATCGAAGAGGACGGTGCAAGTCGAAAAAACAGTAAAGGCTTTTAGAGAATAAACCTTATTTAAGAGGACTAAAGTCATGGCATGCATGACATCCATAAAACGAAAGAGGTAACAACCTAGCAAGGAATTTTGCACAATCGACATATGATCTGATCTTCGCATGTGAAAAATATATCTTAAGCCAGCGGTTTCCAAACTGGGGGCGTGGCCCCCAAGGGGGGCGATTATAGCTCAAAAGGGGGGCACGGATAATTTTATCTTTTTGACTATTTTGGCTCACTGTTTAATTCCTACTTATATTTTATTGCGTCTTTTTTGAAGTAAAACTTCTTTAGGGACGTTTGCTTAAAAAAATTTACATGAGAGTGAATCAATTTCATTCGTGTAACGCTCTCACACATGAAAAATCGTCAGAACTTTCGTATAACGATGGGAAAAGGGGCGGACGGGCTACAAGAGACGATTACACTCGGGGCTGTGTGTGCAACAGTTAAAATACACTCTGCCTTACTGCATAGATTTTTTGGCATGTTAGCTACGTTGTCGCCCAGACTTTGCTTTATCTCATTATAGGAATACAAATTCACCATTCTGTAGAGGTGAATTATTTCAGATTTTTCTTGTGGTTTGGTCACTGGCCGGGCTTATGCCGCGGACACTTTAGAGGTGACTGACATGTTGGAAGCGGCATATACGAGAAGAATTTTCGGGGGTGGTTTGGGTGCTTAGAATACCAAAAGGGAGTGGTGAATTAAATGTGTGAGGTGCTGTTGTTTAAAATTGGCACCCACTTCCCCTTTGGTGAGATGTGCTGGACCTTTCCCCTTTTTAAATTACAATTTTTTTAACTTGCATAAATCGACGAATCGTTTATGTCAAAACATTACTCTATTGTGAAAATCGTTCCTGATATGTTTTTTGGGTCGCTGATTACGAAAATCGGGGTCCCACAGTCTTAAAATATGCATGTCACCTTTAAATATGCTTAAAAACTCCCTTTTTTAAGGATTTTTGCGATAATTTTTATTAAAATCAAAAACAATCCAATAAAATACATTTTTTGCAAATATTTATATTCAAAAGTGGTTGATTTATAACAAAGCAAATTTTATGATAAGGGATAATAGTAAAGGGCTGAAACTATCCCTACATCGACTGAAAATATAAAGGTTTGTAAAAAATGTTTTTTCAACTTTATGCTTCGAATTCGGTTTAATCAGCCAAAATAAATTATTTTCAACTACGCATAGAAAGAAGAATTTGAAAAAAGGTTGATTGCATATCTTTTTGCTCCCTTTAAAATTAATTGGTTCCCTAAAAGATTGTATGGGACGAAGTAATCAGGTAATTGGCTCCCGTTCGCGTAGGTAAAGCGGCTCGCGTAGGTAAAGCTTCATGTATGTAGTTGGCGGACTGCTTGGTAAAACAATACCTGGGTTTGGAATAGTCTATGCCGATGCGGATGCAATTATTAACGATCATGAATGTAGCGGGAGCGGAGCATGCATAAAGCTGGTGACATATCCAAGCGTACATGCGTTCAATTCGTTGATAAATAATATAGAAGTGTGTGTAACCACACATGCGACCTGACGGAATGTTCCATGAATGGAATGCATGCCACGCAAAGGTCGGACTACTTTTAACTTTTTCTGTAATGCCGCATTCGAAATAGCACACACAAGTATGCACAACAAACACATGCACCTTGCATGCACTCGTTACTTAGATTTTCGGGCTATGTGTGAAAGCCGGGACGGAAAAAACCATGCAATTTTATGAACCTCTGGATGCAATGCATGTACGCTTGCATATGTCACCAGCTTACTTCCATGAGGCGAATGTTTAGATTTTCGTGCCTGTGGCGGTAGTATCCATGCCTGTGGCGGAAGCGTGCATACCCGTGTGGGATGCGCACTTTTATATGCTATACGTACTAGGTGCACCGCGTGTATGCTTTTAAGAAAATTAGCCAATAAAAATTATTTTTACTCGGTTACTTTTAGGTTTTAATGTAAATAGGAATTCATAAATATTTTCAAATAGTATTTGTATCAAGTCCGTCAGTAGATTCGTCATTATTCTTCCTGCATCTGTCGTTGTCCTGAATTTTCTCAAGCGTACTATAGATCCGACAGACTTTCCACTATATCTATTGCATATTACTAGCCGTTGGGCACAAAAGTTTTACTTCTCAAGTGTGGTCTTAAGCACACTCATATTTTTTTATTATACATACATCTCGTCTACTAAAGTCATTCAGTACAATTTTAGCTACCGCTACCGAAAATAATCGTTCAATTGTGAAGATTGTGCGTGCTTATCGTAAAAAATATGGGAGAAATTCGACGCCTTCAGACAGCACAATTCGTAGTTTGGTGAAGAATTTCTTTGAGTATGGGTCTGTAGCCACTCGCCAGCTTCACATTCGACGGCCTCCGCGACACTCCAATAAAGTTGTTGAAGCGGTATAGAGTGTGTGCGGATAATCCAAATGCGTCGAATCGCCGCCAATCTCAGGAGTTAAACGTGAGTGGAACGATTCTAAAGGGGATTATGCAGCACGATCTTCATCTCTTCCCAAACAAAGGAACTTATTAAATGATTGTTGCCAACGGAGAAGCTGCGTCGTTTGTAATATGGAAATGCCTTCGCAAGAATCATAGATGCCGAGCCAGATTTTTGGGACAACATTGTGGTTACGAACGAAACTCGTTTTACACTTCTGGCGGAATCAATAAACAAAACTGTCGACAGAGAATCCACATGTCATTCACGAAGCACCACTGCACGACAAGAAAGTCACTGTTTGGTTTGGGTCGAAGTGTGCTCAAAAACCATCATCGGACCATTTTACTTCAAAGTTCTAGAAACCCTTGACGACGCAGCGCACTGTGCTAGTGCACTTCGTGTGTTCGAAAAGCGTGAAAAAGATATGACGAATCTTTTTTTTTTTTTTTTTCAAAAAGACGGCGCTTCTTGCCACACCGCAGCCGCTACGATGAAATTCTTGCAAAAGTAATGTTTATGCCAGCAAGCCGAAGACTCAAATTGACGAACTCAAAGTTAACATACTAGCCGAAGTAGATGCTATAACGCTATAACGGTCATTTAATATTGATGTTGTATTCATAAACTTATATGAAATAAATGGTAAAAAAATATCCTCAATAAATCTTGCTCATTTGTCAAAATCAGCTAAAAAATGTTGCTATTATTCAATGTTGAAATACCGAAGATCTAGATGGCGCACCCCACCGAGTATGCAAATTTATATATTTTATTGGGGGCCACAAGGGTCTTTTATGTAACAATTTAGAAAGCACGGTCTTAAGCAATCATTAAAAGGTACTTTGAGGCACGGTGAATCTAAGGAAATGTAACAAGGGAACCAAAAAAGAAATGTGATACAATGAGGGATTAACAAGCTTGAGCCGAACAGCGGACGACAGAAAACTACCAAAGCCAAAGCGTACGTAGTGCCCCATAAATCTTGGAAAGCTGAGATTAAGATAATAAATCGAAATGGGTCTTATATTGTTTCTAACTAACTTTTTTTCGTAAACGAATGATTAGACGCGCGCACTAAAAATATAAAAAAAATATAAAAAATTAACAATAGCTAAAAAGGTTTCTTTTGGAAGTTTAGATGAAAAATGCAAAGATATAAAAAATTATGAACTGTAAAATGATTGGAAAATTTAATAAAAAAAAAGGTAAAATACATTTTTAGTTCTAAGTCGGTTCACAAATATAACAAAATATATTTGTCAGAGGTAACCCATGGTCGTTATAAGTAAAAATATCTATGATCTAATATTTATCTAATACCTATGGTAAAAGAAACTTTATTAGTTCATAATGAAAAATACAAAGCGTCCGTAATTCACAACATTGCGTCTTCACCGCGTTTTGATAAGAACTTTGACATAACCAAAAAAAAATATGAGTGTGCTTAAGACCACACTTGAGAAGTAAAACTTTTGTGCCCAACGGCTAGTAATATGCAATAGATATAGTGGAAAGTCTGTCGGATCTATAGTACGCTTGAGAAAATTCAGGACAACGACAGATGCAGGAAGAATAATGACGAATCTACTGACGGACTTGATACAAATACTATTTGAAAATATTTATGAATTCCTATTTACATTAAAACCTAAAAGTAACCGAGTAAAAATAATTTTTATTGGCTAATTTTCTTAAAAGCATACACGCGGTGCACCTAGTACGTATAGCATATAAAAGTGCGCATCCCACACGGGTATGCACGCTTCCGCCACAGGCATGGATACTACCGCCACAGGCACGAAAATCTAAACATTCGCCTCATGGAAGTAAGCTGGTGACATATGCAAGCGTACATGCATTGCATCCAGAGGTTCATAAAATTGCATGGTTTTTTCCGTCCCGGCTTTCACACATAGCCCGAAAATCTAAGTAACGAGTGCATGCAAGGTGCATGTGTTTGTTGTGCATACTTGTGTGTGCTATTTCGAATGCGGCATTACAGAAAAAGTTAAAAGTAGTCCGACCTTTGCGTGGCATGCATTCCATTCATGGAACATTCCGTCAGGTCGCATTTGAATACACACACTTCTATATTATTTATCAACGAATTGAACGCATGTACGCTTGGATATGTCACCAGCTGTATGCATGCTCCGCTCCCGCTACATTCATGATCATTAATAATTGCATCCGCATCGGCATAGACTATTCCAAACCCAGGTATTGTTTTACCAAGCAGTCCGCCAACTACATACATGAAGCTTTACCTACGCGAGCCGCTTTACCTACGCGAACGGGAGCCAGTCTACTTGAGTATGGTATTGGCACCCTTTATGGCCACCTAGCCAATTACCTGATTACTTCGTCCCATACAATCTTTTAGGGAACCAATTAATTTTAAAGGGAGCAAAAAGATATGCAATCAACCTTTTTTCAAATTCTTCTTTCTATGCGTAGTTGAAAATAATTTATTTTGGCTGATTAAACCGAATTCGAAGCATAAAGTTGAAAAAACATTTTTACAAACCTTTATATTTTCAGTCGATGTAGGGATAGTTTCAGCCCTTTACTATTATCCCTTATCATAAAATTTGCTTTGTTATAAATCAACCACTTTTGAATATAAATATTTGCAAAAAATGTATTTTATTGGATTGTTTTTGATTTTAATAAAAATTATCGCAAAAATCCTTAAAAAAGGGAGTTTTTAAGCATATTTAAAGGTGACATGCATATTTTAAGACTGTGGGACCCCGATTTTCGTAATCAGCGACCCATAAAACATATCAGGAACGATTTTCACAATAGAGTAATGTTTTGACATAAACGATTCGTCGATTTATGCAAGTTAAAAAAATTGTAATTTAAAAAGGGGAAAGGTCCAGCACATCTCACCAAAGGGGAAGTGGGTGCCAATTTTAAACAACAGCACCTCACACATTTAATTCACCACTCCCTTTTGGTATTCTAAGCACCCAAACCACCCCCGAAAATTCTTCTCGTATATGCCGCTTCCAACATGTCAGTCACCTCTAAAGTGTCCGCGGCATAAGCCCGGCCAGTGACCAAACCACAAGAAAAATCTGAAATAATTCACCTCTACAGAATGGTGAATTTGTATTCCTATAATGAGATAATAGTCCAGTCAAATTAGAGGTTTGACTGAAGATAATTCCGAAGTTGCTGAAAATTGGAACAGCCGTTAAAAACATTATTATACGTAAGCTGTAGAGACTGCCACGCGATTGGGCGGCTGCAAACTTTTTTATTCAAGGTCAAAGGGTCAAAATATCAGTTTTTTGCAAATATCTGCTAAACCGTACGTCTTATCAGAAAATTGTGTTTACAACGTTTGTAGATTAGGCGATTATCTACAAAAAAGTATATTATACATTTTCTCGTAGAAATTGCCATTTCTGAGATATTGTCGTTTTAATAAGTTAAAATACTCATATTCTATCATTCCCGACTTGTAAAGGTCATCAGAAATTTAATAAATCCTTTGTTGGAGTACGCCGCTAATATTTTCAGGGGTGATTCCTGGATATATTTGGAGAAAAAAATTGTTCTACAGAGGGCGGCTATCTCCACTATCCACTAAGATACAGGGTGATTAGGGAAAAAATTTTGTTTTTTTTTTTAAATTTACTGAAATTTGAATAACTCCTAAAGTAATTATCATAAAGTAGTCTAATTAGGCTCATCTTTTAGGTAAATGTGTATTCTTTAATTTGGTGTAAAACATAGCAGCCTGAGTGACTCCGTTCAAAAAATATGTAGGCTCAAACCAATGCTATTATGCCGCAGTTGAAAGACGAGTAACTTTTTATTTGTTCACGATAAAACACGATAAAACTACTACTACTACTACCTACAAAACTACCCAAAATAAACACTTATTGTATATGGAAATATTGTAGGTAATAGTTTGGTGCATCAGAAAAGCAAAAAAAAAATGTACTGTTAGTAACGAATTTTCTGAGAAAAACGAAGAAATCTGCCAGGTCTAGATTCTAAGCATTGTTTGAGCCTATATATTTTTTGAACGGAGTCACTCAGGTTGCTGTGCTTTATACCAAATAAAAGAATAGACATTTACCTAAAAGATGAGCCTAATTAGGCTACTCTATCATAATTACTTTAGGAGTTATTCAAATTTCAGTAAATTTAAAAAAAAAACAAAATTTTTTCCCTAATCACCCTGTATCTTAGTGGATAGTGGAGATAGCCGCCCTCTGTAGAACAATTTTTTTCTCCAAATATATCCAGGAATCACCCCTGAAAATATTAGCCGCGTACTCCAACAAAGGATTTATTAAATTTCTGATGACCTTTACAAGTCGGGAATGATAGAATATGAGTATTTTAACTTATTAAAACGACAATATCTCAGAAATGGCAATTCCTACGAGAAAATGTATAATATACTTTTTTGTAGATAATCGCCTAATCTACAAACGTTGTAAACATAATTTTCTGATAAGACGTACGGTTTAGCAGATATTTGCAAAAAACTGATATTTTGACCCTTTGACCTTGAATAAAAAAGTTTGCAGCCGCCCAATCGCGTGGCAGTCTCTACAGCTTACGTATAATAATGTTTTTAACGGCTGTTCCAATTTTCAGCAACTTCGGAATTATCTTCCAATTATGGCGTTTTTTCGTCTATTTTGACTGGACTATAAAGCAAAGTCCGGGCGACAACGTAGCTAACATGCCAGAAAATCTATGCAGTAAGGCAGAGTGTATTTTAACTGTTGCACACACAGCCCCGAGTGTAATCGTCTCTTGTAGCCCGTCCGCCCCTTTTCCCATCGTTATACGAAAGTTCTGACGATTTTTCATGTGTGAGAGCGTTACACGAATGAAATTGATTCACTCTCATGTAAATTTTTTTAAGCAAACGTCCCTAAAGAAGTTTTACTTCAAAAAATGAACAAGGTAGCCAAGGCCGTACCCAGGAAAAAATTTCGGGGGGGGGGGGGTTAAAACACCGGGGGGTCTGGGATGTATGGAATACCCCCTAGTAAGGCGGGGGTCCAGGAAAATTGACAAAATTTAAGTGTAAAATGACGCATTTTTAGGACGAGTTTAACTCTTAATTAACCAGAGTTTAGAGGCAAAAAAACTATGGTTTGACTCGAGAATTTTGACTAAAAAATTTATTTATTTATTTATTAATTCGACAAACAAGGCACACTTAAACTAGGTATAATACTTAGATTAAAACATAGTGTACAGTCTTTTATAATATAATATAATAATTACTATAACTACTGATAGCTACTAAAAACCTACTATTGCCAAGGGGGTTGTGTTAGTAGGGATCTGAGTATTTTTTTATAGGATGCCTTGTTGAGTGAAGGGGAGAAAGAGGAGCTATGGCTATTAAAAACCATACAGCATCTGTTGACGGGCTCGTTCCTTGCGTAATCGGTGCGGTGTGGATATTCCCTAAGTAGTTTAGTGTGTCGTGTGTGTCGAACTACATCATTAAATTTGATTCTGTCCGACAGAAACTGCACTTTAAGGTTTCCACTTAGGACGTCAAAGGCAACACAAGATATGAGCAGTTTCCTCCTGCTAGACAACGGCATGAGATCAAGCACTTTGAGCCTGTCCAAGAAGTGCGGCAGGGTTTGGTAGTCATGGGGGTTGTGTAGATGTCTCAGGGCAAAAAGAAGAAATCTCTTTTGAATGAATTCGATCCTCCTACTGCTCACTTGGAATATAGGATCCCAGATAGGACACGCATAATCCAGGATAGGGCGGACTAAAGAACAGAAGAGTGTTTTTGTGTTTTTGTGACCCATTCTTTGGCTTTCCTCTTAATGAAACCAAGAAGTTTGTTGGCTCTGGCAGTTATATTATCGTAGTGCAGGTTGAAATTGAGTTTTTTGTCTAGGACGACGCCTAGATCTACGATATGATCAACCTGATTCAACATTATGCCATTGAGATAATAGTTATGGTTCTGTGTGTTTTTTAAGCGGGAGAAGGTAATTGTATGACATTTGCTGGTGTTAAGTTGCAGTTTGTTCATGGTGCACCAGTCGTGTAGGGCATTGAATTTTGTCTGCAAGAAGGAGGCATCAGTTTGGGTCTTAATGACACTGTAAATTTTGAGATCATCCGCGTAAAAGAGATGTGGAATATTTGCTAATTTATCGGAAAGATCGGAGATGAGAATATTGAAGAGAAGGGGGCCGAGATGAACGCCAGAGGTTACTTCGATCTCATTAGATAGAAATCCTTGGAATCTGATAACCTGTGTTCTTCCGTTCAGATATGATTTTAACCATTCCAGACAGAACCTGATATACCAAACTTTAATAGTTTTGCGATTAGGATGGCGTGGTCCACTCGATCGAAGGCCTCGCTGAAATCAGTGTACACAGCATCCAATTGATGGCCGCTCTCCATACCGCATAGCAATTCGGAAATAAGGACCATAAGGTTAGAAGTTGTTGAACGTCCTTTCCGAAACCCATGTTGTTATTCGTTTAGGTATGGATCGATAAGAGGAGCAATCCGGTCATAAACAAGTTTTTCAAAAAGCTTTAGGAATTGATGATAAAATGGTAATGCCCCTACCGAGTGCTTGTCACCGGATTTATAGATTGGCGTTAGGTAGGATTTCTTCCACAGCTTGGGAAACTTTCCTAACGATAAAGATTTGTTGAAGATGAGATAAAGAGGAAATGCGATATGTTGTGAGCAGCATTGCAGGAAAATAGGAGGGAGATTGTCGGGACCATTACCTTTTTTGATACCAAGATTGCTCAGACCCGCCATGATCTCATCAACAGAAAGGGATATACCATTTATAAGGGAAGTGTGATTGTGCGAATCAGTTACATCATGTGCTGCGCTGGACAAGGAGCTATAAATTTCAGCAAACCTATCAGCAAACATGCTACAAATTACTCGGGGGCACGAGGTGTGGGCTCTACCATTCGTCATTGTTGTTGGATAGCCTGAAGTCTTCCGTTTAATGTTAACGTAATCCAAGAATTTTTTAGGATCACTTATGATACTATCACCAACAGAATTAATATATGCAGAGTAGGCCTCGCGAGACCTGTTGGCCAGGCCAGTTGCCAGTTCAATTCATAAACACCATTAATTAATTAAATTATGAAATACTTTACTTACAGATAGCAAAATATCAAGAAAATATCATTCTCTTTAATTCAGGAAAACTTGTGTTTGAAAATACTTATTTCTGGAAAATTTCGGGGGGGGGTTTCAACCCCTCTGACCCCCCCCCCCCTGGGTACGGCCTTGAAGGTAGCCAACATACAAGAAATGAAATATACCGTATACCGGAACAGACATAAAACTTAATAATAATTAAATCCCTAACGCGAAGACTTGACATCAACAATATTTAATTGATAAAATTTAATTTTTCATTTTGTTATAAAAACTGTTTATAATAATATATCCATTATGGTACCTGGAAATGCCTTGGCAACCCAACGATTCCTATCACAATTATAAAAATACTATCCGAATATAGCAAATTTATCCTGTGACGCGATGATGCGGTCGAAAATTCCTTTGCTGCCTGCTCTAATAACGGAGTGGAACCAGGTAGTTTAAACCACATGAATCTGTGAAATTTATTAACTTAAATTGTTATATGAAAAACAAAAATGTTTTTTGGGAGAGTTGTTTGGAATATTTGACATTTTTGTTAGTTTCATCGTATTCATGCATTTTCAACACACTTTTCGTTGAGCTGGCCTGATGTTTTGAACACAACTTGGGAGGCGTGGCAACACTTGCTGTCAAAAGACAAAACACTTGTTCCCAAAGCTCTTACTGCTACTGGAACCAAAATACATCTAGTCCAATCTATTAAACTTTACAAAATTTTCCAAGACTCAAGGTTCAAAAACAAATATCTCTTGAATGGTAGGTTTTATCGCAAAAATTATTATAATAAATATTGTACATCATGCAATTTTCTTCACAAACGAGCCTTTTTTCTTCAGATCTGCGATGGAATAATCACATATGCCAAATCACCAAACAAGCTTCCCAAACAGATGTAAGTTCCTCCTTCAGCCAACTGCCCTGGCTACAATCTACAAGTCCTACATTCAGCCCCGCTTTGAATACAACTCGTATGTCCCAAAAACCACCTTGACTTGGCTGGACAAGGTGCAAAACCGCGCCATTAAACTCATTGGCGTAGCACCCTTTGCATTTCCATCGACCCTCTAAGCCACCGTAGAAATATACCAGCCCTTAGAAAATTTTACCGATATGACCATAGCGACTGTTTAACTGAAATTAAAAACCTGCTGCCTACAGGCTCACCCCCACACGTTACAACCCTCTTCTTCTCGCACATTATGTTTTAGTAATTCGTTTATAAATAGAACAACTTGATTGTGGAACTGCCTTCCGCAGTCGGTGTTTGCGAACTCATATAGCATATCAGAATTCAAACGACATCTACTCACTACGACAATCTCCTCTATCCTTCAGATCAAGTAGACTAGTAGTACAAAGGGGGATTTCTAAGCTTGACTTAACCACATAAAAAAAAGCGGGAAGAAGCAGCCAATATGATTGAGGATATGAGAAGACAAGGCCTTATAGAGCAGTCGAAAAACCCTACAATGTCTCCCGTGGTTTTAGTGAGGAAGAAAGATGGTAAGCCAAGGTCTTGCGTGGATTATCGGCGGTTAAATGATATCACTAAAAAGGAGAGCTATGCGTTACTTCGTATTGAGGGCACACTGGATACTTTGGCTGGAGCTTGTTTTCTACCTTGGACCTTAAAAGCGGCTATTAGCAAGTGCAACCATTCCATGTCTAGTTTATATAGGTTGAGTAAACGATAACTGGGAAAAATTGTGTCTATTATATCTGCCTACCGAGTGCGGTGGATATTCAAAATCACACTTTATTGCACAAATTTTATAAAGTACCTACATATGATATCAATATAAAAATACTTACACGATGAGGCGATGCCACAAGTGGAGATTCATCTTCAGGAGATTCAATTACTCTTCTACTTTGCACTCTGCTGGGCTCAGCACTGACAAATGCCGAAGGGACTTCAGGTAACTTTGGAAGATTTGCTACAATTGAATATCTTTTTAATAAATTAAGATAAATAGTAATCAAACACTAAACATACGTATTTGCTCAATAGCAATCTGTGTTACAACCATATTAAAATAGGGTCCCTTTAAATCCATTAATTCGTCATGAGTACCATTCTCGACCACTTTACCATTATCAATTACAATAATTCTATCAGCATTCCGAATTGTTGCAAATCGTTGAGAAATTATAATGGTTGTCCTTCCTCGGCTAGCCTAAACGTAATAATACCACATATATCCAATTACTTAATGATTTTAATAAATTTGAAATCACTTTTTCAAGTGCAGCTTGTACTCTCGCCTCGCCTACACTATCTAATGCGGTTGTTGCTTCATCAAATACTAAAATACTTGGATTTTTCACCAATGCACGAGCAATTGCAATTCGCTGTTTCTGGCCACCCGATAATTGATCGCCATGTTGGCCAACTAAAGTATCGTATTCCTAACAAAATATACAATTAAATAAATAAATATACTTTTCCTATTTTTAATTTACATCTGGTAATTTTCTAATAAAACCATGCGCATTTGCGGCTTTTGCTGCGTTTACTATATCTTCCCTTGTGGCATCTGTCTTACCGTATCTTATGTTTTCGTATATACTGGTGTCGAATAAAACTGGTTCCTGCGTTACTACTGCCACTTTCTTTCTCAACCAATGCACATTCAACATATTTATATTGAAATCGTCTAAATATATTTCACCACTAATCGGATCGTAGAGACGCTTTAAAAGTTTAATACAAGTCGATTTTCCACCACCAGTTGGTCCAACAATTGCTACAGTTTCGCCTCTTTGAATTGTTAGGTCGATACCTTCAAGAACCTTAAAAATATTAACAATATTATTAATTAATATTACTAACGAACATATTAAGCCTCACCTTAGCACCTGGACGACATGGATATCGGAAAACAACGTCTACAAAAGTAATAGTACCGTAAAGTCTTCCTGGTTTGAGACCGTGAAGATGGTCGGCGTTTATCTTTGGAACTCTATCTATTATGCTATATATTCTTGCTCCTGAATCTTTTGCTACTGCAAATGACTGTACCAATAGAGATGCCCTTGTTATGTTCATAGAACTCATCAGTACAGACAAAAAGACCTTTAAGTAAACAAGTTAGTTTAAGAAAAGGCAATAAAAGCTCGCTTTTAATTCTTCTAAGATCAATTACTAAACATGAAAAACACACATGTAAACTAGAGCCTTATATCCTAAACCAGAAAGGAAGGCTTGGAGGTTAATAACAAATCTCAAGCCACTGACTGGGATTTGTGTTTTCGCAATTAGAACGCCAACTATTTCGTCAGTAAAGTTCCACGAGCGGGAAATGCGGCTGGAAATTTTATTTGGAAGCTTATAAACGTAATTAAAGCCCGAGGGACCCGATGGCAGAACATAGAGACCTAAACGGTCTATTGACGATCTGCTTGGGTGTTTAACTGAGCGTATCAGCCAAAGCATTCACAGCTCTGGCGAGTCTGGTCTGGTTGCTCTAGATATATCAAAGGCTTTTGACAGAGTATGGCGACCAGCTCTGTTGAATAAACTTCAAGCTATTGGTATACACTTAGTTCTAAGGAACTGGATTAAGAGCTTTCTTTCAGGCTGTTAAATCAAGGTAGTATTGGACGGCGTCGAATCCAACCCACATTCCATTTCGGCCGGAGTTCCCCAGGGGTCAATTCTCTCACCCGCACTTTTTCTAATCTTCATTAATGATCTGCTCTCAATCCCCTCCAACCCACTTCACTGCTTCGCTGATGACGGTACTCTGAATTTCTCTTACTCCTACGACAATATAAGACAAGCACGTGTCAGACCTTGTCTTTACCACCGTCAACTGATGTCCGCTTCGATAAACCGGGATATCGAATCGATTCTTCATTGGGGCGAAATGAACCGCGTCGAATTCAATGCCACAAAAACGAAGTGCTGTCTGATCTCAAACAAAAATTGTACCGACCTTCCTCCTATCTCAGTGGATAGAGAATCTAACGGCTGACTCAACTCTCAACATCCTAGGGGTAACTTTAACGGAGCATCTGCGATGGAATGATCACATATTCCAAATCACCAAACAAGCCTCCCAATGCCTTGGATTTCTCAAGAGATGCAAGCTCCTCCTCCAGCCAGCCGCATTGGCTACAATATACAAATCCTACATTCGGCCGCGCCTCGAATACAACTCGTATATCTGGGCAGGCGCCCCAAAACCACCTTGGCTTGTCTCGACAAGGTGCAAAATCGTGCCCTCAAACTCATTGGTGATGGCCCCTTCCGCGCCTCCATAGACACCTTAAGCCATCGTAGGAATGTAGCAGCCCTCTCCATACTTTATCGCCTCCTAAGCTTGGTTTTTTCATATATGTATATAAAAAAAAAAAATATATATATATATATATATATATATATATATATATATATATATATATATATTCGCTGCTACTCCAAGTTGGCGATTTAAATGAGTTCTTTCCAAATTCCGGTGTCCATGCGCTTTTGATCAGTTATTTCGAAAAGATCGACGTGTTGGTGGAGGAGTCGCCATTTATTTGCGAGAACATCTTAAATCCTAAACCCTTGGGTTCCCTACTCCCAGGAATTGAATTTATATGTGTTGCAATTTCTAGAGCTTCTGATAAACTTCTTCTTGTCTGAGCTCATTCGCCGCCAGGCATCTTCATCCCTATTAATGCCGAAGAGTTTAGCGAAGCTCTTGAGCACCTATGCGGTGCGTATTAATACATCCTGGTAGGTAGTGAATTCAACGTCACTCTATTAACGAAATCAACCTTTCAAAATTCTTTTGTGCAAACTATTCACTCTCTTGGCTTAAATGTTACCAATGTTCTCCCAACCTATTTCATCTGTAGTGAAGCCTCCTTACTCGACGTGTTTCAAAACCAAATCTCTCCCCCGAGTTAGCTAGACCATGATATTTTATTCGTTTGTCATCACTTGGGTATTGAATCTTCCACCCCGGTTACTCTCAGTTATCAGTTTCTCCTGTATTGTCCGTGACCGACTCGTCCAAAGATGTCTTTGTCTGCCTTGGGCTAACATCTTTACTACGACTGACGTTGATGACAAGATCGCTTCATGTGACAGCGTGTTCCTTGATCGGTTTGATGAGCGTGTACCTCATATTAAGGAAGCAAAAAGGGGAATTTGTGCACTAGTAAGCTTGATCCCTATCTGTCATTGAAAACTGTATGGAATAAATTGCGTCATTTGGGTATTCATTCTAAAAAAAGAAGTCACCGCCCTCTACCTCTGTCCTGAAACCATAAAGCAACATTTCTTATCTCTTCATTTGTCGGCCCCGACCAACGCCCTCTTCACTCCCTTATCTGATGGCTTCAGCTTTCGTTGTGTGCACTCCTTCGAAGTGTTCACTGCCCTAAATTATGTTAAATCTAAAGCGACTGGTAGTGATAACATCTCGCCTAGGTTTCTAAATATGCTAATTCCATGTCTGCTGCACATCTTAACTCACATTTTCAACTTCTGCCTCACAGTTTCTAAGTCTCCCTCATCTTGGCTTGCGGTGTAATTATACCAATACCCGAATGTCCATCTCCTGCTTGTGCTTCTGATTTTCAGCCTATTAGTACTCTCTGCGGTAAGACCTATGGGGTGCGACAGCGAGGGAGACCCACCCGCGAAGGCCAGGACGCTCAGAGCTTAGGGGTGCCAAACTGGATGACATCGGCTCAGAATCGGGAGCGGTCGAGAAAACAGTTGCGAGAGACCAGGACCGGATCCCAGTTGTAAAGCCGTTAAAGAAGAAGAAGTATTCTTCCATTTCTAGCTAATGTTCTTGAAAAGCTGAGAACAACTCAGATCCTTGAGTGTTGTGATCGCCTTCGACTCAAAAATGCCTGGCAGTAGGGACTTCGCAAGCACCACACCTGCGAAACCGCGCTCCTCAAAGTTACAACTGATACCCGAAACTCTCGATGTTCACCACGTTTGCTGCCTATTGCTGCTTGACTTCTTTAAAGCCTTTGATAGCGTTAATCACTCTCTGCTCTTGCAAAACTATCCTCTCGAATCCATATTTCTACTTCTGCTAAGCAAACTGTTGCAAAGCTTTTTAACCAACCGCTCTCAGAAAGTTAAACTTGATGGTTGTAGTTTCTCGTTAGCTACGCTTCGTGTTGGCATACCTCAAGGTTCCATTCTGGGTCCTCTTTTATTCAGCATCGTTATTAACGATCTTCTTTCGGTAGTATCACGCTTGATTAACTGACATTTTTTGTAACACAAGAAGGATAATACTGGACCGAACCACATAGAAGAAGGCATACCGCATTCGTTAATAGAAGAAGGCATACCGCAGGCATACTGAGATAAAATCTATCCGTATCCTAGCACCGATTCTAACCAATCGCGAAGCCAAGCGCGTGGTACAAGTACTTTGATCGAGTTCAACCAATGATAAATAATACCCTAACAAGATACCCCAACGGAATGGAAATGAAGTTAGCAGCATTACCAGACTTTCAAGCCTTTTACGATAACACGACGGCAAAACATGGAGGAAATAGTACGACGAGAAGCTTTATTAACTAACCTTCAGGAGAATAGGAGACAAAGCATTAACAAGCGTAAAGCTGCAAGTGTCTATAAGGAGGGCGCCATGGCTGCAGTTACGAATTGGAAAACACAGGTGACCACAAGGGGCCCATGATAGCTTGAGCCGCAGCGGATGGCCGATG
Organism: Thereva unica; assembly: GCA_949987705.1. Taxonomy (NCBI): domain Eukaryota; kingdom Metazoa; phylum Arthropoda; class Insecta; order Diptera; family Therevidae; genus Thereva; species Thereva unica. Next base: position 51,266,153 of record OX465281.1, on the reverse strand, counting down.
GGGTTAATCATTCGGGGTATGATGCGTCAGAATGACCGAATGTGAGATCTGAGCTCGATTTACAGCGAGCTTTCCGAATATTATTATTATTATTATTATTTTATTTATTATTTATTTATTTATGCTTAAGTACACAAGATTTGAGTCTTATTTAGTACTATACAAATTAAAAACAATTTAAAAAGGAAAATATAATATTATTTAATTTAATGACTGGAAAAGAAAAAGGAAAAAAAAAACTAAAAATAAAAGAAAATGAAAAAAAAAAATTAAATTTAAATTAAAAATTTCCCAAAATAAAAGTTAACAAAAATTAATAATAATAAAAGAAACAAAAAACAAGAAACAAAAAAAAAAAAAAGCCGGTGTTCGCTGTCGAGAAGATGCATACTAAGGAGGATGTATGCTAATGCATGTTGTGCAGGCAAGCAAGCAATTGTGTCATTTTATGCATTCTGTGATGCAAAATGTGCGATCAATCCTCTCCTGAAAGCGGCGAGCGATTTGGTACATTGCAAACGGTAGGGGAGGCTATTCCGGAATCTTACAGTATGTACAAAGAAGGAACGACTACCTAGCAGGGAACAGTGTCTAGGAATACAAAATTGCACGGAGCGACGAGTACGAAGAGGAACAAGGCAATCAGAAAGGTATGAGGGAGTAGAGGAATTAATGATTTTGTACAATAAACATAGACCATGCACATTGCGATACGTAAAGAGATTGCAGGGCAACAGGGATGGACGAAGACCAGAGACATGTGCGGACCGATTAAGGTCGAAAATGAACCTTAGACAGTCATTAAGAGCAATATTCAATCTATTCTTACATGTCGAGTCAGGACATACGTAGACAGAGTATCCATATAAGAAATGAGGAAGTATAAGGGATTTTACCAGAGCGAGACGGGTATCACGAGAAAGTAGACTTCCATAAAGACGCAGACGACGGAGACAAGAATAGATCTTCTTCAAAGAGAACGACACATGATCACAGTAGGATAAGTTAGAGTTTATCATCACTCCAAGATTCTTAGTTGACCCGACTATTTTTAGGGGAGTATTGTTTAATTTTAAAGGGGGCATATTAGATGTATCAAAACGACGTCTACTAAGAATAAGTGCAGACGATTTATTAGGATTAAGCTGCAGGAAGTTATTATTGCACCACAAGGACAAGGATACCAGATCCCTGTTTAAGGATTCAATAAGGTGCGGGGCGTCATCAGGAGTGCAGTAATTGTATAATTGGAGGTCATCTGCATAGCTATGATGATGAGCAAAGGTGATACAATCAGGTAAATCATTAACATACAGACAGAACAACAGTGGTCCAAGAACAGAGCCTTGGGGGACCCCCGACAATACAGAAATAAAGGAGGAAAGTTTATCATTATATCTCACGCATTGATACCTATTATTAAGGAAGGAAGCAAAGAAGTGGGTTGCAGAGGACGAGAGACCGAAGAAGCAGGATAATTTGTTGAGGAGAACGCTATGACAGACAGTATTGAAAGCACGTGAGAGATCAAGAAGAATTAATACACCAAGATGATTCCTATCACATGCCATTCGTAGATCAGTCGAGACTTTAAGAAGCGCAGTTTCACAACTATGAAATTTCCTGAACCCGGATTGAAACGAGTTCAACAGATTTCCACGATTGAGATACGATTGCAATTGAACAGAGATGATTTTCTCGAGTGCTTTAGATAGAAATGGTAAAATGCTAATGGGACGGAAATCACTCACATCAACAGGACAAGAGACTTTTGGAATAGGGGTAATAACTGCCTTTTTCCATTCAGATGGAAAAGTAGATTGCGTTATGCAGGAGTTAAAGATATGCGTTAGAACAGGTAAGATTAGAGGTGTAAGCATTTTAATAAAACGGGAAGGGATGCCATCAATTCCAGTAGCATTAGATTTAATGGACATAATGGCAACGTATGTTTCTCGTTCATCTATACCGCTGAAGCTAAACCCATCAACAGCCAGAGAAGATAGATTCACTGGAGGTGCATTATCCGGAAGAGGTTCAACGAAGGAGCTATTAAGGACACTAGGATCAAGGTCTACAGGTGCATTATTGCTACCACAAATACCAAACGAGCGTAAGTTTTTCCATAGCAACTTAGTGGGAAGAGAAGGATCTAATTTTAGTCCAAAGAATTGTCTTTTGGCACTTCTTATTTGGTGATTGACAAGATTACGCACTCTAGTGTACCGCTGCCGACATTCGATGGTTTTTAGACGGCGATAACGTTGATATAAATATTCTCTCTCAGAGATCAGACGTTTAATTTCAATCGTAAACCAAGGACAAGTATCCTGATTATGTTTCATGCGCCTGCTTTTGAGGGGTACAGTTTCATGCAGTAAAGATGTCATGAAAGAGTTGAGAGATTCAACTTTGTCATTGACATTGGTAATGTTATATATATCGGACCAAGGTGTGGAGAGACACTTCTGCCTCAAGATATCAAAGTTAAGATTTTTGAAGTCCCTGTAGGTTACTACTCTGGGGGATTCTACAGATGAGAGATAGAAACGGAGAGAGAGGAACAAGATGTCATGGTCAAGGAAACTAGGCGGCGATAATTGCTGATGACGAATTACTGCATCGCCATTGGTAACAGCAATGACATCAAGCAAAGAAGAAGCGGAGGGATTGAGGAAATTGAAGCGAGTAGGCAAAGAATTTAAGACAGTCAAGCCACTAGACTGCATGTTCCATCTAAACAGGTCAGTAACACTATTGTGTTGGAGAAGATCCACATTAAAATCCCCAGCCACAACAATTTCATCATAACTAGCAGAATAATTGTATAACATTGTTGAGAGTTCAGCAATATTTTCTTCACTATACGCCCTGGGGGGACAATAAACAGAAACAACAAGACATTTGGAAATCGGCGATTTCACTTCCACAGCTACGAACTGAACAAAATCATTAATAGATTTAGACATCAATTTGGAGGAAAGCTGATTTGACACGTAAATAGCAGCACCACCACCTCTCCTAGAAGAACGATCGCTTCTGTGCAGAGTGAAGTCAGGAAAAGATACAAAGGAGGATGGAACATCAGCATTTAGCCACGATTCACTAATCATAATAATGTGCAACTTAGTATTAAGAAACAACTGCCGCAGCTCATCGCATTTGCTCTTAATGCTTCTAGCATTGAAGTAGCAAACATTTAAGCCACGCGACTGTGAGCAGAGAATATTGAGTAGTGTTCCTGCTCTGTACTGAGAACTGTGAGAATTGGCCATTAAATTATGGGACTAGGAACCGCTCCCTCGACCCCCCCCCCCAAGAAAAGAAAAACCGCACACCAAATAACACAATAATAAACGACCTGCCCGCATACATGAACAACTGCACACCATACTCACCAGCATCATCATCTCCACGCCAAGTACAATATTCATTCCGGCTGTATATATAAATATAAATAAAAAGAGAAAATATAAGTTATATACAAATAAAAAACTACAACAAAATTGTTCCAAAACAAGTAAGTACGTTCCTTGTTGCCTCACACCTATCATCAGTACACTTACTGAGCGCCATTGATATCTGCAGATTCATATTCCACAATTTCCTGCAGCAGGTCCAAGTGCGGAACTATCACCGGCCGATCATCAGGAATCCTTCTTACATATACCAACCCATTGCGGGTGAATGAAGAATGAATAATTTTTTCCTTCCTAAGACGAAGAACTCTCCTCAGTATATCGTTATTCTTATCGGATAAACTTTCATATGCGCCAATCCTACCATCAGATGCATAAGTGTTTGATAAACGATTCAGTGTGAGCGCTCCAAACTGCCGAAAACGGGACAGAAATGCTTTCTGCTCATTTGCGCATGAAAATTTTACTATGAGCGGTTCATTCCGTCGTCGGGTGCCGCTACTAGAGGTATTCGCCTTGCGATTAACTCGGAATACATGCGTGAAGTTTGAAATGGGATGTCCAATAAGTCCAGCAAGGTCGGACAGCAATCGACTAGGATTCTCACCATCGGTATATGGTATTCCGGTAATTACAGCATCGCTTAATCTATTAATACGCTGACAATCATCAATTAAGAAGTTCATTGACTCGTAATTCGATTTTATTGTGCTCATCTCATCCTTTAATGAAGTGATCTGCGAGCTGAAGCCACTAATAAGATCCGGAATTTTCTGTGAAATCGCTTCTTCCAGATCAGCCACTTTTTTCACTAATCCTGAGAGTTTTTCATCAAAGATCTGGTGAATATTGCGGAGCAACTTCTTCTCAAATAACTCCATGAAATCAGTGGAGATCACCGAACCGGAGCCACCGTCATTTGCGTGGGTGGTAACGGGAGAATTGAGCTTGCTGCCGGCGGCGTTCTTAGTCACACTGCGCGTGTTTTTAACTACCGGAGTTGTATTGTCTTTAGCAGGATTAATCGATTTAATTTTATCACTTTTTGACATCATTTATGGCGATAAGAATAACAAAAAATAAAACGAGAAAAGAAACCAGAAGAAAAAATACTAGATTATAGTAATTTAATTATTGATAGCTCGGTAAATTCTTGGTGAAAAATTTGCAAATACAACGGAGCTCAAATACTCCGAATACTCTCCATTTTATGGAAGTAGACGAAACTGTGAGTCCTAGAAAAAGGCACAGTGATTAGAAAGACGCATTTAGTCGAGAATCATTTTTGTGTAAAAATTTTTGTATAAAGGTGATATTCCTAGTTCTATTGCATTTTCTTCGCGCTGAAAGTATCACCAAAATTACAAAATCCTTACTAATATTATAAATGCGAAAGTAACTCTGTCTGTCTGTCTGTCTGTTACGCTTTCACGCCTAAACCACTGGACCGATTTTGATGAAATTTGCTACAGACCTAAGGGGGTGAAATGGGGTTTATCCAAACCGCTGGAGCTGTAAGGCTGAAATTTTGACAGTGCATCCCTATAATGGCGTGGACATCCACTATAAAGCAATTTTTCGAAATTCATCCCCTAAGGGGGTGAAATGGGGTTTACCCAAACCGCTGGAGCTATAGGGCTGAAATTTTGACAGTGCATCCCCTTAATGACGGGGACATCCTCTAAGAAGCGATTTTTCGAAATTCATCCCCTAAAGGGGTGAAATGGGGTTAACAAACTACTGGAGCTATAGGGCTGAAATTTTGACAGTGCATCCCTATAATCACGAAGAAATTAATGACTCGAAATTCACTTTATTTAATATTCATTTGTGATTGCTTCATAATTTCTTGCACCCACGTAAATAGGCGAACAAACTTAACGAACGTTCGTCAAACCCTAAAGCCGCGTCTCCACCAACCGAACATGTTCGCCGAACAGTGTTCGCGAACATAAAAACGGACAAACATTCCACATTTGGTTCCCAAACATGTTCGGCGAACATTTTCAATAGCTCACAAATCAATGGGCGCATCCAGCGCACTCAGCGGCTGAGTAGCGGCTAAGTGCTGAGCTCGTTGGATGGCTAGCTGAACTAAGCAGCTTAGATTAGCGGCTGGCAAATTTCTCAGCGTAAAAATTTTATGCTAAGTAGCTCAGCGATAGTGAATTGATGTTATTTAAAATAGGAAAAAAAAATTTAGCTGTCAAAATAAATTTTAACTTAGCTATCCATCCAGCCGACACATATCGCTGAGTTACTTTTTACGCTGTGCTGTTCAGCTAAGCGGCTTTTCCGCTGAGTGCGCTGGATGCGCCCAATGTTCGCTACAACACCGAACAATGTTCGGCGGACATCACAAATGTCTGTCGAACACTGTTCGGCGAACATGTTCGGTTGGTGGAGACGCGGCTTAAAATGTCACTTCTATAGCCGCGTCTCCACCAACCGAACATGTTTGCCGAACAGTGTTCGCGAACATAAAAACGGACAAACATTCCACATTTGGTTTCCAAACATGTTCGGCGAACATTTTCAATAGCTCAATAGCGGCGAACAAATCAATGTTCGCTACAACACCGAACAATGTTCGGCGGACATCACAAATGTCTGTCGAACACTGTTCGGCGAACATGTTCGGTTGGTGGAGACGCGGCTTATTGATGACATAAACATGCCAATCTCTGCTTCAAAACTTGCAGATTTGTTGAGCAAAGGTGATATACGCAGCAATTTGCTTACCATATTTATTAAAAAAATGCAATATAGTAAACCCTTTTTAAGGATAATAACAGCTGACTTTTTTGTTTGTATTTTTTTTTTAAGGAAAACATTGCACATAATAAACAGTTTTTATTTAAAGGCGTTGCAAGGCACGCGGGTTTTATGCTAGTGATATTATAAAAGTTAAAGTTCAATTTTCTTCATTCAAAAGGCATTTCGGGGTGGATTCGTCACAAACCCCCCCCCCCCCCGCCGGCGCTCCTACGCCACTGCCACCAGCCACACGCCTTTAAGTTTATATCAATCACAGTAAACAGCAATACGCAATACAGAGCCATCGGAACAATTTTTTCCCTTGTGTGGGTGGAAAAAGTGCACCAGAGTAAAATCTCGAATAACATTTCTTGAGTGAAAATTTATAAAAATCTCGAGGTCGAAAAGTAAAGTTTCTCCTTTACCTTACATAAGAAAGTACAGGGACAGAAAGTGAACAAATTTGTGTAATTTCTTCCGAGCTTTTTGGACAAATTATATTTCTCGTCAACTCTAATTATAAGATTTATTTTCTTTCACATACCTCGTTTATGACTAGGTTCAACCCAAGTTAAACCTACTTTCAAACCAGTCATAAACGGGGCTCGAGTTAAAACTGGGTCTACTCAACTCAACTGAACTCTCATACCTGGGTCGAGTTGATATTTCGCCTCATATAACGCGGGTTGAGTTGTAATTGGATTGAAGTTGCGTTTGTTTTGTTTGCCATCCGTGAAATCTGTTTTTGGCGTAGCCTTGCACAGGAATATAAATTTATTTGGTTCTGATTACCTTTCATGAATTTAAAAAAAAAATGAGAATTTCACCAAAAATTTGAGGTTATGTTTTGATTTCAGTTCAACTCTATTTCAACCCAAAGTGAACTCCACTCGACATCATATACGGTGGTCGAAATTTCAACTCAACCTCAACTCAACTTTTCAACCTAGTCATAAACGGAGCAACATTTAATTAAGAAAATGGTTTTATGCAAAGTACTTCTCAAATACCTTCTACCGCAATTTATTTATAATTTAGTAATAATAATTATTTACCGTAAACATAACACCAGGTGTGTAGACGATATCCTTTGGGTCCCAGTTTTTTTGATTAATAACTAGTCCAATTCCATACCAAAATGCTACTGCAAAGCCAGCGTATATAAAAAACCAAGCAAAGCCAAATCCTAGGCCAGAGAAGACTGCTTTTTTCATAGTGGCCCTTTTGGCATGCACGAGCTTCTCCTTATATCTTTCAGCTTCCTTAGCTTCGCCGCCAAAGGCAACGACAGTTTTTATGGCCATTAAAGCTTCTTCAGCCACACTTCCCGCCTTGGCGTAGCGCTCTGATACTTGTTTGGCATATTTGGCAGTTTTCTGCAACAGAAGATGTTTTTTTAAATTAAGAAACAATTGTCAAAAGAAGGTATGTATATAATTACCGCAGCGACAAACGCCATAAAAAATAAACTTGCGGGTATGCTGCAAACGCATACCAGTGCGAGCTGCCACCCTTTTATAAGAGCCAGCATAACCGATGCTAAAAATGCCACGGAAAAATGAAAGAACATAACGACCTTTTCGCCAATTCCTCCCTCCAGTTTTGATATGTCTCTAAAACAAGATTGAAATATTTTCAGTTTTAATTAAAAGGTTTAATTATAAAGTAAAGGCAATAATATCAACGATGTTTTGCAAGAGATTTAATTTATAAAAATGTATAAGGGTATTCACTCTTCGTAGCTTTAGGTCTTGTATCGTTGTAAAAATAGCAAAATGAGCAAAATTTTGCTATAATACAACAGAACAACAACAAAATGCATTGCTTTCAACTTTACTACACCTTTGCACAAATGCTAAGGCAAAACCCTATTGTTAATCTGGTGTAAGATTGTTAAGTCATTTTGACAGTGTAATCATGCTGTGAAAATGGATGTAGCTCAACCGAAAAAGAAAAGGAAAAGGGAAAAGCCTAATAAAAAGTGGACAAAAGAAGAAGTCTTGAAAATTCTCGATTACCTGCATGAAGAAGGAGATTTTGAAGTAATACATGTTTTTATTACAAATTTATAAATAATAATTTATTTTATAACAGATGCCCACAGCTCAAAGTTCGAAATTTACGGCTTTCTTTTAATAAAGCGAACGATTGACGTAAATCAACTGGTGCTGGTCTCCTCGAAAGTGACGAAGGAGTTACCACTGTTGAAAGTATATTATACATTCACGTGACGATAATTTTTTTCAGTAATATATTTACAGAAAAAATTTTAAAGATATGTCCACATTATGATCGTTTAAATGACATTTTTGGAGAAAGACCCGGCCCTGAAAATTCAATTAAAATACATATGCGACACAGGAGAAGTTATTGAAACGGAAGACAATTTTTCTCTATTGTTTAATGACACGTTGTACAATAGTCTTTCGTCACCACCAGAACAAAGCCAAAATCAAACTGAAACAGACGCAATTGTTGAATTAATTCAAACATCACGTGAAGATTCCACTTCATCCTCAGCTCTACAAGGCCAGCAAATAGTGACCAAATCAGCTCCAGCTAATGAAGCTCCAAAAGCTGTTAAACAGTTTGCAGATAAAATAAAAAAAATTTGCTCCAAAATCAGCAATTGATCAATTTGCCGCATTTTCGATTAAAAATTGAAATATTTTTAATTTTTCACTAATTTTTGGCATCGTTTTATTTGAAAGTAATCAGCTGATATTTAAAGTTGCCTACTATTTAAGCAATCAATTTGCTAGAGTGCGTTCACTCTTTGATGTAAAATATCATATACTATTGCTACTTTTACAACGGTTTTGGTTAAAAGCTACGAAGAGTGAATACCCCTTATGTTTTAAAACGGCATAAAATGACGACGACCTCCACGTATGCGTAACGACTCCATCACGCTGGTTCATCCTGGGCAATACGTTGACGATCGTAGCGGACAGTCGTGCTCTCTACCGCACGTTTCCAATCTTTGCTACTCATCCCCCAATGCTCCGGATACCAGGTGACTTCCGGCTTTAATTAGCTTTACACAGGTACTGCGGATCTCTGCCCAGGTGGACCTCATTTCTCCGCTACTCGTGAGAGTAATTATGGATAAATCGAGAAAAGAACTAACAAAAAGGGGGTCCGGTTCCACTAATCGAAAACCGGAAGGGACCACAAACCCAGCAAATAACTAGGCCACGGCACCCCCGAGCCAACCCACCCAAGCTTCAACCCCCGAAAAAAGCCATGCAAACCTGCTCCACCTTGCGGATACATCGTTGCAAAATAATCGGCGTCCGACGAAAATGATGAAAATAGGAAGATCCCCAAGCACCAATGGCGGCTGGTACAAGTCGCCTACGGTAAGGTGGCTATAGAAGTCCTAAATGGCAACCCAGGACCTCCCCTCTTATGCCTTGATGTCGGTTGGTATCAAGGCAGCATACAACTTACGGCCTGCGATGACACCAGATCTGCAGAGCTATATAAAGCTGCGGTAGCTAGATTCGGGGAAGTTTAAACAGGCGCCCGACTCAAGGCAGGCCAGGTCACCAAAACATTAGATGTAAATTGTAAAGCTGACGAACTGGCTAGGAAAGGCACGACCAGGAAAGGGTTGGTATGCCTTATAACTACATTTGGTGAACCCTTTCTAAGCACTCTTGCGGAAATCTCGAAAATTAGGATCCCGCAACTTCGTAGATTCATTACTTCCTCGAGATGGTTTAGGGGGATGATACACGGGTCAACATGTTGAGCAACACGAGCTTTTTCTGCGCAGTTCGTAGGCCAAGGGAAGGGTCAGGGTGAAGTGTGCGGTGTTGACTGAAACTAGAAACGATTTCTATTTTTCCTCCAGTTGCTTGAAAAATGTTTATGTATGCGTGACTGTCAAGCGATTCTGGGTGAAAATAATTTGGAATGCACACCCACACATATGAAATCGCAATGTTATTACACAAAGTGTTGCGTGTAGCGTGTTGAGTCGTGTATCACCTCCGCTCAACAAACTGACAGTGTGTTGCAGAGACACGTTGACTCGTGTATCATCCCACTTAGCGAAGAAACGACGCTTTAACATCAGGTTTAAAGTGGGATCACTATGACATCACAATGGGCCTATCCTTTTGGCCTAAGTGTATGAGCTTAAGCCAACAGCTCAGCCATATCCAACCTAACCTAACCTAACATATGCTTAAAAACAATATACGTTTGAGTTTTATTTCACCATGCCGCTACTGCAAAATCAGCAAACTGGGGTAAAGGAGAGATTTTTCACAAATTGCAAAATATGAGCTATATGAGGAATTAGAGGCCTCACCAATATCTGATGATTATTCCACTCTGCGCTAAGAATCAAAACTGTTTTTATTCCAGGTGATACCTTTATTTTTTAGTTGTTAAATTTTGAGTTACATTGATTGGGTACGAAAATATGTGTATAACGTCATGTAAATAAGGATAACTTTAGATTCGAGTACAAAAAGCAACCTTCACACAACTCCATAAATAAAATTCATATTTTAAAACATACTTACTCATTCATTCTACTTGGATAATCTTCACCATTACATGAATCAAACCAAGCTATTTCCTGATTTAACATTGCCTTAAAAAATATACGACGTATACGAAATATCTACAAAATTAAGAGATTTTAATAATTTCGACGTGGTGTACTAAGTGTTAACTTACTTGATTATAAGCAGCATACTTGAAGAGCATTATTGATAAATAACTACCTATAAGCATCAAGACACCAAGAATTGTGTTATATACTGTGAAACTGTTTACACCTTCTATAAATGCATCAACATCGGGCTCCTCTCCACTAGCAATAGAGGCTCCATACGTAATCATAACCTTTTCTCGATACAAAACATTCATAATAATTTAATATTGTTAATAGTGTATTTATAACTTACATCAGCAAGAGTTCCAAAAATTATGACATGGCTAGGATAAATTAGAGCAGTCACTATGGCTGAAATGAGTCCGACATATATCATAGTTCGTTCTCTCGATGTTGCAAATCTGTACTGAAATTTCATCAATTTAGTAAAACAATTTTTAAATAATTCAAATTTCATAATTCTTACTAATTGAAAAAAGGTTATTGGCGGGTATTTTTCCTCATTTGCCGAAGCTTTTCTGAAAATGTAAGAATAATAATTTATAGATTGTGCAGTGCTTTTAAATAAATTAATAATAGCTGCGTTCCTTTTCTACTTTTTAGTATTTGTGAGCAGAAAAGGAACACAATATTTGTTGATTTGAGTAAAACCTAACCTTACATTTTTAATGTTATTTTATTTGTTTACAAATAAAAAGTTAAAAGAATTTAAAACATAACGGAAATTAATGTGGTTAGTTTTTCAAATAAAACGAAAGAAAAGTTTCAGATATTTATATAATTTACTTTTATATGTACTTTTATTTTTAGACATTTTTATATCAAAAAAGTTCAAAACAATCAAAAGTCATCTATGGACTTTTCAGTAAGTGAAAAATATATCACAATAGTCTGCCAGCGGGACCTTTTCTCTAGCGGATTTCACTTGCATAAATACAAGTGTTATCTACTCATATGTTAAAGCAAGAGTAGTTGCAAGTAGTTACGATTAATAGTAGAAATTAGCAGAGAAGGAACGCAGCTAATAATTTGTAAATGAGTACAAAGGAGTGTTTAATTGTTACTAAGCGCCAGCTTCTTTAATTTAAAGAACTACCTCACAGGCACAATTAACCGCCCACTTACTCTTTTTGTCACCCTGTTTGTTTACGTTAGGTATGGCTTATCACAGTCTTTGTTTTTTATTGAGTGGATATTTATGAAAAAAACTAAACAGTTGGCCTTGTGTTGGTTCTCAAATTTATTAGGCAGAAGCCTTAGTGAAACTTATTCAATGTTTGACCTTATTACCGTCACATTACTACGATTACATTTTTCTGGTTCTCTCTTAACCTAGTGTTTAAAAGTTTTTTAATTTGTGTCTTTAAGATTATTTTTGGTTATTCAAATCATAAAAATGCTGATAGATGCAACTAGTGCAGCTAGGGCGGTCGTCTTTCCTGATGCTGGGTACAATCAGCGTCCCATCGCTAGAATACTCGATGTACCTCGAACAACGACACGGTATGTCATTAGACGATTTCGGGAGACTGGCTTATACACCCGGAGGCCAGATCAAGGCAGACATCGTTGCACTTCCACCCGAGACGACCGCTTTATTGTTAGCTAGGTGTTGAGAGATCACTTTTCCACTGCTACTGAACCTCGTACACGTCTGTTTGAAGTCAGAAATGTTATTGTAAGTGAACGTACGGTTAGAAGAAGACTTGCAGAAATAAATTTAAGGGCTTTTCGTCCAACTCGCGCCCCACAACTTCTCCCACAACACCGTAGAGCTAGTCTTGGTTTTGCGCAGCAATATTGTGATTGGACTATGGAGCAGTGAAAGGACGTACTGTTTTCAGATGAAAGTAGAATAGCCTTAAGAGGTACAGATAGGCGTCAGGACGTCCGCGGACGTAAAAATGGGAGGTTTGCGCCCTGCGCTATAAACGAAACAGTGGGTTAGCAAGGTGGATCAATAATGATTTGGATAGGTGTTTCTAATGAGACACGTACCGATCTTGTCGTTTTCGATAGGGGCAGTGTGAATGCTCGGACGTACGTGGAAGAAATTCTCCAAGACCATGTACCGTTGTTATTGTACCGTTTGCTCCATTTATTGGAGAAAATTTTAGGCTTTTGCATGATAATGCACGTTGCCATGTCCCTAGATCTGTCACATAATACCTTAATGAGTTCGATATTCAAACTTTATTATGGCCAGCGCGTAGGTCCGATATCAATCCAATGAAACACGTTTGGGTTAACCTTAAAAGACGTGTTCGGGCAAGAGTACCAATGCTTATCTATTACCCAAGAAAAGCTCAAGGCCGCTGTGGTAGAGGAGTGGCACAATATCCCTTAGACGGATATTCAGGACGTCATGGATGGTCTTCCAAACAGGCTTCAATAAGTCATTAGAGCCCGAGGTGGTAACACCTATTATTAAATTTAAAGCTAATGACAAAAATTTTCTTTTTATTTAAAATAATCAGTCAACAAAAGGCTCGAAGAAATCGATTTCGTGGAATAAAATCTTAATAAAACATTTTTTTATGCTACATTTTCATTTGTTTTTGAAGTAAAACTTCTTTAGGGACGTTTGCTTAAAAAAGTTTACATGAGAGTGAATCAATTTCATTCATGTAACGCTCTCACACATGAAAAGTCGTCAGAACTTTCGTATAACGATGGGAAAGGGTACGAGAGACGAAGAAACTCGGGGCTGTGTATGCAACAGCTAAAATACGCTCTGCCTTACTGCATAGATTTTCTGGCATGTTAGCTACGTTGTCGCCCGGACTTTGCTTTATCTCATTATAGGAATACAAATTCACCATTCTGTAGAGGTGAATTATTTCAGATTTTTCTTGTGGTTTGGTCACTGGCCGGGCTTATGCCGCGGACACTTTGGAGTTGACTGACATGTTGGAAGCGGCATATACGAGAAGAATTTTCGGGGGTGGTTTGGGTGCTTAGAATACCAAAAGGGAGTGGTGAATTAAATGTGTGAGGTGCTGTTGTTTGAAATTGGCACCCACTTCCCCTTTGGTGAGATGTGCTGGACCTTTCCCCTTTTTAAATTGCAATTTTTTTAACTTGCATAAATCGACGAATCGTTTATGTCAAAACATTACACTGTTGTGAAAACCGTTCCTGATATGTTTTTTGGGTCGCTGATTACGAAAATCAGGGTCCCACAGTCTTAAAATATGGATGTCACCTTTAAATATGCATAAAAATTCCCCTTTTTAAGTGTTTTCGCGATAATTTTAATTATAATCAAAAACAATATAATAAAATACATTTTTGGCAACATTTATATTCAAAAGTGGTTGATTTATAACAAAGCAAATTTTATGATAAGGGATAATAGTAAAGGGCTGAAACTATCCCTACATCGACTGAAAATATAAAGGTTTGTAAAAAATGTTTTTTCAACTGTATGCTTCGAATTCGGTTTAATCAGCCAAAATAAATTATTTTCAACTACGCATAGAAAGAAGAATTTCAAAAAAGTTGATTGCATATCTTTTTGCTCCCTTTAAAATTAATTGCCTCCCTAAAAGATTGTATGGGACGAAGTAATCAGGTAATTGGGTAGGTGGCCATAAAGGGTGCCAATACCATACTCAAGTAGACTGGCTCCCGTTTGCGTAGGTAAAGCTTCATTGTATGTAGTTGGCGGACTGCTTGGTAAAACAATACTTGGGTTTGGAATAGTCTATGCCGATGCGGATGCAATTTATTAATGATCATGAATGTAGCGGGAGCGGAGCATCCATACAGCTGGTGACATATCCAAGCGTACATGCGTTCAATTCGTTGATAAATAATATAGAAGTGTGTGTATTCAAATGCGACCTGACGGAATGTTCCATGAATGGAATGCATGCCACGCAAAGGTCGGATTACTTTTAACTTTTTCTGTAATGCCGCATTCGAAATAGCACACACATGTATGCACAACAAACACATTCACCTTGCATGCACTCGTTACTTAGATTTTCGGGCTATGTGTGAAAGCCGGGACGGAAAAAACCATGCAATTTTATGAACCTCTGAATGCAATGCATGTACGCTTGCATATGTCACCAGCTTACTTCCATGAGGCGAATGTTTAGATTTTCGTGCCTGTGGCGGTAGTATCCATGCCTGTGGCGGAAGCGTGCATACCCGTGTGGGTTGCGCACTTATATGCTATCCGTACTAGGTGCACCGCGTGTATGCTTTTAAGAAAATTAGCCAATAAAAATTATTTTTACTCGGTCACTTTTAGGTTTTAATGTAAATAGGAATTCATAAATATTTTCAAATAGTATTTGTATCAAGTCCGTCAGTAGATTCGTCACTATTTTTCTTGCATCTGTCGTTGGCCTGAATTTTCTCAAACGTACTATAGATCCGACAGACTTTCCACTATATCTATTGCATATTACTAGCCGTTGGGCACAAAAGTTTTACTTCTAAAGTGTGGTCTTAAGCACACTCATATTTTTTTTATTTATTAAGGATTGCTTTCACATACCATCTATCAAAACTAAGTAAAATTTAACGGTTTGCAGACAAACTACAAGAATTATAGGGTGGGCGGTTAATTGTGCCTGTGAGTGTATAACATAGAGGCAGTACCGGCTTTAGGGGTGGGCGAACCCAGGCGACCGCCCTAGGGCACCAGTTACTAGAGGGCGCCGTCTCTATCGCCAAGATGTAATGTGTTCATACATTTAGTTATTAAATGATAACACCTTCACAATACAAGGCACAACGCTGGATATGCTAACTTCCTGTGCGTAATTCTGTTTGAAAAAACATAAAAGACAGCTGGCTACGTTCTTTTTCAACTATTGTGTTCAGTTTGTACCAATAAAAAAGTGCTGGCAATTGCAGCTCTTGAGAGCTACACTAGTTACTCCAGAAGTTGCATATCCCTCAAATCCTGCTTACTGAGAAATTCATTGAAGTTTTTTGCCCATAGTCTAATGCAATGCACATTGGCCCAACAAGTACGCACGCTGACACTAAAGCTTTTATAACTGGTGTCTCTCTACTTGAACAGGAAAGTTCGGAGGGTTTAAATTGTTGCAGCAATTTTAATACTGTTGCTGTTGACTACTTTGCTGCCAAGAAGACAACAGCAATTTACTTTGCTTTGTTTTACAGCAATCATATTTTCAAACTCTTGCTGTAGGCTGTGAAAGCTTCTTTTATTCCATATTGCTGCGAATGCTCTTGCTAACAAATGCTGGGGCATGCTGGTCAGGCTGCGAAAGCTTCGCATACAAATAAAAAAAGTGTTCCCTCTTCTAAACTAAGTACCATATAAAGTTGGACCATGAAAAAAAGCTGAGGGAAGTAAAGTATATTTCACAGAGCAAAGCTTTAAAAAATTGTAAGCGAACAGAAAGAATTTGACAGCAAAGTATTTTAAAGCCGAAACATTAGCAGCTGGATCAGTATGCTGCTGAAAACTTTTAATTTGAAAGCAACAGCATTCGCAGCAATACGAAACAACCAGCTTTCACAGTCTACAGCAAACTAAGTTTAAAAATATGTGCTTTGCTTTACTTTGCTTTCAAACCCTGAAAGTTCCATAACATCTAATAAGCACTCGGTGAAAAACTACAGGCAGCTACAGTGTCATTTTATCAACAATTACTCAAGAAACGACCCATGTCGTAATGAACAGCAACAGAAAAGGACCATCGATTACTACAAACCTTATGGCCTTAGACCGTGTGGATCAGGTTGTAGATTTAGGCTGTGTTCTAGACAATAAATTAAATTTCAACTTGCACTACTGTGTGTACGATAATATTGCTTCCAGAGCCAAAAGCTTCTTGGCTTTATAGAGAGAAGAGCCCGAAAATTCGATAGCTTTCGGGTTCCAAAACCTTTTTCTGTTCGCTCGTCTTCTCAATCCTAGAATTACCCTTTCTAGAACCCTATATTTCAGGTAAGTAGCGGTAGATTGGAATCAGTATAGAAGAAATTTCTCCTCTTCGCTCTCACAAACCATCACGACCCGACCGATTTTTGCAGTTTACCGTTCTCCACGGACAAACTCAAGAAGGTGGAACTCATGCCACTGTGCGTAGGAGGCAAGTTCTTATCTCTTGCTTTATTTTGGACGTTCTAAACGATACCGTTACGATACAGTTCCAATCCGATAACATCAAGTTCGACACAATAGGCATTCAAAAATGCTTACGGAATACCCTCATCGGACAGAATATGCAAAGAACGTCCCCGTCAATAAATGTTGTATTTGCTTTTCACCGAACAAAACAAAAATAATCATTTATGAAAACAAAAAACTTTATACCCCTCTTGACATCACAATTACCATGACTTAAGCTGACAAAGTATAAATTAACTGTACAGTATTTTGTACCTTAGTCTTGTTTTTTGTTTTCTTCGAGCGGCTTAATAACAAAATTTCCCACTAAAATAAATACAAATCACAGACCAACACACACCACACACTTCCCGAAAAACAAAACGACGACGGGCGAGTTTGTTTCTGTTGTGCATGGATAGTTATTTTTTAAGGATAATAATCCAAAAGACGGTTGAACATCGTAAGGCCATCTTTTATTTTGACTCGGGTTATTATATAATTTGTGCATAATAAATGCCTAAAAATTTAAGGGCGCAAGCAAATATCTCGCCCGGGGCGCCAATATACCTAAAGCCGGTCCTGTATTGGGGGTATTCAAAACTTGCACCAAGAGAAAAATAATAATCTTCGTTTCTCAGCATATTGCCCATAATGACAATTAAACTGGATCAAAAACCCGGATGTGTCACTATGATATTAACCCGGACTTCGAAAGCTAAGTACGTTGTCATAATGCCGATTAAAGGTCGATTCGCACTATACGGAACGTCAACGTCACATCACGGAACGGCAACGGCACGTCAATTTTGCTTTCAATTCGCCCTTAAACGTCACGTCAACGTAAATTTTGCGTTCAGTCTAAAAAAAATTAGATAGGGTATTGCCTTTATTCCGTATTGCTGATTTTAAATTATTATTTGGAATGCCAAAGTTTAATAATACCAAGTTAGTAATGATATGTTTGGATTTACATTGGTTGTGGGCGTTGCATATCATATTGGTAGCTAATTTGCACCTAAGGCGAGCGTATCGGTCTTGTAATGCTGTACGTTAATGGTAATGTAGTAGAAGGTATAAATCGTTCTTTTAATTTCTCTTCTTGCAACTTCGTCCATTGTAGTTTAGAAACTATTGCGAAAATTAAAACCTAACCTACCTTAAGTGTGCCAGTCTGTCTAGCGGGGTGTGGGGAACACTCCCATAGTATTCTATAAATACACTAAAATACTGACCTATGTAAATGGCATCTGTTTAGACAGTTTCTTGCAAACTTAAGTGTAGTTCAAAATCACTCATAGTCAGTTCAACGAGATAGTATTGGGCGGTTTAGTTTGTAAGAGGAGCGTCTTTTTCTTCTAAGCCAGAAGAATGTCATACTTCTTATGATACGAAGTGTCGTTGTAATGAAAAAAAATATTAGTGTGCTTAAGACCAGACTTTAGAAGTAAAACTTTTGTGCCCAACGGCTAGTAATATGCAATAGATATAGTGGAAAGTCTGTCGGATCTATAGTACGCTTGAGAAAATTCAGGCCAACGACAGATGCAGGAAGAATAGTGACTAATCTACTGACGGACTTGATACAAATGCTATTTGAAAATATCAATATTTATGAATTTCTATTTACATTAAAACCTAAAAGTAACCGAGTAAAAATAATTTTTATTGGCTAATTTTCTTAAAAGCATACACGCGGTGCGTACTAGGTGCAGGGTAGGTAGTATAGCAAGTAAGTGCGCATCCCACACGGGTATGCACGCTTCCACCACAGGCATGGATACTTCCGCCACAGGCACGAAAATCTAAACATTCGCCTCATGGAAGCTGGTGACATATGCAAGCGTTCATGCATTGCATTCAGAGGTTCATAAAATTGCATGGGTTTTTTCCGTCCCGGTTTTCACACATAGCCCGAAAATCTAAGTAACGAGTGCATGCAAGCTGCATGTATTTGTTGTGGATACTTGTGTGTGCTATTTCGAATGCGGCATTACAGAAAAAGTTAAAAGTAGTCCGACCTTTGCGTGGCATGCATCCCATTCATGGAACATTCCGTCAGGTCGCATTTGAATACACACACTTCTATATTATTTATCAACGAATTGAACATGTACGCTTGGATATGTCACCAGCTGTATGCATGCTCCGCTCCCGCTACATTCATGATCATTAATAATTGCATCCGCATCGGCATAGACTATTCCAAACCCAAATATTGTTTTACCAAGCAGTCCGCCAACCACATCCAATGAAGCTTTACCTACGCGAGCCGCTTTACCTACCCAAACGAGAGCCAATCTGGCACCCTTTATGGCCACCTAGCCAATTAGAGGTCCCGCCAAAAGAGTTGATGCCGGAGCGCGCAGCTGGGGAAATTAAAGCTGCACACAAATAAAAATTGCGCACATATTGATAAGAAATGCGCTTATGTATTTTCAAATTTCCCCTTCGAAATTTGTTGCGACTAGGCTAAGGGACGGGAACGGCATGCGGGGATTCTACTGCGCATGGAAAACGCGATTTTCGCGGCATCAACTCTTTTGGCGGGACCTCTACCTGATTTCTTCGTCCCATACAATCTTTTAGGGAGCCAATTAATTTTAAAGGGAGCAAAAAGAAATGCAAAAAACAATCAACCTTTTTTCAAATTCTTCTTTCTAGGCATAGTTGAAAATAATTTATTTTAGCTGATTAAACCGAATTTGAAGCATAAAGTTGAAGAAACATTTTTGAAAAAATAGATTCTTTTATCTATTTATTGACTTTCACTAATTGACTTCTCAGTGCAGCCTCACACTGAGTATAAAATAAAAGGCTTGATTGTTAATGACTGAATAATTTAATTTATTTCGATTCTTCTTTTATATACAAAATTATCTGCTTACACATCAAAAATCAAGAATTGAACCTTGAACAGGCCAAGAATCTATATTCGATAATCAATGTGCAAGCAGGTAGTAATAATTGCTGATGGTACCAAAATTGCTGATGGTACCAATAATTGGATCGTAATTAATTATTGGCAAATTTCACACGAGCGGATGTCCACCGATGAGGGTCACGCGCGTGCCAGAAATTTGCTGCATTTCCCGACATCGGGAAATTTGTTGTTGTTTTAGACATTTTCCCCGGCCTTGAACTCTTGTAGTTCAAAAGCAGGATCGCTTTTCGGTCTAGGTGGGTTTCGTGGTGCTGGCTTCGGAAACGAGGATGATCTGTGTCTTAGATATATCCAAATTAGTGCTCCAATGCAAAGGAGAATTAGACTAGAGTATCCTACTGCATATTGGTGGGCGTCGTGTTTAGACAAGCTGTGCGGGATAATGGTTTTCGCCTTAAGTTCCTCGATTTGTTTTGACCAGCTGGCGAACAGCTCACTGTTATTTCTGCTGGCTAACTTGGGTACTTCATCAGGACGTAGAGTCGACAATTTTACTGCCAGGGTTGTGAAATTAATTGCAGGAGTGAACGAGGTCTCGATGCTGGTGTTGACCACGGATCGTGAATAAAGAACGGTGGATCCTTGCTTGACGATGCACTGGGCCTTCAGAAGTAGAATCCCATTTCCTCTTAATAATTGCTCGTACGAGACAGCATTACACACTATATTTATGGTGACTTCTTCTTTGAGGGAGTAAATCCAATGGTTTTGCTGCTGAAGCGGTATCCATTGGTTGGTGTAATGAGTTCGTGTCATGATGCAGTCTTGAGGAAGGAAGTTCTTGTGTAGTGCGAGCGCAATCTCGCATCGCTCCCTGTATGCAGCTGCCGTATAAGTTGGCCGTCTTAATCTGCAGAGGTACCTACTGACATCTCGGTGACATTGCTGAAATTCTCTGGCGGACATAGGGTAGAAGCTGTCTTGGTGCAGGTCACTTATTAGGAACCGATTAGGTGGCTCTATTATTATGGTGGAATTAGCGTGTTCCATGGGCAGTGGAATGATATTGAAGAGGTTGAAGATATCGTCTCGTATTAATGGTAACCTTAATTTGAAGATGATACTGTTGTTGGTTGCTACTACGTCGGCTGTCATTAGTTGATATAATTGTTGTAGCTGCATCTCCTTTCTACTAAGTGGTAGCCGGGTTTTGGGTGGAAGGTGCTCTCGAATAATTTGGAACTCTTCTTTCAGTTGAACCGGTGTTATTAACAGGGGACTTATTTTTCCATGATGGCCGTCGATTATAGCTTCTACTAGTGCCGTTTGCATTTTCCTGAAGCTATTCATTACCAAGGTGGTATGCGTAGTAACCAAGTTGAATAGCTGCAAGACATGTTGTTCTTCCACTTGCTTGTTTGTTTCTTTGATTTCTTGGTGGATTTTTATGAGATGTTTATTGATTGTAGAGTATTGTTGATCGATGTATTCTTCATCTTTCTTGATGATATTTTGAGTGGACTCGATTAATGACGTTTGATTTTTCAGTAATTCTAATAAGTGTGCCTCGTTGGTCTTGGTATCTCTGATGATTGTGTTCATAATTTCGGCGTATTCTTGATCTAATACACCAAAGAGACGGTTGGCAACAGTTCCAATAAAGTCAAAAGGGGACCGCCGTTGGCGTGAATGTGATCTCCGCAAGAGGCGGTTCTGCTGCTGGATGGTGAGGAGTTCATGATTTAAGTCGTTTGTAATGGCGTTACATAGGCGCTCGTATCCTGCTGCAAGCTGACAGAGATTTCTTAATCGTTCTACTAAGCTTGTTAATTCTTCCGCTTCATGCCAAAAGTTTGTGGTATCGAAGTACACGATGAGATTCCAGTTACTTACAACTATGTCGGCATTCCCAACGTGCTCAAAATATGCGCCGACTTCAGGGTCGAACGGAAAAATTTCAAATGGTGCTGTCTGAGTTTGCCCGAGAGCAGGCAGAACCAGTAAAGTTAGGAGTACTGTGGTTATGGCATTAGCGACTGTCGACCTCTTGGCTTGTTTTGGTCGTGGCTGTGGATCTTCGGCTATTATAGTTGTGTTGGTGTCGGGTGAATCCGTTGCAGCTTTGTGCCAGTTAGAGTTTATTGGTAGGAATCTATCTCTTAATGGATGAGGAGGCAGTTTCCTCTTTGGCCTAGTTAAGGTGTCGATACTCGGGACAATTTGCGTTGTTGATTCTGGTTCTTCCTCCGATGGAAGTGGGCAAATGCGATGAATCGCTCTTTGAGTCTCTCCAGTGGCAGTTTTAATACTTAGAACTCGTGCCTTGTTGTCCTTTCCCAGGTGCACTTCTGCGACACGTCCCATTTTCCAGTTTAATGGGGGTAAGTTTTCGTCCTTTAGTAAGACTAATGTTCCTGGTTTGATGTTTTGATATTCCCGCTTCCATTTATATCTGGTTTGTAGTTCCTGCAGATATTCAGTTGACCAACGTCGCCAAAATTCATGTTGCAGAACTCGAACCATATTCCATCTTTTGGCTAAATTTGTTTTTAATGTTTCGGCTTGAGGATCTGCTATCGTAGTCAGCGGCTCTCCTATTAAAAAATGTCCTGGTGTTAGGGCCTGGAAGTCATTTGGGTCATTAGACATAGGCGTAAGCGGTCGTGAATTGAGGATTGCTTCCACCTGTGTCATTACGGTACACAGCTCCTCGAATGTCAAAGATGCGCCGGCAAGGAGACGTTTGAGGTGATGTTTCGCCCCTTTTACCGCTGCTTCCCACAGTCCTCCCATGTGTGGTGACCGAGCCGGTATTGGACGCCACTCGATCCCTCGCTGGGCACAATATTCAGAGACTTCCTGTTGATGTTTTGTGTCCGAAAGAAGATCTGTAAGGAAATTTAGCTCGTTCCTTGCGCCCATGAAATTTGTGGCATTGTCGCTGTATATCTTAGCAGGATTTCCCCGTCTTCCAATAAACCGCTTCAAGGCTCCGATAAAGGCTGGCGTTGTTAGGTCCGAAACTACTTCAAAATGTGTAGCCTTAGTGGCGAAACAGATGAATACTCCTACATATGCCTTGGTTGGTGTTTTCCCTCGGATCTTGTAGTGAATGTTAATTGGGCCAAAGTAATCAATTCCTGTATGCAGAAATGGTCTTGATGGTTGTATCCTTTCGGCTGGGAGATTTCCCATTATTTGCCCCATACCTTTGGGTTGAGCTCTAAAACATCGAATACATTGATGAACGATTGTTTGAACTAATTGTCTTCCTCTTAATGGCCAAAATTGTTGTCTGGCGATAGCTAGCAGGGCTTGCGGGCCGACATGAAGATGCTCGATATGAAGTTGTGTTAATAATAGTTTAGTATAAGGATGATTGTGTGGTAAGACCATTGGGTGTCGGCTGTTGTAGGACAAGTTCGCTCTTTGTAGTCTTCCCCCTACTCTTATGATCCTTTATCATCGATAAACGGGCTAAGAGTACTCAGTGGGCTGTCTGCCGGAACTTGTTTACTGCGTCTTAGTTCTTGGAGTTCCCGTTCAAAACTTCCTTTTTGCATTATCTTAATGATAATGTGGAGAGCTTGTCGTAATTCTTGTACTGTTAGCGCCTTGGAGAAGTATTTCTGTGTTTGTTTTTCCTTTAGTCTTTGGCAGAACCTTGCTACATAAACTGTTACTCTTTGTAAGTGCCTGAATGAGTTTCGATGGTCAATGTTTTGAAGTATGGATTCTTCACGATGCGCTATTAGTGTTGTTTTCTTGTTCCTTTCTTCAGGAAGTAACCTGAGTATGGAGACTGCTTCTGCCGGGAAGAGTTCTGTGGGTTGATAGAGAAATGGTGGCCCGTTGAACCAGAGTTCTGTGGTTAGTAAACCGTCTGGCGTGGTTCCTCTGGACACGAGATCGGCTGGATTTAGTTTGGTCTGCACATATTTCCACTGATGAACGTTGGATAATTTGTGAATCGTGGCTACTCGGTTAGCGACAAATGTTTTAAATGTTGAGGATTCGGCTTGTACCCACGATAAAACGATCTGTGAATCTGTCCAGTACGTTATATTATGGATCTTTATACTTAAGTCTGATCTAACTCGGTCCACCAATTGTGCCATCAGTTTTGCTGCACATAGCTCCAGTCGTGGTAGCGTGATGATTTTTCGCGGAGCTACTCGTGACTTTGCACAAATTAAACGTACTGTGATCTGCCCGGCTGCATTTTCTGATCGTAAATATAAGGCTGCTCCATACGCCTTTTCCGAAGCATCGGAAAATGCGTGCAGCTGTATGTTTACTGGCCGGTCTGCTAGTATTCTTCTGGGAACCTTGATGTCGTTTAGCCTTGATAGGCTCTGCCGAAAATATGTCCATCTAGTGTGAAGTTCTGCGGGTAGACTGGCATCCCAGTCTAGTTTTAATGCCCATAGCTCCTGCATGAAGATTTTTGCGGTCACTATTACTGGGTTGACCAAACCAAGAGGATCGAAAAGATGGGCTACATCTGCTAGTACACTTCGCTTAGTGATGCGCTTCACTCCTTCCCATTTCGTTTTTATGAGAAACTGGTCTGCTTTGGGGAACCAAGTTAAGCCTAAGGTTTTGACTGATGTTTCTGCCACGTCGGTGATATCAATTTCTTTTTCGCGATCTTCCTTTGGGATTCTGGCTAGTAAGTCTGGATGGTTTGCACACCATTTTCGAAGCGAGAATCCTCCTGCCTTCATTATGTCGATAAGTTCGGTCTGCATATTGAGCGCCTTACCCAGGGAATCGCACCCTGTCATAACGTCATCCATGTAAAAATCTTTCCTGGTAATTGCTGCGCCCAAAGGATATCGTTCTACTTCATCCTCTGCTAATTGTTGCAGGCACCTAGTTGCTAAATAAGGTGCGGCAGTGGTACCGTAGGTTACTGTTCGTAATCGGAATATTTTTAACTCCTCTTCGGGGTGATCTCGCCACAAAATGAGCTGCAGATTTTGATCACTTGGATTAATCCATATCTGTCGATACATTTTGGTTATATCGCTTGTAAAAACGTACTTATGCGTCCTGAAGCGAACTAGGATGGTAAACAGCTCATCTTGAGTTCTAAGACCCTTATGTTGAATGTCATTGAGGGACAAGTTCGTTGTGGATTTTGCGGAGCCGTCGAATACGACCCGTAACTTCGTTGTACTGCTCTCCGGACGAATGACGCAATGATGTGGTAGGAAATAATGCTGCTGGCTGAGGTCTTCATGTTTGATTTGTTCCATGTGCTGAAGTTGGTGATATTCATGTATGAATTCCTTATATTGTTGTTTCAATTCCGGACATTTTGCTAGTCTTTTTTCTAGTGACAGGAATCGTTGAAAGGCAATACTCCAAGATTCCCCTAGGGCGGACGGGTCTTGTCTTAATGGAAGCCGAACTATGTATCGTCCTGATGATTCCCTCTTCGTAGTGGCTCTAAAGAGGTCTTCACAATATTGCTCGGCTGGTGTGATGCAACGCTCTGGTTTGTCAATTTCCTCCATTTCCCAGAATTTTTCTAAAGCTGTTTCCAATCCTTCATGCTCGTGATGACTTATTCCGCAAAAGGCTGAAGTTGTATCTTGTGTATCTGCCTTCCCTGTCACAATCCACCCGAGGACTGTGTTTTGTAAAACAGTATCCGAGTCCTTTAATTTTATTTGTCTGATCTTTTTCGCGATCTTCCTTTGGGATTCTGGCTAGTAAGTCTGGATGGTTTGCACACCATTTTCGAAGCGAGAATCCTCCTGCCTTCATTATGTCGATAAGTTCGGTCTGCATATTGAGCGCCTTACCCAGGGAATCGCACCCTGTCATAACGTCATCCATGTAAAAATCTTTCCTGGTAATTGCTGCGCCCAAAGGATATCGTTCTACTTCATCCTCTGCTAATTGTTGCAGGCACCTAGTTGCTAAATAAGGTGCGGCAGTGGTACCGTAGGTTACTGTTCGTAATCGGAATATTTTTAACTCCTCTTCGGGGTGATCTCGCCACAAAATGAGCTGCAGATTTTGATCACTTGGATTAATCCATATCTGTCGATACATTTTGGTTATATCGCTTGTAAAAACGTACTTATGCGTCCTGAAGCGAACTAGGATGGTAAACAGCTCATCTTGAGTTCTAAGACCCTTATATTGAATGTCATTGAGGGACAAGTTCGTTGTGGATTTTGCGGAGCCGTCGAATACGACCCGTAACTTCGTTGTACTGCTCTCCGGACGAATGACGCAATGATGTGGTAGGAAATAATGCTGCTGGCTGAGGTCTTCATGTTTGATTTGTTCCATGTGCTGAAGTTGGTGATATTCATGTATGAATTCCTTATATTGTTGTTTCAATTCCGGACATTTTGCTAGTCTTTTTTCTAGTGACAGGAATCGTTGAAAGGCAATACTCCAAGATTCCCCTAGGGCGGACGGGTCTTGTCTTAATGGAAGCCGAACTATGTATCGTCCTGATGATTCCCTCTTCGTAGTGGCTCTAAAGAGGTCTTCACAATATTGCTCGGCTGGTGTGATGCAACGCTCTGGTTTGTCAATTTCCTCCATTTCCCAGAATTTTTCTAAAGCTGTTTCCAATCCTTCATGCTCGTGATGACTTATTCCGCAAAAGGCTGAAGTTGTATCTTGTGTATCTGCCTTCCCTGTCACAATCCACCCGAGGACTGTGTTTTGTAAAACAGTATCCGAGTCCTTTAATTTTATTTGTCTGATCTTTTTCGCGATCTTCCTTTGGGATTCTGGCTAGTAAGTCTGGATGGTTTGCACACCATTTTCGAAGCGAGACCTTTTCAAACCTTTATATTTTCAGAAGATATAGGGATAGTTTCAGCCCTTTACTATTATCCCTTATCATAAAATTTGCTTTGTTATAAATCAACCACTTTTGAATATAAATATTGCAAAAAATGTATTTTATTGGATTCTTTTTGATTATAATTAAAATTATCGCGAAAATCCTTAAAAAAGGGAGTTTTTAAGCATATTTAGAGGTGACATGCATATTTTAAGACTGTGGGACCCCGATTTTCGCAATCAGCGACCCAAAAACAACATATCAGGAACGATTTTCACAACAGTGTAATGTTTTGACATAAACGATTCGTCGATTTGTGCGAGTTAAAAAAATTGTAATTTGAAAAGGGGAAAGGTCCAGCACATCTCACCAAAGAGGAAGTGGGTGCCAATTTAAAACAAGAGCACCTCACACATTTAATTCACCACTCCCTTTTGGTATTCTAAGCACCCAAACCACTGGACATACGGTTTTAACAGCTTCGGTTTTATCAATTGAAGTGTGCAAAAAGTATTTTATATTGGAGACAATAACAAAATAAACGTAAGAAAGAGATGTATTGTTCATTTCTTCTTTCATTTTTTCATTTTTGTTTACATCGTTTGGCATTTTGAGAAAGTCTCAAGTGTTTATACCGTAACTTCCCGGCAGTGCTACATGTTTGGCCACGCCAAAAAGCAGATCCACTTGCTCAGGCTGCGCCGAAAACTCTTGTCGTATATGCCGCTCCGAGCATGTCAGTCAACTCCAAAGTGTCCACGGCATAAGCCCGGCCAGTGACCAAACCACAAGAAAAATCTCAAATAATTCACCTCTACGGAATGGTGAATTTGTATTCCTATAATGAGATAAAGCAAAGTCTGGGCGACAACGTAGCTAACATGCCACAAAATTTATGCAGTAAGGCAGAGTGTATTTTAACTGTTGCACACACAGCCACGAGTTTCTTCGTCTCTTGTACCCCGTCCGCCCCATTTCCCATCGTTATACGAAAGTTCTGACGATTTTTCATGTGTGAGAGCGTTACGCGAATGAAATTGATTCACTCTCATGTAAATTTTTTTAAGCAAACGTCCCTAAAGAAATTTTACTTAAAAAACAAGCAAATTAAAAATAAATACCAATGACAGGAACAAATCTATCCCTCCACGATGCACAAACATATATTTATATTTAACGATCACACCTCGCGTTATTTCAAAGTGGATATTTTCCTGCCGGGAAGAAGTAAGATATATTTCTCCAATACATACATAGCCAATGTAGGAAGTGCAGCTCTGGAGAGACAGAGGAGTTTTAGACTTTATGATGTAATCGGGCTTAACTGTACCAAAAGAAGTAAAGGAGAAGAAACCCACCACTACAAATTAACAATCCACCTCGCCTCTTTATCTTGATACGCGTTCATATACCAGTAGGACAATATTTTTGAACCGGGACATTTAAAAACCCGTATGATTAAGCAAAATGTGAAGAGTTATATATAAAGCTATGGAGTACTTAAGATTTCACAAACACCTCGTAGATTTGACCAAAATAGCAATGAAAGAGGTAATATGCAGAATAAGAATTGAAGGAGAGCTATCACAACCAATCAACGCCACAGGAGGACTAAGGCAAGGAGATGCTCTATCGTGCTTACTATTTAACGTAGCTATTGAAAAAGTGATGAGACGCAGGAATTAACACCGCGGGCTGTATTTTCAATAAGTCGGTACATCTATTGGCATACGCCGACGACATCGTAATACTAGCCAGATCCACCGTAGCAATGAAAGAAGCCTTCATATCGCTAGAAAGAGCAGCAATTCGGACTAGCAATTATTGAAGATCTCTGCATCTCTAAAAGACGGAATGATCGCCAGAATATGACAATTGATACATACAACATCGAAGGATTGAAAGAATTTATATACCTACTTAAGGACGTTAATTTCAAAAGATAACGACACGACATTAGAAGTCAAAAGGAGATTAGCGCTGGGAAATAGACGCTACTTTGGGCTACGTTAACACTTCTTAACAAGGAGCTTCATTAAGGAGAACTAAAGTTAAAATATACAGAACCCTTACATTGTCAATACTACTGTTTGGATCCGAAACCTGGATATTAAGAAGAAACGAAGAACAACTCCTAGGGTGCTTCGGAAGAAAAATTCTAAGCACTGTCAATGAAAACAGTATTTGGGGAAGAAGGGGTTATGTTTGGGTGGATGGGGTTCAGGTTTGCACGCTCATACCCAGAGTAGTAGGACATTATTTTTGAAATGGCACATTTAAAAAATGGAGACCTCAGTACAATTTACCGTCGTGTAAGGGACAAATTTACTGCCTCGCATAAGGCCTGCTCAAGTCTGGCCGTACGGAATGTGTTAATTAAGTCGCTCACAGAGCTATAGAAGCTAGATGTAGGTTCTAAAATGATTTTTCTATTAAGCTGCGTTTTCAAAAGGCAGAAATTTCAGATACAGACCTTACTTTTACTTTTTGGCATTTACTTGCATGTCAGTTCGTTACTTTTCAGTTACATGCAAAAAGTAAGTATAATATTGTATAATGTAATAATGTATTTGTGACCCTAAACTAAGGAGAATTCCGCTGAAAAATCTCCAGTTGGATTTTTTCAGAGGTTTATGTATGAAATGCAGAATAGTAGGATTACAATGTTCCGTTGTGTATGGCTCTTGACCCGCCGTGTCTCAATTCGATGTTCGAGCATACAACTATTGAACCAGAGTTGAACGATGTTAAACCGATAATTTACGAGATATTTGCGAAAAACTGAATTGAAATTATGACACTTTTGACACATCATATAGAATGCCAAAACAAAGGTTCTAGGGAACGCATTCCGGCCGGTTCCAGGGAACAGAATCCCGTCTGTTTTTGCGGTCTCGGTCCCAGAAACGTTTTTCTAAACAAAAAACGTGATTTATTTAAAAAAAAATTTTCGGTGGGAAAATATTTTAAATATGAAACTTTTAATCTTCAAACGCAACGAAAAATCCAGCCGAATTCAACGACGTGCATGCGAATCATCCAATGGGTGTGAAGCTTTGATTCGTTTTTCATTTTCTTTTTCGAAAAAAAGTATTTTCCTACTTTCCTTTCCTTCCTTGTTACGGTACAATATACATACATATACTGTTACCCACCGTTATTCTGTTCTTGAAATCTCAGTCTCATTGGCGACATGTAATAGAGTGGAGCGCAATGCGCAAGGTCGAGTAGCTTTAATTTTATATACGATCTAATCTCACATCGCTAAAAAAGCGGAAGTATGCCAACTTTTCGAGGGCAGCGCATCAGCGAAGTGTAAACGATGCCCAAAAATAATAAAGACCACAGGTGGATCCACAAAAGGGCTTCATGCACAACCTGAAAGCAATACGGTTTCCCGACTAGTGGCACGGTATGGACTTCCCTTTGCAATATTCATGACTTATGTGGAAGAAATTGAAGGAGGCAAAAAGCAAGGACCGAAGTTTGGCTTTACGCTTGACGAATAGACGTCAGTGCTTGCTTGGTCTTCGATACATGAACGTCAATATCCATAGAAATGAATCCAAATTTTGGAATTTGGGCCTTGAGAAAAGACTAAAGGAGTATCATTTGTACCTCACTGACGACAACGTGTACATCTCCACAGATGGCGCTAGCATATTGGCCAAACTTGAAAAAATTATTGCTGCAGAATAACTTGCCTTGCTCATAGAATACAGCTAGGAGTTTTGGACGTGTTATATAAGAGAAAACTGCACGAAAATCAGGAGGTCAATGATTGTTAAGAAGCAGAAGCCGAGAACTTACGGGAATCAGACGATGAAGATTATGAAGAAGATTTCCCAAGTCAACATCAACAAGACTGTGGAAGTGGAATTGCTGTGTGTTGATCTCTCGGACAATATATCTCCTATCATCGAAAAAGTGCGGAAGATTGTTCGTATGTTTACACGATTACCAGTTCAAAATGATTCACTACAAAAGTACATTCGGGAAGAACAAGGGAAAGAGCTGACTCTTCTTCTAGACTGCAGAACAAGGTGGAATATTCTGTTTATGATATTGGAACGATTTTGTCTTCTGACTGCTGATCATTAATGTCTTTTAGACCTTAAATCCACGGACGATTTGCTAGAACAAGTTTTCATCTGCATCACCAATTCATTTCATTTCATCGTTGAAGCCCGTCAAGTTGACTGTCGACGCATTGAGAAATTAGAATCTTTTTCTTGACCACAAAATTAGCATTACAGTTTTTGATGTTTTTGGTGCAGAATTTTGATTGCAGGAGAACTCCAATACGCGCAAAATTGGCAGAATCACTCAGATTCCGTATACGTCAACCTTTTTGCACAGAACTCTCTGGAATCTTGTAATATCTCCACAACCCTTGTGTCCCGGAAGATGATGAGCTTTTTAAAATACCATCGACAGCTGCGATACTGCGATAGGGTCATACATAATCTTTCAAAAAGAGTGTCAGTTATAAATCCTGATCAAGATGAGAGCGCTAAGGTAACTGACCCACCTGGAACTGAATTAGAATCAATTTCAATGGAAGACAAATAGCAAATGGCGATTTCGATAGCGAAAAAATTAAATTTTCGGCAACCGGGCATAGTCCCGGGGTATCCGGGGATTGATGAAAATAAATCCCGCAATCCCGGGATTGGGAAAAACTTCCGGGATTGGGTACCCTAAAAGGTTCATACAAATGTTCAGCTTATTACTCAGCTTGTTTGACTACGACTACAATAGATAATCATATTAAAATCTTCGAAAGGAAAGGAAGAATATTTAGGACTGTTAGCGTTAATGAATAATGCTTTAATAGAAACATAAAGCTGGGCAGACTACATTGCTTCGGCATGTTCTACGAATCTCTGAAGAAAGACAAGACTGCTCCGCAAGATTTCCAATGGCAGACCAACAGGAAAGAGAATAATTTTCCTAAATTTAGTTTTCGACCAAAAATAGGTGGATGCATGATGAATAGCACATTACGAAAGGTTCGTATAAGAATTTCAAAACCTAAAAACGACTGGAAGAACAGGGGTGGTAGCACGTATGATGTTTCAATCGACCTCTTCATACAACATTTTTTGTAAAACTTCAATTTTTGTATGAAGAGGTTGATTGAAACAACTTACGAGTTACCACCCAGACTTCAAGAAGCCCGACTCCTACAAGTACTGCAGCTCCAATAAAGAAAAGGAAATCATTTCCGAAATTTTTGAGTATCATGCAACATTTCAATACAAGAAATTGTTTTTGTAGGACAAATTTATTTCGTCAACATCACAAGCAGTTTTCCAACCCATACACGCTTTTTTAAAACAGCAATGGTGAAGAAACCAATTTTTAAACTAAATTGCACAAAATAACAATTACAACACATATGTACATATATACATACCCTTCCATTGTTGAGCGCACACATTTGGATACGTTCAAAACCTTTTCTTAACTTGATAATTTGTTTACGTTAATCCAATCAAATGCTCCTCCCCGAAGAAAATAAACAATATCCATCGATACTACACCATTTAGTTGCTTGTTCGTCCTCTCGTACGTATTCTTTTCTAACAGCAATAATGTAGCAGGATGCCTTCCAAGATTTCTTTATGCTGCCGATCTCCTTAAACACATTTACAATAAAACTGTATGAATTTGAAACTTTTACCAATTTGTTTATATTTTCTGATGTTGACGATGTAGGGATTGCTTTGTTCAAACTAAATCAGACATTTTTTATATTAATATTTATCACCACGAAATTCCCAGTAGTATATAACGTCACAAAATAAAGGGAGCAACAACAATAGCTTGATGAAGTGTCAAAATGCAACTAAATTTGTTTTTTTTTTTTTTTTTTGTTATAATGTTTTACATTAAAAATATTTAATTTTGCAACGCACTTTTGTAGATCACTGACATGTGTGTCAAGGCAAGGTCGTTCATAAACGATATAGAAAGAAAAAGAATAAACCCATGCCTCGTTGCATTACATACGGCACACACTTGACTCATTTCTATATCTACATAAGTCTACATTAGTTCATACTTAATTTTTTTTAACTTAAATGAGATTCAATCTCTTTGAACGATATGATATGTGAACTCTCTTCTGCTCTGTATGGCGAATATCTCAGCAGCATGAGGGACCAGGTTTATACTGATCCTAGAAACTTCTTTAAATTTGTAAACCCCAAGAAAAAAGTTGATAACTACCCAAATACTATGCAGCACACTAACTGGTCTAGTAGTGAGTCTTCCTCGATTTGCAACATGTTTGCTTCATTCTTTCATCAATCTTTCACCCCTTCTAACTTTCAGCCTAATGACAATAATTTTCGTCATATAACTCCACACCGAGAGGCTACTAGTTTATCTCTCTCAATTTCCATTGACGTTAACACGAAACATATTGATGAACTCCCATACGATTTCACTTCCGGCCCTGACGGTATACCTCCTGCTCTCCTTAAATCCTGTGTGGAGGTTCTCCAGTCTCCACTGAAAACCCTTTTTAAAAAATCCTTAGATAAAGGGTATTTCCCTACTCTTTGGAAGAATTCGTTCATAATTCCTATTCACAAAAGTGGTAGCAAGAACGAAATATCGAATTACAGACCAATTGCCAAGCTGTCTGTCATACCAAAACTTTTTGAGTCAATCATTTATTCTGCAATCGTGCCCATCTGCAAAAAACTTATTTCTACAAACCAACATGGTTTTCTTCCAGCTCGTTCCACTACCACCAATCTCCTTGAATTCACTTCCCATGCTGTTGAAGGTTTCGTTTCCGGTTGCCAAACTGATTGTGTTTACACTGATTTCAGTTAGGCATTTGACAAGCTTTCCCACTCCATTATACTTTTCAAACTAAAAAAGTTAGGTTTCCCTGAAGCCCTTCTATTATGGTTCCAGTCCTACTTAGCTGACAGGACCTACCAAGTCCTTTTCCGTGGATCCAAATCCGCGACCATTGAGGCGTCATCCGGTGTCCCTCAAGGCAGTCATCTTGGCCCTATCCTCTTTATTCTTTCTATTGATGACATTGTTACCTTGCTAAAGACACTGCAGAATCCTGATTTATGCTGATGACATCAAATTGTACCGTCACGTAAAGAGTATGGAGGACTGCAAACTTTTGCAGGTCGACCTCGACACCTTTTTCTCTTGGTGCGCCAACAACAACCTGGTTCTTAATATTAGTAAATGCGAAGTCATGACTTTTTGTAGGCGACGTGATCCTATAATTTATAACTACTCATTCTCTGGTGAGGGTGTCCCCCGTGTTAATTTAGTCAAAGATCTCGGGATAAGATTTGACACCAAGCTAGACTTCTCTACTCATATCAACTATATTTCTTCCAAGAGCAGCTTAGTCTTGGGTTTGATAAAAAGGTGGTCCAAAGAATTTAACAGCACTCTGATCACTAAACACCTCTACATTTCGCTTGTCAGACCTTTACTTGAATATGCGTCCCAGGTTTGGTCT
Source organism: Thereva unica (assembly GCA_949987705.1). Lineage (NCBI taxonomy): Eukaryota > Metazoa > Arthropoda > Insecta > Diptera > Therevidae > Thereva > Thereva unica. The sequence continues at coordinate 51,232,036 of OX465281.1, read as the reverse complement.
CCTCACTATTCTTCGCATGTTGGAAAAATTGAGTCGGTTCAACGTAGGTTCGTTCGATTCGCATTGAATCACCTTCCTTGGGAAGACCCTTTAATTCTTCCACCATATGAATACCGACTTAAGTTACTCAACTTAAACACTCTCTACAAGCGTCGTGAGGTGGCCGATGTTGTTTTCGTCCACCAGCTTCTTAATGGACGTGTCGATTCAGGTTTTCTAAGGCGCCGTGCGTCGTTTAGAGAGAGCCGATACAATTTGAGAGGACCACCGCTCTTACACATCAACTCCTCTAACACCAATTATGGCCGATTTGAGCCTGTTAATCGCATGTTCATTAATGTAAATAAAAATATTAATGTTTTTAGCGTGAGCACTAACAAAGCCCTGCTTAAAAGGAGTCTATTTGTTGTCTCATGACTGTTTATGTGTTTCGCATGCAATTTTTATTGGTACTTAACCTTTTATGTTTGCATGTCTCAGGAGAGCCACGGCAGTGGTAAATATTTCTCAGCCCTGCTGGGAAGTGCGCCTTCTGCGTTAGAAGGGAAACTCTATATATGTATATATCTATATCTATAAAAATCTCGTGTCACAGTGTTTGTTACCGTACTCCTCCGAAACGGGTTGACCAATTTGCATGAAATTTTTTGTGTATATTTGGTAGGTCTGAGAATAGGTCGTACGCTATTTTTTATACCTTTAACCAAAAAAACAGCTGCAAAATCCAAAAAAAATGGTAATTTTAGGAATTTTCACTACATTGTAGTTTCAATAGCTTCATGGCCTACCTATTGTTTGACAAATGTAAAATTGTCATTAAATTGAATCATTACATTTAATGAAAATTTCAAATTTACGCAGCTGTCAAACAATAGGTAGGCCATGACGCTATTGAAACTAAAATGATCCATGGCGGCCGTCTCAAGAGGGCGGTGTACCACTTTCTTCACAACCACCTCGACATGGGTATCAAATGAAAGGGTATGATAAGTAGAATACAATAAGCAATGTAGTATACAAAATATATCTTTAGATCCATGGCGGCCGTCTGAAGATGGCGGGGTACCACTTTCTTCACAACCACCTCGACATGGGTATCAAATGAAAGGGAATGATAAGTAGAATACAACAAGCAATGTAGTATACAAAATATATCTTTAGATCCATGGCGGCCGTCTCAAGAGGCCGAATTACCACTTTCTTCACAACCACCTCGACATGGGTATCAAATGAAAGGGTATGATAAGTAGAATATAATAAGCAATGTAGTATACAAAATATATCTTTAGATCCATGGCGGCCGTCTCAAGAGGGCGGGGTACCACTTTCTTCACAACCACCTCGACATGGGTATCAAATGAAAGGGTATGTTAAGGAGAATACAATAAGCAATGTAGTATACAAAATATATCTTTAGATCCATGGCGGCCGTCTCAAGAGGGCGGGGTACCACTTTCTTGACAACCACCTCGACATGGGTATCAAATGAAAGGGTATGATAAGTAGAATACAACAAGCAATGTAGTATACAAAATATATCTTTAGATCCATCGCGGCCGTCTCAAGAGGGCGGGGTACCACTTTCTTCACAACCACCTCGACATGGGTATCAAATGAAAGGGTATGATAAGTAGAATACAATAAGCAATGTAGTATACAAAATATATCTTTAGATCCATGGCGGCCGTCTAAAGAGGCCGGATTACCACTTTCTTCAAACCACCTCAACATGGGTATCAAATGAAAGGGTATGTTAAGGAGAATACAATAAGCAATGTAGTCTACAAAATATATCTTTAGATCCATGGCGGCCGTCTCAAGAGGGCGGGGTACCACTTTCTTGACAACCACCTCGACATGGGTATCAAATGAAAGGGTATGATAAGTAGAATACAATAAGCAATGTAGTATACAAAATATATCTTTAGATCCATGGCGGCCGTCTAAAGAGGCCGGATTACCACTTTCTTCACAATCCCCTCAACATGGGTATCAAATGAAAGGGTATGATAAGTAGAATACAATAAGCAATGTAGTAGACTCAATATACCGATTCATGGCGGCCGTCTCAAGATGTCGGGGTACCACTTTCTTCACAACCACCTCGACATGGGTATCAAATGAAAGGGTATGATAAGTAGAATACAATAAGCAATGTAGTATACAAAATATATCTTTAGATCCATGGCGGCCGTCTCAAGAGGCCGAATTACCACTTTCTTCACAACCACCTCGACATGGGTATCAAATGAAAGGGTATGATAAGTAGAATACAATAAGCAATGTAGTATACAAAATATATCTTTAGATCCATAGCGGCCGTCTCAAGAGGGCGGGTACCACTTTCTTCACAACCACCTCGACATGGGTATCAAATGAAAGGGTATGATAAGTAGAATACAATAAGCAAAGTAGTATACAAAATATATCTTTAGATCCATGGCGGCCGTCTCAAGAGGGCGGGGTACCACTTTCTTCACAACCACCTCGACATGGGTATCAAATGAAAGGGTATGTTAAGGAGAATACAATAAGCAATGTAGTATACAAAATATATCTTTAGATCCATGGCGGCCGTCTCAAGAGGGCGGGGTACCACTTTCTTGACAATCACCTCGACATGGGTATCAAATGAAAGGGTATGATAAGTAGAATACAACAAGCAATGTAGTATACAAAATATATCTTTAGATCCATGGCGGCCGTCTCTAGAGGCCGAATTACCACTTTCTTCACAACCACCTCGACATGGGTATCAAATGAAAGGGTATGATAAGTAGAATACAATAAGCAATGTAGTATACAAAATATATCTTTAGATCCATGGCGGCCGTCTAAAGAGGCCGGATTACCACTTTCTTCACAATCCCCTCAACATGGGTATCAAATGAAAGGGTATGATAAGTAGAATACAATAAGCAATGTAGTAGACTCAATATACCGATTCATGGCGGCCGACGCAAGACCCATGTTCTTTGATGCATTTCATCTGTGTAAAATTCATATCTCGAAAAATATTAAGTCAATGGATGGTTTTTATTGTTTACTATTGACTTATGGGTGCAGCGTAGGCGCACCGGGTCCCAGCTAGTATACATATATCTATATCTATAAAAATCTCGTGTCACAGTGTTTGTTACCGTACTCCTCCGAAACGGGTTGACCAATTTGCATGAAATTTTTTGTGTATATTTGGTAGGTCTGAGAATAGGTCGTACGCTATTTTTTATACCTTTAACCAAAAAAACAGCTGCAAAATCCAAAAAAAATGGTAATTTTAGGAATTTTCACTACATTGTAGTTTCAATAGCTTCATGGCCTACCTATTGTTTGACAAATGTAAAATTGTCATTAAATTGAATCATTACATTTAATGAAAATTTCAAATTTACGCAGCTGTCAAACAATAGGTAGGCCATGACGCTATTGAAACTAAAATGATCCATGGCGGCCGTCTCAAGAGGGCGGTGTACCACTTTCTTCACAACCACCTCGACATGGGTATCAAATGAAAGGGTATGATAAGTAGAATACAATAAGCAATGTAGTATACAAAATATATCTTTAGATCCATGGCGGCCGTCTGAAGATGGCGGGGTACCACTTTCTTCACAACCACCTCGACATGGGTATCAAATGAAAGGGAATGATAAGTAGAATACAACAAGCAATGTAGTATACAAAATATATCTTTAGATCCATGGCGGCCGTCTCAAGAGGCCGAATTACCACTTTCTTCACAACCACCTCGACATGGGTATCAAATGAAAGGGTATGATAAGTAGAATATAATAAGCAATGTAGTATACAAAATATATCTTTAGATCCATGGCGGCCGTCTCAAGAGGGCGGGGTACCACTTTCTTCACAACCACCTCGACATGGGTATCAAATGAAAGGGTATGTTAAGGAGAATACAATAAGCAATGTAGTATACAAAATATATCTTTAGATCCATGGCGGCCGTCTCAAGAGGGCGGGGTACCACTTTCTTGACAACCACCTCGACATGGGTATCAAATGAAAGGGTATGATAAGTAGAATACAACAAGCAATGTAGTATACAAAATATATCTTTAGATCCATCGCGGCCGTCTCAAGAGGGCGGGGTACCACTTTCTTCACAACCACCTCGACATGGGTATCAAATGAAAGGGTATGATAAGTAGAATACAATAAGCAATGTAGTATACAAAATATATCTTTAGATCCATGGCGGCCGTCTAAAGAGGCCGGATTACCACTTTCTTCAAACCACCTCAACATGGGTATCAAATGAAAGGGTATGTTAAGGAGAATACAATAAGCAATGTAGTCTACAAAATATATCTTTAGATCCATGGCGGCCGTCTCAAGAGGGCGGGGTACCACTTTCTTGACAACCACCTCGACATGGGTATCAAATGAAAGGGTATGATAAGTAGAATACAATAAGCAATGTAGTATACAAAATATATCTTTAGATCCATGGCGGCCGTCTAAAGAGGCCGGATTACCACTTTCTTCACAATCCCCTCAACATGGGTATCAAATGAAAGGGTATGATAAGTAGAATACAATAAGCAATGTAGTAGACTCAATATACCGATTCATGGCGGCCGTCTCAAGATGTCGGGGTACCACTTTCTTCACAACCACCTCGACATGGGTATCAAATGAAAGGGTATGATAAGTAGAATACAATAAGCAATGTAGTATACAAAATATATCTTTAGATCCATGGCGGCCGTCTCAAGAGGCCGAATTACCACTTTCTTCACAACCACCTCGACATGGGTATCAAATGAAAGGGTATGATAAGTAGAATACAATAAGCAATGTAGTATACAAAATATATCTTTAGATCCATAGCGGCCGTCTCAAGAGGGCGGGTACCACTTTCTTCACAACCACCTCGACATGGGTATCAAATGAAAGGGTATGATAAGTAGAATACAATAAGCAAAGTAGTATACAAAATATATCTTTAGATCCATGGCGGCCGTCTCAAGAGGGCGGGGTACCACTTTCTTCACAACCACCTCGACATGGGTATCAAATGAAAGGGTATGTTAAGGAGAATACAATAAGCAATGTAGTATACAAAATATATCTTTAGATCCATGGCGGCCGTCTCAAGAGGGCGGGGTACCACTTTCTTGACAATCACCTCGACATGGGTATCAAATGAAAGGGTATGATAAGTAGAATACAACAAGCAATGTAGTATACAAAATATATCTTTAGATCCATGGCGGCCGTCTCTAGAGGCCGAATTACCACTTTCTTCACAACCACCTCGACATGGGTATCAAATGAAAGGGTATGATAAGTAGAATACAATAAGCAATGTAGTATACAAAATATATCTTTAGATCCATGGCGGCCGTCTAAAGAGGCCGGATTACCACTTTCTTCACAATCCCCTCAACATGGGTATCAAATGAAAGGGTATGATAAGTAGAATACAATAAGCAATGTAGTAGACTCAATATACCGATTCATGGCGGCCGACGCAAGACCCATGTTCTTTGATGCATTTCATCTGTGTAAAATTCATATCTCGAAAAATATTAAGTCAATGGATGGTTTTTATTGTTTACTATTGACTTATGGGTGCAGCGTAGGCGCACCGGGTCCCAGCTAGTATTTATATATATATGTATGTATGTATGTGTATGTATATATAGATTTTCATGCTTAGCTGAAAAGTGCGCCTTCTGTGCTAGAAGGGTTAACTCTTGAATGTAACAACTTGGCCCCATTTCCGTCCCATTGCCGCCATAACATTTCCTACAGAACCATATGCTTTAATCGCTTTTATCCAGCAGCAGGATGAGCATATAAAAGTAAATAGTGGGATGTTGTGCCTTGAGACTAGCCACTAATTACGCTTTTTCATGGTATTCTTTCTGTTGAATAACACTTCAGATTGGATGACAATATATTAAGTGGAGATTGATCCGCACTCACTTGCAACCCGCCGGATCTGGGAATCGAGGCCAATAATTCGACGAATGTGTCAAATTGAAAAAAAAAACAGAACATCACACATGTAAACACTATAGAAAACGAATCTAAACATTTTTCTTTGGATTGGAGGAAAATCTAATGTGATGCACTTTGCACAACAGAATTAGGTGTATTATTTTACTTAAACATACATGTCTTATTGTTAAAAATTCGGCTTACCGCACCGTAGTTTGGCCATGGAGATTCATAAGTATCACACTGACCAACGCTATATATAATTAATCTTGCAAAGTTTTTGTTAAAGGCTTATGTATGTAGGTTATAAGTTGTGAGACTGAATCTAAAACTTAACAAAGTATTTAACAAACACTACAATATAATCATCATAGCTTAAAAAAAAGGAAATCAAATGTAAACACTAAAATTCTTTGATTCTTCACCCACGTCATGTTATATTTCTTTATTCAATATAAACAATAGATTTTGAGCAGCAAATAAAAACTATATGCCATAATTTCGTTATCATCGGTTTTTGTTCTGGAAGCAAATTTAGAGACGTATTCATGTCAAAAACTTGTTTCATATGAAACAAAATCCCCGAAGGAAATTAAAAAAAATTATTATGACGAAAAAAAAGCACCGCGAGCCGAAGGATCGAACTCGCAGCCCCACAGACGAGGGACTTTCCCTAGCCCTTTATAGTCCATGGAAATGGTACTTTAACATTGCAAAAATGCAGGACAAGGTTTTATTTTTGGGATGTGTAGGGGGGGGGGGGTCAGGGTGAGCTTAAGTTTGAGTTTTCGGGATTCTAACCCCTCCCATTTGGCCGCCATCTTGGAAAACGTATGCAAATGGTTTTTCCACTATATCTCCGAAACGGCACATCTCATCGGAAATTTGCAAGGAAACTTTTTGTTTAGAATTAAAATAGTACGCGGCCATCACCAGTATCGAACCCTGGTCCTGTCGCACCCCGATCTAGCACCAACCCATTACTCCAAACACTAACTCGTAGGAATGTGGCAATAAACCTATTTATTCATGCTTTCATAAAAAGATACATTCCAATGCAAGATATGTATAAACTTTAGAAGGAAGTAAACAACTGATTTATGACAACAGATTTTCTATTATTTATGAAATGATCATCAAATGAGCATCTCCATGAAAGATGCCTTAGTTTTTCGAGTTATTTGTTTGAATATTTTCGCAATTCTTCACAATCTTCACTTAATATATTGTCATCCAGACTGAAGTGTTATTCAATAGAAAGAATACCAAGAAAAAGCGTAATTAGTGGCTAGTCTCTAGGCACAACATCCCACTTTTGTTTTGTTATTCTGAAGAGATACATACAAATTTAGTTAATAAAAAATTAAAAATATGCTTTTAAACAAAGGGCTGCAAAATTTTTTAGATATGGGGCAAATCGTTTGTAAAATTTTTGTAAAATATTGAAAATTCTGAGAAAAATCACTTCCTTATATTCATGGATTATAAGGACGGTCTTAAATACATCGTTCGTGCAATTAAATTTATAAATTTTCATTCATTTCAGTAAGCGTTTATATGCCCGGGTAAAAATTAGATATCTGCTTTTCGTTTTAAACCTACCAAATGTTTCTTTTAAATCATACATATTTTTTGTGACAAATCCACAGCGAAGTTCGATAAAATTAAATTTTTGTTTTGGTCTACAGCACCACCTACATGACTATAAACAATAATAAAATGAACAGCATATAAAATATGCATATAAACAAATAAATAATTTATATTATTTCCGCGAAATTTCTTAATGATTTATAAAGCCGCCGAAGAGCCATAAAAACTCAAGAAAATGATTTTTTTGCACTTTTAATTAAATAAATGTTTATGTTCTCCTGAGTATCATTATTAAATAATATAATTTAGTGAGAAATAGAATTAAAACATGCTACACCGAAGTAAAAAAAAAATTTTATTTCACCATTTTGCGGTCGGGGATTGAACTTGGTTCGCCTGGAACCTGACTCCAGCGCCTTACCTCTAGGCTACCGATATATGGACTTTATTAGAAATCTCTTTTTTGTTGTTAAATATACTTTTGTTGTTAAATATACTTCTGGTTGAAATTTCCAGACCATTTTCTCAGTTTTTGGTCTTTTGACCAAGAGCTACATTTTGAGATATTTCCCAAGTCTGTATCTGCAGTACTTTCAGAGATGAAAGTAGGCTTCAGACGGACAGACGGACAGAGCCTCTGTATAAGCTTTTTTTTTTTTTGAAAAAGCTAAAAAGCATTTCAAAGCCCTTGACGCATGTTAGAAGAAAAGCCAAAAGTTTCGGATCTAAAAATAGATTTCTGCGCGGGTATTCCTTTTGTTTTGCTTTGGAAGGGGGTGGGTGGGCTGAAACTACGATGATTTCTTGGTCGGTGGCTGAACAATGAATTAATGAATGGGAAGAGAGATTTTAATTTAAGAAAAATGAAATAGGTTTTTTTTGAGCAAAAATTCAAGTTTTTGTGTATTTATTTTATTATTGCTTACAGAGAAAATTTAAGTCATTTAGTTTGGGTCAATTTAAATACATATATGTATATACTTACAATAATAGAATTATAATAAAGAATATCAGAATTATCGTTTAAAACTCTACTTCATATTTTTCAAGATTAGGTAGTCGTCAATGAAGGAAGAAAGGTTCCGATTTTGAAAGATTTTTTTAAATGTTTTTATATAGGGTAATTGTTTACTTTAAATAAGCAGCAATAAATGATTTTGCCCAATTCGAGAATGAGGTAGAGGTTGGGTGGGAGAGTTTTGGGGTCTTACAATCCAGCGTCAAAGTCGTAATAACGTAAAAAGGTGATTTTTGCAAAAAATTTCAACAGTGAATAACTTTTTAAGGGATGACCAAGGGCTAATTCCAAAAGAAACATGTTTAGGTCAACCTCCCTTATTACCCCCACTCCTACCCCCTAGAAGTGGGGTGATATAGTAAATAATTAGCAAAAACTCTAAGAATTTTGGTATATTATGTACATGTATATATCAAAACATATTATACAACTGGAAGCCTGCCGTGAAAACCTATAATTATTGGCCGGTGCCTCAGCACAAAATCACACTTGTTTTGTGCGACAAAAAGATTGCAAACAAGTAGGAATTCTTAATGTTTAGGTTGTATCGAGAGCCAAAATTAAAAAAGAAATTTGTAGATGTAGAAATTTTGTGTAGTTATAGGCATGACGAGGGATCGCAGGCTCTTGTTTCGGACGACCAGCTTTAATAAAGGTGCTTGGTGTTAGTACTGGAAGAACAGACGAAAAAAAAAATCAAGAATAGAAAACGCTCATATGTACCAAACATCAAAGTAGGTACAACGGACTAGAGCCACTTTCGTATAGACCCACTATTAAACATCAAATCCACTTCAGCTAGTTTATTAATAAGTTCTATATTTAATTCGACAATATTTTCATTCATTTTTAATATATTTTGTTTGGTTCAAGGGTAAATTTTTTTAAATGCTTGTCATTTTCTTAACAGTAATTACTTTGCAAATCACTGAGTTAAAAAAGCGCCCCGCTTCAAAACTACATAGATTTTGGCAGAAAATTGAGAGTAGAGTTATGCAGGCAACGGAAAAAGTGAAAAATTCGACGCCTAATGTAAAACTGTAAAATTAACTTACATCTCAGTTCTAAAGAACTGATTTGAGAGCTTCGTTTGTGGCTGTTCAATTAAGCTAGTATTGGATGGCGTCGAATCACGGCGGGCGTTGCCCAAGGGTCGATTCTCTCACCTGATCTCTTTCTAATATTCATTAGGGATCTGCTCTCAATCCCCTCCAACCCAATTCATAGTTGTGCCTACTTCTACGCCTTCCTAAATATAAGACAAGCACGGACCAGACATTGTCGAATAGAGTGTGAACTCTCATCCCTACGAAAAATTGTACCGTCCTTCTCTTTACCTCAGGGGGAAAATCAGAAACATCATCTTTTTACGTCATTTTCACTTCAAAAGCCTGCGAGCAAATGCCTTGGTGGATTCGTAAATTTAGACATAATCAGGCCCCCTATTCCCTATTACAATATTGTTAAATCCGATCCGAAAACGAAACAGCTTTCAAGTAAAAATTTGCCAATATTGTTAAATTTTCATGAAAAATGAATGCCAATATTGTAATAGAAAATACGGTTTCGGCATTTCATTGAAAAAATATGACAATATTGTAATAGAGAATAAGGTCCCAGATCTGCGATGAAGTAATCACATATTCCAAATCGCCAAACAAGCTTATCAATGACTGAGATTTCTCAAGAGAGGCAAGCTCCTCCTTCAGCCAACTGCCCTGACTACAATCTACAATTCCTACATTCCGCCTTGTATTGAATTGTATTGAACGTAACTCGTATATCTGGGTAAAAGTTCTATTCCCACGGCCACACCCCATACGACACATGACCCCAACCAAAAGTTCATGAGCCACCATCGATGACATCGATACTTCGGGAGCATCCGGCTACCCCCAGACGTTTAGTTAGCAATATTGTAACATTATTGTAACAGTAGCCCTTCTATTATGGTTCCAGTCCTACTTAGCTGACAGGACCTACCAAGTCCTTTTCCGTGGATCCAAATCCGCGACCATTGAGGCGTCATCCGGTGTCCCTCAAGGCAGTCACCTTGGCCCTATCCTCTTTATTCTTTCTATTGATGATATTGTTACCTTGCTAAGACACTGCAGAATCCTGATTTATGCTGATGACATCAAATTGTACCGTCACGTAAAGAGTATGGAGGACTGCAAACTTTTGCAGGTCGACCTCGACACCTTTTTCTCTTGGTGCGCCAACAACAACCTGGTTCTTAATATTAGTAAATGCGAAGTCATGACTTTTTGTAGGCGACGTGATCCTATAATTTATAACTACTCATTCTCTGGTGAGGGTGTCCCCCGTGTTAATTTAGTCAAAGATCTCGGGATAAGATTTGACACCAAGCTAGACTTCTCTACTCATATCAACTATATTTCTTCCAAGAGCAGCTTAGTCTTGGGTTTGATAAAAAGGTGGTCCAAAGAATATAACAGCACCCTGATCACTAAACACCTATACATTTCCCTTGTCAGACCTTTACTTGAATATGCGTCCCAGGTTTGGTCTCCTCACTATTCTTCGCATGTTGGAAAAATTGAGTCGGTTCAACGTAGGTTCGTTCGATTCGCATTGAATCACCTTCCTTGGGAAGACCCTTTGATTCTTCCACCATATGAATACCGACTTAAGTTACTCAACTTAAACACTCTCCACAAGCGTCGTGAGGTGGCTGATGTTGTTTTCGTTCACCAGCTTCTTAATGGACGTGTCGACTCAGGTTTTCTAAGGCGCCGTGCGTCGTTTAGAGAGAGTCGATACAATCTGAGAGGACCACCGCTCTTACACATCAACTCCTCTAACACCAATTATGGCCGATTTGAGCCTGTTAATCGCATGTTCATTAATGTAAATAAAAATATTAATGTTTTTAGCGTAAGCACTAACAAAGACCTGCTTAAAAGGAGTCTATTTGTTGTCTCATGACTGTTTATGTGTTTCGCATGCAATTTTTATTGGTACTCAATCTTTTATGTTTGCATGTCTCAGCTGAGCCACGGCAGTGGTAAATATTTCTCAGCCCTGCTGGGAAGTGCGCCTTCTGCGTTAGAAGGGAAACTCTATATATGTATATATATACATATACATTTATATATATATGTATGTATGTATGTGTATGTATATATAGATTTTCATGGTTAGCTGAAAAGTGCGCCTTCTGTGCTAGAAGGGTTAACTCTTGAGGTATTATTAATATTAAGTAAGTCAGGTGTAATCTCTTCTTTCACGTTTAGAAAAATTAAATTAAAGAACAGAGATTCAGTTTCGGTTTAGTCTTTATCAAAATACGTCTGGTTGTAATTACTATAATTTGTTTAATTGTCCTCTCAATTTATTTTAACTCGTTCTAAATCCTTAGCTTTTGTTGTAATAAAAGACTTTAAATTTAATTGTTTTTGACGGTTGCGTGGCGCGAACCTATATTACCCTAAAAACTAGCTTGCCTTGGCTGGCCCATTTTGCTCCTCTATAGACTCTTCAAGCCACTGTAGAAATGTAGCAGCCCTCGCTAATTTTTACCGCTTTTACCTACATGCACCTTTTTTCCAAGACTAGCCAACTCGGCCCATCCCAAGCCCACTAAATACCTCCCCTTCGTTAATAATTAGAACACAGCCGGTGTTGCTGAGACCATATTACACCTCATAGATAAAACCCAAGGTTCATCGAAATCTACTGACGCACCATCCAGACTAACCTAAACTTACTAATAGACACTGCATCCTGACTTGAAGGACATAATGTACTAACGGTACAAAGGGTTGTTTTGGCCATGCCACATACATAAATAACGATAAATAAAATCAAAAATAAAAATTATTTTATATACATACATATATCAATAGTAATACAATTATACCTAAAAATTTTAAATTTCTACGAACTAAAATACCTGAGGAAAAAATCTAAAAATTTGTCACTTTTTCGCTAAAAAAGTGAAATAATTCCTTCAAATCCATTTCATTTCTCAAGATAATAAAAACATGCTTGTAGCCAAATTTCCCATTAAAGTTGTCTCGTCCATTCATTTTTTCCCTCATTGTCAAATTTCACCCATCGGCTACGAAATCATCATCATTTTATCACCCTCTTTGCCCTTCCCGAACAAAACAATAGAAATAAGCGCATAGAAATCTATTTTTAGATCCACCGCCACTAAACTCAAAGCTGCAGCTTCTGATTTTGTTTTCAAATGCGCAAAGGGCTTTCACATAAACCAGAAAAAGTTTATTTCGGAAACTAACCATATATAGCGGAGCATAAAACCCTGCGATATTAGCGCCCCCAGCTCGTGGTGCCGTAACTGGAAATTAATTTGAATCGCGTTTGTCCATATCTACTTAGTATATAATCAATGTCTTCTATATGATCTATGAGCTTTGTGGTGCGCCCTTCTGGCAGAGTTCCAAGTCGGCCCAATAAATACTGTGATGATTATGCGCCATCTGTTTGTCGAGAGGATGAATCAACGATTTTCGGTTGTTGTCTGAACTAAGAATTTATGTACTAAACTAACGAGCGATAAGCGAAGACAACTTCAAGCTGGTCGAAACTAAAAGAAACATAGAACCTACCACAAGGAACCAGAAAACGAAGGTTCCAGAAAGTAGACAAAGGTGGAGCTGCCTATATAAAAGCGCCTGGCAGCCGCTATCGAGTCAGTTTTGATTATAAAGGCGATACAAGTGTTTTAAAGTGAGAACAGTGAAAAGTAGTGATTTGAAAGTGAACTATAAAGCGATAATTAGAATTGAATAGTGCGAAATATTTAATTTGCTAGTGATTATAGTGAACTGTAAGAATTGTGTTTGTAATTAAATTGTGCTTTGGTTTGTGATAAATAAATTATTGTGTGGATACTTAAAAAGTGTATTCCTTAATTAATCCTACGAATCCGTTAAGCCGTAAAAACGTAACAATACGTACTGGGTTGGTAGCACGTAAGTGGTTTCAATCGACATTTCTTAATATTTTTGAGGCAGCAAAAGCTCCAACTTGAAATTAGGTGAAGTGAGATTGTAACATGTAACATATACATAAATATACAGAGGCATCAGGGCCGGATTAAGACTTTTCAAGGTCCTGTGCAACTTGCTGGTGGAGGCCCCTAAACTTAAGAAAATGTTAAATAGCTATAGAATTTTTCAAACTCCGTAACACAAAAAATTTGAGCAGTTCTGCGCACCTCGTTGCCAAATTTTATAAATAATGTTCTATCATTTCCCCTCTTTTTAGTTAAAACGGCAACAAACACTGAAAAAACGCAACAAAATAATTTGGGAAGGGATGCGCGCATGCCGAATGAATAAAGTTAATTTATCTTTCTATGTGTTGAGCAGAGCTTTTAAATACATGTAAAGCCCCTGCTAAACAAAGGCAGTTTATTCAACATAATAAGCATAATTTTACTTTAATTATGCGAAATATTTCTCATTTCTAAATTTAAAATAATTCAAAAAAATGCTGAAAAAAATTCCTTTGAATAAATGAGCGTTTTCATTCATAAACCGACAGTTCCCCGCAGTCGCAAGCAACACAACCTCCCGGGCAGAAGCGCGTATGCGACTGGCAGGAAACGTCAACAATCTAGTAATCAAAGTGATAAAAATACAAATTTCGTATTTTTAGTAGAAATTACTACAAATTATTTCTTTAGCATATGTGTAAAATATAATAACCTTAAAATAAAAAAAAAATATAAAAACGGGTGTTTTTCAGTCATAATTTGTAAATTTTTTAAATAATCATTGAAGTCCCAGAAAAATACATCTCCCTTTAGCAATACGCATTCGCGACTGATTACATGGCAGCAAGTGATTTGATAGGAGGAGTTAACTGAAGCTTTTGTCTGAACTTTTAAACATTTTTAAGAGCTTAGCTGGGGAACATGCGCGGGATGTCACGAGGTTTGAAAACAACTACATATACCGATGATGCCTCGCATATCCACATTAGTAAATTGGGTTTGTGTAAATATAATGGAATCACTTTGCTTTCATTACGTCCACACTGCTCTCACATACTGCAGCCTTTGTACCGATCTGTCTTCGGACCTTTAAAAAAAGGTATAAATACTGGCTTTGATGGATGGATACGGAGTCACCCTTGAAAAACAATGACAATCTACGATAATACCTGATATTATCAAAACTGCCATGCCTCTGGCTTTCACACAAGCCCACATTCAGGCTGGTTTTTGCAAAACTGGTATTTATCCAGTCAAACCTAATCTATTCTAAAAAAATTGCACCATTTTGTGTAACGCACAGACCAAACCCTGACACTGGAGAACACAATCCTGCATCTAACAATGAAATGCCGGCCGCCGCTTCTATCACAAGAATTTGACTTTTCACCATCCTTTGAAATAGACGGATCAATTCCTAACGCTTTAGAGAACAATCCTGAACCTAGCGATAAAATACCACCTAACATGTAATCTGCTGATTAACCCTTATTTTACACACTGGGTCAAATTGACCCCACGGTTTGTTCGAGACGATTTTTCTCGAACAAACCGTTAGAATTAGGGCCTGTAGCGTCACTGGCATTTAGGGGAAGTTTCAAACTAAAGGCCCATGCGGAGAAAGTTAGTCAGTTGTGTTTTTTTTGATAATTTTTTTTGTTAATTAAACAATAACAATTGACGTTAACAACCATGCAGTACTCTTCAGAAAGGTTCAAAATATATGTGTAATTTTTTACAACCCGTTATGTAAACAAATACAAAAGTTACTAACATTTTTCTCGTTGGGGTCAAATTGACCCAGTGTGTAAAGTACGTAATTTTTTTATAGTGTGTAACACAAGGGTTAAAATTCGAAATGACGACGTATAAAAAGTTCATTATTGTTGGCAAGATTTTATTTTAGATAATTTTAGATCATTTCAACTCTTGCCCATCCTCGATTACACTCGCCTTTTCCGCCTATAGTGGACAAACAGCTACCAAAGCGGGCACTCACACAAAAAGTATTTCATTATGCTAAAATTCGGCGATTGCCTTTCCTGCAGTTTTATATTCTAAGTTTTTGCCTATCCTGTTGTCTGCCATCATGACAACCACGACATTGCTCTGACATGATACTGCGAATCAGTTCTAAACTTCGAATGAATTTTGCGTCAGCTTGGAATTCAGGTTCATGCAGCAAAGAAGGAGAACTTTATCTTCCAAACCCAAAGTGGAAACCTGGAGCTCATTTATTGCACAGAAATCGGGGCCTCGGTAGCCTAGGGAGTAAGGCGTCTAGCTACTATCCGAGAGGTTCGATTCCCGGCCAAGCCCCACGATCCTACGCCTTTTCCAATTTCCCACCTACATAACTTTCCTTCTTTCTTCTTCCCTCTTTACATTCTTGATTTCTCTTGTCATAGCCTTCCTTAGCCCTTCCCCGCTCCGCCAAAGCCCATGTCATCGTTTGGTCGATGAGATTCAACTCGTTTCAGGAGGCATAACACTCCAGCGAGCTGTTTCTCGATGCCCCGATGCCAACGTCACAATAGTAATGGTTGGAAGTAGGTGGACTGAAAAAATATCGCGGGTAGGTTGTGGCAGTTCCTTCCTTCCCCGACTAGAGCTGCTGTTCGACATTGCACTTTATATGAAGAAAATAGATTGTCGACAGTATAAAGGGTCTTGCCTGAGACTCTAGTGAAATTTGTATGATTTTCTCGCTGTTGAACGAAAGCTTCCACTTTGCGTTTGTGATGTAAATGGGCGATAAGAGCTCAAATTTACGATACCGCTTTGGGTATGGGATTTATACTGGACTGCGAACGGTGTTGCAAATGATCCTAACATTTTAACACGATTTTTCATTGTTCAATCAATTGTAATAGTTGTTATAACTTTCTTCCCAGTTTCATATTGCTTTTTGGTGGAGGCCCCTGTGCTATAGCACTTGTTGCATATCCGGCCGTATAATATCATGGGTATCCGATTTGCCTTAATGTTGCTCAAGTTATTCGAAAGCTTTTTAGCTGGTAATCTAACATCCAGCTTAGTTCGATAATAACGATTAACGAATTTCATAATTAACACAATTACGTAATACCTACGCTCGAACTGGGTTTATTGTTTATAAGCTGAGTTGCGGTGCAGTAATCAAGTTTTCAATAAAGCCGTAAACCAAGGGCAGCTAGTTATATAATGGTACAAATTCATGGAAGAGGTATTTCACCAAATATTCCAGAAATTGACTTTTCCATCTGCATACAAAATTGAATAAATATAATCCCAGTACAATTCAACAGCTTCGGCGAACACAGAGTTGGAAAATAAGCCCAGGTAATCTTTTTTGATAAAATAAAAATAAATAGATCCCCCCTTTCCCTTAATACAATAAAAACTCAACACATTCTTACTTAAATATTACATATATTAAATTTAAATAGGAATTAATAATTTACACATTTTTTACCTATCCTAAAACTATCTCTTGCCAGCTTGTAATCTATACAAATTGTAATAAATTCCTCTTTTAGCAATTAACTCCTTATGTGTACCACTCTCAGCTACAACTCCTTGATCCAGGACAAATATCACATCAGAATCTACAATTGTCGAAAGTCTATGTGCAATTGATATGCATGTTCTGCCTTCCCTTGCAGCATCCAAAGCTTCTTGTACAATCTGAATTAGACAAAACACAAACAAATTGCATTCGAATCGAGTCAGTTAATGTTTATATTAAAATCTACCTTTTCACTTTCTGTATCTAGAGCTGATGTAGCCTCATCCAATAGTAGAATCCTAGGATTTCGTACAAGAGCTCGAGCGATAGCTACACGTTGTTTTTGGCCCCCTGAGAGCTGAGTACCTTTTTCACCTAATTTAGTTTCGTAGCCCTTTAAGAAATAAGAAATTAGAAGAGAAAAAATTAAATTATAAAACGGGGTCCCTACTAAAGGTAATGTCGATATAAAATTATGAATGTTAGCTTTCTTTGCAGCTTCTAAAATCTCGACTTGAGTAACCTCTCTTGTATTGTCACCATAAGCAATATTCTGCGCTATTGTACGATCGAACAGAGATGGCTCCTGTGAAACAATGCCCAACTGATCTCTAAGGTTCGACAGTGTGACATACTGAATGTTTTTATCGTCTATCTTAACCGCACCATTGTCAACATCATAGAATCTTTCTAGAAGTTGTATGCATGTCGATTTGCCACATCCCGATGGACCAACTAAAGCTATGGTTTGTCCCTTGCTAATATCAAGCGACAATCCCTTTAGTACTTGAGTATCAAGGCGTGATGGGTAGGTAAATTCTACACCTTCGTAGTGAACGTTTCCTGCTGAATCCCACTTCATATCCCGACTTAAGCCTGGCGGGTCTTGAATTCTTGGAACTCGGTCAAGAAGTGCGAATATTTTTCCAGCAGCTGTAACTCCTTTCTGGAAATTTGGAGCAAATGCTAGTGCATTTGCAATGGCAACGGTTCCCATTATCAAAGCTTGTGATACTCTGCAAAATGATTTTATTAAATTTATATAAAACATTTTTAGAATTATTTTTTTAATTACTTGAAGACATTTGCGTAGAAGAGGCCTTCATTGGCTATTAAGTAACCACCATAAAACATGCAAGCAGCGAAAGCAAAGAACATGAGAGATCTTGCTAGACCGTATACTAAACCTCGGTAGTGGGTATTTTTTTTCGCTTTCTGTAAATAAAAGTTTAAAATTGGATATGATAACAAGAAACTGTATTAATAAACTTACATCAACTGAAGGCGACAGCAAAGCCATGTACTGATCATAAAACATTGATTCTCGGTTAAGACTAACAACAGTTCGAATGCTAGACACTACTTCCACAGCGAGCTACAAGAGAAGTTTATAAATTATTACAATTCAATACTTTAACTCTTTTACTACAAACCTTTGTGCAGGATTCCATAGCTTTTGTTGTTCCCATATTCTCTTCGACCATTACTTTTCGCTGCATGTACGTTGCGATAAGAATGAAAGGTGTAAAAGCCAAAGCTAGCATGCCTAGCTTCCATTCATAGTACATGGACAAACCAACGCCAAGAACTAATGTGGCGATTGCCTGCAAGACCGTTCCAACTCTTTGACCAGTAGCCTATAAGAGTTAACAGTGAGTGCTTGGGTATTATTGAAAATTGTTTTAATGTTACCCCTTGAACTGCAGCTGCATCACCTGACAGCCTTGCACAAAGTGTTCCAGTTCCATTTGTTTTATCGTCAAACCACGCAACTTCCTGCCGTAACATATGTGTAAAAGCCATTCCGCGAAGACGTTCTGTTAGTTTTTCTCCAGCTATTCCGAAGGTGAAAATCTGTAAAAGTGCATTGACTTAGCGTACAACTCTCAGAAAATATGCTTTATTCTTTACCTGAAGGAAAGTAGCAAAACCTACTGCAATTCCAGCTAGTACAAAGTATAAGCAATAAATATTTGTTTCAGATCGAATATGATCAACGTCAGGCGAAGATAACACTCCGATAATGTCTCCAAATAATACGGCAAAAAGTGGCATTGCACAACCCATGATAATGGAGGAAATGGATCCGGCTAAAATGTGAGGCCATTCGGGTGAATTAAGCTTCATTATTCTCCATAAGGGAACCTCTGGTTCTTTTGTTTTTTCTTCAGTTACCTGTAAAAATAAATAGTACAATTAACTGACTTGTTCAAACAGATAAAACCCTTTTCATAGAAGTTTCACAGAATTGGACATGAATTCACGATCATGAAGGTAACGTGTTTGCACCTTTTTATGTAATATTAAAGAAGGCTTGAGGTCCGTTTATATCTACAGACATGGAGCGTGATAGACACGCGCCGTGCCAGACACCGACAGACGCCGTTTATTGACTTCTGGGGTGCCGTATCAGACGACAGACACTACTTTATATTTTTGTTGAAAATGATCAAAGACTTCGCAGTATTAAAGAAAAAATATCTGCACGGTTCCCATGCTCTATTCATATTTCCCGGATGACACGTACAGACATGAACCGCGCAGGCAAAATATTCTTCCCGTGAATACTGGCCGGGTACGGCCGGTGTCTGTACAAGTCGGCCCGTGTCTGTCCAACAAGTGTTGAGAATCTCAGCCTTTCGTGATCTTTGACCATCCATAGCTCGAGTAGCGGCCCTGTTGGCGTTATGGACTTTTGGGAAATTATTTGTGGCACCAAAATAAAGGGAATTCCGCTGGAAAATCTGCAGTTGCATTTTAATTGCAGACTGCAGAATAATAGGATTACAATGTTCCGTTGCATATGATTCTTGTCGGGCCCGCCCGATGTCAATTCGATGTTCGAGGATACAACTATTGAACCTGAGGTGGACGATGATGACCCTACTTCGTTATTTTCCTCTGGGATGAGTGTTGATGAAGCTGACAGCATGAAAGAAGTGGAGATAGAAGAGATAGAAAGATAACCCACAACAAATTTTCATATCTTATAACTAGGGAATCCAATCCCGCGAATGCGCGATCCCGTAAACGCGGGGTCCCCACCTATTTTTGCGTGATCAGTAGCGCGGGACCGTGCGGTATCCGCGGAATTCGCGGGATTTGGGTAGTAGAAGCACCTCTTATAAGAACCGGGATTTAATAGAGAAATAATAAAGTAGGATAGATTTAGATCCTCCAAACACGACTCGACTGATTTGCAATTCCAGTTGCACATGCATCTGTTTCATCATCTTGCCCGTGTATGAAAGTGGGAATCCATGCACGGGTCGACAGAAACGATACCGATTTGAAACTAGTTCGAACTGCTCGCGCGCGACTGTTCTTGACGGTCAGAAGCGATATCAGTTACGTGGTTACACTTGATTTGAACTACTTGAAATCTTTTGCCAGAAGCTGTAAAAATTATGTGGGCACAGAACACCGATTGATCCAAAGTCAGTTGGACTCATCTGCGGAGAAAGGTTTCATTTTGGTTGCTAATTGGTTGTGCCCTTGTGATCATTGTAAAACCAATTTGAAATTAAGATTTCTAACCAGTCGAATCGTATGCGTAGGGCCTTAAGCCTCAATGCTGGACGCAACGGAACAGAAAGCATAAGACAAAAATTTGGCAAAACCTTGAGTATCCGAGCGTGATAAATTACTGAGTTTCCAAGCAGGGTTTTTCCTGGGTTAACTGAGAGTAAGCGCCTTTGGAAACGGGAGTAGGGTAAAATTTCGTTAAATCAAAAAAAACTCGAAGAAGCACGTCGCCTTAAACCGGGTTTGTTTAAGTGCCGTTTACTGCACTTATATCAACGGAGACACGATTTAAATTATTTATCTGTCACATCAACCCAGAACGGTCATCGAGTTAACTTGATGGGAAAAGCTTTCTGTAAACTCAACGAATACTCTACTCCAGTCATGCAAACACAGTTAATGTCTCGTTATCCTACAAAATCTATTTTTTTTGCAGCGGATTCGCGGGATTGTTGACCTCGATCCCGCAGGCTTGTGGGGTTGAGATTTTGATGCGGGATTGGATTCCCTACTTATAACCTATGGACTAAGCCTACTGGGGATATCATGTAAAAACACTGCTTGCATTATACTTCAAAGGTGGTGCGGAAATAAATCCAGTGCGATGCCCAAGTTTTCCTAGCCTCATATCTCAAAAACCATTGGTTCTACGTAAATTTCGTATAGGACATTTTTATGTAGATTCATCCCACGAACAAACTTCACTTAGCCAAATATTGCATAAAACCAATAATTTACGATATTTTGAGAAAAAGTGATTTTCGTAATCTTTGACCCTCCATAACTCGAGTTGCCGGTTAGTTGGTTTTATGGACTTTTGGGAAATTATATGTGAGCCCAAAATAAAGAGAACCCCGCTGATAAATCTCCAGTTGCATTTTTTCAGAGGTTTGGCCTTCTTTTTTGTATAAAGTGACTGGGCTATTATTCCTTGGAGATTTTTCTCTCTTATTTCCTGGTTTTATACCTTGTCTTGTATTCGTACAATCCTGATGCGTCGTTGCCTTTGGTACGGCGCTATTCAGGGGGTCATAGGTAGCCTTGAGGTAAAACGGACAAATACGCTAATCGATCAATATCTGCGCCGAGTTATTGTTGAGTTTCAACTGGACTTATACACTCTTTTTTGTGAAAACAAGACACCATATCTACCATAAAACACATAAAGAAGCATGTCGAAACAACCCTATTATTTCTCTGAAAATATGAACACAAGCTGGGCGATTGTTGCTCTTACGGCCAAAATCAAAGACAACTTACGAGTAGGACGCTCTAGAGCTGGATCCAGGGCGACCAAAGGTACAATTAGGGAAATTAGCTTTAGTAAATTACGAGCTTTATAAACCCGAATAGATGAACTGCAAATATTGTCCATAAAAGTTTCCACATATGTTACTATCTTTATCTAGCTTTATCAATTTCAATATACTTACTACTTCTGGAGGCAAAATTTTTACTTCATCTTCATCCTTTTCTAGTCTATTCATAAATGACAATTTTCTAAAGTCAAAAGATGACGGTGAACTGGGAGACATCGCTAAAATATACATAAAATTTTCAATATAACAAAATATTAAAACAAAAATTGATTATTATGCGTACGTAATTCATCCTCTCCAATCTGTGTTGTTACTAAATTGTAATAATGCCCGTTCAATGCCATCAATTCAAAATGTGTTCCAGTCTCAACTACTTTTCCTTGATTGATTACAACAATTTTATCAGCGCCACGAATTGTTGATAGGCGATGAGCGACTATAATAGTTGTTCTACCTTCACTAGCCTAAATAATATTTTGTAATATTTTATATGTTTTGGCAAATTAATAGAGTTCAAGAATACCTTTTCGAGTGCAGCTTGCACCTTTGCTTCGCTTGCAGTATCTAAAGCGGATGTGGCTTCATCCAAAAGCAAAATATCTGGATTTCTCACTAACGCACGGGCAATTGCGATTCGCTGTTTTTGACCACCTGATAACTGTGCACCACGTTCGCCAACTAACGTATTATAACCCTAGTAAATTAATAAAGTTAGTAGGAAACAATCGAAACTACTAAAGTGTAACTTTACATCTGGTAGTTTTTTAACAAATACATGAGCATTTGCGGCTTTAGCTGCATTTTCTATATCTTCCTTGGTTGCATCCTCTCTGCCGTATCTTATATTTTCATAAATAGTCGTACCAAATAATACTGGCTCTTGTCCCACTACCCCAATTCGTCCTCTTAACCAATTTACGTTTAGATTTTTTATGTTATTTTCGTCCAAAAATATTTCACCACTCACAGGATCATAGAATCGCTGAAGAAGCTGAATACATGTAGACTTTCCACATCCTGATGATCCAACTAAAGCCACTGTTTCTCCTCTATTCACTGTCAGATTCAAGCCTTCGAGAACCTAAATTAGAAGTTTGGTTCTCGTTTATATTTCAACCTAATGAAACTAGTAAAACGCCCTACCTTCACATCTGGACGACTTGGATATTGAAAGAACACATTGTTGAAAGTAATATTTCCAATCGCTTTCAATGGTGAAATGCCTCTACCAAGAAGAGGATTTATTGTTGGAATGCTGTCGATTAAACTATACACTTTTGCTCCAGCACCTTTTGAAACACCAAAAGCTTCTATATACGGAGATGCCATACCCAAATTCATTGAACCCATCATTACAGAGAAAAATACCTGATAAAATATAACATTTAGATTATGAAAAACTATTAATATTCATATTAAAAATCACCGTAAACATAACACCTGGTGTATAGACAATATCACTAGAATCCCAGTATTTTTGATCGATGACCAATCCGACACCATACCAAAATGCCAATGCATAGGAAGCGTAAATAAAGAACCAGAGCAGACCAAACCCTAATCCAGAGAAAAATCCTTTTTTTACATTAATTTTTCTGGCATCAACAAGATTTTCCTGATATCTCGCTGATTCCTTGTGTTGACCACCAAAGGCAATCACAGTCCTTACAGCACTAAAAACTTCTTCAGCTATACTTCCAGCTTTTGCATAGGCATCCATTTCACGTTTTGATAGGCGTGATGTTACCTGAAATAGTTTTGAAGTTTCGATTAAATTTCTAGATTTGGCAGCAGAAGGACACAACTTACCACAGACACAATACCCATGGATATGAAGGTTACAGGTAAACTGCTAAGGCACACTAAGGCAAGTTCCCAACCTTTGACGAATGCTAGGATAACTGATCCTAAGAAGGCAACCATAAAATGAACGAACATAACTACTTTTTCGCCTAAGCCATCTTCTAGTTTTGACAAGTCCCTGAAATAATTAATAAGTGTTAATCAGTTGCGTATACACAAGGAGAGTATTTATTGAACATTTCAAAAGAAGCCAACTTGGCATAGATCGAGTATTTGAGTTTGTAGCAATTTTTCTTCAAATGCCTCTACTTTTGCTTCCTCCGTAAACTTTTCTTGTAGTTGAGAGCTTTTGCGTCTGGATGCATACATCCTTGTGTACTACTAGTTCGTCATGTCGTATAAGTCATGGTGCAATGTCCAGTAGTAAGCTTAGCTCGAAAGATAGAGAGAGAAAGATAGGATAGATTAGGGGGAGTTTGAACTCTTGGGTGTTGAATGAGTGCGGGAATACTGGCTGTTGTAGGTTGTTCCAGAGTTGAGTTGTTCTTATAAATGAATTTCTAAACTGGAGTGTGCGCCAAAATAAGGGCTGTAAACTGTAATAGTGAGCCGAGCGGGTAAGTCTTTTGTTGCGGGAGAAATGTTACCATGGAGGCATAAGGCTATTTATTTCAGTGAAACATGCGTTGTTTCTGCATTAGTACTGACGTCACTAGTGCACGGAGCTGTCAGTCTGTTTTATATTACTTTGTTTCTGTATACCATGGTTCGAAGTGCGTGACTAGACACGCAACCTCGCGAGGAGCTCTGTCGTTCGGCACACTACATACCGCAATAGCTTCGATTTTATATAGAAAGTGGTCACCAAGTGATTTCAGCACTAAAATGGCATTTCTCTTTTACATTGCCTTTTTTCTATATGCCGTGCTTCGGACTTCAATATACTTCGAGAAGTACTTCGCCGAAGCAACTTCGCGAGTAGTGGAATGCAGACTTTACATCCAGTAGTCTCATAGTCACCCCTAATTTGCTCTTCTTTTAATTCTGGCACATTTACTTTCCGTCGTTGTTTCCTCTTTTTGTTTTTATTTACCCCGTTTATCACTAGGTTCACACCAGGTTCAACATAGTCATAACCGAGGGCCGAGTTGAAACTGGGCCGACTCAACCCAACTTAGCTTTCCTACATGGGTCGAGTTGATTTTTCGCCTCATATAATCTGGTTGAGTTGGGTTGAACTGACATTTGTTTTGCTTATTTACCATTTGGTGCTAGTTTTGTCTTCGGTGTTTTTGCTTGCACAAAAAAGGGAATTTCACGCAAAAATTTGAGGTTATGTTTTGATTTCTATTTGAACCCAAAGTGAACTCAACTCGACATCATATACGGTGGTCGAAATTTCAACTCAACCACGACTCAACCTAGTCATAAATGGGGTAGTTGTAGAAATCTTTGCCCGGTTGGGTTTGACGGTTGGATTTTAACTCCCCCAAAAAATGGGTGTCCGGGGGAAAAACTCAATTTCATCCAAATGTCCGGAGTTTTTGTAGTTTTGTCCGGCCTCGGTCATTTAGGCGATGGCAGCCCTAGTTAAGTTTGACGTATATTATTATAATTTTGGAATATTTTGTCTTATGTTACGATTCTAAGACCAACGTATGTAACTTGAATATCGACAGATGAGTTGGTTTAGCATTAAGAAGCATGGAAACTGTTTAAATGACAGGAAATTAATGAAAATCTTTATAATGTTCAGAATCCAGTACTAAAACGCTTTTACTCTTGAAAATGGATCCGATTGCTGGGAGTGGTTATTAAAAATCTTACGATAAGTTCCAAATTATCTCAACTTACTCATTCATCCTACTGGCAAATTCTCCGCTTTGATTAAAATCATACCAAGACACGTCTTGATTTAAGGCTGATCTGAAGAATATTCCTCGAATACGAAATATCTAAAAAGAAATATTAACAATTAATTCAAGTAAACTGCATTATTTTATCACAAATTAACATACTTGACTATGGGCAGCATAATTGAAGAGCATAACCGAGAAGTAACTGCAAATCAGCATCAAAAATCCCAGAATTGAGTTATTTATTGCGAAGTTTTGAATTGCGTTCAAAAATTTGTCATTATCTGGTTCTGTCCCATTTACAACATGGCTACCGTGTGATATCATAGACTATTGAAAATTTGGAAATATAGTTTGTAATTTTAGCTGTATTTATTTAAGTGCTCAAAACTTACATCAGTAAGGTCTCCAAAAATTAAGGTATTGCCAGGTGTTGTTAAGCCAGTGACTACAGCTCCGGCTACACCAAAGAATATCATGATACGATCTTTCCATGTTGAATACTTGTACTGAAATAGTTCGAGATGTGTTTTTAGTATTATTAAAAATTTCAGAGTTTCAAAAATGCTTACTAATTTGTAGAATGATATTGGCGGAGTTTGATCTTCCTGGACAGGTTGCGGTTCTTTTTCCGGGACTTCTCTAGAAATTTATTGAAAATTAATGAGTAATGTTTGTAATTTTTTTAATCTTATAAATTTGTAAACGTTAATGAACATGTGCAGTTAAATATATGTATATCCATGCAACTACAATAATTTGTCTTTATATATTGGATTATTATTTATTAGCTATCATTATTAGTAATACTCGATGTAGCTAATATAAAAAAAGACACCCTGACTATACAGGATATACATATACCGCACTCAATACGGAATATACTCCAGTCGTTGGCGATTTTTGGCTCCGAATTCTTTCGGACCGCGCTGAGAGATCTGCGGCATTTAGAGATAGTTCTAGAGGTGTTACTGCAGCAGCCCAAGAGTGCAAGGCCTTCAGAGTCGCCTGACTATCCCAGAAGATGTAGACAATTCGATTCTTGTCGCCATGCTAGTTGATTTGAAGAACAGCCTCATATATGGCTTAAACCTCCGCATTGTACACACTGCAGTAATCGGGTAGACGGAAGGAGACTTTAGTCCTAAGCTTCAGTGAAGCAACTCCTCCTCCTACTCGACCCTCGAGCTTAGAGCTATCAGTGAAGAAGTTTATGGCATTCTGAATACTATGTTGTCTATTTTCCCATTCAGAACGTGGATTCTTCATCGCAACAACTTAGTTCTTCGTGAAGGTAACCTCGGATATGCAAAAATTATTTCAACCATCATACTAAGAAATAATCTCAAAATTGCTTCTACATTAGGGAATGCTAATTGGACACGATCGTTAAATATTACCATAACATCTTCATAATTTTTTTTAAAAAAATCTAAGACTCCATCTGCCTTGGTTTTTTGCTATTTTTCTTTCAAAAATAAATGTCACTCACTGATCTGTTTTTATTGTTTTTAGTGTTTCAAAATGCCAGAAATAGATCAGTGAGTAAAGTCTCTTTTTGAATGATAAATAGCAAAAAAAAACCCAGCCAGCAGGCAACTTTTGGGAATGTCAAAAAAAATATCAAAAGAAAAAAGTTTTTCAACTTAAAGGCGTTTAAAAGATTGGCAATGTAGTGAAACTGGAGAACGGTGGCTGAACGGTCTTACTTTTTTGAGTAATCACAGGGTAATCGATGTAACAGCTAACAACGGCTGAAAAGCGTAGAAACAGAACTGTGACCTTTCAACAAGTATTGTTCTGGAACCATTCATCGCGCCTGTCAATAGTTAGTAAACTGAATTTCTCTAAAACACTTCTTCTGGTCTTATTCCTATTAAAACCTAACAAACTCCGCCGTCGCCTGGTTCCAAGCCCAGGGTGTGAAAGGAGGAGGGTGGTCGACCTGCCGAATTGACCATAATCGGTCAATCCGAAGAACCGAAGAAATAAGGCAAGAAACCGCATTTTTCTAAGCGGCACCAAGAAGCGTATCCGTTGCGGGGACGTCCCGCTCGGACCGCCAGCTAACGAAGAAGAAGAAAGGATAACTAAAAGTTATATCAATTTTGAAAGAATCATGTTTAAATTTCAGGACTCGACTAACTACATTTAACCCTCGTGAAAATACTTCTTGCTACGCCACTGCCTGACACAAGGTCGTTCCCCTACTGCCGATCCCACCCAGTCTCTTCTTCCCAAACCTAACCCACCCGAGGTTGTAAGAATCTTTTATCACAATTGTAGTGGTATGAGAACCAAACTTAATAACCTCTACATTTACTCTAAATCATGTCGCTATAATGTACTTGTACTGACCGAAACATGGTTAAATAGTACATTTCTTAACGAAGAGATCTTGGACAGCAGCTGGACAATCCACAGGTGCGATAGAGACTACAGTTCCACTGGTCTCACCAGAGGGGGTGGAGTCCTTATAGCTGTAAAAGACTTTTTAAATAGTGAATTAATCACGACTAATTGTTCAAAATCCTTTGAACACGTCTTCATAAAAATCAAATCCGACCAGAAGGATATATTCATCGGTTCTTTCTATATCCCCCCCAATTCCGACGAATCTAACTATGATGATCTATTGCATATAGTGGAGGAAGTTAACGATACACTCTGCGGTAATGATGTCATATTTATCCTGGGTGATTTCAATCGTCCAAATATTTCTTTCATCCCCGACGAAGAAGATAATAAATTACTCCCTATAAATGCAACTAATGCCGTCGATATGAAATTTATCGACACACTTTACGGCAATGATCTACACCAAATTATCGGGCAACCAAATTCTTGTGGTAAATGGCTAGACCTGATCTTCACCAATTCATTCGAGGAGGTGAATACTCTACTCGTTTCCTACTCGATGAGCAAAACCTATTTACGAACTCCATCCACCACTCCGCGTGGATTCTCGAATTTAATTCATCAATCCCCAAGCATCGTACATCATATAACAATGCACTTGTTTGCGATTTTAAGAACGCGGACCTGGACAGTATTGGTTTCGAATTATCCTTAGTCGACTGGGAACATAGGCTAACTAGCAATGATCTTGACGTGATAGTTTCATGCTTTTATTCTATCATTTTCATCATCATCGACAAATATGTACCCAAAATTAAAAAACGGGATAGAGTGTCGGAACCATGGCTGGATAGGGATACTAGATCCCTACGTAATCAAAGAAATAAATTATATAACATGATCAAAAATAACACATATGTAAACGAGCGATTGAATTCCGAATACATTAGACTAGCCTCAGAATTTGCTGTTAGGTCTCGCGAGGCCTACTCTGCATATATTAGTTCTGTTGGTGATAGTATCATAAGTGATCCTAAAAAATTCTTTGATTACGTTAACATTAAACGGAAGACTTCTGGTTTGC
This sequence comes from Thereva unica, assembly GCA_949987705.1. NCBI lineage: Eukaryota > Metazoa > Arthropoda > Insecta > Diptera > Therevidae > Thereva > Thereva unica. The sequence goes on along the minus strand of OX465281.1, from coordinate 51,203,036 downwards.
TGAAATTTATAGTCCAGCGCAGCACACGATGTAACTGACTCGCACACTGACACCTCCCTTATAACTGGTATATCCCTTTCTGTTGATGAGATTATGGCGGGTCTGTATAATCTTGATATCAAAAAAGGTAATGGTCCCGACAATCTCCCTCCTATTTCCCTGCAGCGCTGCTCGCAACATATCGCGTTTCCTCTTTATCTCATCTTCAACAAATCTTTATCGTTAGGAAAGTTTCCCAAGCTGTGGAAGAAATCCTACCTAACGCCAATCTATAAATCCGGTGACAAGCACTCGGTAGACAACTATAGAGGCATTGCCATTTTATAATCAATTCCTAAGCTTTTTGAAAAACTTGTTCATGACAGGATTACTTCTCTTATCGATCCATACCTAAACGAACAACAACATGGTTTTCGGAAAGGACGTTCAACAACTTCTAACCTTATGGTCCTTATCTCCGAATTGCTACACTGATAAAAAAATTGTCTTGATTCCAGCAATTCCATAGTCTTCCTTTCGTTGTCTTGAGTTGAAACATTTTTCAGTCTTAACATGAGAATGCTGTGTCAGAGTAAGACACTAGAAATACTTGAGCCAAGCAATTATATTTCTTCGCTCAACACTTATATTTTCGGGCAAGATATTTTTTTTTCTCGAAATAAGATTGTTGTAATTTTTACTCAAGAAACTAATTTTTTTTATTAAAAACAACATTTGTATTAAATAAAGACACGATGAAGCTTTAATTCGACAATATTTATTGAGGCAATTCACTATTTTATTACCTTGAGTTGCTTAAATTAAAAAAATGAGTATCTCAAACCAAGAATTTTTTTTCTTACTTCTAGTCAACTTTTGTCTTCATCCAAGACAATAAAACCAAGACTATGAGTATTGCTTATCCGAAGACAACTTTGTTTTCCTTATATCCAAAACATGATTTGCTTCGTTCAAAAAAAATTGTCTTAATCTAAGAATGTTTTTTTATCAGTGTATGCGGTATGGAGAGCGGCCATCAATTGGATGCTGTGTACACTGATCTCAGCAAGACCTTCGATCGAGTGGACCACGCCATCCTAATTGCGAAATTATTAAAGTTTGGAGTATCAGACTCTGCCTTGGAATGGTTAAAATCATATCTGAACGGAAGAACACAGGTTATCAGATTCCAAGGATTTCTATCTAATGAGATCGAAGTAACCTCTGGCGTTCCTCAGGGTAGTCATCTCGGTCCCCTTCTCTTCAATATTTTCATCTCCGATCTTTCCGATAAATTAGCAAATATTCCACATCTCTTTTACGCGGATGATCTCAAAATTTATAGTGTCATTGACACCCAAACTAATGCTTCCTTCTTGCAGACAAAACTCAATGCCCTACACGACTGGTGCACCGTGAACAAACTGCAACTAAACACCAGCAAATGTCATGCAATTACCTTCTCCCGCTTAAAAAACACAAAGAACCATAACTATTATCTCAATGGCATAATGTTGGATCAGGTTGATCATATCGTAGATCTAGGCGTCGTCCTAGACAAAAAACCTCAATTTCAACCTGCACTACGATAATAGAACTGCCAGAGCCAACAAACTTCTTGGTTTCATTAAGAGGAGAGCCAAAGAATTTGGTAATGTATGGGTCACAAAAACACTCTTCTGTTCTTTAGTCCGCCCTATCCTGGAATATGCGTGTCCTATCTGGGATCCTATATTCCAAGTGCGCAGCAGGAGGATCGAATCCATTCAAAAGAGATTTCTTCTTTTTGCCCTGAGACATCTACACAATCCCCATAACTACCAAACCCTGCCGCACTACTTGGACAGGCTCAAAGTGCTTGATCTCATGCCGTTGTCTAGCAGGAGGAAACTGCTCATATCTTGCGTTGCCTTTTACGTCTTAAGCGGAAAACTTAAAGTGCAGTTTCTGTCGGACAGAATCAAATTCAATGATGTAGTCCGACACACGCGACACACTAAACTACTTAAGGAATATCCTCACCGCACCGATTACGCAAGGAACGAGCCCGTCAACAGATGCTGTATGGTTTTTAATAGCCATAGCTCCTCTTTCTCCCCTTCCCTCAACAAGGCATCCTATAAAAAAATACTCAAATCCCTACTAACATAACCCCCTCTTGACAATAGTAGGTTTTTAGTAGCTGTCAGTAGTCAAATATATTATAAAAGACTGTACACTATGTTTTTAATCTAAGAATTTGTAAACCTATTTTAAGTGTGCCTTGTTTGGCGAATTAATAAATAAATAAATAAAAAAAATAATTGCACTCCCTGTAATGAAATGTCAAAAAATGGCCATACATATTACGCTGTTCTTTTTTACAAAAACCTATTGACCCATTTCAATTGTAAAAATCTCACATTTTTCGCCTTTTTAAGCGCTATTACGTGCTCCTTTTTGTTTTTCAAGACAGAAATTTGTTTGCACCCAAAACGTGATAAAACGTGTTTTCGTTACTATTACTAACTTTTTTTTCATCTGTTCCCCTGGACCAATTTTATCTAAAACATCTTCATTGAATTCCTACGATTTTTCTCTTAATTATAGCGTCAAAAAATCGCAAGGTAGATTCATTTCAACTTTTGAATACTTTCCCCTATCTCTCCTGAACTATTATGCAGCCTGTATATCCTATATGCCAGTGGGCATACCTCACTAAAAGAAGGAGAAGCATACTTATATTTACCCCGTTTATGACTAGGTTGAAAAGTTGAGTCTAGGTTGAGTTGAAATTTCGACCACCTTATATGTTGTCGAGCTGAGTTCACTTTGAGTTGAAATAGTGTTAAACTGATATTAAAACATAACCTCAAATTTCTGTGTGAAATTCTCATTTATTGATATGAAAAATTTCAAAACGAAATAATTTTTTGTTCCTGTGCCAGAAAAAACACCGAACACAAAACTAACGTCGAAAGCAGACTTCAGGATGGTAAACAAATAAAACAAATGTCACTTCAACCCAATTTCAACTTAACCCGCGTATATGAAGCGATATATCAACTCGATCCAGGTAGGAGAGCTGAGTTGGGTTGAGTGGACCCAGTTTCAACTCGATATCCGTTTATGACTGGGTTGAAGCCGAGTTGAACCTAGGTTGAACCTAGTCATAAACGGGGTATCTATCTCTAATGTGTTAATGTAAATTTTGTTGTTTTCGTCGTTATTTTCATTTTTTTAAATTTTCATGTTCGGGAAACTTAAAATTGGTCCTTTTCGGTCTTTCCTATTTTTTATTTTACGCGCTAATACTAAACAATAAAAACAGCTCCTGCGGTATAAGAATTTTTTATACTTCATCTTGCTGCTAAAAATTTCAATTTTCTTTTCCAATTTATCAATTGATTTCCCAATCAAATTTTTTTCTAAGCTGATCTTAATTACACAGGCCTACAAAAAACGGGTCATTTTTTCCCCCTTTCAATTTAATAGTCGTATCCTAAGTATTTTTTCGCGCTGAATCCGAATCCGTTGGCCAAATTGCCCTATCACGTCAGGATTTTGAGCAATCCTAACCTAAAAGTGCCAAAAAGCGTGTTTTTTGCACTTTTGCGCGTTAAATATCTCAAAACTGAGGAATGATAGGGCAAATCTGACAACGGGATCGTTTTCAGCATGCCAAAATCTACAGAAAACCATATCGAAAGCGTGAAATTTGAAAAAACTTTTTTTGTAATACTGAAAAGAAAAACGATGATATCATGTGTTAATAAAAATTGTCGATTTCGCGCCAAGAAGTTGCCAAGAAGTTTTTCTTTTCAGTATTACAAAAAAAGTTTTTTCAAATTTCACGCTTTCGATATGGTTTTCTGTAGATTTTGGCATGCTGAAAACGATCCCGTTGTCAGATTTGCCCTATCATTCCTCAGTTTTGAGATATTTAACGCGCAAAAGTGCAAAAAACACGCTTTTTGGCACTTTTAGGTTAGGATTGCTCAAAATCCTGACGTGATAGGGCAATTTGGCCAACGGATTCGGATTCAGCGCGAAAAAATACTTAGGATACGGCTATTAAATTGAAAGGGGGAAAAACCTTGTAGGCCTGTGTTATTATATCAAATTTTCACAATTCACGTTTGGAATTATGGTTATATAATATTAACTTTAAGGCTTCCTCGAATTATTTTGAAGATGATTTATTTTGAAATTTTTGTTTCAATATTAACTTATAGACCACTGAAGATACTTTTTACGGGGGGTGTTTTTGCGCATAAGACAAAAATAATTACACCAGCAAATATATCAAGTGGAGTTCGGGTTATTTGGAATTGATTCTAGGCTAAAGTAGCTATTGATGGATCCTCTTTATAGAGGCAGCTTTTAATAAAGCGAGTCCACGGGCGTCTATACATTTTTAGAATATTTGTTTAGCGTAAAACCACACGAGTATTTGCCCAAAAAAGTTTGGCGAATCTACTAATTGCTGTTATCGAATTTGCCCATGACTCATGTCATCTCTAATGGTTTAATAATAAATTAATTAGATTATTTTTAAGATTATTGAAAAAGAGAATACCAATACCAAAAACGATAAAAAAGACAATTTCAGAGATAAAAATAATGTGATAAAAGTGTTATCGCTTTTTAGCAGTATTACGACTTTTTATCATTGAGAAGAAAGATGTAGGACAATATATAAAGCTTAATGATAATACTACCATCATATTTTTTTACAGGAAAAGAAATGTTTAAAATGCGGAATATATTATTTTATATTTAATATATATTTTTCTCAATCAATTTCATGTGACAAGCATATGTCAAATAGTTAAAAATTATAGGTTCCCTGCTAGTGGCTTGTTTAGGCCGACAAGTCAGTGGGTAGACGCTGTTGTACTCTTACCCTTGCTAAAACCACCAAAAATATTTTCACTTAACAATTTCCAAGCCTGACTATAAAGACTCTGGCCAGGATGGGCCTATCCCCATATGAAAAAACCCACCCTGTAGTAGCCAAAGTAGTAGGGAAAAAGATCGCCGGGGAAAAAATAAAACTTTTGAAAATGGGAAAAGGCCAGGAAAAACGAAAAAAAAGAAAAATTTTGAAGAAAGTGCGTGAAAAAGTTTTTTTTGGGAATCGTATAGAAATGGCGTTCATTGATCAATCAAAAATCGTAAAGAAAAGTGAGTTTTCCAGTTCGTGAAAATTTTACTCTAAAAATTATTGAATTAAATATTTACGCTCACTGAAAAACTATCACTTTTATTTACTTGCAGAACAATCTACTATTGAATGATTGAGGTCGAACGATTCTTTTAGAGAGTTGAGTCCGAAAATTTCATTATAGTCGTTTGGTCGGAAATTTGCTAGAGACGGCCAAAAATTATATCCCAAGGAACGAAAGTAATCCTGTAGTCAAGAAGAGTTTTCAACCGTACGTGTGTTAAAGAATAGAAAGTGAACAAGGACATCGTGGAGTTACTGGAGAGGACTGTTACCAGGAGCCCTAGGTCGTCGGAGGGCTGGACGAGGAAGATAAGTTAAGAGCAGCTGTGATATAGTAATAGAGTATCCCTTTTAACCTTCTAACACAGTAGGCGCACTTCTCAGCTGGGCTGAGAAACATTTAACACTACTCTATGGCTTAGCTGGAGCATGCAAACTTAAAAGCATATACAAGAAACAGAAACAAATAATAAAAAAGCGAGCGAAGGCAAAGAAGGAGTCACGCCACATAAAAAATAAATTTTTTAAGAGCAACTTCATTTGCTGGCATACTAAAAACACTTATATTCTTATTGGAATTAATAAGCATGCTATTAACAGGTCCGTACTTGCCGTAATTCATATTAGAGGAATTAATGTGTAACAGAGGTTCACTCCTCAGGTTATAATTATTCGGTCTAAACGACTCACGGCAACGCAAAAAAACCTGAGTCCACCTTACCATTTAGTAGCCGATGAACGAAAATAACATCCAAGCTCTCGGCGCTTATGGCGAGAGCTTAAGTTGATTAATTTAAGCTTGTTCTCGTTAAACGGAAGAATAAAGGCCCTTGGAGACGCTAAAACATGGTACGAGTAAACATGGTACGACCAAAACCCCGCAGACGGTAAGACATGTGCTAAGACCGATTTACTTGAACACCGCTCTCTTGTCAAAATATTTCAAGTTAATCTGTCATTCAGTTGTCAACTGGTAAATTGAAACATTTCGTATACGAGTAAATTTGGTCGAACAAGTCCGCAAACGGTAGGACATGGTATCACCAACACGAAACTCCGCCCACAAACATCGACGAAAATCAAACCAGTTTTGATTTTACTCGAACCGTTGGTCGGACCAAAAAAGTGGTACGCGTACCGGCCCGTACACGGCAAACATCACCTCGAACATGGTCCCTGTACCATGTTTACTCGTACCATGTTTTAGCGTCTCCAAGGGCCTTAAGAGGGTTATCCCAAGGGAGGCGGCTGAGTGCAAATCGGACAAACTTCTTTTGAACCGATTCGACTCTTCTAATTTGGGAGGAGTAGTGAGGAGACCACACCCGGAAGGCGTATTCGAGTAAAGGCCTGACTAAAGATATGTACACGAGTTTAATGATGAGGGGATTGATAAAGTGCTTAGACCATCTTTTTATAAATTCCAGGACTAAACTGCCCTTGGAAGTGATATATATGAGTGGAAAAATCCAGCGTACAATTAAACCTAACCCCAAGATCAGTTACAGAGATTATGCGAGAGATTATGTTGTGAAGAAAAGTATAGTCATAAATTATTGGACCACGTTTTCTACAAAACGTCATGACCTCGCACTTGCTCTTAATATTAGCCAGTTTGTTATTAGAACACCAAGAATAAAAGGTGTTAAGATCAATTTGCAATCCTAAGTACTCTTTATGAGTCGGTAAGTTTGAAGTCATCGGCGTAAGGATGTTACAGTGCCCACTACTAACTAGTAAGCGATAAGTTGATAACTTATTACAGACTGAGTCGAACTCGATATATAGCAAACACGATCAAGAGCAGCTGTACAATACTTGACGAACAAAAAGGGGAATGCTAAATTTTAAAAATTCATTGGAAAGTGGCATCTACATGGGCATCAACCAAATAAATAATGCCGTCAATGGCTTCTTTATTCCGTCACCAAATTAATGAAGCTGTATAATTGTAAAGTAAATATTCAAGTAAATCCTAAAATGCTAGTAGTAGGGCATTCCAGCGGGAAATTTATCAAGCGCTGCCAAAAGAAGCAAGAATGCAGCGCTTCCTATTCATATCTTATGGAACCTCTTAGGAAGCACACGCTGGATAGGGATGATCAATATTCATCGATGTTATCGAAACATCGAAGTTGAGCGTGAAAACATCGATGTTTTAACATCGATACTAGGTCCTCTAAAACATCGATCCATCGATGATGTGAACAAGAACATCAAAAATCGATGTTTCCACATTCGTTTGTTGTAAAAATTAAATTGAGCTTATGCTTAAAAGAAAATTTCCAAACGACTTATAAAATGTCAACCAATCAATGCACACTTCGAACTTGACGAAGTAGTCAGGCCCGACTGGAGGATATTTGGCGCCCCCCCCCCCCCCCTAAAGACATGGTACCATTGGTATATTCAATATTGGTAAAATAATTACTACAACGTAATATGTAAACTGTTTTTTATTGGTCACATCACAAATACTAAGATTACATAAGAAACTATAACATTTTGCGAGCTTTTTTTCTGCAAAGCTTTTGGTCAAGTTTTGCTGATCTAATTTTTTCGCGCTTCGAAAAAGTGTTAAATTTAAAGTCAAATAAATGAATTTTGATTGCATATAACTTGTAAACTATTGAATATAGCGAAATCATTATAAGGATTTTTTTGTAGAGCATACGATTCGATACAAAACTGTTATGAAGACATATTCGTGAAACGTTTTTTAGAAGAGCTATGTAAACAACAACATCACGCGGAGTTTTCTCTATGTGATTCTTATGAAAAATCTAAAAGCTCGACGAGGCATCCTTAAATCCCATTTGCAAGGGTTCTCCTTGCAAGAAAATTTGTTCTTACTCCCATTTTAACAATTTTTCGTGTATCACTTAAAAAAAATATTGCTTCTTTTGGCCCACCGTAGTTTCTGGTTCCGTTTGTTCCACCTGTCTTAAAAGCGAACTGGACTCGAAGCGAAGTGTAAACGTGGAAAAAGCGGGATTAGGAAGGTTACACAGATATAAGACGGATTCAGGGACCCCAATAGGAAAAACCTGGGTATCCAAAATTTGTCAACAAAAAAAAAAAAAGAATAACTACAAAGCCAGGTAAACAATTGAATTCGAATTTAATTCCTGACTGACTACTTGCTTTTACTTAGGAATAAATTAAAAATTTAGAACATAAAAAAAATCGGTTGGTCGTCAGTGCCGCCCCCCTTTCGACAGTGCCCTGGGCAGCTGCCCAGCTTGCCCATGCCTTAAGCCGGGCCTGGAAGTAGTTCTTAATTTTTATGTTCCATTTCTTTTGCCAAGCTAGATTTTGCAGATAGTTGATAAAACTTCGAGAAAGAAAGCACAATATATGCATTCAAAAAATTTTGCTATCTTATAATATTATTCTCAAACCCTCGATCTAAGTGCCTGCTTCGAGAAAGTGAATGTAAACAGGACTACGAATATGTACTTAAAATATCAATATCCTAGCTGTCGCCACTCTCTTAGACCCTAGATTTAAAAATATACACTTCCAAGATGCACTAGCATGTTCAAAAGCAATTACAAGCATTAAAGATTTACTTTCAGTAATACCAACTGGAAAATAATACTGAATAACAATCGATTTAAACAATCGCTTGATGCAGAACGCACTACTGTTTTTACATCGATGTTTATCGCACATCGATGTTTACTTACTGATATTGGCATCGATGTCAATATCGATGTTTTTCTAATATCGCCCATCCCTAGGTCTGGATACTCAAGTTCTTTTTTATTCCCCTTAGGTGGGAAATTTGTGTTTTTATAATAATCGCATATAATATATAATAGGTACTATTTTTGGTGAAGACAAAAGTTTTAGGAGCATCCCAAGAGTTTCAATTTTAGAGCTTCGATTGCGGTTCTTGAACAACAAAATATAAGCGGAAGGGAATTAGGATATATGAATAAGAAGCGCGTTGTTATTCCTGTTTAGCTCACTATAACCCTACACTAAGAAGCACAAACCTCCGGAAGTTATAATTTAATTATTATTTATTATGAATTATGTATATATTTTACTCAGATCCATAATTTAATTTTTAAAAGCGTTAAAAACGTCTAGGCTATATGTATATTATTAAAAATAAGAGAAACGTATCCTTTCAAAATAAATCATTAATAAATAAAATAAAAATTCGAAATAAATTGAAGCAATCTGTATGCCACCTAAATCATAACTTTTGACTTCCATAATAAATTTCTTAGATGATTTGTCGCGTTTTGAAAATGAATATGAATATGTACAAAAGTCCAACTAATAATAGACCTTGAAACTTTGGGGAATACAAGTATAGTAATAAATTTTAAAAAAAGAACACACACCACTATTAATGAATGACTGACTCCATAGGCATGTTTGCAACACGAGAAAAAGAACTACGAAATTACTGGATTTTTCATATGAAAGAAAAACAAACAAAATCTAATTTCGCTGGTAAACCTCACTCTCAGAATCATCTTTACTAGGAAGAGAAACGGCTTTTGAATATCGACGGCATCTGTGGTCCAATGTCAGATTTATTTATAGCATAAAAGAGTGTTCAGCATAAGTTCTAAATACAGAGGATTTACGAACTGAAGGTAGATTTGTAGAGCCCCATAGAAAAAACAAAAAAAAATTAAACAGAAAAACACAGAATAGACTAATCACTTAATATTTCACACCAATTGACAACATGACAATGAATTAGTATAATGATTATCGTGTGCTATGGTAACTAACTTTTTCACACTGAATTTATTGATTTAATAAAGGTGTTTGTTTTTTGATTATTTGTTATTAAGGAAAACATCACAATACATAAAAAACAATTCACACAACTTTCTTTTTTTTTTTTAAACATAGAAATTTTCGTAAAGATTTTAATGTAATTACTTCAAGCTAACCATGAATAAGCTTGTGTTTGGGCCACAAAGTCCTGCCTGGTTTGACAGAACCTCAGAGACGCTCGTTCTCACAGACACTAGCGGCTAACTTTACACCTTTACAAAACGACTTTTTATTCTCGATATTTATTATAGATTCTATTTAGAAAACTTTCTTAACTTTTTATTGTATGTGGACGCGCGAGAACACTTTTTAGTATATTTAAATAAAATCGACTCTCATACGTCCTGAACGGGCTGAAGCGTATACAAGACTCTGCAACAAGTCCGAGTTGAACTTGGGCCAACTCTTGAGTTGCTAAATTGGGGCTAAATGGGGCCAAACACTATCAAATGATTTCACCCGAATGAATGGAGTCGCTGGCATAACAGTGAACTTTGTTGGCCCAAACATCCACCAACTCCCAGAACTATGCCGCCGCGGATCAATAATTTCTATACGTCTGGATTTGTGCCTTCATACATAGGCTTGATTATTATGACGAGGAAGAGACAGTCCTATTCCACCCAATGGCAGATACAATCAGAGTGTTGACTATAACGTTTTTAGTAATTTGTATAGAATTTGTGGATCGATGATAATTACCGACAAATTAAATAATTCAATGACATTTGTTTAATGCCACCATAGGGTAAAGCTAGTATAACATTCATGCATATGTATGCCAATGGACAGCTCATACCGGTGGAAGATCCTAGAATTGGTAATCGAGGACAGTGTTTTGTAATTTCATGCAATAAATCTATTTCAAATACGAGAACGAAGTAACAAGTTTCCGATTTACATAATAGACATGTTTACCGAATTCGATATCGCTATAGATAATCCGAAAAGAATTATGTTTTTTTGCTTATCGTACACTGATAAAATGTCTGATTAATTTGCTGAAATGTTTGATATCAGAAGAAATACCAAAGGTGATTTAACAAAACAAATGAAAAATGACGTTAATCTGTAGTCTGCCACAACAAGCGATCTACATACATATGTGCTACTATGCAAAATTACTAGAAGACGATATATTTGATAGCGGTCGCTCTTGGTGCTAGGTGGCAAGGGGGGCCAAATTAAATGCGAAAAAAATTTCGAACAAAAAATACAACAAGTAAGTGCTGACTCCTAGACCGATCGTACATGTAAGCAATCGTGCAAAAGTGATGAATGGTACTGTGTGAATGTAATACTAATGATGGACTTCGGACAGCAAATGACCTTCGGCCCTCCCATGGTAATGCCGAAGTCTGGAATGGGCCACCGTTCTTGCTTGGGCAACGCATAATTAATATACGAGTATAGGTATACCATCAAAAAACCTTAGCACCTCTCAAAGTTCCAAACACTTCTTGGGCTTTCATAGCCCCTAACAGAACGACCTGAAAGGCCTGTTGGATATTTCTGAACCCATGGAGCAGGGTGCCGAATGTGGCTCCAGTGAAGGGAAATTTTCGGGATACCTCTTCAAGAGGACAGGCTGAGTCCACAAACCGCGGTGGAGTACGCTTAGATCACTCCTTCATTGGAAGAAGATCTCCTTAGAGGCCCACCTGCGGAAGTACGGGCACCTTTTGCTCCATCGGAGAGGCGACCCAAAAAAGCGACCGCTTTTAGACGACGGAATGGTGAAGTCAGAAAACGCTTTACACGATTTCTTTGAAGCTGGGAGCTCCCGTGTAGAAGCTGCTGGGCTCTGCATGGCCCTCGAGGAAGGGAAGAATGCCGATTTACTTAATAAGAAGATACATAGTTAGATCCTCTAGATCTTCTCCAGACCACAATAACTCGGCGAAAAGATGAAGGCTATGGTCTTACGGTTTGTAAATCCGACTGAAAACCCTTCAGAAAAGAAGTTCGATTAAATGGCAGAAAGTGTCAAAATGGACGTTCTTGCGATGTGTATATCCGGAGAATCTCCTGACCACAAAACAGCTTGTTGCCGTGCAAGGGAGGTTTCTGGAGGAAGGAGGTTGCCAAATTGGGGTAGGGATTAGAGCAGCCTAGATTCGTTGGGGTTGCTGCGCGCCCCTGTGATGGGCTGCCTTAAGTCGTAGAAGGAGCAAGCTTTGCCGCTGTAGACGAGGGAAAGCTGCCACGAAGCTATGTTGTGGTTCGTTGCTTCCCTGTGGATACGTTTTATTGAAAATGTTAGAGATCCAAAACGCGACCCTGAAGGTGTAAGAGTGGAGAGTTCTCTGTGGACCAAAGGTCTATTGACGAGATAAGGCGGACGGGTGGCTATATTGGCGAGAAGTTTGTTTGGGCACAGCTCTGCCGTGCAAAGGGGAAATGACCTATATGCAAAAACCTCGATTCGAGAAAAACGCAATCAAAGTTTTCAAAATACATGAAACCGAAGCAAATAAAGGGAGCATTTACTTTGATAACTTTTTGTTAAAAAGGGCAATCAGTCTGAAATTTTTTTTAAGGATAAATATCAATATTTCATATCAAAAAAATCATACAAAGCCATTTTGACCTATAATGCATATAGGTCATTTGTCCTTTGCACGGCAGAGCTTAGAAAAATTCATATCCAAAACTGCCTGCAGCCAAACTTCCAATGTCCCCTCATCGACCGCCAGCACCACGAGCAACCACGATCATTTCCGCTCCGATCGCCAAGGAAGAGATAGCCAACTGAAGGCCTGTAGGAGCCTGCCCCACACAAATAACCACATACCCGCCAGAGTGCCTGACGTAGCTCGAGAAGCACCAAGGAAGCAACTTTGGGAAGAAATACTTGCTCTAAATTATTATTTATTAAAAGGCTCTACAACCGGCCTCTCGCAACAAATGTGTCGCTTACTGTAAAAGCGGTGCAGTTCCACACTAGAGGTTGACCCGCTTTGGATTCACATTCCGTCACACCGCCCGCTATAAAGCCAAAGCGACTCCAGATATTGTACTCCTGGAGTTGGCTCCACTCTTACAGCGAAAGATGTGGCAAAATGCCACTCTAAGGCAAATCAACCTCCAAAACCCCAAAATACGGAGAACCACACAATGTTTCCTATCCTCTATTATAGGATAGTTACCAGTGGCCACCGCTAAGAGGTTTTATGATCGTACTTCCGTCAGTCCAAAATAGTTGTGGCACATTATGCTAAATGTTATTCCCCCTATTCCGCTGATGACTGCCCACCACTGACCCTAAAACCACCGCTTAAATCCTTAGGAAGCCAGCCTACCAGGGGGCGGGAGGCACCCTTAAGGAAATGAAGATAAAATACCATCACGCCGCGGCTGCCTCGGCGGCCTCGGAAAAAGGTTTTCTAGGACAACCCGAAGAATAATTTATGTGAAGACGTCGACCAAAGGCGCCGAAAGACAGTCCCGATCCACCCTAAACAAAGGCTCGGGTCGGCGCTGATTACAACCGTAACGAAAAACAATGTTTCTAATCAAATTTCAAATTTTCACAATTTTTATTTTATTTTTATTCACTGTACATAAATTAGTTAATATTAAATCAGATGAAAGATTAAATATCGTTACTTCCACTGAAACAACAAGCCTAATCATAGCAGTTATATACGAAAGGCTACAACTAGTTAAGGATAATAAAGAATTGAATAACATTGAAAATAATCAACCATCACGCATAATTTACATATTATGTTAATGACAAATTGATGAAGGATAAACATGAACACGAAAAGTTTATTTTTACATTCAATCGAGGTGATTTACATTACATGATGATGATAAATAAAAATTGCCTCGTTTACACACCCTGAGCCCTCTGTTATTTTTTTAAATATGTATGTACTTCTATCGACATTGATTTGCAATCAATTAATCAATTAACTATGCAATAAATTTAAACAAATGTTCTTTAATAAACTAATATTTTTCATCAAAATTTGTTTCGTTTATATCGTTTTAAATATTACTTCAATAATACTATGAACTATGTTCCACTATGAAAGAGCCCGTGCCACAAAAGAAGGAAATTGTAGAATTGTGTAAGAGGATATAGAAGAACCGGTTATTTATGTTTTTAAATAAACATAGTAACAGTGCTCGCTTGTGAGGACTTAAGACTCTCATCGCGCATGGAACCAAGGATTTTGAGATCTTTTGAGATACACGCGATGTACAGTACGTGCACACGTTTAAAATACGTGTAATTGATACACATGTAATTTTTATACACGGGTATATCTTTTACACGTGTATTTAAAAAATGAGACTAGATATCAAAATATTGCAAAATATTATTGATAGTCGGTTCGGTCGGCAAACCGCAGCTCGCGAAAGGTCAGTATTACGGATTACACTGAAGTCGTCAAGTTAGCCTGGGTGAGTCTAATTTGAAGAGGTGTGGCTAGATGAGGCGGTAAGTGAAATTGCCTCTTGAATTCTCTCGTGACTCAAACTACGGGTACTCGTTGCCAACCGCACCGCCTTTGCTGCTTGTGACAATGTCTTCCAAAGTGAAGCGTTGTGTCGTGAACGAAAATGTAGTTTCGTGAATTGAGAAAGGTACATACGTTGGGACTGTTCGGACATATACACAGAATGAACGAAAACAGATTAAAGAAACAAGTATACAAAGCAAGTGTGGATGGGAGAGTTGGAAGGGGTCGACCTCAGTGAACATACGTCAATTAAATCGAGGACGTTTTTAGCAAAGGCCAGCTTAGGAGTACCTTAATTAAGTTAATAACAATATCAGTTGCAACGAAGAACTACTAAATAGTACATATTTCAACAAAAATTAAATTTGTCCACTCACTCTCTCATACATACATACTGCGGATAAGATTGAGTCTAACTAAGCCCGCTCGCGGTAGGCTCAGAACTTCTCAGAAATCAGATGAGTTTTAACAGTATTTCCACAAAGCTGCCATGCTCCTGGTTATGTTGTCGCTAACCACGGGGTTTTTGAAATAAAACAGTTTACAATAGTTAACCATAGTTAGGTATTTGAACGCGCTCCTGGTTGACCATAAAGGGTGCCAATAGCATACTCAGTAGACCAGTTCTCGTTCGATTGCGTATATCAAGCAGCATTGGACGTGGTTTGTGCTTAATTGGGGGACTGTTTGGTAAAATAACACCCGCGTTTGGAATGGTCTATGCCGATACCAATGTAGAATTAAAAAATTGCATTCCTCTGATATGCGAATTTGATATCTCTTCCTAAATAGTGACAATAGTAAAAAGAATTGAAGTAGAGAATCGTGAATTTTGAATGAACTAACACAATTGCATATTATTCACTTGACCAGGAAAGCATTCGATATGGCTAAAAGACTTTTTAAAGCAGATGCTTTTACACGCAGCACACGAGGTATATATTATAACACCTCATCTATAGGACAGCTCTAGCATAGATTACAACATCGGACAGAAGCTTAAAAGTGAAGAATGGTCTTTATAACATAAAAAATAAAATGTACCGACATTTTGTCGCAATAATTTCAGTTTAAAAACTAACATCTTAAAGTTTCTTGCAACGTTGATCCTTCTTTGGGGCAATATTTTATTCAAAATAAATAATAAAATTTACTATTAAGTATGTACCACTACAATTTTAGATAAATGAATCATTTTGTTGAAATTCTTTGGTATTATCAATGTATTTTTTATTATAGACTAAACTGATATTGTCAAAAATAACGATTATTTTAATTGTTCTTATCAATTACGAGAGAAGACAATTTTACCATTTCACGTGGTCGATTTTTCTGAAAGATATCTATCAGTACTCCAGCAATTTTTGACAATGAACAGGTTCGATTCGGTTTTTTTATATGGAGAAAATGTCACTTTTCTTACGTTTCATATATTATTAAAAAAACGCAAAATATTTATTTTCCTTTGAAATTCATGCCTACTCCCGTTGTAATATTTGTGAAAACAACATTCACAACATAACAATGATTTCCTTGTTTATGACGACTTCCGCAACAAAGTAGCAAAGTAGTCTCCCCTAACTCAGTGTTATCTTATCTTTCTAATCAAGTCATAATAATTTCGAAAACATGTCAAATTTGTAAGTTTTTTAGCGCCGCACGAAATATTAATCTCTATAATTATTCATGTAAAATATGAGCGTAGTGGAAATTGTGGACATCCACATTTCAAGATCAAGACACAAATGAAGAAATGAGAATAAATTCGTATGAGTTATTCTAGTCGGATAAAAGGAAAAATAAATCTCTTCCGAAATTATCCATTAAATCCTATCATATATTTCTTTATTATTAAATTACACTGGTTCGTAAGGACTGCGCCAAATGCGGAGAAATGTCCAATCGAATGGATAATTCTCGTGGTTACGGTGTCATCGAAAGCCTATCAAGCAAAAATAGATTGGATACACTCCAAAGGAGAAGCACCTGTATTGCTGCGCTGCCAAGACAGTAGCCATCAGAGAACTCTCAATGGAGAACGAGCCCCATAGCAAAAAGGTCGGGGTAGTACTAAAGGCTAACTTTCCTGACTTGTGTTGTAATGGGAGAAAAAGTTGACCAATCGGTGTAGTCCAACTCTTAGATATCCTGGTCAATATACCTTTATTAGGACACCATTGACCCACCGCCATACAAAACCCTAAAGGGATATTGAGTTTCTTCAAAAAGAATGGCCCACAGCGCATAAATTATGTTTTTAATGAAATATTTACATTTTACAATTTTTGAATATCGAGCTATTTTAAACTATGCAAGAAGCACGGAAATAAGTTTGGACCGACCAGTTAGGGGGCGAACGGCTAACAAAGACCTCGGAAAGTGGTGGCACCCGATTTGCCACCTCTGCCAAAACCCGAAAAAAATCACTGCAGACAAACACCTAGCAGACCTGTTAGCAAGTCCTAATCCCACCTCCACGCGGTGCCCCCTGGGGTACTTCTTCGGAAGGAGCTAACGGGAGACGGGCGAATGGCGAACTCTCTGCGCCACAAAACAGAGTTTTAAGTCGGTTGGGCTGAGAGTTAGCAACCCGCTCCCATAAAAAACACCATTGCTACGAATCGGCAAACAATGCCTCGGAACCGGATGGACAACACGACGACGACATTTGCTTTTCGAACAAGGACACGAATCGGATCATGGAATGTGAGAACACTGCTGGCTGAGGGACGGCTGGATGAAGTCCTCCAACGAGATGAATCGATATAAAATCAAGATCATGGGACTTAGCGAGACCAGGTGGCCCGATGCGGGGGAACATATCTGCCCAAATGGTGAGTCCTATTTATATTCTGGGAGAAACGAAACTGAAAGCCGAGTGGTGTAATACTCACCAAAGAAGCCAGGTCCAGCCTCATTAGCTAGTCACCAGTTTCTGAGAGGATTATTACCGTGCGCCTGCGTACCAGACTAAGAAGTACTACGGTAGTCCAATGCTATGCTCCAACTGAGGACGCTGAAGATGACATCAAAGACGAGTTCTATTTGCGGCTGAATGAGGTTTTTCGCTCTATTCCAAGGGGAGACATCATTGTATTAATGGGTGACTTAAACGCACAGATCGGCCGTGACAACACCGGCCTTGAACAAACAATTGGTAATCAAGGTCTAAGCCAAGTTACCAATAACAATGGTGAGCTTTTCGTTGACTTCTGTAGCTCCCACCAACTCATGATAGGTGGAACTTACTTTTGCCACAAGAAGATACACAAAGAGACCTGGGTATCGCCCGATGGTAGGAGGAGAAATCAGATAGATCATGTGGCCGTCAGCCGCAGATGGAGAACTATCCTTGAGGATGTCAGGAGTTTCAGGGGAGCAAAATCGCCGCAATCAGAAACGTACAACGCGATGTTATAAACCGTAGACGGTTCAACGTAGATCTTCTGCGGGAAAGCGTTAAAAAGCGGGAAATTGCTGGAAACCTACAACAAATATTAAACGAGCACAACGTTTCTGACGACACAAATATTGAAGAGCTGTGGAGTAGAACAAAGGGCGCAATATTGACGGCTGCGGAAACGAGCATCGCTTATGTCCAAAGAAACCAGCAAGACTGGATCTCGGACACAACCTGGCAAAAAATAGAACGCAGGAGAGCCCTAAAAAATAAAGTAAACTCTACAAGCGACCCTGAAAGACGTTACCAACTGGAAAGGGAATACTCCCAATTACACCGGGAGGTAAAGAGAAGTGTCCGGCGTGATAAAAGGCAGCAGATAAATGAGCTCGCAGAAAAAGCGGAAAACGCGGCAAACACAGGCAACAGTAAGGTGCTGTACCAAATCACTAAACAGCTCTCGGGAAAGCACTCTACTAAAAAGCATGCCGTTAAGAGTGCGGATGGAAGGCTGCTGTGCAGCGGCGAGGAGCAACTCCAAAGATGGAGAGATTACTTCTTCGCCGCCCTGAATGGTTCATTTACACAGGCGGCCAGCCCCACGGTCCTTCGCCTTTTCCACTTTCCCTACATAACTTTCCTTCTTTCTTCTTCTCTCTTTACATTCCTGATTCCTTCTGTCATAGCCTTAGTTAGCCCTTCCCCGCTTCACCAAAGCGCATGTCATCGGTTGGTTGATGAGATTCAACTCGTTTCAGGAGGCATAACACTCCAGCGAGTTGTTTCTCGATGCCCCGATGACAAAGTCGCCAGTAATGGTTGGGAGTAGGTGGACTGCAAAATATCGCTGGTAGGTTGTGACAGTTCCTTTCTTCCCCGACTAGAGCTGCTGTTCGACATTGCACTCTATATGAAGAAATATAGATTGTCGACACAGCATAAAGGGCGTTTCCTTTGACTCTAGTCTTTCACATAAAAAAAAAGGAACCTCAGGAAACCAGCCTCAATACACAGCCAATTCGAATCACCACCCGGGCCCCATCCAAGACGGAAATAGTAACCGCAATTCATGCAATGGCCAATGGTAAAGCAGCTGGAAAAGATGGCATCCCGCCAGAATTGTTGAAAGTCGACTCAAGCCTCATAGCAGATGCGCTTCAGCCAATCCTACAAATAGCATGGAACACCTGTACCTTTCCGGAGGATTGGACGGTAGGTATCATAGTCAAAATACCAAAAAAGGGGGACTTAACAATATGCGACAACTGGAGATGCATCTGTTTACTATCTACTGTGGGCAAAATTTTGTCCCATATATTACTATCTAGGATAAGTGAGGCAGTAGACCGAACGCTTAGGAGGCAGCAGGCCGGATTCAGGAAGGGCCGCTCATGTATTGATCATATCAACACCTTACGAATAATAGTGGAGCAGTCTACTGAATTCCGAGCCCCCCTTTACCTTGCTTTCGTAGATTATGAGAAAGCGTTCGACTCGGTCAATAGGAGCTTTATATGGCAGGCACTACGGCGACGTGGACTGCCTGATAAAATAATAGAATTGATAAAAGCCCTATATAACAATTCCAAACGCAGAGTTCTCCATAATGGAAAATTATCTGACAGCTTCGAGGTGAGTTCAGGAGTACGACAAGAATGCCTATTCTCGCCTTTACTATTTCTTATAGTAATAAATGACATCCTTGTCGGCGCTCTAGATAGTAGAACAGGCGGCATACAATGGGATTTGTTAGACCGCCTTAAGGATCTCGACTACGCAGATGATGTCTGTTTGCTGGCTCACAGACACCAGGACCTCATAAACATGATTAACAATTTGGCAACAGAAAGTAGTCCAGCAGGCTTAAGGCTGAATCCAACTAAAACTAAAGAAATGCGGATAAATGCAAACACCATTGAACGGACTGCGCTGAATAACCGTGACGTGGAACTGGTCGATAAATTCTGCTACCTCGGTAGTTTTATTACCGAAAATGGCGGTGCAGAAGAAGATGACTGTTCCAGAATAAATAAAGCACGAGACACATATGCATGCCTGTTCCGCATATGGAGATCAACGGAGATCTCAACTAACACCAAATTGCGGCTGTATTACTTTTGTACGGTTGCGAAACATGGAAAGTCACCCAATTCATCACAGGGCGCCTACAAGTCTTCATCAAAAGATGCCTTCGTCGTATCCTAAAAATCCGCTGGCGAGATAGAATTTCAAACGAAGAACTATGGCGTCGTGCCGGCCAAGAAAGGATAGACGACCAAATCAGGCGAAGGAAATGGAATTGGGTTGGCCACACCTTGCGACGCGAAAACAAAAATCTAGCCAAACAGGCCCTTGACTGGAATCCGCAAGGATCCCGTCGAGTAGGACGACCTAGAACAACGTGGAGGAGAAGCCTACTAGCAGAAGCCGCAACAACTGGGAGATCCTGGTCGGAGCTAAGAGCTGTCGCGCAAAACAGAGTCCGCTGAAGGGCAACTGTTTCCGCCCTATGTCCCATGAGGGATTAAAGGAGCGCAATGATGAAAAAAATGATGACCAGTTAGGAGTATTCAGCAATAATGAGTGAATGAGCACCGAAATTTCCGCCATTTGAGGTGTTGTAAGATTCGAGGAAAAAGTAAGGCGCCTGGCAGCCATCCCAGAGGTCCCGGGTTTGAATCTCGCCAGCACTACGATCTTTCGCCTTTTTTCCCACCTACATAACTTTCCCTGTTCCTTCTTCCCTCTTACCATTTCTGATTCCTTCTATCATAGCGTTCCCTAGCCCTTCTCCGCTCCACTAAGCACATGTCATCGGTTGGTTGATGAGATCCAACTCGTTTTAGGAGGCATAACACTCCAGCGAGTAGTGTCTCGATGCTCTGATGGTAATGGTTGGGAGTAGGTGAAATCAAAAATATCACGGCTTGGTTGTGGCAGTTCCTTTCTTCACTTCACTATCTTCCGACTTGAACTGCTATTCGACATTGCACTATTCATATACGAAGAAAGTGCAGTGATTCTTAACCAAATGTTTGTGCAGTCAAATTCTTAACTTAAACTTTTGTGTGCCGCCAAATTCTTAAAGTGTGCCGCCAAATTTTATAAACGCAAACAATAAAAATTATTTTGTTTATATGTACTTTTATACAGCAAATTATTGGAACAGGAACGCGACGGCAAAAATATTTATGCCGCTCGTTATTGTTATGCCGACTCAATTATTCTGCCGAGCCGAATCAAACATACCGATATGGCTATACCAGCGATTTTTTTCATAGATTTAAAATGCATATCGCTCCTTTTATCCCTCATAGGATATAGGGTGGAACTCTCATAGATTTACTACACAAAAAAGGGGATGAATTTGTATGTTCCGACTACAGAAAAATTATGTTACTGAATGTGGCTTATAAAATATTCCCGTATATCCTGTATATGTACTCGGTTATTGCACCAGTATGTAAGAGTAATTGGAAAATACCAGTGCGGATTCAGGAAACACAAGTCCACGACCGATCACATATTCTAATTTCGATAAGCAATTGAAAAGACAAAAGAATTTAATATAATTGCTTACTATTTAACATGTTATTATAAAAAGCGGTCCGGGAGGCACACATTGAAATCAAAGGGAGAACTCTAAACAACTCTGTTCAGTAAATGGCTTATGCAGATTATATAGTCCTCATAGGCAGGTCTATGACTGCAGCAAAGGAAGCTTATGTAATATTAGAAAAAGCAGCAACAAAGTCTGGATCAATTATTAATGAAAATAAAATGAAAAATATGCGGATGCCTAATAGAAATAGAAGAGGAAGAATAGGATGAAATATAACAATCAACAGATACAACATAGAATCTGAAAACGCAAATTAATAAAGACCGCAACATTTCGGTGGAAATTAAAAGAAGATTACTGCTAGCGAACAAAACATAGTAGGTATACAGTACGTTGAAAAATTCTAAAAGCCCATTTGCAATGCAACGAGGAAACGCGACGAGATCTCGCTCGAGAATTGAGCGTCTCTCGCTCTCGTGATGAGCTCGCTGTTCAATTGACAATGTAAACGATGCGAGACGTTTACAATCAGCTGATTTCCCAATAGGTGAATTTGAAGTTATTTTATTACTTTAAAAGAATTTGTATATCGTAAATACTTACAATATTTTGGGTATTTAATTAAAGTAATAATTATAGGAAGTTACAAGGAACCAGTCGAAGTTTAGAAAGATGGTTAATCATATGATTAGGTTCCATTGCCTATAAAAGAATAAAAAAGCAGAGGTCGAAACGCGATGGTGGGCTAGGCCGAAAAATTAGGATTTTATGCAATAACTGCAATTATGAACCAAAATGATCCCGAAAGGTTTGCTAAAGCGACAAGGATGAATGTTGAACACTTCGAGACACACTTATCATTAGTTCGTAGCAAACTAGAAAAAATGTCAGCATTTTTATTGTTTAGCAATATTAAAAATAAAAATAATATAATAATATAAAGCACAATTCAAAATCAAACAAATTTCAAAAATCAAACAGAAGACGAGAAACATGACTTTCGTTTGATATCGTTTCATCGTCGCGTCAAATATTCAATTTTTCGAAACCGCATCGTCTCGCTTTCTCGCTTCTCGCTGCATTGTATATAATATAACTACATTCCCAAGTATGCTACAAAAAATGATTTGACAACTTCAACGAGACTCGCCTCGCTCTCGTCTCGCTTCATCGCTCTATTGTAAATGGACCTTAAATGAAGGAAAATAAGCAGGACCATCAAATTTAAGTTAAGCAAAACAGTAATAAAACCAGTACTGATGTACAGATCGGAAGCATGGGCGCTTACTAAGCATGACGAGCAGGTCCTCGGAAGGTGCAAAAGTAAAATTCTCCGCTGATCACAGGTGCAGTAAAGAAAGAGGGCGTCTGGAGAAGAAGATACAATCACGAATTGTAACAAATAAAGAAGAACGACATAATCAAAAGCATGAAGATATCACGCCTACGCTGGATAGGATATGTAATGTGAATGCCTGAAGAATCGCCCCCAAAAATCCTGTTCCTCCAAGCACCAGAGTGAAGAAGGTCCCAAGGAAAACCTAGAAAGAACCTAGAGATGGATTTAAGCACAATTGGGATTACCAACTAGACAAAGAACCGAGAAGGTTGGAAGAAAATTCTTGAGATGGCCAAGGCTCACAGAAGGCTGTAGCGCCAATGATGATGATGATTGTCATAATAAGATATGATCAAAAATCATAAAGCTCAAATTTCGCATTAAATGCTTTCTTATAAGTAATTTTTAATTAATCTTCATCTTGTAGTCATATTATTTTATTTTATATTGAAAATTATTATCATAACTATTTTACACAGTGTATTATAGGTAAGTAAAATTCTTTTAAACTTATTTTATTGTTAGTGTGCCGCAAAATTTTGAAATTGTTAAGAGTGCCGCAACAAAGAAAGGCTGAGAATCACTGCTCTAGTCTTTCATCTAAAAAATTATCATCACAACATTGGGTTGAACTTCTCCCCGCTCTTCTAACCATACTCAGTAGTATAGTTGTATTGGTCCGGTGCTACCTATTACGCAATCGAGCTTTTGGATTGTGTCTTAGGTTGAAGCTTCGGTTTGTGTCTTTGAAAGCGCTTCAGCCTAGGGGCCTTCAAATCCTTAATCCGGTTCAACTACTAACCTCGATATAATAAACCGCTCCACCGATCCTACCTTCTTCAATGGTGGAACAGCTTTTCGCTTCGAGCTGGGCAGGTTAATGAAAGGAAGAATCAACTAAATTAAAATTACGATGGATGTCGGACTGCAAGGTAACCTGTTTATACATTGGTTAATTTATTTTTCTTCCATCGATAAACCTAGCATCTTTTATTTTGAAAGCAATGGCGAATTTGTCGACAGGGAGATAAGAGGTACATATTCCGCGCAACAGTTTTACAAATATTCAAATTCAAATCCTGAACCTGCCAAGGGACAATCTGTAGAAGAATGAGAGGATGGGTGTGTTTCAAATTCCATCAATTATTGCGCAATCACTCCATCGTGTCAACATCACATATGTTCCATATTCCATCATTTTTTGTTGGATTAGAATAAGTGTCCCATCAATGATTAAGGTTAATTTCCATCACTGATTACTGATTGTAGTGAAACTTGAAACACATCCGATCCTTCCTACTGCATATTTGGGCACATTTGCGTTATCTGAATGAACCACTTTTTCACATTATGGTCTTACAAATCAGAAGTAAGTAATCCACAAAAAGACTTAGAAATAAATTAGAGAAATAGGTATTTCATAAGATATTATTCTTTAGATCGAAATTGGGTAAACGTCTGCCCTAAAACCTTTCGATTTCATAATTTTTCGCTCAAGCTAACAATTGACTCAAACACATCACTCAATGTTACTTTGTTCACTCTTCCTAGGTTTCAAGCCCTAGTCACTCATTATTTTATCATTTTTGTTTTATCATTTTTATAACACATCAATAACATCAATATTACTTCTAAACGTTAACTATCACACAACTTATTAGTCAGCACCTCTCTGACCTTGTATAAAAGAAAGGAAGATGCTTTCATGCATCGATAACAACAGGTAAGCTTAATTTTAAATAAAAACACCCGAGTCAGTTGAAGAATCATTTCGAATTCATATCGCATTCCATCTTTGAATTATTATAGTAA
Organism: Thereva unica; assembly: GCA_949987705.1. Taxonomy (NCBI): domain Eukaryota; kingdom Metazoa; phylum Arthropoda; class Insecta; order Diptera; family Therevidae; genus Thereva; species Thereva unica. Next base: position 51,178,454 of record OX465281.1, on the reverse strand, counting down.
GTAAATCAATATTTTATCTAATCATACGCAATCTGATTTATAGTTTTACATTACTACATAAAATTACTCGACTTACCAATTGTTCAATTTAATATTATTTAGAATAATTCTAACTAAACATCAACTTAATTCAAGATTTCACTTTAAATTTAAATCACACAACAAGCATCTCAAAATTTTTGTATTTCATAACTGATAAATAAAAATGAGTGAATAATAAGCACATTCTTTTCTGTTAAGATAAGAACCATCGATGAGTTGCCAAAATTACTATCGAATTGTTTTCATGCGTTTTAGAATGAAAATCATTTTCTTATCTTTAAATTAATCTTGATTCACTTAGATTAATATAATTTTCACAGCGCGTTCAAATATTGTATTGTCATTAATAATCACCGCACACTTTTATAGTAAAGATCACACATAAATCAGTATAGACAACATATTAGCAAGAGATGCAAAACAATTCAAGCGACATTACTCAGCACTAGTAGCATTATAAATTATAAAATAATTAGCATTGCAAGTTATCACACTACTTACGATCCATGTATTCCATTAAGTTTCTCCCCATTGATCACGAATTCAGCATCAAGGGGTCCTTTTTTATCCTTAATTTCTTCACTATCCATAAGAGTCGATTTTTTATTCACGAGCAACGAAGCAATACTAGAACCTCCAGACCCGATACACTTGGTTTTATTGAGTAGAGATAAGAGTTCAATATCAGTTCCGATATCTTCAACTGGCTTTAGATTGAAAATGGACGTAATCTTAACAGCTGGAGAGAATAAGAGAGTGGAGATCTTATTTTGGGCGTTAGAAAGGATATGTATGGAGTACCTCGAACACCATTATAGTAGTTAATTAGGTGGTAAGAAGAAGACGATTCGAAATAGGAAGTAGGAACCCCTGGACAGAGGGATTAAGAATCAAAGTTGATTATCGAAGTAGCTTTCCTACGTGCAAATCATAAGCTACTTAGATAAGCCGTAAACTTCTCTCTATGACTAGAAAAGTGATTACGAATTACTCGATTTTTTTAATAATTCCTTATCCTATTTGGAAATACCTTTCCCTATAAAGAAGTATTTCAATTTTCAACTGAAGCAAATTTACGTAATTATAGTGAGAGCTTTAGGCGCCTGTGCTTCACGTGCACAAATCAGCATTTTTTTTTATCTATACTTGTTAGAGCTATCGGTCGCTGATACCATTTTTATTGGGCAGGCTTACTCTCATTTAATCTTCCAATCTCCAAGCAATATACAAACAAATACGACTGAATTTATCTCCAATTACTGTTGTCTACTACTAAATCAAAACAAACACAAACTGCAGTAGCAAAGTGGGCATTGTTCCGGTGTTGAATACTTTTCGTGGTACATATTATATATTTTTTTTTAAATTTATGTATTTCACTTTTTTTGATATATGTATTTCATTATCGAGTAAATAGATCTGTCTCGGCACAGACTGGCCTAATAAGACTGTAATAGCATAATGGCGCGATAAAATATTGGGCGCCACTTATGCGAGGTATTGACCCTTCAGCCATCAGCCCGGAAAAGCACCAAGGAGGAGTCAATACCATACACAAGGAATGAAAAAAAATTCCGGAACTCCTACGCCGGCCACACGGAGTTATCTAGCTCGCCGGAGGGGTCGTGGGGTATGTGGCCGGGCCTTACCGCGGTTGGTTCACCACTTACCTGTGCCTGTGCAATTTTGAATTCCACCTCCATCATTCTTCAGGCATCGCCTGAGCCGCGTCACTGTAGTTCGGTCCCTTGCCAGCTCATAGTATGGATAACCACCAGCTGACAAGGAAAGGCACTACTTAAGAACCCTGAAAAGAAACGACATCCGCCCCAACCATTCCACAAAAAAATTTAACACATGGCCATTCTATTATTTATAATCATTTAATAATCCCGTCTAGTACAGGAACAATCATCAAAACAAACCATACTGTTTTTTGCCTCTTTCTTCCTTCCGTGGTTTGTCCTTGGTTGCTACACTCACTCACACATTAAAAGATGTAGATTCAAAATAATGAAAACCACTTTAATTAACACACAATGAATTTGAGATAATATAAATACAAGAACAATAAAAACACTTTAATTGATACACAATGACTTTAAGATAATATAAACTTCATAATAATTCTGACTGTAATTCTGACTGTTGCTTTCGCGGCGGCGTGGTACTCACTGCCCTCACTGCCCAACGATGGTAGGTGCGTGCTGGCTGATTGGAATGATGAACCCGGGGGTTATTGCCGGTCATAACCTGTCGCAATTTCCCAACTGCTGAGCGTAGTTGTTTCAGCATTGGTTGACCTAATTATTGTTCTTCGTACTTGCTGATGGTTGCAGCCACGGGTTGTTCACTGTTGAATTGGGACGTTGAACATTTGATGGTTGCAGCAACGGGTTGTTCACCGGGACGTTGAACATTTTGGGCCGCCTTGAAATATCTGTATTTCAAAGATAGAAAAAAAATACTAATTAAATGGGGTTATGTGGCTGGCATTTCCTCCGAACCACAATGGATTCCTAGTGCAAGGAGTTATTTGATGGGCGCTCCGACTCGCCCCAGATTAGGGATATAGATAAAGGATATGGAATGGAGATGAGTTTGTTTTTGGATAAAGGGGAGGAAAATGCAATGCAAGTTGGTTTATGCTTTAGAAATTAGTGATGGATATATTTTTGTTTGGCGTTGAAGTGAGTCTAATGTCACAGTGCTGCTACTTAACTCTCGAACTCCATTTGTCGGAAGTTCATTGGTCTCCTCTGCTGCTTGTTGAGGTGACTCGGTGCACACCGACGTCAATTGTATGTTTGGTTCTTGATGAGATTGTCGCAAGTCTTTATGCACCAGATATGTGGTAAGTGTGTTACACGTTGCTGCGAGTAGCCACCAGCTTTTTCCTCGGAGTGTAGAGATGAGCTTGGCGTTGATAATTACCCCTATGAGGTATTTAACTAAGCGTATTATGAGCCACAACCCAATGAATCCAGCAGATACTTGACCTAAAGTTGAGAATATAGACCAGGTTTGAAACAGATATTCCGATATTTGAGTAAAATGATGATTCGAGAAGAGGTGTAGAATGTTGATATCCTGTTGATCTATGTCGTGTCCGACTAAAGCCTTGGTAACGATGTTCTCAATTGCTTGACGTTCTGAAGGGTACATTATCTGCTTTCGTAGGTCATTGACACTTTCATAAGAGTATATTCCAGATTTAATCAATTCATGAGGATCATTATATTTCCACGGTATATCTTCTGATGGTTTTAGTGACTCGGGTGACTCTAAGCGATGGATTTGTGGCGAAAATCCATACCAGGTTCCGTGTAGAAAATAGGTTGAGGTAAGGGTCGACGAGCAAGGTATCTCCGTACCAAATTCTTGGAGCAGATGTGTTATCGGTGTGATGAAGAAGCTTCGATTTTGATATGTGACGGGGAGCTCGCTAAAACACCGTTCGGTTTTTCGGATTATAACTTCGACTGCTTGACATTTGATGAGGTAGAGGACTTCTCCTCTTGATATGGCGGTATACCCTGGCTCTTTCATTCTCATGAAAGCAAATTCTGTGGGATGTTGATGGGCTGCGACTAGCTGGGTTTTTAAGACCTCCCTTTCAAGTTCACATTTCCTTTTCAGGAGATTAAGGTAGAGCGTCTGGATTTGCGCCTTTATATGACGTTCTACATAAACAAATTTGGCATTGATATAAGTGAACAAGTCCAACCCTTTTGTGTTCATTGGCTTCTTAATAAACGGGTAACCATGTCGTGACTTCTTCACAATGACTAGACGAGGATGCTCCGTTTGATATCCGTCATAGTGGCATACCGAGATTGGTTTTACTGTCTCTAATGCAAAGATGACTTCTCCAACGCTTACTGTGTATATGGTGTGAGTTTCTTTTCTATATACATCCAAGCTTTGTGTTTTGGTAGCATTTCCTTGATAGAGTACATTATAACCCACAGCTTCACATCCTACATCTGTAAGCAAATTCCAAAAACTGATACCGTACTCAGAGTCGATACACCTGCCCTTCATATAAGGACATACTAAATTGTTACGAAGTATGATTTCGTCATTGTTCAAGTGCGCACTACCGTTGTAGTCCATTATGGTCACTTCCATGGCGTGAATGACTATAACGTCGTTCCACGACGTTTGTCCATAGGTGTATGTTGTGCCTTGGCAATTGCCTTTGGGGTCAACTGTTCCAGCAATAACTTCGGTGAATCGGGTAGATGAGTTGGTCTTGATACCTGCTATAACCCGGTTGTTTTGCAGTTCTAACGTACCAAATTGATGTATTTTAATACAGGTTTCTTTAGATATTTCCATTATGAAGGTACTTAGCCCTCCCGGGACCACAGAAAGGTGACTGAACATACCGCAATAATACACCGATTGCAAAACATTAATTTTACATTGGTATATATGGACAGAGGTCACTTCATTTAGTTCTAAGAGCTGTATATCCTCCTCCTCGTATTTAGTGATCGGGTTTTCAATATTGCATGGTTCGACATTTAATAAAGAAATCACTGTTTTATTTATTTGCTCATGACCACAGTCGTAAGCAATTAAAGAGCTAACATTGCCAATCAAACTAATTATAATGCCGATTTTCCACATTTTGCTATCTCTGGGTTTCCTTTGATCTGCGAGAAAGAGATGTTTTCCTAAATTATTGTGTAGTTGTATATAGATAATATATGTATATTTACATCTTAACCTAATAAATTGATTTATTGGTGCTACTTAATTTTTAAAAGGCAGACAGCATATCTTCGATATGGCTCTCTTCAGTTGATTAGTTGAGGTTTTTACCGTAACTACTCGTACCTTACCATCTCTTCCGCTATGCAATTCAATTACTCGCGCTAATTTCCAAGCTGAAGGAGGCAAGTTATCTTCCTTAAGTAGCACTAGCGTGCCAACTCTTATCGACGGCTCTTCAATCTTCCATTTGGGTCGTTGTTGTAAACGATGAAGATATTCCGCTTGCCAACGATTCCAAAAATCATATTTTAGTTTTTGTAGATACTGCCATCTGGATAGGTGAGACTGCTGATAAGAACTCCAATCCGTTTCAGGTATTGATGACTGTGCGTTGCCGATAAGAAAATGAGCTGGTGTTAAACACGTAAGGTCTTCCGGATTCTCAGAAAGTGGACACAATGGACGGGAGTTAAGAACTGCCTCGATCTGGGTGAGAGTCGTCATTAGTTCCTCAAACGTTAATAAACTTTGTCCAATCACTCTGCGTAGGTGGTATTTGATAGATTTTACGCCAGCCTCCCATAATCCACCAAAATGCGGGGCTGCTGGTGGGATAAAATGCCAGTTAACCTTATGATTTGCATACCTTTCTGCAGCTATTGGGATGTTGTTTTTCAAGGCACTTTCTATTTCTTTATCCAATGATCTGGAAGCGCCTACAAAGTTGGTTCCATTATCAGTGTAAATGTCTCTTGAAACACCTCGTCTAGAGAAAAACCTTCTCAGTGCGGCGACGAATGCTTCGGATGTCAGATCCGATACCGCTTCTATGTGTAGAGCTTTTGTAGCGAAACACACGAAAACTGCTATATACGCTTTGGCTGTCTTTGAGTTTCGCAGCTTACTTAATTTTATGTTAATGGGTCCAGCGAAATCGATGCCGACTGTAGCGAAGGGTCTCGTTAACTCCGTTCGTAATTTAGGTAAATTGCCCATTATTTGCGTTGTTGGCTGCTGTCTCCATCGCGAGCAAATGATGCACTGATGCCACTGGCTTCTAATGACGGATTTTGCTCTAGGTATCCAGTAAGTTTTCCTCAGAGTCGTAAGTGTGAGATTCGGGCCACCGTGCATGGTAACTTGATGGATATGTCTGATAAGTAAGACTGCGAGCTTTGAGGAACAAGCCAAGATTATTGGATGCTTTTCTTCGAAGGGTAGGTTTGCATGCTCTAAACGCCCTCCGACCCGTAATACATCTTGGTCGTCTAGAAATGGATTGAGTGAAAGTAAGCTACTTCTCTTGTTGATGTTTTCTCCTTTCCGCAGACTTATTATTTCGTCAGGATAATGCTGCAATTGACTCAGCCTGATCAGGGTTAATTTGGCCTCCTGAATTTCTTCTGCAGTGAGATAAGGGGAGCGATTCTTCTTCCAGAATCGCCGACAGTAGGCTATTACGCGACATGCTCTGGTAAAATTAGAAAATCGATCTATTATGTTTTCAGTTTCCACGTTAACCTGAAAAGTTTTAACTCTTTTCATTTCTTCTTCGGCGGCTTTTGATGGTTCAAGGTGAGACATTTGGGGCCACTCTGTTTCAGGTTCCCGAAGCCATTCTGGTCCTTCCCACCAAAGAGATCGGGAAATCAGATCTGCTTTAGTGGCTCCTCGTGATGCTAGGTCAGCGGGGTTATGTTCGGATCTAACATGTCGCCAAATATTTTCTGGAAAGTTATTGTGGATATCCGAGATTCGGTTGGCAACGAATGTCTTCCACCGGTTTGGATGATTGGTCAGCCACGTGAGGACAATAGTGGAGTCTGTCCATAGATAAACTGGGGCGGTTCTTCGTAAATTGTCTCGAAGTTTTTTAACCAGCTTGGATAGTAGGTGAGCCCCACATAATTCTAAACGTGGGAGTGACAAGGTTTTTATTGGAGCGACTCTAGTTTTTGATAAAAGCAGATGAGTACTGATTGCCCCGTCGCTTTGCTGAACTCTTGCGTATATTACAGCAGCATAAGCTCGTTCGGAACTGTCACAAAACCCATGGAATTCGATTTTTGCGGAAGCCAGATAATTAATCCACCTAGGTATTTCGATGCTTTCAATTATTTGTAGTGTATCTGTAAAATTGTGCCATTCTTGTTTGAGGGTGTCGGGAATATTTGAGTCCCAATCTACCTTGGCCAACCATAGTTTTTGTATTAAAATTTTCCCAGAGATAATAACAGGGCTCAACCAGCCGAGAGGATCGAATAGTTTAGCAATTTTGGATAAAATTTGTCGTTTTGTAAGGGGCCCCGCCAAATTTATGTTCAGCTTATAGCGAAAAACATCATCTTGTGGATGCCAAGATAGGCCAAGCGCCTTTATAGTGGGATCCTCTTGTAGTTGCAAGAGTGCTTCTGTGGATATTTCATCCTTGGGTAAATCTGTTAATATGTCCTGATGGTTAGCTGAAAATTTTCTCAGAGGAAATTTCCCTTTATTCAAAAGTGCTTTTAGTTCATGTTTGAGTAGATTTATTTCCTCTATCGTGTCTCTACCGGCAAGTACATCGTCGACATAAAAATCATTTTGTAAACACTCAGAAGCATTAGGAAATGTCGATTTTTCATCCTCCGCTAATTGATGTAGCGTTCGGATGGCTAGGTATGGTGCACACGAAACTCCAAAAGTGACGGTCAAAAGACGATAGTCTTTGATAGCGTGTTTTGGTGTGGGCCGCCATAATATGCGTTGATAATCCACATCATCGGGATGTATCCAAATCTGTCGGTACATTTTCTCAATGTCCGCAGAAAAAACATACCTGTGAAATCTCCAATTCAATAGAAGAGTGGTGATATCTTGCTGTAAAGCTGGGCCCGTTAGTAGGGATTCATTAAGGGATATGCCTGATCCTGTTTTACAAGAAGCGTCGAAGACCACCCTCAACTTTGTAGTGGTGCTGGCCTCCTTAAAAACCGCATGATGTGGTAGATAATTCCCTTTCCAAGGCTCCCCCCCGGGTTGATTTGCAGTGATTTCTTCCATTTGATTCAGAGTTAAATATTCCTTTACCACTTCGTTGTAATTCTGCAACATACCTTTTCTCTCTGCCGATTTTTCACTGTGTATCAAGCGCCTAAGTGCAATTTGACGGGATGCACCAAGCTTCACTTGATTTTTCTCTAAAAGAGCCTTAAATGGTAAACGAACTACATAGGAACCATTCGACTTTCGGTAATGAGTTTTTGCGAAATAGCTTTCACAGAAGGTGTCTTCAGGAGTATCGACTTTAGGCAATGAACATTCTTCGATTTCCCAGAATTTCTTTATATCAAATAGACAGTCATCTACAGTGTTGACATATGATACTATCTCAACCTTGTTGTTCGCGTTCTGATTACCCGTTGGACCTGTTAATATCCACCCAAAAATGGTATTTTGAGCTGCAGGTGAACTATTAGGTCCAAGTTTTAATCCATCGAGTAGGATCGAGGGATAGATATCTGCTCCTATGAGCAAGTCGATTTTTCCCGGCGTGTTGAATGCAGGATCGGCTAACTTCAATTCTTGGAGATGATCCCATTTTTGTGGTTTGATCTTTGTCGATGGCAAGAGCTCGGTGAGTTGATCCAAAACTATTGCGTTGACTTCGATGTTATTATTCGCATTTGTGTCCTGAATAATAAATTTCGCCATTTTTTGGGAATTGGCAGTTTCAGTGTTCATAAGACCAAACATTCTGACGGTTGTCGACGTCGTTTTAATTTTCAAGCGTTGTAGAACGGCTTTTGTGATAAAGGTGGCTTGCGATCCGGGATCTATCAGAGCTCGCACACTCTGAAGTCCTTGTTTTGTTTTGATGAAAACGATGGCTGTAGCTAGTAATACTTGCCTTCTTTCATTAGTAAAATGTGTGAGTATATTGGGAGTTGCTGCATCCGTGTGGTTGTTGGTGTCATGGATGGGAGGTGATGCTCGGATAGATCTGGAGTCATTACCTACGTGACTTTGATGATTTCCCGATACATTTTGAGATTTACCTCCTGATAAATGTAGTAATGTATGATGTTTTTGTTTACATACATTGCACCTGTTTTTGCTTAGGCACTTGCTTAAAGCATGGTATTTACCTAGACAGTTGAGGCAATATTTTTTAGCCTTGGCCACTTTTATTTTAGCTCTCACGTCTAACTTCAGGAATCGGGGACATGAGCGTAGCCCGTGATTTTCAGAGCATAGCTCACAGGCTGAATTAGAATTGAAAAAATTCTGTATAAGATTTTTGGAGGTGTTATTAGGGCCGTCTGGGCGTTTTTCTTTGGCTTTATTTGACCCTATCGCTTCCAAAGTGCGGAAACGAGTTTCAAGAAATTTCTTGAATGATGGCCATGTCGGAACGTCATAGCTGTCTCCAATGGATTCCTCCCAAGCTTTGTGTGTTTCTGGAGGCAGTTTCTGAACCAGGAGGTGAATAACGAGGGGATCCCAATTTGAAATATTTACTTTCAAATTTTCCAGTGACGCTAAAGCTTCGCTCGTGGTGTCAAGTAGACTTTTAATGGCACTTGCTGATTCAGCGGTAATTTTTTGTTGTGACGTAAACGTGCGTAATAATGAAAAAACTAGCACTCGGGTGTTTTCATACCGTTCGGTCAATGCCTTCCAGGCGGATGAGTAATTTGCATTGGTGACACTGAACTGTTTTATCACGTTAGCAGCGTCACCAGTGAGTGTTGTTTTGAGATAATGGAACTTTTGCACGTTTTCCAGATCCGAATTTTGATGAATTACGGAAAGATATAAATCTCGGAAACTGATCCAATCGTTGTAGTTCCCTGAGAAGGTGGGTAATGAGATTCTAGGCAAGCTGGTATGAGTTTTGCCAGATGTGGATGCCGATAATGTGGTATTAACGTCCTGGTTATGCCTGGACGTATTTGCAGGTTGTTCTAACCTCGATACGTGGTCAATGAGTTCGCCTTTGAACTCGTAATAAATCTGCTCTTGTGCAGAAAAAAGATCCTCAGTGAAGTACGGATGATTTGAGTTTTCGGGAGTTTGGCTGATTCGAAGATCATTAGCAGCGAATTGATGCCACAAATCATGCCACCCGTTTACGCGTGATACATAAAACCCGTGCGTTCTTTTCGGGATTGCCGCCTTTTTTATATTCACCATGAACTTGTGCATTTGCTCGATCAATGCACTTTGGATGTCGAGCAATGTGTCATGGGAACTTGATTCCGTTGGAGTTTTAGACATTGTTTACGATAAGATAATCACTTGCACGAAAAAAATTTTTTTTTTTTTTTAATTAAAAGCTTTTATTTATTTGTTTATACGTGTGACTTTATTTTATTATTTTTGTTTTAGAGTTATGTAAATATATAGAATTACAGAAAAAGAAGTTTTATTTTATTTAAACGATAATTTATTTTGATGTTATTTAATTAAAGTATTTAATTAAATGCATTGCACTTAAGGAAGGGAAAATGGGACTTACGTGATACAAGGTTATTTTATTATTTAACGATGACTGCTGATTCCAAGATGGATCCGGCTCGAAGGACCAATGTTTTTTGCCTCTTTCTTCCTTCCGTGGTTTGTCCTTGGTTGCTACACTCACTCACACATTAAAAGATGTAGATTCAAAATAATGAAAACCACTTTAATTAACACACAATGAATTTGAGATAATATAAATACAAGAACAATAAAAACACTTTAATTGATACACAATGACTTTAAGATAATATAAACTTCATAATAATTCTGACTGTAATTCTGACTGTTGCTTTCGCGGCGGCGTGGTACTCACTGCCCTCACTGCCCAACGATGGTAGGTGCGTGCTGGCTGATTGGAATGATGAACCCGGGGGTTATTGCCGGTCATAACCTGTCGCAATTTCCCAACTGCTGAGCGTAGTTGTTTCAGCATTGGTTGACCTAATTATTGTTCTTCGTACTTGCTGATGGTTGCAGCCACGGGTTGTTCACTGTTGAATTGGGACGTTGAACATTTGATGGTTGCAGCAACGGGTTGTTCACCGGGACGTTGAACACATACAATGAATAATTGACAACGCAAATCTCACAAGACAATAATTACAGGCCCTTGTCAGATATCAATTTCCATGCTCAAATTAAAAAAACTTAATATACAATTAAAGTATCATATGTATATATGGATGAAGACGAAAGCAAAAGAAAACGCGCAGTAGTGGTACCATTACTCTTCGTTTTGTACAAACGATATTACAGTCAACAGAATCTCTTAGGGGAAGAACAAATTTATTTCCCGGAAGCAACAAGGAACAAAATATTTCCAACAAGGAACACAATAAATTCACAAACAATTATAACTACGATTAACGTTAGTATTAGCTACCTTTAAAATTATTATTTAGTAATGATCAAATAATATAAATTAAATGTTAATATTCGGATATTCAAAGTATGTAACAAAATTACTACCACAAAATGAAAACGACTACACAATTAACAAAACAATATCCAATAGATAAGACATAACCAATCTGGAGTCCCACATCTGACGTCCCTCACTGAAAATTGCACTACCAGTTATTTGTTTGCGCTGAATAACTCTTCAATCTTGTCCAATCAATAGCGACTAACCACAACAAAATTTAAACAATTTTCTGTTTAAATAAAAAAACAGTCACTTAGAGTCCATAGCTATTAACTGTCCATTCAATAATTTGGTTCTTCGTTTTAGTTATGTGCACCCAAAAATTGTTTCTGGGGGTTGTTCAGCAGGGCAAAAACAAATTTACTACTGACTTTCTAATCTCTTTTTCCCAATATTAGTGTAATTCACAATGCAAAAATACCTTAATCTCTCTTCTTTTCTGGTGCGCGACTATATAATTACCAATATCGACCTTCCTACAGGAACTTTCATCCATGTGCCAATACAAGTATGCTGCGAGTTATGTATAAACCCGACCCTATTAACTTTCAAGAAATTCTAGATAAATATTCAAAAAATAACTCTTAATCTTTGTATGAAGACAAAACAAAAATCTCACATTTCCTTCAATGCAAATGTGACATTTTTGCCTTGCATTATTCTCGGAATTCTTATCGCAATAATTTCACTTCATGACGACCAAGGGTAACCTTAATTCTTAGAAATTTATCGCCTGACAAAATTACTTAAATTACATCAAGGCACAGATCAAGAGTTAGAGAGAATATTCAATTAGTCTTAAGATTCATTTATAACCAACAAGACCCTCAAAAGAGTGGTCCTTAAAAGCATATACATATAAAAATATTTTTATTTCTTTTAATAAATTTGATTTTGTTTTAAAACTAATTAAAGTTTATTTTCTTTTAAAAGAATACGGAATAAAAATATAACTGGCGCAGTCGAATACGGATTAAAAACGCAAATCTCAGAAAAAACGCGACGGTAAAGTAGTGAACGAAGTGTTTTTTAAAGTACGGAGAAACAAACTGTGTCGCGACTAAAACGGCGGGAAAATTTGTGTAAAAATATATTAATAATTAAAAGTGTTTTCACTAGTTTCAACGAAAAAAAAAATTCCTACACTTTTAATAATTTTAGTTAGAACCAGGAATACAAAAGTTGTGTAGCGAGTTTTATATAAAAGAAGAAATTTTTTTAATAACAGTGTTTCGTCAGTTTAAAGGCGAAGAAAATACTTACAGTTCTTTTGTTAAAAATCAGTGGTTTTATTGAAAAGAAAAAAAAACACTTTTCTTGTTTATGAGAAACAGCAGAAAACATATTTGTGACGAAAATCGAAGGATGGAGCTAAATGAGCAGGTAAAGAACATCATGGAGCAACAAGAGGCTCAAATCCAAGCTCTTCAGGCCAGGGTGGAACAGCTAATGCAACCAACAATACCAGCAGTCCAGAACAATTTTATTTTAACACCGGAGCAGTTCCTCAACCATATTACTAAATTAAGGTGCTTCAATGGGAAGGACGAATTTACTGTGCAGGAGTTCATAAAAACTGTGGAGCGGACATTGTTACTCTGTCAGGACATACCAGGACTAAGGAACTATGCCATTGCGACGATAATAAACGACAAAATTCAAGGTGAAGCAAAAAGATGCATCCAGCGATTAAATACCAATGCCAGATGGGAAGACGTTGTAGCCGAACTAAAACAGCATTTCAAACCGAGACATGACTACGCTGAATTATTAAACCAATGTAGAACATTAAAAGTAAGTAGTTTAAGAGAGCTTTTCTATTGTATTAAAGAAATCAATTACAAGTTGAATGAATTGTACGATTTTGATGATAAAAAACCACCTACTTATCATCCCAGTAATAATGATAAATATTTAATGGACATAATTAGTAGTAAAGTGCATGATTTTATAAGAGTTACCATTCCTGAGGATTGCACAATCATTCAAGCTTATAATAAATTTGACCAATTAAAATTATTAGACAATGAAGATGCAGTAGATTCTAAGAGTAGAAGGAATAAGTATAAAAACTTTTTCGTCCATAATAAAACTAATAATAAAAATTCTTATGACAAAAATAACTATTACAACAATAATAAATCAGATAGAAATAATAGTGATAATAATAATAAAAACAATTTCAACAGAAATATTTCAAATTTTAATAACAATTACAGAAATAATTATAATAGAAACAGTAATAGTGCTTCCGGGATACAGAGAAGTGATTACAATAGTTTCAATAGGAATTACAATCCCAATTATTCAGTACAGTATCGTAGAGAAAATCAAAACTTTTATCAGCAACCTAGACAAAACTCTGGGCAAGTTAGGAACTATCCTATTCAGGAACCTATGGAAATTAGTAGCTTAAATCAGGCTCAGGATGTAAATTTTCATTATCAGGGTGAAGACGTAAATTTTCATTTACAGCCTCAAAAATCAAAGTCCCCATAGTAATAATTACACTAGGCAACCAAAAAATCAAATGTCTTATCGATACCGGATCGGTCACTAGCGTAATCAGTCCAAATATACTTATCGATTTTTCTGAAGAAAAATTAGAAAACCCTCTTTTTTATTCGACCATTAACGGAATAAATAAAGTTACATACCAAATTACAACCCCAATGCCTAAAGAATTCAAATTTTTTGGCACTTTAAATTGGAAAATAATTAACCTTAACGGTAGAAAATATGATGCAATCATGGGTCAGAATTTCTTAGTACCTTTTAAGGCTAAAATCGATTTAGGAAGTAAAGACATAGAAGTGAATAACAATAAAATTTTATTTGAAGATAGTTGTTATACCTTTAATATTAGTGAAATATGCACACTAGATGGAATTAAAGACAACTTCTTAGATAAACTAAACTTAGACCATTTAAACACAGAAGAGGTAGACAAAATAACAAGATTACTTAAACAGCACGAAGATCTATTCTTTAAAGATAGTGAGAAACTGACTTCAACATATGAAATCAAACATGAAATAATTACCACCACCGACAAGCCCATATATTCAAAAATCTATAGGTATCCGCAGATACATGAAAAAGAAATAGAGCGTCAAATACAGGAAATGCTTGAACAAGGTATTATAACCGAAAGCAATTCCCCTTATAACAGTCCATTATGGATTGTTCCCAAAAAAACAGACAACTCTGGTCAAAGAAAATGGAGAATCGTTATCGACTACAGAAAACTGAATGAAGTTACTGTAGACGATAAATTCCCCATTCCAAATATCGAAAACATTTTGAACAAACTTGGCAGAGCCCAATACTTTACGACGATTGATCTAGCCAAGGGCTTTCACCAAATTTTAATGAAAGAAACTGATAGGAAAAAAACTGCATTTTCAACCCCATTCGGGCACTACGAATATCTAAGAATGCCATTTGGGTTGAAAAATGCCCCCTCAACCTTTCAAAGGTTAATGAATTCGGTATTACGTGAATACATTAATAAACTATGTATCGTCTATATGGACGACATTCTAATATTTAGCACTTCTTTAGAAGAGCATTTAACAAATATAGCAAAGATTTTTAAGAAATTAAAGCTAGCTGGACTTAAGATCCAGGTTGACAAATGCAATTTCCTGAAAAGGGAAACGGAATTTTTGGGTCATATACTGACATCGAAAGGAATTAAACCAAACCCCAGAAAAATAGAAGTAATCCAAAATTTAAATCTCCCGACTACACCGAAGCAAATAAAGTCATTTCTAGGTATTACGGGATATTATAGGAAGTTTGTGAAAGATTACGCAAAAATTGCAACTCCTATGGTTAAATATCTCAAGAAATCCGAAAAAATCAATACAAATGATCCCAGTTACATTACTGCATTTGAAAAGCTCAAAGAAATAATTACTAATCACCCAATTTTAAGATATCCCGATTTCAATAAACGATTCAAGCTCATTACCGATGCTAGTAATTTAGCGATGGGCGCCGTTCTTACACAAGAAGGCCACCCAATCTGCTATGCCTCTAGAACTCTTAACGATCATGAGAAAAATTACTCAACTATCGAGAAAGAATTGTTAGCGATAGTTTGGGGTACTAAATATTTCCGACCGTACTTATTCGGTAAAGAGTTTGACCTTCTTACAGATCACCAACCAATTAAATGGCTTCAATCCAAACATACAGGTAAAGATATTAACCCCCGTTTGCAAAGATGGCTCATACAATTAGGCGAATATGACATAAAAATTGAGCATATTAAAGGAAAAGAGAATAAAGTTGCCGACTTCCTTAGCCGCATCAATTCAGAAACGAATGAAATTAACCATATAGAGGAACATCTTAGTGATGAAACTAATAACGATAATCTAAGCATCACTCCACAGGAATCAATGGAAGTGCAGACACTTCATTCGCAAAGGGAAAATTTTAACGATCACATACCAATACTTGAAACGGTAGTGAACAGATTTAGATTTCAAATTATACTCGTTGATCTAAAACAAAAAGAATATGAACAGGTTTTTAACAATAGTAGAATATTTGTAGATAGAAACGATCTCGAGCAAGAAACAGACATTTTTAGAAGATATATAAAAAAGGGTAAAATAGGTATATATTCAGAACTAGATGATCGAGAATATAATAAGTTGCAAAGGAAATTGATAGAAATGTATCCAAATAGATCAGTTGTCAAGTTTATCAGATGTAGTTATTTTGCGAAAGACATAGATGATGTAGAAACATTAAAGAAGCAAATAGCGATATTCCACAAAAAGGAATCAGGACATTGCGGAATTGTAGCGACATATGAAAAACTCAAAAAATCAATATATCACCCTAAGTTAAAAATAACAATTCACGAAATTCTTAACAACTGTGATATATGCACAGGAGCAAAATATGATAGGAAACCCATTAACAAAACTTTCGAAATAACGGAAACTCCCAAAACAATAAATGAAATAGTACATATAGACATATACACAAATAGTAAACATAATTTTATAAATGTAGTAGATAGATTTTCAAAACACGCAATGTGCTTACATTTAGAAGATAGAAACCACGTTACGATATTAGAGAAAATAAGGCAAATTATAGCTATAAAAGGAAAAATGAAAAAAATTATTTTTGATAACGAATTTGGTTCAAAACATATAAAAGCTTTCTGCGAAAACGAAGGTATAGAATATCACACAACTAAACCAAATAGCCACACAGGTAATGCTGATGTCGAAAGACTTAACGGTACATTAACCGAAAAAATTAGGGTACTAAATCTAGAAGAAAAATTACCTATACGATTACAGATTCTTAAAGCAATAGAAAAGTATAATAATTCATATCATTCAACAATCAAAACAACACCCTTATCTGTACAGAATAGAGAAGTAAATTTTAATACAATATATGATAGGTTAATCAAATCAAAAGAAAACGTTATTCACAAAAGAAACAAATGTAGAGAAAATTATGAAGAGCATAGGGAAATAGGTTTTATTAAAAATTACAAGTCACTTAGGCACAAAGAAGAACCCAAATTTAGAAAATACAATTTGACCAATATCCATGAAACAAATATTAAGCGACCCTTTAAATTTGCAGGTCAAAACAAACCCAATCAAAATTGTACTGTTTTGGATACTTGTGTTTCTAATACCAACGATGAGCCACCAAACCATGATAATTGAAAAAATCGCTTCTGAACACGGATATGCCGAAATAAAAATAGGTAATGCCGAAATTATAGATAAATTTGAGATAATCCTACACAGGATATACCCCAACGAAATATTGGACTTGGTATGCAGCTTGGAATCAACGCTGAAAAATTTAAATTTAGAAGACCACAAGGAACTAATGCAAAGCAGAATCGTTAGAATTAAGAATAAAATAAAAACACTGTTACCGTTTAGGCATAAAAGAGGACTCTTAAATCTAGGAGGAACAGTAAATAAATGGTTATTCGGGACCATGGACAATGATGACCGAGTTGACATCGAAAATCATCTTAATGCTATTGACCAAAATAACCACAACCTAATCAAAGGTCTAAATCAACAGATTAAAATAAATGAAAATTTCAACAAAACATTCATAAAAATTAAGAATATCATCGAAGCCGACAGAACAAAGATTTTGAGCCGCTTTAAGGAACTCAATGACACAGAAACGAGGATACTCTCTGAGAATATCTTTTTTGAGCAAATGTTTAAATTAAACTATATAGAAAACCAAGTCGAACATCTCCAGAATAATATTGCTTCTGCTCGATTAGGACTCTTACTTCCAAACATATTGACTGATGAGGAAATAAATGAATACAATATAGACTTTAACAAATTGTCTAATATCCGTCTAGCTGTTGCAAAACACATAGATGACTCAATAATTTTCGCCATTAAAATCCCAACCCATAGTTTCGTAACCAGTAAAAGCTTATTGATACCTATTGTAAATTCTCTAAAGAAGCAAGTAGATTCCGATATTGAATACATAATAAGATACAATGGACAAGTTTTAACTTATTCCGAAGGTAAATCATTAAAAGAGTTAATAAAAAGTAAAAATTGCATTAATCTTAAAAATTGTAAATTTATCGATAAAGTAGAAGAAGAAATAATAACGATAGAAGAAAATATAATAATTATTAATAATTTTAAACAAACTAATTTAAACAGTACTTGTGACGAAAGAATCATTTTACTTAAAGGAAGTTATTTTATAAATTTTAACAACTGCACAATTCAAATTAAGGATAGGATATTTAGTAATAAGTTAAGAATATTTACGGAAAAGTTTGTGATACCAACAAACACCAATGATACATTTAGAAATGACGAATTAACCTTTGAAAAAATTTTGCTTAACAAACAAAGTAATATCGAAAAAATAGATGAAATAAAATACCATAAAATTGTAAATTACAGCTTAACAACAATAATTGTTATTATTATATCAGGTTTATTCATAACATATTTGTACTGTAAACGTAAACAGATAAATATTAAAATTACAAAAAGGATCCAGGAGAATCCTAAAACAAGAGAGGGAGGAGTTATGTATAAACCCGACCCTATTAACTTTCAAGAAATTCTAGATAAATATTCAAAAAATAACTCTTAATCTTTGTATGAAGACAAAACAAAAATCTCACATTTCCTTCAATGCAAATGTGACATTTTTGCCTTGCATTATTCTCGGAATTCTTATCGCAATAATTTCACTTCATGACGACCAAGGGTAACCTTAATTCTTAGAAATTTATCGCCTGACAAAATTACTTAAATTACATCAAGGCACAGATCAAGAGTTAGAGAGAATATTCAATTAGTCTTAAGATTCATTTATAACCAACAAGACCCTCAAAAGAGTGGTCCTTAAAAGCATATACATATAAAAATATTTTTATTTCTTTTAATAAATTTGATTTTGTTTTAAAACTAATTAAAGTTTATTTTCTTTTAAAAGAATACGGAATAAAAATATAACTTGCGCTGTGGATTCCCCAGCCAACTTCCATCTCAGGGCCTCACCTATTACGCTCCCATTGGGGAGGTTACCAAATTTTCTTCAAATGGGACTAATTAGCGATGAAGTTCGTTGCGTATTAGTTGAGGAAATATTCATATCACATGGACACCAATCGATTTTATTTGATGCTCCCTTCTACCAGAAATATCAATGTATTTTCACTAATCGCGAATTATCGTCGCGATGGCTTATATTTAACATAAAGGGATGCTATTTAGCATTATCATACTACCACGAATTTGCACTTTATTCGGTATAGTTTACACAAATAGTTTTTATCAATACCGCACAAAGGATTACAGGAAAAAAAGTATTATATTTTCGCCCCAAATTATCTACACCGACTTCCTATTTACCTCACTAGCTTTTCGGAACTCCATCTTCTAAAAAAACTGACTCCCCTGCAATTATTTTTTTCTCCCTCGCCTACTAGTTTAAAACTTTCCTTTTTCCTACAAAGTGATTTTGTACAAATTTCCCATTACTACAAAGTGCTTTCAAAAAAATTTCTCAACCAAAATAAATTTTACAACCGACCGTTACAAGACGTGCCGTAACGTACGAACCTGAGTGATCATATGGCACCGACCTAAATTGACTTAACAAACTTGCCGTATGTTGGTTAAATTCTCGAATGTTACGTACGGTGCCATTAAAAGCGCACAAACCCTTAGCATCCGAAGGCGGCGCTGCGTCAGTCTCCAAACAATGTTTCGGTTAAATCGGTCGTTTTCCTGAGCACTTTTAAGCTTTATACATGTATTTCTCACACAACTTAAATAAATAAAGTAGCTAGTCCGCGTTTATTTCCCATATCCATCTTCGACCACAACCACGACAGCTTCTAAACAACTTTCTGGCACTATGGGAAAGCCACTGACTGGGATTTGTGTTTCCGTACTGCTACTGTTAACTATGCCGCTCTCTGTGTCACCCACTGACATATAGAATGGACTGCTCATGAGGAATTTTTCATGGCACCAATTTGTTCCATAGGCTACAAACCTTTTTTCACTCCATGTAAACACCGGAATCACTTTTGAAATTTACATTTTTTTAAATACGTACTTAAAACATTAAAACAACACAAATATTTTGTTTAAAAAAATTAATAAACACTATTTTCACTTTTTCACCTTTTAAAATGCCTTTTTTTCATTAATTTGCAAATTTTATGTGTATCTGATTTAAGTTCTTAACGCCTGTTTTAGCAACTGACATTCTGTATGTCAAAATCCGGGGGTCTATTGGGAAAAGAGCAAAAGATATAAACATCACTATACCCGTCTATTTTTTTCTAATTGATTTAAACTGATTTTATTTCTGAGTGCTTCTGTCAGTTTGGGGGCTTATGGATGAGCGAGTCGACTATACCTTTTTGGTGCCATCGGATTGTATGAGAATAATTGCTGATGAGCAGTCCATTATTATATGTCAGTGGTGTCACCAAAATCATACGAGTGGGTATGCGTTTGTTCATTTCTCACTCTACCAAATCTATAGGCCGAACAGATGGTTCAATGGGGAATGTATGAATGCAATCCCCTTATATAGCACACAGACGTTCGCCTAATAAGTCAAGTCCTTTCGTCTTAAGTACATCAAATTGAGAAATTCCTGTAGCTCCATCATCATGAAAGTCAAAACATCATTCGATGACAGATTGAGAAGTTGGATTTTCAATACCGCTATAGGCGGTAGAACCTTCTGGTCGTTGGTAACTTCCCTCAAGACGAATTTTACTTCCTCCTCAACACCTCCTTAAATTCACAACAAGGAAATGATAGAGGACCCGCCAAAAGAGTTGATGCCGAGAAAGTTGCGTTTTCCATGCGCAGTAGAATCTCCGCATGCCGTTCCCGTCCCTTAGCCTAATCGCAACAAATTTCGAAGGGGAAATTTGAAAATACATAAGCGCATTTCTTATCAATATGTGCGCATTTTTATTTGTGTGCAGCCTTAATTTCCCCAGCTGCGCGCTCCGGCATCAACTCTTTTGGCGGGACCTCTAACAGAAAGCAAACTCAAGGCCGACTTATTAGCATCTCTGTTCGCCGCAAATTCTTCTTTACCCCATACTGCTATGACACCCCCACCCCCGAGAATACTCTCGAAAGGAATTTAGGTGCTTCGAACGGCTCGTCGCCAACAAACCCACCGGCTCAGAGAAGTTGGCCAAACCCCTACGCAAGCTTTTTGTGTATCCTGACTCTTGTAGTCTAAGATCGGTATAAGAAGGACCTTTACCTACTCGATCGGATGGCATGGAGAATTGCATAGGGTATGCCAATGCTACATTTCAGGGGGAGACAATGTAACTGCAGTTTTTATCCTTCCTTTTTTCTAAATATTCGTACACGAGCTTTGTTTGAAGCCGGTAAGCGTGCGGACCCTTCAACCCTTGAGTTGTAATGTATTGTGATAATTGAATGAACAAATTAGAATTGTTACTTTTCCAAAATGATTCTCGTAAACAGCTGTTTTCCGCAAATGAGAGTACTAAAACTTGTAAATCTGAATCAAAAGCACAATAGTCCGGGAGGTAGCGTTGCAATTTTTTTTAGGAATTTTATACCGAATGAATTTTATTTCAAACAGTTGTTTAATGGTCAGAAATTGTTAAAGTGAGCGTCACTTGTCGCACTAACGGTGGAGCTAAAGGAGGCAGCATGAAAAAGTCATAGGAAAAAAATCTGCTTCGATGATTTTTATACCGAGCAAAAATGTATAATATTATTGTTTTAATCACATTTTTTTAAAAAATAGTCGTCAGCTGCATTGACGAGGGGGGGGGGGGGTTATATGTCAGTCACGTGCATGAACCTCTTTGAAAGTTTAACAAACAAATTAATTTTATATAATTTGAAACCGACACAAAATTAATAAATAAAATGTGGTGTTTTTTATATTAAATTGATATTATACTTATTGAATTCAAAGTATAAGATAATTTGAATATTAAAAAAAACAAAAAAATCATCGTCAGCTGATTGTTTATGGGTGTAAAGATTGTCAGTTAATTTTCCAAGAAGCCTATGCAACGCTCAAATGCATTGAGCGCGTGAAATGTTTATCACGCTGATTGACGGTATTACCCCCGTCAAAAATACGGCTGATGATTTTCTTTATTATTTTAAAAGTATAAAAATTGAGATGTACAAATTTCATA
This sequence comes from Thereva unica, assembly GCA_949987705.1. Lineage (NCBI taxonomy): Eukaryota > Metazoa > Arthropoda > Insecta > Diptera > Therevidae > Thereva > Thereva unica. The sequence continues at coordinate 51,156,540 of OX465281.1, read as the reverse complement.
AGGTATAAAATTAATTTGTTTGTTAAATTTTCAAAGAGGTTCATGCACGTGACTGACATATATAACCCCCCTCGTCAATACAGCTGACGACTATTTTTTAAAAAAATGTGATTAAAACAATAATATTATACATTTTTGCTCGGTATAAAAATCATCGAAGCGGATTTTTTTCCAATGACTTTTTCATGCTGCCTCCACCACTATCGGAGCAGCTGACGTTCGGAGCTGTTATGTGTTAGGGAGAAACTATTATTGTTATGATTTTCAGCCGGTATAAAATGACTTGCTCAACTATAGCGCTACCTCCCCGACTACAAGTGTTCACGACTCCAGACGTTTTGTATTTTTTCAAGTAAAAGTTTGACAATATTGTAATAGAGAATACAGGTGAGAAATTTCTACAGGAAGAAGAAAATGGCTTATTGGGATAAGTTGGCCATGTTCAAAATGACAATATCCCGATAGCTTTCTCGAAGGGAAACTTACAGAGAGAAGTCCTCGTCAAAGTCTTGAAAGCGATTGCTCACCTCATTTTTTGGGTGTAAATGTGGCCGGAGTGTTTATAAGTATCAGCTGTGCTAACAAACCCAGCAGCCAATGGCTGACCAATGCTCTCGCAGGCTACGGATTTGAGAAGGCTTCCACCTCAAAGTCACCGCGGTAAAGGACCTTCCCAAATTCAAAAGGATCAGCTTTTGGGTCCCTAATGACGTTACCGATCCTGAGCGGGTGGCAGGATGGCGATCCAAAACCAGCCGATTAAGGTGACCCTTTGGCATGTGATGGTTAGGAAGATGGACTAGAACGGTCAAATTCTTGCCCTAAGCCTTGAGGAGAGGTCACTGATCGAATTTAAATTGCATTGCATGTCATATTTTACGGCTTCGACCGAATCAAGGCTAAGAAGATTGACCTGGAAAAGGAGACTTATGCTGGCTCACAGCAGCTGGAAGAAACCGAGAGTACGGGTGGTCTAATGCATCCTGCAGCTGCAACACAGTAGGTTTGCAAGAGGTGGCCACTAAAGCTTCCGAGAAAGACACATGGGGCATTTGGAGTGAAAGCTTCAGATTCAGTATAGATAAGCCTAGGCATCCCAGCAGCTGTCTGTCAAACAATACTGGCATGCACTCGTGAAGGGCGTACCAGAACAAATGGATTTTTATCTTCTGTGATAGCCAAACGGATATGACAATATAAGCCAACCACGTGCAACAGGAACATCGAATTCATTCTAGTTCGACCTTTTTTATATGTCAGTGGATCGTAAGAATCTAGCGGCTGATCCAACTCTTAAGGTCCTAGGATCTGTAATGAAATGATCACATACTCCAAATCGGCAAACAACCATTTCAATGCTAGCAATTTCTTAACAGATTCAAGTTTCTTATTCCGCCTTCAGCACCATCAAACATATGAATGATGACACTTTTGAGTTGCCATAAACTCAACAACATTTTATCATAGCAGTCGCTATAGTACTGTTTCACTGAAAATACCGCCCAGCGATTGTTCTTGTCTGCACCGCAATATTTTTCTATGGAACAAATTTCCAGAGCCAGTAGTTCCAAACTCGTACAACGTTGTATAGTTTAAACGTAAGGTATATCGCATTCTGTTGGTGCTCCCCGACCCCGAGAGTCTCTTTTTTCACCCAAGCCATGAGTCTGTTTACTTGCAGGAAATACAACGAAAAAAATTTTATAACGCAGACGATGTCATCGTAGTATGCAATAAGGACTTGATTTTGTCTCTAGCTAGTGTAGGACTCGGTGTCAATGTACCGGCCAAACGGTTCTGGTGACGTTTACCAGTAAACGGATAGAGACAGAATTAATGGATCTCAATAGATCTTTAGTCTAGTGTGGTGCTGCCATTATACCCTTGGTGAACTAGGTACTATTAATTGTGGGTCCGGGACAAAAAGGCTTCGCAAGGAATTAAATGGTGGACGCATTGGCAGGACAGGGCTCTCTTATGAAGAAATTGCACATCTTATCCAAACGTTCGTGAGGCACCTTCGCTGGAATGCTCAGAAAATTAAGTAATTGTTATAGGGTTTTTTTCTCTATCTTAAGAGTAGTATTCCTTGCATGTTATAAAAGTCGTGAAGGACCCGAAAGGCGTACCTTGCCTTTTAAATCCGTTAAGGAACTAGTTGTGTTCGAATACACTCGGAGCGGTAGCTTGTAAGGGAAAGTAAACGTGTCAATTTGACGTGCATTAAAATTTAACTATTGTGCCGATTCCAACTTTCAAAAATTAGTCCATTCAAAACGCCCGTTAGGGTGTTGAAACATAACACCGTTAGGAAATCGAGCCCTGTATGTTTTTTGGGTCGCTGGTCACGAAAATCGGGGTTCCGTGGTCCTGCAAAAAACATTTCCCTTTTAAGGGTTTTTGGCGATAATTACAACAATAATCAATATTTATTTGCGAAGGTGGTTGATTTATACCAAAGCAAGCCAAATTTTATGATAGGGGATAATCTTAAAGGGTTACAACCATCCCTAAATAGACTGAAATTTAAAAAATTTTAACTTTTTTTTAAACTTTATGCTTCGATTAAAGGCGCATTATCAGGCAAAACCCTTAAAAACTACCTAAAGTTTTAAAAATCAATTTTAAATTAAAAAAATGCAAGAAATTTGTAAAATCCTTTGCTGCGGTGTAACGGTCGGTTTTAATAAGTGTGTTCCCCAGGCGGAAATTTTTAGTAAGTAACTAGAAAGCACTCCCCGATATGGAAAAAATTTAAGAAAAGTAGGCGTAGAAAAAAAAAATAAAATTTGAGAGGAAAAATAAATAAAAAAAGGGAGAATGTTTCTGGACGGTCAGGGAGGTGGTCGATTTTGTGCGAAAAATTATTTTTTCAATAAAGAAAACCGATTGTGTGGTATCTTTTAAATTTGTTTTGGCAAATCGTGGAATTAAGATAGTATCAGCCAATACAATTCAGTGCGTGTGGAATGCTTTTGGTCCCGGCGTGAATTAGTAGCAACTTTCAAGTTTTAAAGGAGGAGAATGAAATTTTATCCAAGATGTCTGCCATGAGTTCTGAGGAGCATTAATAATTCGTATTGCTGTGGACTGGTGGGGCCCTGAGAGGAAGGGTGACTGGTGAATCTACAACAACGAAGCATAAGTTGGCAAATATATAGCCGCACAAGAAGATTAAGGTATTGTGCATTTCTTTGTTATTTACGTGTGGAAGGGGAAGTGACCGCCTTTGAAGCGAAGTTTTCTGCTGATCTGCTTGCCGAATGTCACCTGGTGTGGAATTGCGTGCATTGCCATTTGGTGACAGGACCAATATGAGGCGTGCAGCTTAATTCAGAAAGTATTGGCGAAATCATTGCTGGCTGACCATTTTTGTTGGAGACGCAACCAAAACGCAAAGGTTTGGGAACATTGTCTTGCCTTACGTGAATCGAACTTGTTTTTGGTGCAATTTTCCGTTTGCCGATAAAAGCCACGTTTCAGTGTGGTGATTGATTGCAGAGGCTGGTTTTGAGTGTGCAGCAGTGAGAAGCCCCTGGCAAACGTCAAAAGTTAGTCGTCATGGAATCCTATAATATTTTCCAGTAACTGAAGATTAAAACAAGTTCTATTTCTTTTAATTTCTTTTACCACCTTAGACAATTATTTTATTATACGTATTATAATATTAATGACAGTTCAAATAATTTACATTTTTTTGTATATATATTGAATAATGTTGATGAACTTTTATTGTATTTACGATCATTACAGTTTTTGTGTCTAAAAAAATTTTAATTCACCAATTCACTGCACTACACACCTCCATATATTAATTACTTTCAACACTTTATACCCTCAATTACCACAGGGTGATTTGTTTTGCGTTTGACAGTCTCGCTTGTGATTAAGAGACTTACCAACATAAGTACTGGGCCCAGGGCGTCGTTTTGGTTTTTTTTTTTATAGTTAACAATTACGGAATTTTTTTAAAGTTTGCTTCATGGTGGAGTTATTAAGTCACCAGTGAAGTCAATTGATTCCGTTATTTTCTTTTTCTCACACCTACTTATACAAAAACACATTTATACATTTTGGTTGTTGTTTAAATATGTGAACCCTTTTGTTCTTGTTCTTGTGTAATGAATAAAATTAAATTACTTTCTCCCGTACTCGTACACGTCTTTCAAATAGGCATGATGGCCTAAGAGGGCTAAATTTCTTTCAGGATGGCCGGCGGATTTCTCTCCAAGATTCTCTCTAGGGGTGTCCATTGAATAATGTCCTTTCCACAAGTAGACATCAATAGCGCTCGGTGCTGAGCGACGTGCCCCGTGAATGGACTGAAGAGGACTTCGACCTAACATTGAGGTAAGTGGTGAACCATATCTGTATCGTCCCGGCCACACACCCCACGACCCCCCCGGCGAGCTAGCGTTTACCGTGTGGCCGGCATAACACCCCCCCTAACAGTTATTTCGGCGGATTAGGGCGGGTGAGTTTTTTTTGAATTTTTTTATGTCGGGGACTGCTTCCATGGTCAGCTTCTTCAGGGATTTTGACTAATGGAGCAGAACCAAGCATAGTGGCGGCCAAAAATGCTATTACAGCATACCGTCTGTGCCGGTACAGCGGTTTTGGGGTTTAATGGATATTATCAGCCAAAAATTGTTTATCAAAGTCAAATTTTAAATCGGTAATTTCGAAAAGCCCCGGATACCCATTTTTAAGGAATAATTACGATTTTTTGACATTGATGGCCGCCATTTTTTGTATTTTTAACGGATTCGTAATCAGCGATCTCGAAAACTGCATAGCACCAAGTATCAAATAATTATCTAAACCCGTCATTTTTTTGGCAGGCCATCGCTCGAGGAGTAAGAGGTTGTTCTTCATGTTCTATGAAAATGTTCTGCCATAGCTAGGAGTTTGACAAGCCTTTAGCCGAATTGCTATATGTACCTGTTAAAGCTTTATAGTCTACAAATTAAGAGTGACTATTACAGCCGAGGTGGTTCCAATAACTCCCTGAAAATAATATAGGAATAAAGAAAGAATGTTGAGTAATTCGTAAAATAGGTAGACTTTCAACGAGCATTTGATACAGTCAATATGGTTGTTATTTGAGAAGAACTGCGAAGACAGCCCTTGAATGAAACCCTCAAGAAAGCAGGCATGTTGGGTGACCTTGACATACATACCTATAGAACGGCTGTAAGAAAAAAATTGAAACTGATAATAAAGCCTGGACTGAAAGTCGATGGAGAAGCTTTTTGAAAGCCCACTGCTCCCATGAGGAATGGAGTAGGATAAATATGATGTGGGATTATGAAAAATCATAAAAAAAACATTTCGCTTCTCTTAACCAAGTAAGTACTTTTTCGACCATCAATTACTACGGTATGAATATCTAATTTTGAATAAATAGCAAAACAATATTACAAAATAATCTCTCTTATATTTAAATAGTAGTATATTATTAAATAAATCAAACTTTTAGTACATAATGTGAAAAACGAAATTCATACACCTTTGAATTACAAAATAATTACAAATTTTTTAACAAAATATTTAGTCTTCTTCACTTTTTAAATATTAAAACATTTTCTTTAGCAATTGTCATTAGTATAAATTCATAACAAAATTAATATTTTTTGTGTTTCTTCCTTGTTTATACATAATTTCTATAATAAGTGTTAAGTCAAGTTGTAAAAGTACATATTGAAAATATTTCAAACTATTGCAAACATAATAATAAAAATCATGTTTTAAAATTTCCTATTGTCCCGAAGATGTGCTCTTTTCCGTAGTTCTTTGCGTTCGCACTTGCCTCTCCAGGAATGCTTTCTGCATACTTTTTCCGTTTTAAAGACAAAACATTTTGTTTGGACAATATTGAAGAATAGTTTGCCAACCATATTTGCATCGGCCGAATCTGCCATTTTTAGGCATGTTCGAAATCTGGAAAAAATACAGAGAAAAAATTAGTTTCATAGTTTTGTAAGAAATGAAACCCTTTTTGGATAACAACTCTTCTGAAATGTAACATTTATTAATCAAGCCTGAAAAATCGTGAACAAAAGCAGAAAAAAATAAATATTGTTGGTGCAATGTCAGATTTTTAACTCCGGTCATTTTTACTATTACAAGCCTAACATAAGAACGAGTATTTTTTTTGGTCAACTGCGTTTTTATTTTTGAATATATCCTTTTAACACCAACACTCTCAGTCCAGCTTTAACTTTTCAAAAAGTATTTGACGTCGTTTTCTGAAAATGTAAACTTTAAACTTAGCAAACAGGAAAAGGTCGCTGAATGCGAGATCTGGTGAATAGAGGGGTGGTCTATCCATTCGAAATGCAATTCGTCAATTTTGGCCATGGCTAAATAGTACAGTCAATCTGTCGTGAAAAAAGGCTGTTTGTTGAAAATATTACACCGGGGATTTTTTTTCATAAATCGTTAAGGGGTCATGAAAAAAGCTTAAACGCAGATTTGTGACCTCCCACCACTTGCGGGTTCCTGAAAAACCCAAAAAGTTTTTTAATGCATTTTTCTCGCGGAATCAGGGCACTTTAGAGAAGCCTTTTTCATAACCCCCTAACGATTTATGAAAAAAAAATCCACGGTGTAATTATTTCAAATCAAAACTACAGATTAACTGTGGCCCCCATCCACGATCAAGCATGCGTGACATTCAAGGGGTCGTCTATTAATTACGTGAGGCGTTTGCGGGGAGGGGATCGAGCCGAATCTCACCCAACCTCACGTGGGGAAGAGGGGGGTCTCAGAAAATATCACGTAATTTTTTTTTTAAAGAAACAGTGTAAAAACTGGAACGAGTAAATTGGGTTAAATTAAGTAAAACATGTTTCTCCACTAAAGACCCCAATTCACTTACAAATCGCCAGTAGGCAGTGACCTTTCAGACCAGGTCGGCCGGCACGACTAAGCTTGACTCAGTCTAACTTAGGGATGATACTTCAGGTACCCGCCTGACAGGCCATGCCATGCCGGTGAAGCCATGATTCCCTACAGACACACAGGCGAAAACGACAGCTTAGCATAGCAGGTTATGCGAATGGCCTCAACGACAACTTCAAGGCGGCTCCAGTCTCATGCCGTGAACACCGCCTCACATCACTATCTCGCGTGAGTGTGGATGGGTTTCACGCCTAGCTCGCGCCTTGCTTTCCGTTCCGAGTGGATACGGCGTGAGTTCTTGCCGTAAATTAACGGCTTGAAAGTGAATAGAAGTTCAGATCTTCAGGCACGAACTGACGGTAAATGCTAGCTAGCCGAAAAATCACAAAAATAACCTCACGTATTCTATGGACGTCCCCCAATGCTGATTGACATGCATGCGTGATAGTGTATAAGCTTGCAGCATGGAGGGACAAGTATGCATGACGGAAATCAAATGTGTTTGAAATCCTGTGGGCGAATGACAGCTTGAAGGACAATGGGTGCTGCTGCTGTCAATCATTTCTTCATTCTGACTGTGAATTCCGGACTGGGTACAAGTTTGTTTGCAAAATAAAATAATAAATGGCGAGTTCCGTCAATTAAGGATTTTGGAAGGAGTTTTTTAATTATATCGGAGTCATAATGAGGGATTTTTAAAAGCCGTCTTTTGAATACTTTGCCTCTGGCGGCTCTTAATTGTCTGCTTCTTTATCCTCGTGATCTTCTTGCCCCCCATCACTTCCTTCGTAATCAATTTGTTCGTGAATTTTGTATTCTTCTAACGGTGAAGATGTTAACTTTCCCAATTTTGCACTAAATACATCATTTCCATTCGGAATGTTTCGGCTTCTATGTTATCATTAAAAGGACGCAAATTAGACGGCAGGGTTTCAAACACTGGTGCTGCGAGACCCGTTTTTTGACATCTGCGAAGTTTTTAGGATCTAGATTGGCCAAATCTATCTAAAATTTATTATTTAAAATATCAAATCGCTGAGATAGGATAAAATTACAAGTGTCGACTATGACATTAAAAACATTAATTTGATAATATTTCTCAGGACTAAAAACAGTATCCTTTCCGGATTCACTGACGAATTTCTTCTTATCCTTCTTTTATTAGGGAAATTCGATTACACTTCGCAACGAATTTAGGTATCAGTTAATTCCTTATTCACATACATAGGTGATAAAATCATCCGCCTGCTAAATTTTCATATCTCTTAATTTGTCCGCGAAGATCTTACAAGTTCTCCATAGTATTTTTTACCTTGTTATAAGCTCTCAGTACAGCTAGGCCGCTAGTTTGAAGATATTTCGATAGATGAGTTGTAATGTTAAATATATTTCGAACAATAAAGTCAGTCAGTATGGTTTATACTCCAAAACTCCTTTCTTGTAGTTTCTTGCGTTATCTCAAGTATCAGTCCTTCAGTAAAGAAAAAGTATGAGGAATTCAAGGTACATAAAATATAATGTATGATTCTCCGGGATTCAAGAATTCGTTCGGTTCTGCGCATCTTTAGAGATATATAATCCCATACAAATCGTGGGCACCACAATCAGCCATCTTGGGAACTTGGAAAATAATATCGAATATCGGGCCGGTCTAGGGTCCATGCAGGGGCGGCGTTTTCAATTGTGCGAATGGTGCACTTGCACCGGGCGCAATTTGTGGAAGGCGTAATTTCAGAAAATAAGGTTTACAAAAATTTAAACTTTGAAAAAAAAATTGAAAAGTATTCAAGAAATCACACAAATTTGCCCAATTTCTGTCCCTGTACTCCAAGTGCATGAAGTTTCCAGAGATTTTACTCAAAAAATTCTCGAAATCTCCCAAGGAGAGAAAAATCTCTCATTTGTTTGGAGCACTTTTTGGAAATTCTGTAAAAAGCACCGTGGATATGGTGGTCACATAAAAGAAAAATTGTTCCGATATCTCTTTCTTTATCTGTTTACTATAATTAATGTAAACCACTTTATGTTTGAAATTGTTGCTGTTTTTTTCGCCAGAAGTTAGAAATGCAAAAGCTGATATACCATTATTCCATTTGATTTCTCTCTTTTCAGCGAGCTTTTACGTTCAATCTTCAATCAATTTCATGTTCTGTTGGGCGAACTCAGGCTTTATTTTCCTGAGTTCAATATGTGAAAATATATTGGACTCAGAAATTGAAGTTCAGTACACCAATTTGCTCGAATTTGCGCAGTTCGGCCGGCGAAGCCGTGGTATAACTGTCTTACAAATTATTATGGCCAGTTTCATACGGGCCAACAACAACAATTGGCTACAATCGTCAATTACGTTAGAATGATTTAGCTTGTTGTTGTTGCTTTTAATATTAAGTATCCCTCTGGCATTCCTTTTCTTTCCCCCACAAAAGGGAGACAAAAAACAAAAACTACACAGCTGTAAAAAAAATTGCCCGCCCATCGTTCTCGCCTACTCTCTTCTTCTGAAAAGTTGACCCATGTGAAACTTCTTATCTATGTAATCTTTTTTTTACGTTATACGCACTATTATGGTGCAATCTTAAATTTTGCGCAAACGATGACCATTATTTCTCCTATTCAGCGAGTGTTTGTGTTTATTCCATTGACCTTCATTGCTTTCAAAAATGAACAGCTTATGGGGCGCAACATGGCATAGAACACCGGGCGCAAAAAACCAAGCGCCGGCCCTGGGTCCATGTCTTCGAGTAATTAAAGTGTAATTTGATGAAATTTTGTAAAGTTATACTTTATAATGTAACAATAACTGGTTAAAATTCCAAACCAAAATATCTTATACAAGTCCCAAAAATCGACTTCAAATTTGAAAATTGATTGGCCAATAATTTTTGTGCATCGCATCGTATGAGATTTTTCTTTTCAAATGTAGGTTCTTTTATTCACTTTATGATGGAGAAAAAGAAAAAATTTAAAACTTAAAAAAAGTAAAAAAAATCGAATCGAAAATGAATTTTTTGGTCAAGCCACTGACACGGAAAGCAACGGTGCTGTGCCGTCACGGATATGTGTGGATGGTCCTAAATAACTCAATTTTACTACCGATTTGATGGAAGAAGATAGGGCCGATCAAACATGTTGGTTTTTGCAGTGATCCCCATCAGACTCAATTTTTGGTTTCTTACCGAGAAAATCACTCTAAATCTTGGCTTTTCATCTTTCAACAAATCGCATGATTTTTTACTTAATTTTTTGGCTTCTCAGGGGGTCGCAACACTAAAAAGGATGAGAAACAATGCACCAGGTCTTTCGTTTTATAGCAACGAAATCGAAAAATTTCCTGGGGCCTTTTATGTTGCTAACCGCAATAGAATTAAGTGTAGGTCCCTCGTGGCCTAAGACTATATTCTGAGGCTAACCTATAGTGTATTCTAATTTTAGTTCCTCATTTACATGGGGATTTTTTTTAATCATGTTGTATAATTTATTTCTCTGATTAGGTAGAGATCGAATGTTATTGCATAATACAATTATCTTATCTGATTATTAATTTTTTTTTGTTTCCGATACAATTTTGATTCACTTTGATACAATAAAAAACAATTTAATTAAACGATCTTATAAGGGATCGTCCATAAATTGCGTGAGGTGATTTTTGCGATTTTTCGACCCTCCCTCCCCCTTGGTGAGATATCGTGAGATTTCTCTCGACACCCTCCCTCCCCTTCCATTAAAATATCTCTAGTATTTACATACATTAAAAATACGTAATTACTAGAGATGCGCCGAATGTTCGGCCGAATATTCGTATTCGGTATATCCGGCGTATTTTTTAATGTTCGTATTCGGCCGAATATTCGGTTAGTTTACCGAATAATTACCGAATATTCAAATAGTATTATTTTAAGAGTTACATATGTCAAAGAGGCTCTATTCTGGATTCGTAGATAGGTAGTATTTGTAAATGAAACAAACTCTTGTTTGTGCGACCTTATTTATTTATTCATAAAACCAAAAATTACACAAAATAAAACCAGACACGAGTCGACAGAAACGAGACCGATTTGAAACTAGTTTGCAACTTACAAGCATACCTGCGTTGCATTCAACGGCAATACAGAAAAAGTGCAAAGTAGACCGACATTTGCGTTGCATACACTCAAATGCACACACTTATATATTGTCTGTCACCGTGCGTAGGGACTCAATGTGCGTAGGGACCAAAGCTTTCTATATTTACAAGCCATGCACGAAGAAATCTCACACTCACAATGAAAGCACAATAGGACTTCAATTTAGCTGTCAAACTGTGTGGAGTGCGGCTATGTGCGTTTATTGGGTATCAATTTATTTTTTTTAAGCAAATTAAAACAAAATTTATGGACATTAATTGTAACATTTATTTACTACATATTACAAAGTTGTGTTAATAATGTAAATAATAAATGTAATTGCAGCCCTTCCTTCCTTAATGAATATTATTTCAAATTTCATTCTATGTTTACCAAGCAAATATCGTACCTGGAGGTAGGAGAGTACCGCTAAAAATAAATTTATATAAATATTTAGGAATTTTTAGCATACTATTCGTTTCAACTTATCTTCATTTTCTCATTTTGCTTTAAAACTGGAACTGGCTGCAACAGAAACTGGCTGGTCCTTCAGGTGACAACATGCCCTCAGAGAACAATTTCGGGTATTTAAGTAAAAATCAAAGCCCAAACGAAAATTTTGCTTTTAACTTTTCAAAAAACTGTTATTTTTAACAAAAAATCACGGCACTTTCATTAATAAAAGCCTTTTTGTGGCACGAAACACTTGTTGTCCTCGTTATTAAAGGGATTTTGACATTTTATTCTTCCTTTACCAACATAAAACCCGTAAATTTTAGTAGTAACATATGTATATTTAATTTGCAGTCTTATGTTACTTATTTTGGGCACTTTTTGCACTGTAACACGTTTTTTATTTTGAGGAAATAAGTTTTATTTTTAATAAAATCACACTCGTAACAGCACTTTTCGCGACACGAAAACTTCTTTCCCTTTGATTTTAATGTGATTTTGACGTTTCACGAATTTTGGTTGGGACTTCATACAACTATATACACACACCTACAGCATGGCTTGTAAATGTAGAAGGCTTTGGTAGGGACTCAATGTTTATGGAATTGTCATTTCCTCACATTCTTGCTTTAGTCCCTTAATTTTTGGCAATAACTACTCTATCACAAGAAAAATTGCAATAAAAGAAAGAGCGGCGCATTGAGTGAGCGAGCCGAGGGTGGAGGGGTGGGCGATCGCTGCTATTTGTAGAACGCTGACCTATATGAACCTGTTTACTGCGTTAAACTAAACCGAATAATTCTGCCGATTATTCGGCGCATCTCTAGACTAATTACGGTCATAACCACAGCAAGGCTGGCCTTTCCTTTGAATATAGAACTGCAGGGTATCGCGTATAAAAAAATCCGTGTACGTAACCGTATTTAAATCTAGTGAAAGGTGTAAAAAACTCATTCGGGTAGATGGGGGGGGGGGGGTGTTGTGAGCAAGAATTTATTTGAGATAACTGATAATTCGGACTCCCTTGCCCCTCCTCGTTTTTCCGCTTGTGGTGGACACACAACTACCAAAACGTGAGCACCCACCCAACAAGCATTTCATTACGCTAAAACTCGGCGTGTGCCTTCTTGTAGTTCTAAATTCGAATGGCCTTTTCGCGGTTCAGTGTTGCTTGGCAAGCCGTGACATGCAAGTTTTCGCCTTGATGCCAAGTATTACTATACACTGACCGGCCGCCAACTGTATGCCCTGAAGTTCAAGAATGCCCACAGTTCAAGAAAGTTGACTAAAATCGCATTTATTGTCAGTTCGGGCCCGAAGATCTGAACTTCTATTCACTCTCGAGCCGTGAATTGACGCCGTATCCACTCGTACCGGAAGTCAAGGCGCGAGCTAAGCGTGAAAACCATCCACACTCGCGTTCGCGCTTGTTTGCGGGTGAGGCTGGAGCCGCCTTGAAGCGTTCGTTGAGGCCATGAACATTTTTGAATTAATAACCAGCTATGCTAAGCAGTCATTTTCGCCTATGTGTCTGTAGGGAATCATGATTTCATCTGCATGCCACGGCCTGTCAGGCGGATACCTGAACTACTATTATCCGTCAGTTAGACTGAGTCAAGTTTAGTTGTGTCGGTCGACCTGGTCTGACAGGCCACTGCCTACCGGCGGGCGGTTAGTGAATGGGGGTCTTTAGTGGAGAAACATGTTTTACTTAATTTAACCCAGTTTTCTTGCCATTTCACACTTTCTTTAAAAAAATAATTACGTGATATTTGCCGAGACCCCCCTCTCTCCCACGTGAGATTTGGTGAGATTCGGCTCGACCCCCTTACCCCTAAACGCCTCTCGTAATTTATGGATGACCCCTAAGCTAACACTAATAATATTAATAAATTTACACTGATAAAAAAATTGTCTTGATTCCAGCAATTCCATAGTCTTCCTTTCGTTGTCTTGAGTTGAAACATTTTTCAGTCTTAACATGAGAATGCTGTGTCAGAGTAAGACACTAGAAATTCTTGAGCCAAGCAATTATATTTCTTCGCTCAACACTTATATCTTCGGGCAAGATATTTTTTTTCCCGAAATAAGATTGTTGTAATTTTTACTCAAGAAACTAATTTTTTTTTATTAAAAACAACATTTGTATTAAATAAAGACACGATGAAGCTTTAATTCGACAATATTTATTGAGGCAATTCACTATTTTATTACCTTGAGTATCTCAAACCAAGAATTTTTTTTTCTTACTTCTAGTCAACTTTTGTCTTCATCCAAGACAATAAAACCAAGACTATGAGTATTGTTTATCCGAAGACAATTTTGTTTTCCTTATATCCAAAACATGATTTGCTTCGTTCAAAAAAAATTTTCTTAAGCTAAGAATGTTTTTTTATCAGTGTATTTATAGTACTAAAGACTAAGCATTTCGTTAAATTGCATCCTTCCTCGACTGTACCTCAGTTCTTAGATTTACAAGAAAAGTATGTCTACGAAAAAGTTACAAAATTTTATCCTTTACTACTTTTATTTGAACATTTTTCAATCCCTGTTCCAGTGATGTTCATCGTAACTATGTACAGAACTCTCTAAAATTAATAAACTGCGTTTTGTTCTAAATATAATTAATTGTCAGCTATAAAAATTTCATTCTACCAACTTCGCAAAAAGTTTATCCAAATGCCATTTCCCAAAAACCACCGCAATTACAAAATCTCTTTCCATGTTTGAAGATGAGTATAAAGATAAAATTGCTCAGCCAATTAAAAGCCCCATAAATCACATTTTGTTTGGGTTTGGGCACATATTAGGAAAGTGTTGACCACTTTTGCCAATGTTAATGCGCCATAACTAGATAAAAGTAGCCAAACTCTAATCCTTCTCTCTGCACTGAGACTGCAAAGCTATTAGCAATACTAATTCCTGTCATTTACTGAATTTTGTATAGGAATTTGCACACGTACACAAAACCTGACAAGTAGCAATAAAATGCACACTTAGTCGGGGTAGGCCAAGTGAATATCCTGGCCAGATAAGGAGCGGAACTAACAGTGCACGTAAACACATGGAGGAAAATCGAAAGTCCTTAAGTCTCTCGTTCACAGCTCCAGAGACAAAAGTAATCATTGTGGCCCAAATATCGAATAGGTGTAATAAAACTGACATAACCAGATTTCCAACATGATTTGCTTCGTTCAAAAAAAATTTTCTTAAGCTAAGAATGTTTTTTTATCAGTGTATTTATAGTACTAAAGACTAAGCATTTCGTTAAATTGCATCCTTCCTCGACTGTACCTCAGTTCTTAGATTTACAAGAAAAGTATGTCTACGAAAAAGTTACAAAATTTTATCCTTTACTACTTTTATTTGAACATTTTTCAATCCCTGTTCCAGTGATGTTCATCGTAACTATGTACAGAACTCTCTAAAATTAATAAACTGCGTTTTGTTCTAAATATAATTAATTGTCAGCTATAAAAATTTCATTCTACCAACTTCGCAAAAAGTTTATCCAAATGCCATTTCCCAAAAACCACCGCAATTACAAAATCTCTTTCCATGTTTGAAGATGAGTATAAAGATAATTGCTCAGCCAATTAAAAGCCCCATAAATCACATTTTGTTTGGGTTTGGGCACATATTAGGAAAGTGTTGACCACTTTTGCCAATGTTAATGCGCCATAACTAGATAAAAGTAGCCAAACTCTAATCCTTCTCTCTGCACTGAGACTGCAAAGCTATTAGCAATACTAATTCCTGTCATTTACTGAATTTTGTATAGGAATTTGCACACGTACACAAAACCTGACAAGTAGCAATAAAATGCACACTTAGTCGGGGTAGGCCAAGTGAATATCCTGGCCAGATAAGGAGCGGAACTAACAGTGCACGTAAACACATGGAGGAAAATCGAAAGTCCTTAAGTCTCTCGTTCACAGCTCCAGAGACAAAAGTAATCATTGTGGCCCAAATATCGAATAGGTGTAATAAAACTGACATAACCAGATTTCCTAAGTGCGCCGAGTCCTATAATGAGACCCACTCGAGAGGACCACGAGAATTTATTATGCCTTTCATTGGGTCTTTGGCTACTTGAAATTTTGCTCCTTATTGTCACACTGGCATCGTCCTTAGCCATATACATATATGGCATCAGACTACACACACAGTCTTACAATGTGCAATGCGTTGTAAATTGATTTGAACGCGATATAGTTTGTGCTCCTTTTGGATTTTTGCAGTTTGAATAAATCTTATGTTATTTTTTCCTGGGGATGAACAACATTTTCTATGGTATTAGAAGTTGCCAGTCTCTTTTACAATACCTTGTTTTTGTTTACCGTGGACTTATAGATTAAGGCTGAAGAAGGAATTTGCATCTTCTAAGCAATCTCAAGTACTGGGATGTTTGTATATCAATTTGAAATATGTGATTACTTCTAGACCGTCATTGAAAAGTGAGCAAAGGTGGTGCTGGTTTTATTAGAAATTAAATAATACTTAGTTAGTTAGTTCTTTAGATCCTAATAGCTTCAAGTTTAGTTGGCAGAGCAAGGTGCCATTCTTTAACAAACGCCTTGGAGACATCTAGAGCAACCAGGCCAGACTTGCCACAGCGATGTACTGGGTACCTATACTTTGGTGAAAGTGCCCCGTTATACATAAAGAAGGTCACCAGTAGGTCTTTTCATTCTATAGACTGTTTGTCTAATATTTGATTATATTCAAGAGTCGAGTGGTCACGACACGGCAAGACGTTTGAGTTGAAGAAAGTGACGTTTCAGTGGAATTACGAGGCCCAGAATGGGAATGCTAATTTAAGTTTAGTTGAATTCGACGGAGCCATCACTTTCTTCAACTCAAACTTGTCACGAATCACGACTCGATGTTCAGCACAGGGGTCGTTCTATATCGTTCCTGTTGATTATTGTCTCAATGATTTTGGAGATAATAGAAGATAGCTATTGGGCGGTAGTTAGATAAGTTGTTCGGGTTTTCAGTATAGTTTTGATCTATTATTTTTTGATTTATATTTTATACGGTGGATATCGACAACTTAGACCCGCGCGCCGTTTTAGCTTAGCCCAAATATGATTAAACTGTTCGTTTAGAAAACGTAAACTCTGCAATCGACTCGGCCAACGTCACCAACTTGAACGGGAATACTCCCAATTGCGTCCGGCGTGATAAAAGGCGGTAGATAAACGAGCTCGCAGAAAAAGCGGCAAACACAGGCAACAGTAAGCTGCTGTACCAAATCGCTAAACAGCTCTCGCGAAAGCACTATACTAAAAAACATGCCGTAAAGGAACGGTTTCCAAGGGGGGCGCGGATGATTTTATCTTTTTGCATTTTTTGACTCACTTTTTGATTTCTACTTAAATTGTTGTGTCTTTTAATTTTACATCTCATCATCATCTAGACCATTCAGTACCATTTTAACTATGAGTCAATTTACACCGATAAAACGCATTAAAATTGTAGAGTTTTACATTGAAAAAAAAAATATGAGTGTGCTTAAGACCACACTTTAGAAGTAAAACTTTTGCGCCCAACGGCTAGTAATATGCAATAGTAGTGGAAAGTCTGTCGGATCTATAGTACGCTTGAGAAAATTCAGGCCAACGACAGATGCAGGAAGAATAGTGACGAATCTACTGACGGACTTGACACAAATACTATTTGAAAATATTTATGAATTCCTATTTACATTAAAACCTAAAAGTAACCGAGTAAAAATAATTTTTATTGGCTAATTTTCTTAAAAGCATACACGCGGTGCACCTAGTACGTATAGCATATAACTGCGCATCCCACACGGGTATGCACGCTTCCGCCACAGGCATGGATACTACCGCCACAGGCACGAAAATCTAAACATTTGCCTCATGGAAGTAAGCTGGTGACATATGCAAGCGTACATGCATTGCATTCAGAGGTTCATAAAATTTCATGGTTTTTTCCGTCTCGGCTTTCACACATAACCCGAAAATCTAAGTAACGAGTGCATGCAAAGTGCATGTGTTTGTTGTGCATACTTGTGTGTGCTATTTCGATGCGGCATTACAGAAAAAGTTAAAAGTAGTCCGACCTTTGCGTGGCATGCATTCCATTCATGGAACATTCCGTCAGGTCGCATTTGAATACACACACTTTTATATTATTTATCAACGAATTGAACGCATGTACGCATGGATATGTCACCAGCTGTATGCATGCTCCGCTCCCTCTACATTCATGATCATTAATAATTGCATCCGAATCGGCATAGACTATTCCAAACCCAGGTATTGTTTTACCAAGCAGTCCGCCAACCACATACAATGAAGCTTTACCTACGCGAGCCGCTTTACCTTCGCTAACGAGAGCCAGTCTACTTGAGTATGGTATTGGCACCCTTTATGGCCACCTAGCCAATTACCTGATTACGTCGTCCCATACAATCTTTTAGGGAGCCAATTAATTTTAAAGGGAGCAAAAAGATATGCAATCAATCTTTTTTCAATTTCTTCTTTCTAGGCGTAGTTGAAAATAATTTATTTTAGCTGATTAAACCGAATTCGAAGCATAAAGTTGAAAAAACATTTTTTACAAACCTTTATATTTTCAGTCGATGTAGGGATTGTTTCAGCTCTTATCATAAAATTTGCTTTGTTATAAATCAACCACTTTTGAATATAAATGTTGCAAAAAATGTATTTTATTAGATTGTTTTTGATTATAATTAAAATTATCGCGAAAACACTTAAAAAGGGGAATTTTTAAGCATATTTAAAGGTGACATCCATATTTTAAGACTGTGGGACCCTGATTTTCGTAATCAGCGACCCAAAAAACATGTCAGGAACGGTTTTCACAACAGTGTAATGTTTTTACATAAACGATTCGTCCACGGTATTCAGAAACAAGGTAATGTAAAAGACTGTATACCGTATACGGTATTTTAGTGCTGATGTCACGTGGGGGACACTTCCCATATAAAATCGAAGCTGTTGTTGTTGTTTCAGCATTACGGCTGACGTCACCAGGCGCCCATTTTTTACGGTATTCAAAGCTGCCGTCGCTTTTACATTACCTTCGTTTTCTGTATACCGTGGGATTCGTTGATTGGTCAAGTTAAAAAAATTGTAATTTAAAAAGGGGAAAGGTCCAGCACATCTCACCAAAGGGGAAGTGGGTGACAATTTTAAACAACAGCACCTCACACATTTAATTCACCACTCCCTTGTGGTATTCTAAGCACCCAAACCACCACCGAAAATTCTTCTCTTATATGCCGCTTCCAACATGTCAGTCAACTCCAAAGCGTCCGCGGCATAAGCCCGGCTAGTGACCAAACCACAAGAAAAATCTGAAATAATTCACCTCTACAGAATGGTGAATTTGTATTCCTATAATGAGATAAAGCAAAGTCCGGGCGACAACGTAGCTAACATGCCAGAAAATCTATGCAGTAAGGCAGTGTGTATTTTAACTGTTGCACACACAGCCCCGAGTGTAATCGTCTCTTGTACCCCGCCCGCCCCTTTTCCCATCGTTATACGAAAGTTCTGACGATTTTTCATGTGTGAGAGCGTTACATGAATGAAATTGATTCACTCTCATGTAAATTTTTTTAAGTAAACGTCCCTAAAGAAGTTTTACTTCAACAATCGTGAAGACTGTGCGTGCTTATCGTACAAAATATAAGAGGAACTAGACAACACAATGCGTTGTTTGGTGAAGCATTTCTTTGAGTACGGGTCTGTAGTGAACATCCCATTGGTCGAAAGCATCCCATTGGACCGCGTCCGCGACAATGAAGTTGTTGAAGCGGTAATAGAGAGTGTTGCCGATAAACCAAATGCGTCGTATCACCGTTTAACGTGAGTGGAACGACTGTAAGGAGGATTATCAAGCAAGATTTTCATCTCTTCCCATACAAAGTGCATCTTACTCAATGATTGTTGCCAACGAACAAGCCGCATCGTTTGCAATATGGAAATGCCGTCGCAAGAATAATCGATGCGAAGACGGACGAAGGTCATTTTACACCCTCTGGCGGAGTCAATAAACAAAACTGTCGAATGTGGGGAACAGAGAACCCACATGTAGTTCATGACATGAAACACCAATGCACCATGAGAAAGTCACTGTTTGGGCCGAAGTGTGCTCAAAAGCCATCATCGGCCAATTTTCTTTAAAGTTCGAAAAAACTGTCGACGGTGCACGCTATCGTTGTATGTAGGTGCACTTTGTACGTCCGAAAACGGGTGAAAAAGATCTGAGAAACCTTTTTTCAACAAGATGGCTACACTGCAGCCACTAAGATGAAGTTCTTGCAAAAGTCATGTTTATGCCAGCAAGACCATTGACGAACTCAAAGCTTACCCTGCCGAAGTAGCTGCTATAACGCCCGAAAACTGCTGTTGCGTATCGAACGAAGGTCATTTAATCGACATAAATAGTAGAGAATATCCTAAATAAATCTTGCTCAAATAAATCGCCTATAAAATGCCGTAGTTATTTAATGTTGAAATACCGAAGGTCGAAGGCTGCTATGCAACGACAAGGACAAACTTCAGAGATCGAAAGATTACTTCTTCGCCGCCTTGAATGGTTCATTTGCACAGTCACCTCAACAAGGCAGATGCCAATAAGATTCAACACCCGTGCAGCATCCAAAATTTTCTGATAAACATTCTTCTTCTAAGCCAGATCAGAGCAGGACATTCACAAAGAATATGTATGGAAGTCTCGTCACCTTCCATGCAGAGTCTCTTGAGACAGTCCTAGGTTGTGGAGGTGACACCGCAGTCCTATATAACCAGTCAGATAACCCACCAGCAGCCTTAAGTCCGCTCTGTTTAAAGTGATAGTGCCCCTTGAGGCAAATGGTCATATAAGATCTTTAGTCTGTCAAAGACCTGGGGCTGATTCCCAATAGGGCCCACCGGAAATAATTGATCAAATCATATTTATAAAGTTTTTAATTTTTATAATAATTTCGTTTTGCAAAAAAAGCAGCTCTTATAATTCCTAAAAGTATCTCAAAATATCTCTCAAAAAATTAGTATTAGAACTTAATAGGAAAGTGTCAAAAAAAACAAATAAAAAAATAAAAAAAACTCTCAACTCTCTCTATCAAAATAATCTGGCGGAATCATAAATCCAAAACCATTTATTGTGATTCGTCATGCTCATGGGCTATCTTTGAGTCAGCCCGGAAAATGATCCATTTTGTATGCAAAATTTCTTGACTAAGGCGATTGTTTCAAGCAACATTTGTTCTACTACCAAGTGGTGCTGAAATTTAGTAGCCCTTTGCGATTCATTGGAATTCTCTTGCTCTGTTGGATTTACTCTCGCAGTGCCAGTGTTGCCGGTTCGTTCTTTTTTACTTTTGTTTATTATATTTCTAAAGTAATTTGGCCTGCTTTTGATAATAATTGGACGAAAATTGAGATTTTTTTTAAAACCATTGGAAACACTTATGGGGATTGGGATTGGTATTCGAAAATTAAATCGCTTACGATTGTAAATGTCATAACGAACCCTAATGTTCAAATCCCAGCACTTGGGTCATACCAAAAATGGCACAAAATTAAAAGCCGCCAAAATCGCAACTCTGATTGCATATGAAATAGGCAGCTGAATTGGCTTTCTTGGTGCCCTATCTCACCAGTATACCAAATGTCTAACTATGTCCAACGTGATCGGATCGACATTACAAAAATTCCCAAAAGTCTAACCTAACCTCCAAACGAGATGGAAATCGGAATATGAATTAGGGGCAACAAAATTAACCTATATACCAAGTCCAATCCACTGCAAAGTCATAGTCAAAAAATCGACAAGTTCAGAAGTTCATAAAATCCAACTTAATTGGAAAAAAATGGAAAGCTTGGATTATTTTATATGGACAATGTCGCGACAATTTTTATGCCACGCCTTTATTTTTGAAGTTATAAGCAAATGAAAATTGCTGGCCTTATTTGGTACTTTTCGGCATAAGCTTATGTGAAAAAGTACTAAAAAAATACCAAATAACGCCAATTTTAACACCAAAATTGCTTATAACTTCAAAAGTTGCGGATGCGGAGAAATTCAATATATAAAGAATGACCATGCCCGGAGCGGAGTTGGAATCGATCCACGGACTTCTAGTATGGTAATCGAACGTCGTAACCTCTAACCCACTGACGCGACATCGGCCGATTATTTTGGCAACTACAATTTGGAACCAAAATTTGCACCTATACAAATGAGTTTTGTTCTTCGTATAGAATACTCCCTTGCATGAATTGTCAAATCAAATAACACATCTTAAACTAATGATGCTTCCCAGTAGGAATTCTAGGAAGGCCTTTCCGATGGAGCACTGAAATATATATTTCATACATTTCTTATAAGAACTCATCTGGTAAGAGGTACCCCTTATTTTCTTGGTGCTAGATGAGCCCTTACAAACCCCATTACAAGAGAAGGCAGATGGTAAGGTGTAGTCCAGAATTATACCCAAACAAGTGAGAATCTGCCCGATGACTCAAGGGAGCTTTCCTGGAGCTTTCATAAATTTTATAGAAAAAAAGAAAACGGGCAATTATATTCGTCGACATAAAATGCGACGTTAGCATACTCAATAGCGCGGCTCTCATTCGATACAGAGGACAAGCAGCTTTGGAGAAGTGGAGAATTTAGTTGGGGGACTGCTTAGGTAAAGCCACTCTCGGGTTTGAAAAAAAGGCATTTGTAAAAGATGAAAAAAATAAAAGCATTTCGACACCGGATCACATATCCACAGGCGCCCATGAATATCTCTTTTCGCAATGTTCCATTTGCTGCCTTACTATACCCCTTACAGATGAGCAGTTCTATAAGTACTCTAAGGTAAGTACCATAGTAAGGCCTTACCCCCTATGACATCGTGTGTAAAAGTAAGCACTTCTGTAAAAGGGAGTGGTAAGGCCTACCCCATACCAGTAAGTGCTGATTTCATGTACTTCTGTAAGCTTACCGGTCCTACTGGGTTTCTGTTTTACTAGTTTTTACTTAACTCAACTCCAACCAATATTTCTACAACATAAATTTACACATGTATGCATGACTGTCGTAGAAGTTAATGGTCCAGTTTAAAACAACCATAAATCTTCCTTTATTTACTTATTCATTTCCAAACGGACCTTCCCTGGCCAGCAGGAACTTTTAAGCAGCAAGCATCATTAGTTTTAATAGTTGATCTAATCAGATTCGGAAGCAAGCCATCACACGTCAATTCAAAGATCAAAAGAGAGTTACCACAAAAAAAACAACAGCAGGAAAAGAAAAGCTGCCTTCATTAAATTGGCTCCTGGCATACAAAGGAAAGAAAATAAATTACATACATGGTTTTATGAAAAGCAGGTACAGAAAACATAACTTCCCCCACGTCAAGATATCGCTAAGTTGATTTTGCATTCAATATAGGCTATAAAAGAATAACCAACCCCAAATGAAATGTCCCAGAACAGCAAAATCCATTTATAACAAGTAGCACAATCTGGAAATTTGCACGTTATAGAAATCGTTTTGTGTTCACACTCCAATGGGCAACCACTAAAGAGTGTCCCTATACAATTGGAAGGGAGCAAAAATTATGCTGCGATTCGGGCCATTCGGACCTAAACATTGTTCGGCCTTGGACGCCAGCGAACCCGCTCGCAAATATATCCGGGTGAGCACAATGGCCTTGTTTCTGGTATTCAACAGTTCGGTGGCATCCTAGAAACTATAGAAGCCTTGTTATTAATTAGGATGTCATAATGTCAATGGAAGATCATGTCGTGGCTCTTGTTGAAATCACTGGCCAATAATACCTTATAAAATTGTATAAAAATTGTTTTTTGAGAGTTCATTCGAATGTAAGCATATTACACAACTACATAAGCAGATTATAAAAAATTAAATAAATTATCGGATTTGCGATTTCAGAAAATGGAGGATAAAAGTAATTAAAAAAGAGCCAAAACACCAACCTGTCAGGCAGGTTTTCATATTGGATTTTTTATGCGGAACTCTAAGCTCAATGATCGTGTCATAGGTAGCTAGTTTGGCTCGAGGGGTACTTAGGAGATAGAAAAGGTTGAGTGGAGTACGGGTACACTCAAAAATATATGTAATTATGGACGAGACATACACGATTATTCCTTCAACCAATTTTTTAGGGGAGAGAGAAGTAAAAAAGCTTTGTAACATTTTCAAACAAATGTGCTTCCCGCCGTTTTTTATCCCGCTATCACCACACACACAAATTGATATCACCTAGTAAAGACTAGAAAGGTACTCGTAGTGAATGGTGTGTCTACCAGAACTAAAAAACCAGTTACACAGCCGTTGAAGGAATAATCGTTGATCGTGTGTTGGAACTTGAAGATGTTGACACAGTAAGATTTGTTATCAACTTGTTCTGACGCTTGGTTGGATTGTTTTATTACTCACGTTTGTATGATCTATCATTTTGAATATAGTTCTGGTAGTGTTAAAGAGTAAAAGCAAAAAGAAGGATTACCACAGTATGAATAAAAAAGGCCTTACAACGGGCGAACACTGCCCGCTTGGTATTTTAAGGGGCATATGATGACCGTAAAGTTTTTAACTATTTTTAATAATAGAATTATAATAATATAATTACCCTTCTAACCCAGAAGGCGCACTTCTCAGGTGGGTTCTTCTTCTTCTTCGATGGCTCTACAGCCCAATTCGAGCCTTGGCCTCCATCAGCTTCTTCCTCCAGACGTCTCTCTGCTCCGCAGCTTGTCTCCAGTTTCTTGTGTTGAGCAGTTTTGCTGCATCGGCCTTAACATTATCTTCCCACCTTAACCATGGTTTGCCAACTGGTCTTTTGCCATCTGGTAGTAGATACAGGGCTTTTTTTGGTATCCTTGAGTCATCCATTCTTTGGACATGGCCGGCCCAACGTAAACGTAGTAGTTTGGCATGGGTCGAAAGTTTACATTCTTTGTATAAGTCGTACAATTCGTGATTGTAGCGTATTCTCCATGCATTGTCTTCATTGATTGGGCCGTATATCCTTCGGAAAACCTTCCTCTCAAATATATCCAGCTTGTCTGCGGATTTCTGGGAGATACTCTATGCTTCACATCCATACGTAGCTACTGTACGTATGATAGTTTTGTAGATTCTTATTTTAGTTTTTCTGTGGATGTCTCTGGATTTAATTACTGGCAGTAGTGAGAAGTATGTTCTGTTCGCGGCGTTTATTCTTCTTTGTACGCCTATCGTTTCATCGTTGTCTTCGCTGACTGTGGACCCCAGGTAGTTAAATTGGTTTACCCGTTCAAAGTTATATTCCCCCCAGGTGGTATTGTGGTTTCTTCTTCTTTCCACCCTTGACTGAATTAGAATCTTACTCTTCTCTGCGTTTATTTGCAGCCCTATATGTTTTGCTTCATCTTCTAATTCTGTAAATATTTCTATAAGATATGACAGTGATCTTGCAAGGCAGATTATATCGTCGGCATATCCTGCCAGCTGTTTGGATTTGTTAAGCAGGGTTGCGTTCGCATCAGTGTTAACCTTGCGAATTACTCCTTGTAGGCAGAGATTAAATAGCATGGGTGCCAGCCCATCGCCCTGCTTTAGGCCTTGCTTGACTGTGAAGGATTCCGTCAATTCTCCTTGTATTCTGACTGCGCATCTTGTATTTTCCATTGTCATTTTTGTTAATTTTATTATCTTCAGGGGGATGTTTAGGTCCAGCATTGTTGCATACATTTGCTCCCTGTCGATGCTGTCGTATGCATGTTTAAAGTCGATGAAAAGTTGATAGACGTCAATGTTGTATTCCCAGCATTTTCGGAGGATTTGCCTTATTGTAAAAAGCTGATCCATTGTTGACCTATTTCTTCTGAATCCAGCTTGGTATTCACTTATTGCAGCTTGTGCGTAAGGTTAAAGTCTGGCCTTAATTATATTGGTCATTATTACTGTGCTTAAAAGAGATATGCCTCTATAGTTTTCACAGTTGAATCTGTCCCCTTTCTTGTGTATTGGGCAGATAATGCTTTGCTCCCATTCTTCAGGCATTTCT
The DNA here is from genome assembly GCA_949987705.1 of Thereva unica. NCBI lineage: Eukaryota > Metazoa > Arthropoda > Insecta > Diptera > Therevidae > Thereva > Thereva unica. The sequence goes on along the minus strand of OX465281.1, from coordinate 51,131,013 downwards.
TCATTCCTCCATATGCAGCATAGTAATTCGTGTATGGCTGCTGAGAGCGATTCGCCTCCTTGTTTGATCAACTCTGCTGGGATGTTATCAATTCCTGGAGATTCATTGTTTTTTAATGATCGTATGGCGCTTTGTTCTTCTTCCAGAGTGGGTACATTTGTTTCTCTGGTGTCATCGTTATGTTGTAGACGGGGTTCTGGTACATGTGTAATGCTCTCGTTTGCGTTCAGCAGCTCGCTAAAAAATTCCTTCCATCTTTTCTTTACATCTTCGCTGCCTGTGACTATAGTGCCTTCTTTTGTTCTGCATATACCGGAGGAGAGTTTGAAGCCTTTCTTGAAGAAGTTTATTTCCCTGTATGCTTCCCGTGTTTTGTTTTGGGCAAAGTTTTCCTCTGCTCTCAGGATGTGATTGTTGAGGAATTGCCTTTTCTTCTTCCTGCAGATGTTTTTTGCAGTTCTTCTTGTTTCCTCGTATTTCAATATCGTACTCTTCGTCGGTCTCTGTATGTATATTCTCCTATTTTTATTTCTGGCCTCTACAGCTGCTTTGCATTCCTCGTCGTACCAGTCACTGGCTCTGGCTGTGCGTTTATACCCTACAGTTCCCTTCGTGACATCTGTCAGTGCCGTCTTCAATCTCATCCATTTTCCCTCGACTGTATCTTCATTATTACCTATCCTTTCTGCTAGAGTTTCCTGATATCTCTGAACACGGGCTGTTCTTGGAGGCGATCGACGTCGAATTTCGTTTGTTTGCTGTTTCTTCTTTCTTGAGTAGACAGCCGACATCTGAATCTAGATTTAACTAGAAAGTGGTCCGATTCACAATTTGCACCCCTACAGGTTCTTACTTGCAGGATACTGGAAGCCTCCCTTCTGTCTATTAGAATATGGTCTATTTGATTGCAGTATCTTTCGCTGGGCGATTGCCATGTGTATTTGTGAATGTCCTTTCTTGGAAAATATGTTGAGCTGACGATCATATTTTTACTCATTGCGAAATTGATAACACGTTGTCCGTTATCGTTTGATGTTTCGTTAGGAGTCATCCCAAGGGAGGTGACTGAGTACGAAACAGTCAAACTTCCTTTGAACCGATTCGACTCGTCCAACTTGGGCAGAGTAGTGAGGAGACCATACCTGGGAAGCGTTTCGAGAGTAAAGGTCTAACTAAGGACATGTACAAATGTTTAGTGATGAGGGGGTTGTTGAATTCTTTGGACCACCTCTTTATAACTCCCAGGACTGAACTTGGAAATATAGTTGATGTGGATGGATACATCCATCTTACTTTCAAACCTGACCCCCAGATCGATCGATTAAGAAAAGTATAGTCATAAGTTAGCGGACCACGTTTCCGGCAAAAGTCAATACCTCACACTTACTAATATTAATTATCAGGTCGTTGTTGGAACACCAAGAATAGAATGTGTTTAGGTCAATTTGCAAAAGTTTGCAATCCTCAATACTTCTTATGAGACTGTAGAGTTTAATGTCATCAGCCTAAATAAGGATTTTACAATTCTTTAACAAGGCAAGAATGACATCAATTGTTAAAATAAAAAGAAGAGGACCAAGTTGACTGCCTGGCGGGACACCAGATCACGCTTCAATATTTCTAGACTTGAGTCCGCGAAATAAAATCTGGTAGGTCCTGTCGGCTAAGTACCACTGGAACCATACCACAAGGGCATGCGGAAAAACTATTTTTTCAGTTTCAGAACTATAATAGAGTGAAAGAGCTTGTCAAAAGCCTTACGGAAATCAGTGTAAACACAGTCGGTTTAGCAATTGGTAACAAAACCTCGAACCGTATGAAAAGAGAACTCAAGTAGATTACATAGTAGTAGCGGAACGAGCTGCAAGAAAACATGTTGATTAGTTGAGATAAGTCTCTTGCAAATAGGGGCAATAGCAGAATAAATAATAGATTCGAAGAGTTTTGGTATACACGATAGCTTTGCAATAGGTCTACAATTAGATATTTCGTTCTTGCCAAATGTAAAAATGCAAGCTTTTTTGCATTTGAAGGAATTATAAAAAAACTAAAAAACACCGCACTACGTTATAACACGTCTTTATTGTTACTCAGCTCGAATCGAAACTAAACTGGGACGAATCGATACCCCAAAATTTGGAAACTAGTTGGCGGCAGTTAAAGGATCAATTTCAAGAATTCAATCGCATTCGTATCCCTAGATTGGTAGTTTGTGTAGGCAAGGCAGTAACCATCAGACTTCATGGGTTCGCCGACGCATCAACCAGGGCCTATGGCTGCTGTATATATATGCAATCTATTGATGATAGTGGAAATATTTCAGTAATTTTGTTGGCAGCCAAGTCTAAGGTGGCACCTATTAGAGTAAATAGATCCGAACGGGGACTATAAAATAGTTTTTTCATAAGGTTGGGAAGCACCCTGTAATTAGGAATTTTCGAAATAAACACAGCAGAGGAGACAGAAAGGCTCCTGCACAGGGTTTTAGAACAGCAGGAGGAATACCGTCAGGATCGGACGAGATATCATGTGGGAGTTCATTAATATGTTTCAAGATTTCATCGCTAGTTATAGATAAAGGAGCGATATGTTATGTATGAGTTCTGTCTTCCGGCTAACAGCGTTTGGACCACTCGCTAACTGTTAGAAGAGAGATCTCCATAATCTCACTCATTGTGGAGAGAAACTTTCCGGATTCTTAACCCGACGTTCTCTAATGCTGTTGAAATTTTTTCGATGACCAAAACCCATAGACATAGCAACGGCGAGAGGACTCCCGCACGGGACGTAAACCGGGACGTCGTCTTTACCCCTATGCGGCTCCCTAAGCTGATGTAGATGGCTATAATTGCCAGCACGCAAGAGATCCCCTGACCAATACCGTTGTGAATCCTGAATTTTGCCTGAAATTTGATGTGTAATTTTTTCCTGAAATTTGATGTGTTAATGTAGTCCTAAATGTGTTTTTGGGCTTGGGTTGAGTCGTAGGTTTGGATTCAATGATGTCAGCAATGGATTCCAAGACCCTTAATCTTGTGTTTAAGAAGGACTGGAACTTGGCAAATGTAGGTAGAGCTTGAGTCATTCCACGGTCTTCCTCCCATTACCGTAATGTCATGAATGGTAACCAGCAAATACAATCAAAATAGCAGCACGTGAGCTGGTGTCGACATCCAGACTCTTGAGTTGCTGCAGGCATTTGGAACCAGTGTCAATAAAAACCTTCATTCCCTTTGCTGTCCTAGTGGAGAGCTTGGGTATGCTCATAAAGGTTTTAAAGGTCTAAAAATATCGTGGGTAGGTTGTGGCAGTTCGTATTTTCAAATTTCCCCTTCGAATTTTTTTTTATATGAAAAAATCAAGCTTAGGTGTAACCCTTTATACTACCAGTCCGTCATGTCGTTCAGTGCATGGTGCAATGTCTAGTAGTAAGCTTGGTTTGAAGAATAGAGGAGAATAGCGACTAGGCTAAGGGACGGGAACGGCATGCGGGGATTCTACTGCGCATGGAAAACGCGACTTTCTTGGCATCAACTCTTTTGGCGGAACCTCTACCCTAGGAGGCATTCACAAAAAAGTTCTCAGCAAATTCTCGTTACCTTATGACTCATCGCTCTGTTCGATCGGCTGGGGGCGTGGCTCATCATTCCGTTCAATCGGCGGGGGGGGGGAGGGGGGAGTATGGCTAATTTAATTTATATGTGTAATGGGAATAAAAATACTTTAATTTTGATTTATAAACTTATGTATTCACTGTTACATATTTAGGATACGTTGTCACGAATATAACGTCCGAGCGCCTTGCGCCCAGACACCCAGAGTTTTTTTCCATTATCGATAAATTCGCTGAATCGATTTCGCAGCACTTCTTGTGTCTGGCACATTTGTTGTGTCGTCATTTTGAAAATATATACTCGAACACAGGAACTATAAAGCGAACTTGACTGTGCTGCGCGTGTATTCCTGGATAGAAGCACCAAAATGTTAAATGCAAAACTGAAAAGTTTAGTAATATGAATTAAACCGATTGGTAAACTAGGCGTTTTTTGGTCCATATAGATCGATAGGCTTAGATTGCAGTGGCTTGTATAAACTTATCGGTTCTCTATCTCCCTCTGCAACCTTGAGCACCTATATCCAACCAGGAGAAACTGCTTAAAGAGAATTTTGCTTAGCTTGGCCTTTTCGTCCAGAGCTTCTATATATTGGTTATGCTCCTGCTCCAACCATGCTGATCTCTTTGGAGACCTAATGAGCTTCTTGTATAGCCTAAAGTAGCCCATGTTGAATTTCCAAAATTTATATGTCTGTTATAAACAAATTCAATATCATTTTTTTTTTGTATTAAATAACCTCCCTCTAACTTTTTTGCTGACTGCGTGGAACAAAGTATGTATATGGTAGCAAACATATTCAAAACGTATGTAAAAGATTGAAAGGGGGACATAGGTCCTGTGCTTGTTGTTGAATTGATTCTTTTTTAATAAATATTCGTGAAAATTGATTTTGCCATTATAGTTCACTTCTTTGTTTATACGGGTGCGCCATCTAGATCTTCGGTATTTCAACATTGAAAAACTCTAACATTTTTTAGCCGATTTTGACAAATTTACACGAGACACGTTGTTTCGAAAAATGGTATTTTGGAGTGGCCTCCTCGTTCTCCGTATTGAACGACACCAGACTTTTTTCTGTGGGGTTATTTAAAAAGTAAAGTTTATGCCAGCAAGCCAAAGACCATTGATGAACTCAAAGCTAATATACGAGCCGAAACAGCTGCTACACAAGCCCCGAAATGGTGGCCAATGTTATGTAGGATGTCCGAAAAGAAAAAGCGCTGGTTTTTGCGTATCGAATAGAGATGGTCATTTAACTGACATTATACTCAATACTGATTTGAAATCAATGGTAGAGAATATCCTAAATAAATCTTGCTCTTTCGTCAAAATCAAAATGCCAGAGTTATTCAATGTTGAAATACCGAAAGTCTAGCGCAACCCATATTCTTTCTTTATTAGGGACAAGATCATCTATGTTTGAACGAAAAGCTATAAAGCAAGAGTAGCATACAAACAGAGGCTACCCGATAAAAATAAAAAATGGGCTTATCACGGGCAAATCACGGCCGCTTGGGTTGGCTGGGAGGCTTGTTTGGCGATTTGAGGTCCATCCATTAGAACATACCGGGTGGAAGCGACCCGTAGAAAGGACCGACTTTCTGTGTTTAGTTTCGAATTTCAGCAACCTATTCAAAATGTATCATCTATCGCAACAAACATTATAATTTTATTTTCTATAAACCTTGTTAGAAATAACTCGCTGCAAACCACTGGAATAATGTTCTATCTCGATAAGTTGATGCATACGATATTTTAAGTCGAACATATTTTACGAGATGTTATTAATAATCCATCTTTTGTTAAAAATTCATGAATTCAATAATAGTCAGTCTAGTTAAAATAAAATAATTTTGTCAAAATATATTCGCTAAGAAAAGTCCAAGTAATAAATTAAGTAAACGGCTACAGAAAAGCTACTCTTCGACAAGATTACATAATTTAAAACATACCTTTCATCGCACTTACAGTGCATCAGCGTGCTAACACGCCAGTTGAATAAACCATACTTGGTCTGAAATCCGCTTATCCAAAAAGGACAAGATTTGTCATGCTGTCTACAGCATCGGTCAGCCTTTGAGTACCTTCCCAAATGTGAATACTTTCGGGCACTCCATCCTTTTCCACACCATTCTGTTCCGGGCATCCTTAATAGATTCGATAAATCTCTGCGCTGTCTGCAATTTTGCTCTTTTAAATGTTTTTAAATTTATTTTTTTATGCTAAGGTACATATATGTATATGTTGTTACTCAATACGTGTGGGGACATCGGGGACGAGAAAAGGACTATTTGAGGTGGCAATAGATTTATGTGGATAAATATTCCCGCCTTAAACCTTAAGCTCTATTCGTTGAAATACAGGCAAGCAGCGCCCGGCTACAGTAGGTATTATTTTTATTTTATTTTTTTATTTTATTTTTTTGTTTATTCTCAAGGGGATTTACTGTCCCAGCCTTAAGTATTCATTCTTAGTGCCTAAAAAGAAAAGTGTTCGACTTGTATGTGTCATGGGGAGTGCTAATGTTCACCTAGACTTTTAAATCATATTTACATTTCAGACAATCGGGCTTAACAACATGTCTAAGCGCATTAATGGACTGCTTCATATGCAAAAATTTGAATAAAATTGTTTGCTGTTAAATAAAACTTCGAAACCAAAAAAAATCAAAAAATAAAAAATTCAAACTTAATTTAAAAATTAAAAGCAAAAAAAACAAACCTTTTGTCGCAGCTGCAATGGCTTATTGTGAATGGGAAATAATTAAAGAGTTGCCATTTTGTGGTAAATCCCGGGATATTAATGTTACAATGGTCGTGCTTTCTACAGCACTTGTCAGCCATTGATGCGCCTCCCAATTCAGTATAGTTTGAAGCATCGTGGCCACGTCCGCACCACTTTGTATTTGGAACCATGAACCAATGCGAAACACTCCTTACTGTCCTGTTTCATGAAAATAAAGTTATCTATGTGAAATTGGTGATTTAAAAACACTTAAACCATTTTATCAAAATCAAATATGAAACAATGTATACTGAAAGGCAAAAAGCGTAGGAAAAAGCGTGCACTTAGACTACGGTGTATGAAAATTCAATGCGGCTTTCTTGCTCGGTCTGCACTCCTTTTAATCACAGTCGTCTTAACATGCATTGAAAACCAGATGAACGATGTCCAAGCTTAAATCAAGCCCCAATTCGGCAACCAAGAACTAGAATTTCATGTTCCATGTTAAAGCACTATTTTTGGGTTATAATAAATCTTGCACATACAAAAAAGTCCTTATTAACAAAGTGCAATTTGCGATAGATATATGTAAGTATGTTTAATATAACTTTATATAGAGCCAAGCGAAAATAAGGCAGGAATTTTTATTTAAAAATAATGGAAATGTCCAAAAATTGTTAGTATGTAGCGTGGATGTAAATGAAAATTAAAAACAAAAACGGTGGGGAATAAAACTAAGTTTTTACACAATTTTTTCAAAATGAATTCTGTTATTTTACTTATTATTTTTGTAAAACATTTCAATACTTCGGATAGAACGGATAGAAAACTGCACTGATTACAATGAACGGATCAGTTCGCATTTAAACGTCAAAGTGTTTAGTATACAAACAGTGTGAGTATTTCATAATCTTTCACTTCTGCGATTAACTGCTCGTCCGAAAACATTTTTAAAAACATAACAAATCAAAAAAATAAAACCTTAAACATTCACAGCTTTTGTTTACCAAAATTTTGACAGCTCAATCCGGCGATTTCTAAACAAACTAAAACGAATCCGGCACAGATGCGGTCAAATGCGTTTGAATCCGTTCATTGGAATCGGTTAAATAGAAAACGCATGCTTGGAAAACCACTTTGACAGTTCAATCCGATTCTGTTCCGCTCTAATCCGGTCATTGTAATTGGGCCTTAAGGTCTCGGATAACTGGGACCTGCACAAGAAAGCCTTTATGAGGCCCTAGACCAGGGGTTTTCTGTGCCCGCGGAGATAATTAATTGTGCCCGCGACAAAGTGCTTAATATGAAAAAAAAAACTTAAAAATAAAAAAAAATTAAAATGTTCTTTAATTTTTAAAATCTTGCTAGATGTAGTGAGAAATTCGCTAAATTGGCTACACTAAAATTTGTCTAATCCACCAAGCCAATTAGACCCTGGGCAGTAACTCTGTCGGTTAGGTTCCACGATTTGGTCGCATTTTTATAGTTTTTCTCGATAAGTAGCTAATAAAGGCCGTAATATTTAATTTTGTTTTCTTTTTTAAATCCGACTTGTGCCCGCCAGTTTGTTTTGCAATCTCGAATGCGCCCGCACCACAGAAAAGTTGGGAACCCCTGCCCTAGACTATCAATAATATTGTGCAATATTGTTGACAGTCTATGGGCCACTTTACAGACTGCAACAGAGGTATTTGAGAAGATCCAAACGAAGGTCATGGAAAGCATTCTGCGGTGAAGTAGGGAAGTTTGCAGCTTTTATGAGATTACACAAAGTCAAATCTAAGGGTCACTCAAATGGAAATGTCTCGTTCAAGACTCCTGGAAGGTCCCTTTTGGGGAACACAGGAGATACCGTGGAGCTAATAATGAGAACTTATTTCACGGGTTCTCTAGTAACTGACCCGGGATTGCCCTAGAATCTAGCATTGGACCGTAGATAGTTCTTGTCCGCAGGTCAAACAATGGCAACAAGGGCCGGCAAACAGGGTTTTCACTGCGGGTAAGATCGAATGGGCTATTGGCACCTTCAAGCCCTTCAAGGCTCCTAGGAAAGACCAGATCTTCCCAGCTTTCCTTCAGAGGGGCTTAAAAGAGATCCTACAAACCTTGCTGCCATTATTCCGGAGTAGCTTTCCGCTGGTGGTCAGTCATCAACCAAATAGGGGCAATAACATGTAGCATATTACTAAATGCACGTGCCGTAATTATTCTGGACTGATGGAAGTGCGATTATAACTTCCTAGCGGTGGCCACTGGTAACTATCATAAGAGAGAGGATAAGCTTATATAATCGAGCTAGTCTCTTCTAAGAAAGTTTGGCGTGAGGCTAATAACCACACCCGTAAAAACAAACATTAGGAAGCGAGCAACATGCCTCAGGTACTGGAATCAACGACGATTATTATTTTTCGACGTCTATCGTTTCATCGTTGTCTTCACTAAAAGTGGACCCGAAGTAGTTAAATTCGTTTACCCGTTCGAAGTTATGTTCCTGCCGGCTTCTTATTCTTCTTTCCACCCTTGACTGAATTAGAATCTTGCTCTTATTTGCAGTCCTATATGTTTGGCTCGATCTTCTAATTCTGTGAATATTTCTCTCGCAGTTTATATCGTGTGCATATCCTGCCAACTGTTTGGATTTGTTGAGCACTGTCCCTTTTCTTGGTATTCGAATCCGAATCCTTAAAACTGAGAATCGCCGATTCCGATTCCAAGTAAAAACTCACAATTAAATTACAATATAAAGTTCTACTTTTGCCAATAAAAATATAAAAAAATTACATTTAAATAATACAAATTATAAAATTAATAGTATTAAAAACGGTAATATTGTTATATTTTTAATTTCTTTTGTTATTTAAATAAAATTCTTTTAAGAATAGCAAGAAATTGAGTGATTTGTCCGAAAAACGAGATCGTATTTTTGTACAAAAGCTTCCAGACAAAGAAAAAGCTCTTTCTGAAGACGTTGAAGTCGGTTTAATACTTAAAAGAGCCTCGTAAAGTTTTTGCATATTATTTGTTCTTTTTCCTGTGTTTTTAAATAAGGTAAACTCTTGTTTCAACTTATTAAATTCACATTTTTCTTTTGGTTCCTCCAATGAATTTTTTAAAATCTCATCTCATCTCTTTTTCAATGGATATAGTTTCTGATTCTTCCATTTCTATTGATACGATGTCGTTTGAATCTTCAACTTCTAGATCTGAACCAAAAAGCCTCATCAGCGTTTCACCAGCTAAATTCAACACATCTTTAGATTGAGTACTATTTGGGTCTTTCAAACATTTTAATAGTTTCATTAAATTTATATTTTTCAATTCTTTTAGTTAAATTTAGTAATAGTTCAGAACTTACTCTTGTATTAGCTTCAGATAGTTTTTTTTTTCATAAAATTAATAGCTAACTCAGCAGAAAGTAAAGTAGGATCCTTACGACTTAGAGCTTCTACTGTTAATTTTATTGGCTTAACAGATCCTTAAGCAATTCAAAATCCAAATTTTTCAATGACTCAGATGAATTAAATTCGAGAAGAGCTTCTTCAACATAAATTCGTATTTTAAAAAAATTCTCAATCATATCTGCAATAGAATTCCACCGAGTTTTTACGTCGTCCAATTTCATTTGTAGTTCATTCCCTAATCCAGCCTTAATTTTTGTTTGCCAAGTCATTTTTTACTGCAGAATATTTAAAAAACTTCACTATTTCCTGAACTTTTGCAATACTCTCATAAATATTTAAGGATTTTTTGAATTCATCAGCATCAATATCAATTGTATTTACCACACCAACGAAGTTATTTTCATCGCCAAAGTTTCATCTAAAGTTTCAACATCAAATTCATTGTAAAGAGTATCGCAAACACCAAGTTGCACACTATGATTCAAGCAAATCTGACATATTACAGGACACTCGCCCATATTTGACCATCATTTTACAACCGTCACTAGTGGACGAAACTATATCAGTTTTAAAATTTATTTCAAAACTTTTTAGATGATCTGTTACCAAAGAAACCAAGTTAGATGCTGAACATGATCCAAACACTCTAACCAGACCAAGATTAAATTGTCTTTCCTTGTCATCATCGTGTAAATTGATGTTTACGTACCTCTTCATACGAATGCTGGTCCATTCGACCAAAATGATACTGAATCGCTTATTTTGTTTTAATTTGTCTTGAAGCAAGATCATAATTTCTTTTTTGTTCTTCTCAAAATTACTTTGGACAAGCATCATGACACCGGATTCGTTCTTAGGTAAAGTATAACCACATTTAAGAACTGATTCTCGAATAAATTTGGATCTAGTGATGGCTCTAATTGATATCCCATCAGTGTAATCTAATATTGATGTTTTTGGTTTTTTTAATTCAGATTTATCTCCAGTTTCTTCATTTCTTACACTAATTCCATGTTTAACTTTTAAATGTTTAGCCATTGATGTTGTAGAATGATCCGTTTATAACAAAATAGTGTAATACTTTAAACCAACGTAATATTACGTAATATTTTTTAAACCAAATTTTGAATTTGAAAATTTAAACTGAAACTAAAACAATCGAGATGTCAACACAATTTTCTCCACCATGACATAAAATCCAAAGAGCAGAGCCTACTAAGTTTAAAATTTTTTCAAATTTTGAAATTTTGAGTGAAGTCACTTTTAATTACCAAAGTTTCTAACAGATGGAACAATTAATTGTTTTTTTTTTTTTGTTATAATCAAGAATATTTATTTTAATAGTGAATTTCATATCTAAAAATGGGGGAATCGGGATTCGGCTAGGGGAGAGTTTCGCCGAATCCGATTCCGAGTTAATCGGTACGAGAAACCCTAGGCAGAGGAGTATTTGCTAGTGGTTGGCGTGTTTCTGGCTCGATTCCAACCTTTAAATCACCTGGCAGCGCAATCTGTTTGCCGAAGATCATTCTTAGCTACCCTGTACAGCGTTTTTTATTGAACTATATAGAGATCTTCTTCATACAATTTTGTAAACCTATTTTTAACGTTTCTACCGTTTTTATTGTTTCTATACTCGTTATAGGAATTTAAATAAATTGCTCACATTTCAGAATGTGGCAAAATTCACGACAATAAGGGAAATGACCAAGATACACTATTGTTAATGTTCTTCCACTTGGAGCTAGATTTTCCAATTTCTCAACTCGTGAACGACCTACATACAGCTGACGGGGAATGACACTTATTTGACAAAACTCGTTTGCAACCTTAAAAACCCCTAGATGTCCACTATCAGTGGAATCGGAATACAATTGCAAAAATTCGTCCGCCATATTGGCGCGGCCATTTTCAATTTATCAGTTCTGAACATAAATTCGTTATTTGCTACCTCAAAAAACCCCAGATACCGATTTTCATTGGAATCGTCACACAATTGGCAAATTCGGTGGCCATATTGGCGCGGACATTTTGAATTTATAAGTTTCGACCGCAAATTCGATATTGGCTACCTTAAAAAACCCTAGATACCGATTTTTGTGGAAATCGGAACACAATTGGTAAATTCATATTTGGGTGGCCTTTTTGAATTTCGAAAATCGGACGAACCTTCATGCAAAGTTTCGAAGCTCTGCAATGACTGGACACTAGGGCGCACTCATGCATGCATACAGAAACTTTCTTTTATTAATATAGATAATGAAATAGGCTACAAGGAATCTAGGTGTGCTGGAAGACGCGAATTTTACATGCGAGGACTTCAGACTATGCAAGTCATCCAAGAAAGCTAGCCAGGAAAATTTATCCGATCATCGACAGAAAAGTTATTATTTAGTACGAGGAACAGAAAAGTTTTGGGGTTATGAGGAGACGAGACGATGATTTCTGCATTTGAGCTCTTGGATGAATTGTTCTACAGCTCTAATCATAGGAAATAAGCCGAGAGTCGGTCAGAATGGTTGGGTACGGTGTTTCAGGTATAAGATTTTTTAAAGAAAATATTAATTTGTTGATCCAAGTCAAGTACTGAAAAATTTCTCTGTAGCTGTAAACGTATCCGTTCTAAAATGCCAATAAATAAAATTTTAGTTATTTACTAAGCAAGCAAAATAACAGAATTCAGTTAACTAAGCTAAACAATACCAAATGAAAACCGTCAATTAACGGCACCAAATTTACCTTTTTCGTATTGCGTTAGAATCCGCATTCGATGATACTTCTCCACTACTCTGCTGTAAATCCTTTTGGCTACATTTGTTTCTCAGTGACGTCGAACTTAAAATATTTTGCAGTCCTTGAGGCATATCCCTGCTACTCCTTATTAGTTCAAATTTTAAATGTTTTGAGTCAAATAAATTATTTTTATTAATTCTGACTGTTTGGAGCTTGTTGTTTGTTGTTTGAAAGCTGGAACAGATCTTCTGAATATCTTCATCTAATTCATTTTCTAGCTCTTTTAAAAACTTTTTGGCATCCTCCTGATTGCCGCTATATTTACATTCAATGGGTTTATTTGTGTCATAAAAGGACATTTTTAAGTATTCTGTAGGATGTGCAGCCTCCCATCTTGCTAAAGAATAGCTGAAAATAGGAAACAATTGGAGTTATTATGCTAAATGTCAAATCTTAAAATTACTTTTAATAAATGGTTTATATATTGTTAATCTATGCGGACAACGATAAATAAAAAATAAAGATATAAAATATATTATATAAAAGTTTGCACCAGCCGTAAGTATAGAATTTTTCAAACTCCGTGACACAAAAAATTTGAGCAGTTCTGCGCACCTCGTTGCCAAATTTTATAAATAATGTTCTATCATTTCCCCTCTTTTAAGTTAAAACGGCAACAAACACTGAAAAAACTCAACAAACAATTTGGGAAGGGATGCGCGCGTGCCGAATGAATAAAGTTAATTTATCTTTCTATGTGTTGAGCAGAGCTTTTAAATACATGTAAAACCCCTGCTCAACAAAGGCAGTTTATCTTACTAATATTATAAACGTGAATGTTTGTATGTATGTTTGTTACTCTTTCACGCAAAAACTACTGAATGGATTTTAATGAAACTTTACAATAATATAGCTCATATATCAGAATAACATATAGGCTATAATTTATAAAAAAATTCAACATGGCCGCCGAAAACTCAAAATGGCCACGCAAATTGTGTTCCGATTTCAATGAAAGTTGGTATATAGAGGTTTTTAAGGTCGCTAATAACGATTTTGTGGTCAACACTTATAAATTCAAAATGGCCGTGCCAATATGGCCGACGAATTTTTCCAATTGTATTCCGATTCCAATGAAAGTGAATATCTAGGGGTTTCTAAGGTTGCAAATAACGAATTTATGATCAAAACTTATAAATTCAAAATGGCCGCGCCAATATGGCCGACGAATTTTAAAAATTGTATTCCGATTGCAATGAAAATCGGTATCTGGGGGCTTTTAGGGCAAACAACGAATTTATGATCAAAGCTTATAAATTCAAAATTGCGGGTCCAATATGACGCACGAATTTTCCCAAGCCACATTCTGAAATGTAGTAAATTTCTAAAATTCCCTCTAACCAGTATAGAAACAGTAAAAACGGTAGAAAGAGTCGAAGTTTGCAAATTTGTGCGCCCCTACATTGTCATCACGAGGTTAAACGATGTCATCTATCGCTTCCAAAAAGTTCGATCGGAAAAAACGGGACCTGGAGGAAGCTGTGTTCGGGACGAATACTGAGTAAGAAGGGACCAGTGTAACGGCTAACCGAAAAGAGAAAGTTAAAATTCCAATTCACCGAGAAGTTACATGTTTAGATGCATCTACTTGAATACATAACGCTGTTCTAATTGAATCACCGATAAGATTGGGAAGAGGGAATTTTTTTCCAGATTTATTGTTTTTTTCCTACCGCGTACAACGCACACATAATTTTTTTTTTTTATTTAAAAGCCTTGCAACGCACACAGGTTTTTTGCTATAGGCTATCTTACTAATATTATAAACGCGAATGTTTGTATGGATGTTTGTTACTCTTTCAAGCAAAAACTACTGAATAGATTTTAATGAAACTTTACAATAATATAGCTCATACTTCAGAATAACATATAGGCTATCTCGAAACCTTCGGGTAGCTGTAATGTACTGATATAGAAAAATCCGAAACTTTTGTATGGGAGGTACTCTTCAAATTTCTGCTAAAGAAGTCAGATCCATTTTGTTTTGATTTTTTTCCGAAAAAATACGATCGTTTCAGATCGATCGGAGTTTATTTACGGATAGTTGCCGTACAATTTTGTTGAAAAAATCAGATTTATCGCGAAGGACGCGGTTCTCTGAACTTGGATTGAAGTAACTTCGGCTGCATGTGCCTGATTTTAGCAATGTATGGCTTAAATGAAAGGTCTCGAAACCAAAAAGACGACAAATTCAATAAGCAGATGTTCGTCGCTTTTTCTTTTTGAGCTATGGTACCTGGAAATTTGCATAGATTTCAAGGTGCTTGATTTTTCAACATACAATAATTTTGCATGGGACATATTTTTTTTCATATTTCTTACGGAAAAATTACTCTTTATCATGCCGTTAAATGTTTGAAAAGTTCGCCCAATGTTGCCAAACGTTGCTTATTGAACGTATTAACTGTCTCCATTCATAGTGTGAAGTGTGACATCATCGGGAATTGCATCAACGCTACTTGATGGTGGATGTTTAGTGTATTGAGCACCCAAGTTCCTATTGAATTTGAACCAGAGAGAAACACCTACATGTAACATCAGTAAAAACTCCCGTATTGCCACATCCGTGCAAAATTATTATTTTGGAGCGAATGCACCATGGCCTATAAAAAATAGGTCGAAGCGCATGACAGGGCTTTTCAAGATTTCCGAGGAAAACCTAATCCATGGTAGGCGCTCTGACACTACTTGCTCAACTTTGCCTGGTATACTTCGATCAAAGCCTGCAAATGAGCTGAACGGATGCATGCTTGAAAGCATCACATCTATGGAACAGTATTGAAAAAACCAACTTTTGGTCGTTTCAAATAGCGAAATTTCAATCGATAGCATCGATATTATTCGGAATCAAAAATACGAAAATGGCTCCTACTGTATATTAAAATTCTTATCACCTCAACTGCAAAATAAACGGAAGCTATAGAATTGGAAATATAAACACAGGCGGCGAACTGACAATTTCACACCCATTAAAATTTCGTGTATGGATAAAGTTCAAGCGAACGTGCATTGTAATTTCTTCTTCGAAATTCATTTACGGGCAAAAACACTCCCTCATAGCATCTGACCACGACAAGAGTGGCAGTGAGACCACTGAATTGTGATTAGGGATATAAATGAGCAAGTGATTTGGGTTTTTAAACGAACGGAGTTACACTTTTCTTTACGAATGTACTTGCATCCCGGGATTTGAGACTCTCAGTGCCCACCGATTTTGAGATTCCCAATTGTTTTGGCGCACGCCATACTATTGGCTTATTTGTGCAGCGAGGCGCACCGGGTTCCAGCTAGTTCAACATAATAAGCATAATTTTACTTTAATTATGCGAAATATTTCTCATTTCTAAATTTAAAATAATTTAAAAAAAATGCTGAAAAAAATTCCTTTGAATAAATGAGCGTTTTCATTCATAAACCGACATTTCCCCGCAATCGCAAGCAACACAACCTCCCCGGGTAGAAGCGCGTATGCGACTGGCAGGAAATGTCAACAATCTAGTAATCAAAGTGATAAAAACACAAATTTCGTATTTTTTAGTAGAAATTACTACAAATTATTTCTGTAGCATATGTGTAAAATATAATAACCTTAAAATAAAAAAAATATATAAAAACGGGTGTTTTTCAGTCATAATTTGTAAATTTTTTAAATAATCATTGAAGTGCCAGAAAGATACACCTCCCGGTAGCAATACGCAGTCGCGACTGATTACATGGCAACAAGTGATTTGATAGGAGGAGTTAACTGAAGCTTTTGTCTGAACTTTTAAACATTTTTAAGAGCTTAGCTGGGGAACATGCGCGGGATGTCACGAGGTTTGAAAACAACGATACTTTAAACTATTGAAAATCCGTTCATAACCTCCAATTGATGGCCACTAGAATCTGCTTCTAGCAAAGAGAATGGGGTAATATGTTCGAACTTCTAAGAAAGATTCGTGTTAAACCAATATCAGTAGTATAGCTATGAAGTTCCTGTCGCAGTAACGTCATCGTTTCTGGCTTCGGATGTGAATGTAGTCTGTGGTATGAGCTTCTGCGAACTTCGCTGTGATTTGAATGAGCTTTCCGTCTAGGAATTTGGTTGAACTGAGCTGGGTTTGGTTTGTGCCTTGGATTAGCTGTCGAGCTAAGCGAGCTTTCGGTCCAAGTGAACTTTCGAGTTGGGGATCGAATCTCCAGTTGAACTTCGCTGCGTCTTGGGTGGGATCTTGTGAGGAATATGATCCGGATTTTCTTCTTGGGGAATACTTTTTATTAACTTCCCAGTTTATAAACAAGTTATTGTAATCGGTCCGAAAAGCGAAAACGAAATTTCCAACGTATTTTCATTTTTCAAGGTCCTAATTGTAATATATGTATGTCCTTAACACACATAAACATGAAATGTAACAAGCAATAGAAGGTCTCGTTTCATCGAGTCCTCAGTTGATAAGCAACTCGAATTGAATAAAAACTAAACAGTAAACTATTGTTATATTAAAGTAGCACATGGCGCAGTCGCTAGTTGGTAATTTTTTTTTGTGGTAAGATGAAGCTTAGGAGTCACCCTTTGTAATACTAGTTCGTCATGGCGTTCAAGTCATGGTGCAATGTATAGTAGTAATCTTGATCTGAAGGAAAGATGAAAAATGATATGTTAGGGGTCTGGAGGGTGCATGAGTAGACATCGATGAGCTTTGCGTTTGAACTCTGAGATGTTATATGAGCTCGGAAACACCGACTGCACAAGACAGTTCCACAATCGAGTTGTTCTATTTATAAACGAACTACTAAATCGTAATATCCGTGAAGAGTAGGGCTTTAGGGTGAAGCAGTGAGCCGAGCTACCCAGTCTTGTGTTGCCGTGTAGGCAAGAGTTTTTTTTATTTCAGTGAAGCAGTCGCTATGTAATAGCGGTGAAACTTGCTGAGCTCTGCTACATTCCTACGGTGGCTTAAAGGATCAATGGAGGAACAAATTGTGCTATCACCAATGAGTTTGATCGCGCGGTTTTGCACCTTGTCTAGCCAAGCCAAGGTGGTTTTAGGGGCGCCCGCCCAGATACACGAGTTGCTTTCAAGACGGGCCAAATGTAGGATTTTCAGATTGTAGCCAAGGCAGCTGGATAAAGGAGAATCTTGCATCTCTTAAGGAAGCCGAGGCATTGATACGCTTGTTTGGTGACGTGGAATATGTAATTATTCCATCACAGATCGTTGGATAGTCACGCCGAGGATGTTAAGAGATACGTCAGCTGTTATATTATCCTCGCCCACTGAAATGGAGGGAAGGTTGGTGCAGGTTTTAGTGGAAAATAGACAGTACCTGGTTTTGGTTTCGTTGGGCTCGGCCCCAATCAAGCATGAGTTTAATCTCCGCGTTAAGAGAGCTGGACGTGAGTTCACGTTCTGAGAGAAAGGTCTGGCATATGCTTGTCCTATGTTGTCGGAGGGGTAGGAGTAACGCAGAGTACCGTCATCGGCAAAACTATGAAGTGGATTGGAGGGTATTGAGAACAGATCATTAATGAATATAAGCACGAGAGTAGGTGAGAGAAACGCTTGGGAACGCCGGCCGAGATAGAGTGAGGATTGAATTCAACACCAGCCAATACTGCCTTGATTGAGCGGCTACAAAGAAAGCTCTCAATCCAGTTCCTTAGAGCTGAGTCGATACCAATAGCTCGGAGTTTAGACAACATAGCGAGATGCCATACTCTGACGAAAGCCTTGGAGATATCTAGAACAACCAGACCAGATTCACCGAAGCGATGGATGTTTTGGTTGAGAGCCTCAGTCAGACACACTAGAAGGTCGCCAGTAGAACTTTTTGGTCTCAAGACGTACTACCTGTCGTGTATAATTTGGTTACATTTTAGATATTTCATCAGCTTTTATTGATTATTGCCTCCATAATTTTAGAGAGAACAGAAGTTATTGCTATTGGGCGGTAGTTTAAGGGGTCGCTGGCTTCACCTTTTTTTGGGAATGCGGTGGACATGATCTAGTTTCCAAAAGTTGGTATAAACTCCGGAGAAGTATAACAGGACGAAAAGTTTGCGCAGAGGTTTAGCCATTTAGAGCGAGCGACAAAGCGATGACACAACCGTGAGAGGGAGCGTTAAATCGATGATGCAATCTGCTCTAAAGGCACTTTTCGAGCAAAAGAGACGACGATATTAGATTTCGTCTATTTAGAGCCATAATATCAAAGTGTATATTGTCGAAGGCTCCCGTGATATCGAAGAAGTCAGCGCCAGCGAAACACGTTTGTTCAGTACTGTGCAATCCAGCCTAAGCACCAGAGTGTTCATTCTGGAAGGAGCTTAGTGATTCCCGCTGTCGACAGATTTCTCTATTGTCTTCAAGGCAAAAGACTAGCGACTTATCGGCCTGAAAGATTTAGTCGAGGTGTAATCCGAACGCCCTGGCTTGGGTTTCCTCCAGACAGATGAGATATAACTATGTGCGAAGGAAGCCCCGAATTTTTTGCATAATAAGGGACTGACTAGGTCGCAGCCCTTCTGTAGCAGAATGGGATAGACCGCATCTGCTCCAAGGAACTTAAATGGTTTGAACGATCTAATAGCCGCATTTCCGATTGCAAAGACGCCCTATTTGTGGAAATCGACCGCTGTTTCATTACCTTTTTTCTCTAAATCGTTAAATTTAGACGTTTACGTTCATCATTAACTTTTTAAATATGGTGTACAAATAAGGTTGTCAACGGTGAAGCACTTGTGCAACCTTCGTTGTTATTATTGAAAAATCTCGTTACCGTACTAACCAAATCTAAAACTTTGCTTTGCTTTTCACTAACCTCCATCCACACAACATATAAACAAAACAAAAATAACAATTTTAACTTGAAGAAGAAGTGTCCTCCTGCCTATGCAAAATGTTTTGCATAAAAAACAAAAAAAAACACAAAGAGAAGAAAGAATTCCTACCGGAGTCGAAATGCACATCATTGTATGCAAGATTTCATATCCTTTTTGCGAAGGAATCGTTTACAAGTAAAACACAAGCGCCTCGCTAGGCGGCAACGGCAGGAATAATTCCCTTTCTTTGCCCTTTACCCCTTTGTGCTAATTCAACAATTCCTTTCATCGTGTGAGTTGTACTATTGTCACTTCTCGTGATACTTACCCAATCAGAAATGTACCCTTGCATTTTTCCGTCGTTCACTTTGCTACCAGTTGGAGTTTTTTTTTTTTTTTTTCAATTTTTCCCTATTTCCGAAGAAGGGTTTTATTGTGAAGACGTTTCCATTCGTCAAACGATGAAATGTTTTCAATGAAGCGCTTATTTTTTATATAAAAATAAAAATAACATAATAAGAGAATAAAAAAGCAGGTGAAACAGCTTAGAATGTAGCTGGGTGTTTTTACTTTAGAAATAGGGAATGTTCACTCCATAACTATCCTTTAAAAAGGTAAAATGTATGTTCACACAAGTCTAACGTAAAACGCAAGTTAACGTATTTAAAAGTGACTGTACTACACAAACTAAACTGCAGCGTTTGCTCGTTTCGTCAAAGCTAACAAAGTAATCTTATTAGAGTACAAATGGAAAACCGCTGGGTTCCAATAGGTGGCAGCAGCTGTAAAACATTGGGCAAAAATATTAGATCAGAAACTCAAATTATAAACTAGACATCTGTCAAGTCAAAAACTATTTACCATTTGTGAATTGTTCGCGATTTCATACCTATTTTTGGGTGTGGAAATTTAAACTCTGATCCATTTACGGAAAGTTTTGGTCTTTGGCTTTTGCTATAGCACGACTAACTAATTTCTTATAGTACTGGACACTCACTGCCTAATCAAGTGTACTAATTAACTAGGAAACTATATATCAATGGCGTGTGCGTCGAAAAAGTGAACCGGTGTGTAGAAGAAAGTCTTCTGACACTAACACATGTTAACAGACAGACATACCCAGCTCAATATTATCGCTATTTTGCTAAAATTCAACCTATAATAACACTGCGTTACAAATGAAAAAAAAAATTGAGTACCCTCTTAACTGCTAGCTGGAATAAATAGGTAATGAGTCATAGATTAAATGTTCCAAACATATGTGGTATCCATCACGTCTAGTTTTCGAGGTAGGTGGTCTAGTTACGAAGTACGGATTTTATTAGATTTCTTTTAAATAGTTCATTTGCTAGGGGTTTTGACCTCTAACTAAATGTTAACTCACGAAATTTTTTTAAAAAAATTAGTTTTTAGTGAGTAAAATATGTTAAAAAAAAGTTTCGTAAAATTGGTTGTACGCTACCCCTAAAATAACCCCCTAAAAACAGAAAATTCGGTTTTTGGCTAATATCTCCTAAACGGCAGGTCCTACCACAAAATATTATTTACAAAGTTTGTAGATCATGCGATTATCTACAAAAAATGGTATTATGCATTTTCCCGTACGAATGACCGTTCATGAGATATCGCCGTTTTAAAGATTTGAGATACTCATGTCCCCCTAATTCCCAACTTGTATAGGTAATCAGATGTTCGCTATATCCTCTGTTGGACCACGTTGCTAATATTTTCAGGGGTGATTCCTGGTTAGTTTTGGAGAAAAAAATTGTTCTGGAGAGGGGGCTATCCCCACTATCCACTAAGATACAGGGTGTTTACGAAAACAAAAAAATTTATTTTTTTAATATTAACTTAAACTTGAATAACTCCTAGACTAAGTATCGTAGAGCAACAGAAGCTTGAGTGACTCCGTTTAAAAGATATGCAATTAAAAACTGTGATCAAAATCGCAATATTTTTCGTTTTTTTTAGAAAAATTCCAATATTTTAGCATTTTGGTCATATTTTGAACATAAATATCGTGTAAACGGAGTCACTCAAGATTCTGTTCTTAATATCATATAAAAGAATGCACAATTACCTAAAAGACGAACCCAATTACGTTGCTCTACGATACTTAGTCTAGGAGTTATTCAAGTTTAAGTAAATATTAAAAAAATAAATTTTTTTCTTTCGTAAACACCCTGTATCTTAATGGATAGTGGGGTTAGCCCCCTCTCTAGAACAATTTTTTTCTCCAAAACTAACCAGGAATCACCCCTGAAAATATTAGCCACGTGGTCCAAAAGAGGATATAGCGAACATCTGATTACCTATACAAGTTGCGAATTAGGGGGACATGAGTATCTCAAATCTTTAAAACGGCGATATCTCATGAACGGTCATTCATACGGGAAAATGCATAACACCATTTTTTGTAGATAATCGCATGATCTACAAACTTTGTAAATAATATTTTGTGGTAGGACCTGCCGTTTAGGAGATATTATCCAAAAACAGAATTTTCTGTTTTTAGGGGGTTATTTTAGGGGTAGCGTACAACCAATTTTACGAAACTTTTTTTTTAACATATTTTACTCACTAAAAACTATTTTTTTTAAAAAAATTTCGTGAGTTAACATTTAGTTAGAGGTCAAAACCCCTAACAAATGAACTATTTAAAAGAAATCTAATAAAATCCGTACTTCGTAACTAGACCACCTACCTCGAAAATTAGACGTGATGGATACCACATATGTTTGGAACATTTAATCTATGACTCATTACCTATTTATTCCAGCTAGCAGTTAAGAGGGTACCAAAATCGTGTAACGCAGTGTAATTTTTAAGTTTCAATATTTAATTTTTACATTTCGATAATAAAATTTCACTTATTGTTTTCACCAGAAATAGTTTTTCAAAAACTACAACTTTCCGAAATAAGTAATTTAGAGAAAACTTGAGGAAAACAAAGCAAAAAATGGGAGTATAGAGTATACGTGCTTCCAGAGAGCTTCTATAACATACGAATAGGAAGCGCTACATTCTTGCTTCTTTTGGCAGCGCTTGATTAATTTCCCGCTGGGTAGGGACAGATGATAGGAATAGGAAATGATGAGGATATATGAGGTAATAATCTGATATGAGCCCATGCCCGACATAGAAGTGTTCTAACAACGACACAGCTAGACACAACCGGCCGGGCACAACAAAGAAATGTGATCGCAAATTAATAATCTATAACAATTTGTTTCATTTTAAAGATTCCTAGCAATTAATAATTTTATTAATTTAAAGAAATGATTAACATAAAATTTGCTGACTTGTCAAACAAAAATGAAAACGGGGAAAGTGCGCTGTGGCGGATGTTTCATGAACTTAAGTGTTCCGTTTGGTCTTACACAGAAGGGCACAGAGCAACACTCTGTGTCAACCACAGCACCCAATAACTCGAACTAACGAAGTACCCCAGGGCAATGCACCGAACTCTCACTGAGATAACTCTAGGCACCGAAAAAACTTTTCTAGATATTTTTTTAATAAATTATGGAGATTATTGCCCAGCATTATTAAAATTCCTTTAAAGAAAAACTGGATCGAACAAGCCTGAAAATGGAATCCATTGCTATTTCGCCAAACTTTGCCATTGCAGCAAACCACTAATGATCTACTGTGAACTATTAAAAAAGTCCTTATTGATCGAAAATTTTGGAGATTGGCGGGTTTTGTAGTTGCGTACCATGGTCCAAGTTGCTAATCACTAAGCACCTTTTAAGTTGAGGTATGTATATTTGGAAGTATAAATAAAATGAGAAGCCTAAAATTTAGACTATTTCTATGCATTTCGACCTAAGCTAGTTACCAATTACCAACAGGAATGCTGAAAACCGCAATCCTCTCCGGTAAGTACAATTAATTTTTTTTTTTTTTTTTTTGAGTTACTACTGATTAGTCCCGCCGCTAATTTTTCTTCATTTTAATTATTTTGCCTAGAAATTATTTTATCCGTTGCTATATTGATTTCACCTTCATCACCACGTCCACCACTTGCTCGTTAAAATCTGGTCAACGCTTTTCAATTAGGCACTTGAAATGTAATTTATGCAATTTCGTTTTACTCCTTGCTTCTTCAGTTTTTTACCTTTTGTTTAGCATTTATGTAAATTTTACTGGTTACTTTAATTACGTCTAATTTTATTTGAATGTTTTCATCTTGAACTTTTTTTCGAATTGAATATTCTATATTTACCTAATTTTAAACCATTTTATTCCCCTATTCAGCCCCCTTAGCAAGAGGCGATATCAGTCGATCGATGGTATTTGCCCTGTAATAAAAGGCATAACGCTGTAACTTAGGTGAAGTCGTTATGTATCTGATGGTTGCGACGGCTAGTTTGCCGACCAGAACTCTATGCAAAACTAACGCGATCAAACTAAACATGCGCAATTGAGAGCTGTTACAATAATTTTCGTTTCGATTTTTGAAGAATGCCTAATTTTTACGAATTTTTCAAACTGCCCTTTTTCGCACTATAAGTGAAACCCAAATATCACCTCATGCTGGCTTAAATCACTATCAGGTAGCACGGTACCCATTAGTGCACAACCTTTCTTTATATAGGAGTTTTGCCATTTATGTTAAGAATGACGTAGGGGGTGCGTCCTATTCGAGCCCTATACTGGCCATTGAGTTTACTCGCAGGGTTTGGTACCATAAGGTTATGGTGGCGAGGCAGCCCGACTATACCCAGTAGGAATTCTAGGAAGGCCTTACCGATGGAGCACTGAAATAAGTCAGTATTAGGCACTGAAATAAGTAGTAGGTAAGGAGTACCCCTTATTTTCTTAATGTTAGATGAGCCCTTATATAACTCATCACAAGAGAAGGCAGGTGGTAAGGTGTAGTCCAGAATTAGACCCAAACAAGTGAGAATTTGCCCGATGACTCATTTGTTTTCGTTTTTTGTAATACCCCAGTGGGACTTGTAAGCTTACAGAAGTACTGAAATAAGCACTACTAGTAAGGAGTGGGCCTTACCATACCCCTTACAGATGAGCAGTTCTATAAGTACTCTAAGGTAAGTACTTACGTAACTACTCTACGGAAAGTATAAAAGTAAGGCCTTACCTCCTATGACATCGTGTGTAAAAATAAGCACTTCTATAAGAGGTATGGTAAGGCCTACCCTTTATTAGTAAGTGCTTATTTCAGTACTTCTGTAAGCTTACAGGTCCTACTGGGTATACTTTTCCCAACTCGCGGTGTTGAACGATAATCAGTTTTTCGACTACTTTTCCCCTCCTTCTTTCTATACAGTATGGGGGATAACGGAAAGAAAGCAAAACAAAAAGAAGAATAACACGTCTGTTCGGGTCAAAGATTTATTTAGAACACTCTTCTGATAACAACGATAGCAATTCTTATTGCTTCGAAATAGGAGAGATCGACACAAAGCCGTAATAAAACTAGTAGGGGAGCGTGGGGTGAGTCGGGACACACTTTGTTCAAGGCCTTATAAAACCTAATTAAACAATTTTTTGACGTGACAACGTCTATTAAATCGGTTTAAGATAGGACGCGCGTGTGAAAATGTCCCGCACAATGTCCCGCACACAAAAAAAATCATATCTCCGCCCCCATACATGTTAGGGGGGTGGTTAATGGCTCAAAATTTTCGTTAATTTATCCTCTACACGGGAAAATACATTCATTCACCTTATTGACGTGACAACGTTTAAATCGGTTTAAGATAGGACGCGCGTGTGAAAATGTCCTGCACACAAAAAAAAATTTGCTTCGAAATATATAATTTATTAATTGAGAAAATAATACAAAACGTAATAACAGACGTTGTCACATTCAAATTAATAGACGCTGTCACGTTAAAATACGGACGTGATACTTGACATCCAAGACCATTAATTTTTTTTTCTTATTTTGACATCCTATCCTGCAGATGGTTTCAATACCTTTCATTATTTGTCACTTTTAATATTATTACTTTATATTTTCAATAATTTCTAATCGTTTAAAAAAATGTCAAATCGGCAGTTCCGAAAAATCGTGGGGTGAGCCGGGACACGATAGAAAGAGCAGGTGAAAGTGGCGTTTATGTTTTTCTTTAAACAAACGCGTGGTTATCACATTTTTTTGAGGTTATCACAAATTCCATGTGAACTCTAAAAGATAACATACTAACGAATACTTTTTATTATTTTACCTTTGTTTTAGTCTTAAAAACCATAAAATTAGGCTTCCTTAAGCTCCGAGAAAATAAAACTTTGTGAAGTGTCGATTTTTATTAACAATCCTTACTAATAAAGTGATGCAGGTGCTAACCTTCAATTCTCATAAAATAATGTAGAGGGCCAATACAAACATAATTCACTAAGAATTACCAACATAAAAACATTAACAACAATTAAAAAAGCACTGTCCCGGTTCACCCAACCGTCCCGGCTCACCCCACGTTGCCCTACTCCTATACGGATCGAAAGTAAATACGCTTACTAGCTATAAAGAGCAGATTCTCGAAAGTTCCGAGAGAACCAGGGACGGCGCTTTCATAGGTGTGTATGGTGCACTTGCACCGGGCGCATTTGTACGGGGGTGAAATTTAAGATTTTCAAAAAAATATGCCTTTGTTTCCGTGCCTTTATTTTCATAAATTAAAGGAATTCGCTTTTATTACCCCAATTTATTTTTCGCAGTTTATTTTCTCGATAAAATACTCTGTACGACTGTCGTGGAATTATGCGGATCCCGCAAGCGCAAGAAGTTACACAAATTTAACCAATTTCTGTCCCTGTACTTTATCATGCAAGAAAAAGCGGAGAAATTTTACTTCCCCTCGTTCCAGAAATAGTCATAAAGTGTCTGTCCACGAAAGTTTTCACCTGGTAGTGGGTCACCAGTGAGATAGGAGAAGCAGCATTCGCAACTATCGCGAACTAGTGAAAGTGCGACCATAACCTCCATTGGAAGCTGTCCTGAAAAGAATGAACCAATTTGATCGGGCCTACCAAGCCAAAAAGTAAAATTATCGTGTCGAGGACTGCATGCCAGTGGGTAGGTTTTGCACTGTCGTTTAAGGATCTCTTCATGGCACCGGGCGTATCCAGTTGTATAATGCCTTATTTTGATATTAAGGCTCTGCCAGGATGGATGCTTTCGTGAACTCCTCCCCTACATGGCAAAAGCAGATCGACTGCATTGAACCCGAGCCAAGAAGCAAACCTAGACAGTCGTCGGCCACTCTGCCCAAAGTTCCTGAGCTCGCAGCACCAGTTCCTATTTAATCTAAGAGGAACATTGCCATCAAACAGGGATACAGGAACCCCAGAAGAAGAAAATAAAAAGAAGAGTGGAATCACAATTACCGTCGTACTAGGACAATAAGGAGAGTCATAGTGGAATTGGGGAGCCCACGGAGCATACCCGGGCCTATTTTCGTGAATTCATTCCTGGAAGACCGATGGCAGGACTGCGATCGGAAACCTGGGAAGCTTGAACAATCAAGCCGCTAAGCACTAGGGGTGCAGTACAATAGGCCAAGCAGTGGCGTATTTCAATATTTGGCGCCCTGGGCCTAGAACTTTTGCGCCCTATACATTAATGGAAAAAAGGTAATACATTTTAATAATGTACAAACACCGTAACGTCAAGAATTTTTTTTAAAAGGACACTCTTGTAGATCATTTGCAAGATCAATAAGCTACAATATTGGAGTTTTATGGCGTTATCTCTAACTTCCACTTCAGATGTTGTATCCAATTTACATAAGAGTGAAAATTTAGCAGTTATTGCACCATATGAGGATTGCGATTGCTTCTGCATTTGTCTGTGGAGTTATACTTAGCTGTAGCCTCTACTAGCCTCTAAAGTGGAGCCGGACTTACACAAGGCAGTACATTTCACCCTTACACGATGTTAAATTGTACTGAAGACTTTTTTCAAAGTCCTAGCTCAAAAATAACGTCCTATTGGTATATGAGCGTGTATCGAGATAAATGAGACGAGGTGTGATTGCATCCTCTTCGAGCAAGCTCCTCACATATACATTGTGAAGGCATATGTTTCTTACTCCATCTGAGGCAGTTTGATGTATGTTAGAGTCAAAATCATAAAAAATACCTTCATTGGTATTTATTTTCTTTCATTCTTTAATTTCATTGTTTTTGTCATTTTGGCACAACAATGGCACCTCGCCTTATTGACAACTTACTGGGTCAAAAGAAAAAAGAGGCACCTCTTATAAACTCAATCGTGTACTACCCAAGACTACTAGCCTCTTCGAAAGCATCAGCGTCTGCCTCAACATGTTGAATAGTTTTGGACTCCCGAAATTCCGATAATATAGCCGTTTCTAGAGAATTTGAGTGAAATTGAGTTAATAGGCCTGCGCTTCATTTTTAACCAACCCTTTTTGGTGGACAGTTATTTTTTATAACGTCAAGAGCAGCTATTATTTCCTCACAATTTTTATCAGGGCTAGCACAGGTACCGTCCTTACCTGACCACCGCGTAGTGACAAATAGTTCACAGTTACATTTTTAGGGCTTATTTAGTAATTTTATACGTTCGATTAATGCTGAAAAGAGTACATATAGCTTTTGCAGCAACACGCAAATCTGTGTAGCTTCTGAGCAGATACCGATGATCCGATCAAGTTTACCTAACGTGCGGCACCTATGTTATATACTGAAATTTTTCTTTGATCTTAGGATGTAGGCCACTATACGGCCCAACCATACTGCTGGCATTTCCATAAGATAGACCTCTGCAGGTATCCATAATAACGGCTGGCAGTATATGCTCTACTTTGTGACCAGTGTTTGGAAGAAAGGACAGAATCATTCAACTTGAAAGAGATTGACAGTCTCTGTAGAAAGCGATTCGTCGGTCGCCCTTAGTATGTTTACCGCATCGGAGGTTTTTAACGACGGGGTTGGTACAATAGACCAAATAAAATAGGTCGCAGTTCCCGGCAAGACGCCCCAAAACAAGTATGAATGAATGGATCTCGCAATTAAAGAAAGCTGATTTATATTTGTTATATCACGAAAAATATTGCTTTTATAAAAGTTATCTCTCAGTTAAAAGCTTCCAAAGCTGAGCACAAGGATACTTGTGCCGCCCCTCGCAGCCTGTCGCCCCGGGCCATGGCCCCCATGGCCCTAGGGTAAATACGCCAATGAGGCCAAGCGAATGGCCGCGGTACTTTTGGACCCAATATCTCACCATAAAAAAACCAAAACTCATGAATTAAATGAACAGACCTTCTTCTTCGAGAATCAGAAGTAAAAATTAACTAGAAACGCCCGCTAAGTGAGTGGCAAATCTGTCATACATTTACTCTGTTCTGGAAAACTTTTTTAAAATTCTGCAAAAAGCGCCATATCAACTCATTGCGCGCTGTTGGAGCACTTTTAAATCTTGTTCCAACATGTGGCAAGGAGGCAAATGAATCAAATGTAAGGAACAAAATCCCAAATTGTTACAATGAGACAATGAAAAATGGTGAACCAGATCTAGGTTGGTTTATTAAATTTCAAAAAAAAATCATCTTGGGCTTTGTAGTAAACTTTTTTCTGGTTCTTTCCATTGCGTTTAAAAAATGAAGGGGCGCCAAACGGCATTATGCACCGGGCGCAATAAAACCAAGCACCGGCCCTGGAGAGAACATTTCTCCGCAGAATCGCAGGCGCAGAAAGTCAAAAGGGTGTCTGGAGAAGAAGATACAACCATGAGTTGTACCAAATATCTATACGAAAAACCGGATAACCAAAACCATCAATATATTACGCCTACGTTGGAAAGGACATGTGATGAAAATGCCTGAAGAAGCGCCACCGAAAATTCCTTTTCTTCAAACGCTAGAGAGAGAAGGTCAGAAATAAGACCCATGAAAGGATATAAAGACTTACGTAAAATTGGGATTCCAAACTGGAGAAAGACGGAAGAGCCAAGAACGTAAGAAGAAGATTCTTGAAGAACCCGAAGCTAACACAGGGCTGTAACGCTAGTGATAATAATGAAGACATATTCATTAAAAAATAAAGAACCCACTGTCATTCCGTCTATTTTTCTGGGATAAACTTATAAAGCCCTGCAATGATTGTAGCAATTTTCTATTAATATGTTAAAAATACCCTAACTATAATTTAAGGTAGGCTATTTAAATTCCTAATATTTAGTCCTTAAAAGAAATTATTAATAACCTTTACTTCCCAGTACCCCCTTTTTGTTTACAGATGAAAAAATCTGTTGTACTGAGTTTCCTTGCAGAGTTTACCCTGAGTTTACTCAGATTAAGCGTCCACGGAAACGGTGATTGAGTAAAGTTTCTTTAAATCCAAGAAAACTCGACGAAACCAGTCCGGTTAAGCTGGGTTTTGCATATATATGTGTGTGTGTATTTGAGTAACTCCCAGCAGAAAAATATTGAAGCTATTTTCGATAAGCAGTAAATTGCGGGCATTTCAAATTTTAGATAACAAATGCATTTTTGGCCAATGGGTTCAGTATTTTGACACCAATTTAGGGCCTTTTTATAACATCAAAAAGTATATATTCTGAAAGTTTGATGCAAGTTTGATGCTAGTTGACCGTCTTGGGTTCAAAAATTAATAAAATTCCGTTTATTTCTTATTTGTTCAGTTCAGGTCCTACTGGGGTCGTTCGGATAACGACGAAAGTGTGTAGCGGGCTTTACCAAAGCAGTCCCCAACTACCCAGTTGGACCTGTAAGCTTACAGAAGTACTGAAATAAGCACTTACTAGTAAGGGGTAGGCCTTACCATACCCCTTACAGAAGTCCTTATTTTTACACACGATGTCATAGGAGGTAAGGCCTCACTCTTTTATTTCCCTTAGAGTAGTTACATAAGTGCTTACTTTTGAGTACTTATAGAACTGCGCATTTTAGAGCAGTTAAAATTTACGTATTACAAAAATACGAAAACAAATGAGTCATCGGGCAAAATCTCACTTGTTTGGGTCTAATTCTGGACTACACCTTACCACCTGCCTTCTCTTGGGTTATATAAAGGCTCATCTAACACCAAGGAAAATATGAGTACCCCTTACCAAGTAAGTGCTGCCTGGAAGTCCTACTGCGTAAATTGTAACCACATCCAAAGCTGTTGTCCTGCGTATCGAAAGAGAGCCGGGCTCTTGAGTATGCTAATGTCACATTTTATGGTCAGGAAAATAATTGCCCATTTTCTTTTTTCTAAAAAATTTATGAAAACTCCAGTAAAGCTAGCTATCCTATGCATAGCTCCCAATTTTTCCCACTGAGGTGTTCTCCGACAGAATCGCTCCGTCGAAGAGATCATACTAATCCAGTAGGAAAAGGGAGCATCCCAAATGAAAAAAGGAGGCCTCCCTCGGGATTTAGGGAGACCTCCCTCTACGTACCTTTTATTGTTCTTTTGCCCATCAACATGTCCGGAAAAGGGAGTACTCCTCTCAGACAGTTGTACAACTCTACTGGACAGTTAAAGTGGAGTTTTCCCTCTCTATTTGTACTCTCTTGGATTACTCTTCGTTTGAATGAAGTTACTCCGGAAAATTCACCATCGGGAAGGTCAAATCATGGTTTGATAAGAAGTTGAGAAGAAGACTCATTATCATATTTAGTCATTTATTCGAGAAATATTATCTACCATAGGAGTTCACAAACTTCTCCAATTTGTATTTTATTAGAATAACAAAAGGCAACCCTGCAAATTTATTATCCACTCATAAGTAGCGTGGTACATTAAAACACTAATTAACCAAAACTCTAGTATCAGCCCTCCTCCTAATTCCCACAAACGGCGGAAGAACCTATTGAATAAAAATAACCATTTAAGTGACTCTTGAGGTAATTAATATTCTACAAACGCTAAAAGATTTACCCTGACTCCTTTTCCTAACTATAAGCGATTCAAATCTTGTGGGGATTGAACCTAACCATTTGCTGATTGTTAAAAGCGCATGCGTAATCAGTTTTGGTTTGCTGCAGGGGGAGATTCCACCATAACGACACAAATGTACACAATTCATGGATCTTGAATGGAATCTAAAATCAACATATGGGAAAACGCCAACTGACACTGAGTGACAGGTGTCCTTCCACGTTATGTTATTGATATGGATATGTCTTCTGAACCCTTACCCACGGCCACGCTCTATGTATCTGCTTTGATCTTGAATAATAAATTTCAGGGTCAAATGTCTGGCGTATGGTCAGTTCTTCAGAATAGAACTGAAACGTGAGATTTTTATACTTTGAGTGGAAATTTGAGGGAAGTTAAATGCCTGATAATTTATTGGGTTTTCAGTAGACATGACATGGCCGTGAATTCTGTGAATTTGATAATTATTCAATGAAAGATTGGTATCAAGCGCGACGTCGGAAATTATTAACGGGGTTCATTATCAACTCGGGTGCAATGTGTTGGCGGAAATTTTGAGCTCATTTTATAACATGTAAAATGAATCTCGTTTTTACAACGAAACCTTATCTGTTTGGTAGACGCATTGGGTTTATTTCTATTGAATACACGTGATCAAAGTTCTTTCATTTTTTAACGAGGTGAGCAATCAATGTTTTCAGTTAAAATTTTTCACGTAATAGGTATTTGTATGTATGTACGTCCAGAAGATACCGTTAAGATCGAAAAAACATATATCAGATAAACATAACTTGGACAATAATTTCTTCAAATGTACAAAATTTGTCTGTCTCTATAATATGATACATCACTCAGTAAGTTCGTAGGAAGGCATATAGCTAGCGCAACTATCGGGAATCCCTTATGGCTTTCAGATAGCTCTAACCTTCAAACGATATCAGTTCGGTCACGGTCGTTTCAAGTTACAGTGGTTTTAGTGACGCTACTTTTGAAATAAATTTGCAAAGCTGAATTTCGTGTGTTGATAAAGCAATGGTTTTCAATGGGAAAATTACCGTTTAAGCAAGGCAATGCCTTAACAGGCGATAGTCAGACTGCCCTCAATCCAGACAAATTGTAAAGAAGTTCTTTGCTGATTTTAAATAAGGTCGCACAAACACCGATGATGCTGACCACTCTGCTCCGGTCGCCCAAATTCAGCAGTGATTCCAAAAAACATAAAAAAGTATGCAAAATCGTTTTGGAAGAACGTAAAATGAAGTTGCGTGAGAGATTTACATTGTTTGTTGGGAACAAACTCCGTTCGAAGTGAATATCGCGTTTACCCCCGGTTGGCCAAAAACAACAGCGTGTTGATGATTCGGAGCGCTGTTTAGACGAAATAAAAGGGTTTTTTAACTTACACTGTGTGTCGTCAAATCTTGTAAGCTAAATTTGACCCACTTCCCGGCTTCGGATATACATACATAGTTGAAATTTCGCATACACGTTTAGTTTGGGTGACAATGCAATCTGACCATTTTGTAGAAATATCCAGATGGCAGTTCCAAAATGGCGGCCGATTTTTGAAATTGTGCTCCGCGGCCCTCTGACATGGGTATCAAATAAAAGGATATGACAGGTAGAACACAATTAGCTATGTGGCGTCATTCCAAATACAAAATGGCGGCCAACACAAAATTTCGAAAAGCTTATAATAAACTAAAAAGTAGAAAATATAACCGATCAAGTTCCAATTTTGCACACACGTGCAATTCGCGTGATAATTAATATGTATGCATGATGAAATGAATAGTTAAGGGTGAATTGAAAATAAAGAAACAGTAGGTACACCTTACAAAAAATCACAAACAAAACACAGAGATGCTGATGTCAACTAAATTCAACTACTCAAATACTGAACTCATGCCCGTATGCATAATTTCAACTCAAACCAGGTAGCAGAGCGGAATCGAGTTCAGTCGACCGTCAACTCGACTCCCGTTTACATGTAGTTAGACTTGGATTCAACCTGAGTTCAACTGATCATGTATAAGTACTAAATGCAATCTGACCTGTTTGTAAAAAAATTAAGAAGACGGTTGGTTCCAAGACGGCGGTAAGCTGTGTGACGTAATTTTAAATCTAACAGAACCGCCATCATAAAATGGCGGAATACATTATAATAAACTACAAAGCAGAAAATAAAATAAATGGTTAAAAAAATGTTTTAAAACAATTTTTTTAATTAACTAAAAAATGTACTGAAAAGTAAAAAATAAAAAATATGTAAAAGAAAGCGTGAAAATTCAATTTTAATGAAAAAGTTAATTAAAACAATGGTGCATTTGTCATCAAAAAATTTTGTTAGAATTTTCTTCAAAGTGAATTGAGCAAAACAACAAGTTTAAATGAATTTTTTACTACGCCTTATAAATTAATACATAAAATCTTAAAATAAAACAAAATAAAAAATGATTATTTTATAAAAAAAATGTAAATTTCTTAATATAAAAATAATTAATAATAATTAATAAAGCAAAAAAATGGGGGTTATTGTAAATCTCACGCGATTTACAGTTATATTTTCAATTTTTGATGAAAAATGCGCCATTCTTTTAATTAACTTTTTCATTAAAATTGAAATTTCACGCTTTCTTTTACATATTTTTTTTCTCATGCCATGTGCCACTGCAGTGACAAATCGGCAGTTAGCTGAGTGGACAGAAACCGGTCAAAGTCGTCCAAAACGACCAAAAACGAAAAAATGTGCGTGCATTCCAAAATGCCAGCTTGCTTTGCTCTCACAGATAAATCGTCGAGAGACCTGGCCGTGGTGAAAATACAGATTAACAGGGGGCAGCAAGAGCATGATTATCTTATGCTCGGCATACCTCCCCTACGATTCCAGGGACTCACCACTCTAACAGGAGCGGTCTACAGATCATCATAGGATGTGATGCGAACGCCCATCATGATGCTTGGGACAGTAGTAGAGTGGACAAGAGGGATGAATACCCCTTTTTGATTACCTTTCAACTACTAACCTGGACATTTTAATCGTGGCACGGATCCTACCTTCGACAACGGTACGAGACGTGAGGTTATAGACATCACGCTAGCCACTCAACACGTGGCACCACCACAACTCGGATTACACCTAGGCTAAATCTTTCAGGCTGATAAGTTTCGTCTTTTGCCTTGAAGACAATGGAGAAAGTTGTCGACCGAGCAATAAGAGAACTTATCTTCAACGCCAACCACTAAGCACCTATCAGCACGCGTACCACGCGGGCAAGTCCACTGAGACAGCACTGCACAATCGGGTGCGCCGGCTGGAATACGCAGCTCTAAACAAAGCAGTTGCGCTGACGGCATTCCTTGATATCGAGGAAGCCTTCGACAATACATCCTTTGATATTATAGCTGGGGTTCTAAGTAGACGCAGTTTAAGTAACACTTTCTGCAACTGGATTGACTCGCAAACTAATGGTCTCTCATGTTGAAGGGTCTTTGCTAAAGGTTGCCCACAGGGAGGAGTTTTATCTCCACTTCTCTGGCGCCTTGTTGTAGATGAACTCCTAGAGCTGCTCAATGTAGGCGTAGGTCTAAAAGTCATTCCCGACAAAACGATTCTGGTTCCTTTCACCAGGAAACGATCACTACTGGGACTTTCGGAACTTACAGTCGCAGGTGGAACTATAGGCTTTTCACAACAAGACAAATACTTAGGAGTAACACTACACTAGATGCCAAGCTCAACTGGAACCAGCACATGGACACTCTGATGAACAGAACGCGCAGATCCCTGTGTGCTTGCCGCAGAGCTTGTGTTTCCACATGGGGTTTGCAACCGAAAACCATATATTTGATATACACTAACATCATTAGACCCATGGTAACTTATGGAGCTTTAGTTTGGTGGCACAGAACGACGCTTAAGGGTTTCATAACCAATTTAAGCAAAATTCAAAGAATTTCCTACCTTTCCATCACTGGGGCCATCCCCACTTCCCCGGCGGCAGCGTTGGAAACTTTTCTCAATTGGTGGTACCCCTCCATCTTGAGGTAGAAAAGTCCGCCATAAACGCGGCGCTGCGGCTGAAAGCGAATAATCACTTGGTTGGGCGCTGGTCTTGGGCGGGGACACTCGGACTGCATGCCCTTTAGAATCTGAGCGACCTTCTGTGCACTTATGGGATAGGCTAACCTGGACTTTTCCTAAAGTATTGCCAGGCGGATTAGTATGGTACAAGGTACACAGATGGCTCTAAAACGGAGACAGGTGGGGGCGCCGGAATCTGGAGTGAAAGTGCCAGATTCGGCAGGGTGATAAGCCTAGGCACCCTAGCAACTGTCTTTCAAGCAGAGGTTTACGGTATTCTTGCATGCACTCGTGAGAACTTAAGAAGGCCTACCAAATTAAATGGATTTCTCTGATAGCCTAGCGGCAATTAGAGCGATAAGGTACCGTAGAATCAAGACGAAGTTGGTTTGAGACTGCCAACGTGTTCTTGATGAGAGGGGCGTTCTCAATCAAGTTACCCTTGTCTGGGACTCGGGTCAGCGGGTCTATAAAAGAAACGAAAGTGCGGATGCGCTGGCTAAACAGAACTTACTTTTTATTGTATTAGCCAAAAACGAAAAAAATCCCCCAAG
The DNA here is from genome assembly GCA_949987705.1 of Thereva unica. Classification (NCBI taxonomy): domain Eukaryota; kingdom Metazoa; phylum Arthropoda; class Insecta; order Diptera; family Therevidae; genus Thereva; species Thereva unica. Next base: position 51,095,155 of record OX465281.1, on the reverse strand, counting down.
CTTTCCAATTTTGTAAAAAAAAATATTGATTAACTACGTATGTATATTTTTGGAGAAAAATTATTGTGAAAAAAACAAAATTTTGACTTTGACTCATAGCTCTGGAATTTGATTCGTTGAAACTTTGACGTAGACTGCTGTCGTATTCATGAAAACATCTAATAGGGTTACAAAAATACAATTTACAAACCTCTACCAAAAAAAAATCAAAACGTCCTAGCGGCTAAACTACACGATCTTTTGTTCGTCTATCCAAGACCTATCCACAGCCAGACGTTTCGACATTTTCAGTAATACACCCTGTATAAAATTTGGGCCGGTCACTACCGAAATGCTCGGGCCACTAGGGGGGGGGGGAATCCGTCCCTGGTTAAGGGTTACAAAACATAACGTCATAAGAAAAACAAAACCTATCCACAGTCAGAAATGCATAAATATAAGCAATTTGTTTTAAAAGATACAATCTACAAAAATACAAACATTATAAATTTCAAAATAAAGTCTTTAATAGACTCTGAAAAAAGATCTGTGGAAAAAGTCGATTTACCAAAAATTGATATGAATTGGTTGGACGGAATCTGTTAAGAATAATTAAAAACAAACGAATTACCGCTAATTAATTCCTAATGCACAAAGTTGTTTTTGAAATTATTATTATCTACGCGTTGCCCTCCCGACACTACGCCGTGTGCCCAGAAGTCACTTGTGGTGATTCAATACAACGTATTATTACACATTTGTTACGAGGAATTAATACTCATTTTTATTTGCGTTCTTTTAACCAAATTTGTTTTCTTCGAATGGCGCCTTTTAAACTCTTCAATTCCAAAAACATGCTGACGTCAAATTGAGCCTCTTGATTAGTGCCGTAGTGGCTCGGCTCGACTGGCTGCAATTCCATGTAATGTGCGTACTGATTCTTTCTTTGAATCAAGTATTCTTATTATTGATACTGACAAATACTGTCTTCTAAAATGTTTTCGAAGAGATAGGATAGAATTGAAAGCATGCATTAAAAATGATTGTTTAGTTAGAAAAATATAAGTAACTAGCAAGAGCCTGAGTGCGTTGCAACGCCTTTAATAAAAAAAATTATGTGTGCACAGTCCGGGAAAGGTATAATGTCGGTTTTCCACCAAACAGACAAAACAAGAAACAGAAACAAAAACTGTTTTTGTCAAAATGTCAATGCAGAGTAAAAAAGTAGCCTAAACACGCCTAAGAAAATATTGAATCATCCCGTGAAAGGAATTTTCACACGCTTTCCTCCGACTATCGGATTAAGTTTACCCTTTGAAGCGATAGTCGGATGCAAGCGAAAAAGTAGCCTCAAACTTGCCTAAGACCTTTGGAATCCCACAACTAAGAAGATTCATTACGTTCTCGACGTGGTTTATCGAAGAAACGACACTTTAACATCAGCTTAAAGTGGCATCATTATTGCATTACAATGGGCCTGTCCCTTTTGGTCTAAGTTTTTGGGCTGTACACCAGCAGCTCAGCCATATCTAAACTAACCTAACCTATGCCTAAGAATATACTAATGCATGCCGTGAAAGTCCTAAAATTAGGAGTAGCCGTTTCTAAGCTTTGATCAAAACAATTGGAATGATAAAGAAAGTTGCCACTACTCCCTTCCCTCCGACTATCCGTTAGATTTTTCCTTCTGAGCCGATAATCGGATCCAAGTGAACAATGAGCCTAGGACATGCCAAAGCAAATACTGAATCTTAAGGTGAAAGTCCTTTCACAATCGGATTGGTCGCTTCCGAGATTAGCACGGACAAACAGACACAGACATACCTACAAAAGTTTTAAGAAGACTTCAAATTGTTTTAATATCTAATTTGTTTTACTTTCTATAAAGTATTATGTCCCGGTTATCAGATTTTTCATGTACCAATAGCACAGAGACTTCATTTGTAGTCGGTTTGTTATAACAATCTCTGTGCTCTGTGGTAGGTCACCCTTCTGCATCTTTAAATATCAATTGTTGCCTCAGTAAATATGGATCGGTCTAAAGGCAACCCTAACCACGAAAATCGGTCCAAAGAGAAAAAGGCTTCGTACTAGATCAAGATTTTCTTAGGCGAACCTAAATAATTAGTTAGAGCACCTTGCGGTCTACAATTAGAAGTTCAAGTTTTCGGTCTATTCCGGTAGTTGGACTCGATAGTCGGAACCGATAATCTGATCCGAAAGTCGGATCTGAGTGAAAAATAGCCTAAAAGATGTCCAAGAAAATACTGAATCTTCCAGTGAGTGAATGTCCCATCGCAATCGGATTATCCGTTTCTGAGATAAGCCCGGACAAACAGACAGGCAGACATACAGATCACAGACAGACACAGTCACAGTACTATATTTATCTCTGTTGATGCTCATTTAGGTCTTAAAACTCGCCGAATTCCTTGCCGTTTACGACAATTGTTATGGCCCAACTTCTATTTTTTGTTGGATATGCGAGATCCAGTATTGCCGGGTTCTTTGCACTTAATGCTCACTTCCGCTGTTGTTATTATAGCCCCCTTTGTTTACTGCACAGCCCTTCAATATTTGTTTCGTCAGTAGTTCGTCATCAATTTCCTAGTAAATTCTAGCCTTAAGTGCTGACCCGCAGAAGGTCTACGTTAAACCGACTATGTTTTATATATAGCATCGTCTTGGACGTTTCTGATTGCAGCGATTTTCAGGCGAATAGATGATAAATGATGATCACTTGCAATGCCTGCCACAATAAGCTCCTGACATTCTCCACAATAATCTTTTTAATTATTTAGATAATCCAATTTTTCCCTGAAGTAGTAGAATAAAAGAATTGCGCAAAACGAATTTCTTCCTTTAATTTTTTGTTACCTGACCCCGCAACCAAAACTCTTAATACAACAATAGGGTTGTAAGAGTGGTCAAAAATATAACGAAGAATAACAAGGTACCTGAAAACTGCAGGGTTCATGGTTTCTCGTTGTACACTTTTAGGGACAATGCAAAAATACCTGGAAAAGTCATGAAGACATCACACCAAATCGGTTACAACTAAGCTGGTTGCTCACCAATAATAGTACAAAAGGTTTAAGTGCTGTTTGAATTGCCTGGGCTAATATAGGGTTTGGAAAGGTGAGTTTTAGATAAAACGGTATTCATTCTTGTCCAGGATCCTTTTAGATTGAAATTGAAATTCTTTTGTATCCTCGTAAATCTTCCTTTGGGACGTTGAAAGAATAATGCGTGGGACGATACAGTATTCGCGTGATATTTATTGCGCTGTTGATATCACCTCTTTTATATAAGCTGAACATGAACAAGTTGCAAGAGGAAAACCATAGCGAGCTGGTTAACCAAAGATGAGACGCATGTTTTTAATATCGAAGGTTGATTTATTAAAGGTCGAGATTTTTTCTGTCCAATGACCGATGAGCGCAGGGAGTAACTAAACAGTGTAGGCAAATAAGAATTCGAAAAAAATATGACAATAAATGAGGCTTGTTACACGGCATAACACTTTCTGCTGTAACAAACCGGTTTGTGCGTGTTATACGAATTACACGATAAACTGACTGTTCTGCATTTTTTCGTGTAACAATTCTATTGTCTATGTAGCTGTGTACAAACTTTAAGTCATTTTCGTAGACCCCGAGAATGAAATTATGATTGTGTTAGTGTGCTGCTCTGTGCAGTCGAGAATTTTTTGGGATGCAAAAGTAACAAACTTCCCCGCGACCCCTTGCCTATAAAACCGGTTTATTGGAATTATTGGAAGTGTTGATGGAAGAAATGTTATGCCGTGTAATTTGCATCATTAAGCTTAACCAACTATCAGGCAATCGTCCGGTTTTGGGTTCTGAAAGAAAACCTCATGAAAAAATCGAGGAGTACTGAAGATCTCAAGTAAATTGCTTTGAGTCATTTTGAAAATGAATATTCAAGTTTCTACGACACATGGATTATATCAAGCGTGCATATTTAGGTCATATTGTTCGAACCGACATTTAGGTCGCGTACTTGCAATTTTAATAAAAGTCGTCGTACTAAGAAGGAACTAAAACATAACAAAATTATTGGCATATGTCAATAAGTGAATTTTTCGACCTTCACCCAATTTACATTCTACTTTGAAATTGCAGATGAGTCAATAATACAAACATTTCTTTTCTGTTTTTCTTCATATTTTGAGCCCACATGTTGTTAACTGTGGGAATTTATTTATTTATTTTTGCTATTAAGTTATAATGCGCTGTGTGCAGGTATTTCAATAAAGTGTACAGTACACTTTCTTATATTTATTTTTCAATTCTGCTTCTAAGGGGTCGTCCATAAATTACCTGAGGCGATTTTTGGGCCCCTTGGTTAGATGGCGTGAGATTTGGGTGAGGCCATGTACATTTTTGCACTCACTTGGATCAACAACCTGCTATGCTAAGCTGTTGTCTTCGCCTGTGTCTTTATGGGGAATCATGGCTTCACCTGCATGCCACCGATACCTAAAGTATCATCCCTCAATCAGAAAGTAATGGGTGGCCTTCGTCAAGCGGTGCTGGCCGACCCGGCCTGAGAGGCCACTGCCTACCGGCGGCCTTCAAGTGAATGAGGGTCTTTAGTAGAGAAACATGTTTTACTTAATTTAACCCAGATTTCTTCTAATATTACACTAGTTCTTTAAAAAAAAAATTACGTGATATTTATAGAGACCCCAGATTGGGTGAAATTCGGCTCGACCCCCTCTCCCCTAAAAGTCTCACGTAATTAATGGACGACGCCTACAGTTTCCGGCAACTTCACATGGTCAAAATAAACCCAACCCATGTCCTTGCATAAAGCTGGCAAGTGTCCTAAAATCCTTTCTACTGCGCCCCAACAATTTCTTAGCCGTAGCCTTATATCCAGCTTGTGTCCTAATAACAAGCCAACATACATATGTCTCGACATCTTACTTACTTAATTAATGCTCCTTTAATCCCTCATGGGACATAGGGCGGTAACAGTTCACCTCCAGCGAATTCTGTTTTGCGCCTCAGCTCTTAGCGCTGACCAGGATCTCCCAGCTGTTGCGGCCTCTGCTCGCAGGGTTCTCCTCCACGTTGTACTATGTCTTTCGACTCGACGGGATCTTTGCGACGCGAAAACGAAATCACAAAAACACATCGACTTCCTCAAACGACTGTCAAATAACAACTGGGCGTCCAAAATGGCTGAGACTTTAGTGAGCACCTGTCAAAAGGTGCACAACTACATTCACAAGCTTTTATTAACGAGGGCTACCATCTTCACGTTGAGGTCGGAAAATTTTCAGACCATCCTGGTATTCGAACGAATGTCTAAACTGTAATGTCGCGAAAAGGAGAGCGGCAAGTATGGGGGTGAGCCGAGTTGACTAGTCTTGTGTTGCGGGAAAAAACTTGCCGTGTATGCAGGAGGTTCTTAATTCTATTGGAACAGTCGGACAAGGCTGCTGCATTCCTTTGGTGGCATAAAGAGTCTATGGAGGCGCAAAACCATCAATGAGTTTGATGGTGCGGTTTTGCACCTTTTCTGTGCGCAGGTAGTTTTGGCGTTTTGGCCTCTGCAGATATACGTGTTGTATTCAATTCGAGGCCGAATATAGGACTTGTAGAAAGTATCCGGGCAGCTGACTGGAGGAGGAGGTTTGAAATATGTGATTTTCCTATTGACGTAGAGACGATAATATTGAAAACAACTTTTTCTCAATTTATAACGTTCGAACAGAAGTTCTCAAGAAATTCTGGGCAGCCGCCGAATAATTTTTAAAAAAAGTCGGGGGTCTCCGGGGGAAAAATCAATTTCACCCAAACGTCCGGGGTTTTAGAAGTTTTTGTCCGGTGACGGCCACTTAGGTGATGGCAGCCATATGTATACGTAGTACAGTACTACGTACAAATGATGAGTTGAATAGTTGAGTTGAGTAAGTCGACCTTCGATTTTCTTTCTCTCTGATATCACTTTCCCTTATAGATTAAATAGAGTGTAGTGTATGAGTGAAATTGTACAATTGTTCTTAACGACAGGTATTTTTTGGTTTCATATACGAAGTATGAAGCAGTGATTCGTTCAAGGAACGCTCTGTTTAATCAGCCAGGGCAGATAAGTATGTCTTTATAATCGAAATTTCTAAATTGAAAGGAGGCAAGCCAATTTTGTATTAAGGCTATTTTTCACCATTAGCCTATTTTTTAGTGTTCTGCGTTGCTTTTTGGTTTTGTTAAATATAGTTCTAATATATTAAAGTTTTTGCTTATTTGCACTTATATGTTTCAGATGCAAAAGATAGATTTCACCGATAGCTTTTTTATCAATTCGGATCATCTTCAAATATTATCAAAGCTCTTGTTTCAATGACAACCACTTGCAATATCTTAATTTAAAAAAATTCAGCAAACATCATCATCTGAATACAAAGATCCTTTATCACAATTTATGGAACGGAACAAAAAATTGATCAAAAGAAAACGATAAACTTCTTTAATGAATTTTTAGGAAAGTCACTGCAGTTCAACGTACAAAAAGTGACTTCTAAATGAAGCATTCTGCACAGCAAATCGACGCTAATCTAGGTCGACATTGTCTTGAATGCCATTTTAATGATCCAGAAGAAGAACACTCGGATGGCCTCCGAAAGTGCACATGTTATGTTATGATCGTTTCCGAAAGTCATTCCAGAAGTTTTGTGGAGTTAAGTGCGATTTTATGGATTTTGATCATTAGCTTTGATGATCATTGAAATTGATTGTTCGTTCATATATTCAGAAGACATGCGCAAGTGCCTGATTTTTTGTTTGTTTTTGGATCAAGGTTGAATTTCGCAAAGTATAGGAAATATTTTATGTCTGCAAATTTTTACTTTATATAGTAAGATTTATCAATGAAGGCTAATTATGTCATATCCACTTGTATGCAACTCTTAAAGTGATATAATAAGGTATTGCATAAATTTTATTTACAACTATTACATAAAATTGATATCAAAGAATTTTGCGATAATTGCACCGACGGCATTGTCCAAACCGTAAGACTTTGAACTGGTTTTTTGACTTGGGATACAACTGATAAGAAAAAGTTGGTGGGCTGGTGAATAATTAAAGCGAGATCAAATTTGATAGCAAAAACGGAAGTTGTGTATATTTATTACGTAAAGAGCTTCGATTCATTTTCGTTTTTATTTGTTAAATTGTATTCTGAACTTTTATCGAAAATAAGGTTTATACCAGTGATTTATCTTTTCTTCTAATTACGATATTCATCAAACAAATTTTATGGATACTTGATCATGACAATTAATGGCCGCAATTAAAATGTCCTACTACTCTTGGTATAAGCATACAAACGTGCACCATAAACGCCCAAACCCACGAAACTCAAGTAGTCCATGGAAATGGTACTTTAACATTGCAAAAATGCAGGACAAGGTTTTATTTGTGGGATGTGTAGGGGGGGTCAGTGTGAGCTTAAGTTTGAGTTTTCGGGATTCTAACCCCCCCATTTGGCCGCCATCTTGGAAAACGTGTGCAAATGGTTTTTCCACTATATCTCCGAAACGGTATATCTTACCGAAAATTTGCAAGGACACTTTTTGTTTAGAATTAAATAATCTACAATTTATTAGTTAGAAATTTTGTGGTAAAATGAATAATTAAGAAGTTATAAGCCTTAGAACACAAAAATTAGTCACAATATTTTCTTTTAAAGGCTATAACTTTTTTTCCTTCAACTTTAACAAAAAAAATAATAACAAGTTTTTTGTAGAGGGTTTCATTAGGAATAAGTTTCATTTATTACTTTTTTAATTTCATTCACTACGAAGGGTTTTACAGCGCCCCGAAGGTATGAAAGTGACAGATTTTCGGAATATTTTATTACAATTTTACCTCCTAGAAATTAGCAATAACAGCTAGCAAGTAATAATAATGAATGAATGACTACACGTTATAAGAAATGCCGATGTTTGAGTAATGTAATAAAATTGTTTCGCATTTTTTGCGGGTTTTTATTGCTGTTATGCCATGTTTTATAAGGTGCGATATGGTTTAAAATGAAATTCTTTGAATAATAACATGCGTTACTCCAATTTTTTAAAATAATTTGTTTTAGGAATACACACAAAAGTGCTTTATTCAGTTATGTTAACTATCTAGCAAAATATGGACGTATTCAGTTTGTGATAAAAGTTTGAATTATCTTAGACTTATTTCAAAATTGTTATTTCAGTTTGATCTTAGTTAAATTTTCATATTTATAACTGTGTAAATAGTTATTCAGTTGCGCATACTACCAAAACACAAGTTTTGGAGGATGGTTTACACTCTATTTGTTATAAAAGTTATTCTGATAGTCGTACGGGTAACAGCGTTTGTTGTCATAGTACCAGCAACAGCGACGATACTGTCTTGTATACTAGAAGCTCCCTTGATTGATTTTAATTTCCTGACCAACTGTTTAATTTTCTCTTTGAACTTTCAGCCTTGACACCTTTGTACTCTGCTATAATTGCTCAGCAAATCTAAAAATGTCCAGTAATTGATCATGAACCGTTGCATAGCTCTTCAAAAAGACCAAGAATAGAGTAGATAGAAAAGCAGCATCCTGGATTAGTCGAATTGAGGGCACCACTTTCAAAACGCACCGACAAACTCTACCTCGCAGGTGGTGTGGAAATGAGTTATACAACTTGCAAACGCTTGTCATAAAATGAATACGCCCGTATGTTGTTAGATAGTTCGAATAAATGAAATACTTTTTTGTGCAGCCCTAAAACAAATTATTTTAAAAAATTGGAGTAACGCATGTTATTATTCAAAGAATTTCCTTTTAAACCATATCGTACCTTATAAAACATGGCATAACAGCAATAAAAACCCGCAAAAAAAGCGAAACAATTTTATTACATTACTCAAACATCGGCATTTCTTATAACGTGTAGTCATTCATTCATTATTATTACTTGCTAGTTGTTATTGCTAATTTGTAGGAGGTAAAATTGTAATAAAATATTCCGAAAATCTGTCACTTTCATACCTTCGGGGCGCTGTAAAACCCTTCGTATTGAATGAAATTAAAAAAGTAATGAATGAAACTTATTCCTAATGAAACCCTCTACAAAAAACTTGTTATTATTTTTTTTGTTAAAGTTGAAGGAAAAAAAGTTATAGCCTTTAAAAGAAAATATTGTGACTAATTTTTGTGTTCTAAGGCTTATAACTTCTTAATTATTCATTTTACCACAAAATTTCTAACTAATAAATTGTAGATTATTTAATTCTAAACAAAAAGTGTCCTTGCAAATTTTCGGTAAGATATACCGTTTCGGAGATATAGTGGAAAAACCATTTGCACACGTTTTCCAAGATGGCGGCCAAATGGGGGGGGTTAGAATCCCGAAAACTCAAACTTAAGCTCACACTGACCCCCCCTACACATCCCACAAATAAAACCTTGTCCTGCATTTTTGCAATGTTAAAGTACCATTTCCATGGACTAAAGGGACAGATTCATTTTAACCCTTTCAGTTCATTTGTTGCATTGATGAAGCAATTCTCGTATAAATTGATACCAATAGGGTTACATAGATCACATCATGTTACAGTCACATCTAAAACTTACGTGTACCCAGTTTTTTTTATACGCAGTCAAAATAGACATTGAACGGCAGCGAAAAATTCGAAGAGCCCTTAATACAATCTTTATAAAGAAGCAAAAAAATGTATTCAAAAGGTCAAAAAATCATTTTGCAAATATTAAGCGCTCATATATTACATATCTTAAATGCTCATAAAATAGCTTTTAAAAATTTTGTAGGTCATGCGATTATTCCCGAACGAATTGTCATTCATGAGATATCGCCGTTTTGAAGATTAAAAATAGTCATGTCCTCAGAGGTTGCCCTAATAAGGCATCCCGCCAGTTTAACCGGTTGATAATAGGGTGCCAAAGTTCCGGTTAGATGTGATCTTCACCTTTTTCACCTTCTAGTTTTATACTGCCGGCGTCACAGCCTTTGTTGACTGGTTAGCGGGATTACTTGTTTTAGGAGGCATAACCAGGCCCACGCCCACCACGTCACCTTGCTGAAATATCACCACGTCACCTTTGACTAAAAAAATTTGTAGTAAGAATAAGTTCATTCAGAACATTGTTCTTTATTCGGGAATGAGCCTTAAGTTACTTAGTGTAGCCTAAAATGAAACAGGTCTTATGTAGACAACCCCTTGTGTTTAGTTGTGGGCTCAGCACTCATTTTGTTTTTGGCAGAATCAATCCAGAAGCTTTCCCAGCGGGAACAATCGAAGCGCTACTAAGAGGAGCAAATTTGGAGCGCTGTTAATAATCTCCGATTGGAGCTTTAAGGAATTGTATGGGGCAAAGGAACCGGCAAACTTATACCGGTTCTCGTTCGATGCGGTAGTCAAGCAGCATATTGGACGTGGTTGGTACTTAGTTGGAGGACTGCTCGGTAAAACTCGACAATCGCTTTTAAAAAGTCGAAAAGGCAATTGCAAAAGGTTAACAAAAATTAAAAATGATCGTCCCAGTTGCCCCTTTGTTGTGGGCACTCCGCGATCTCAAGCTAACCTCGACGATTGTGTATCAGTCGGCTGTTGGATTTTCAAATTTATTGTTGAAATTGGCTCTATTTCGTCCTTTTTTAGTCCTTTTTCACCTGAGTTTTGTCGAAAAGTACCAAATAAGCACAAAATAAAGCCAATTTTCGTATTAAAATTGCTTATAACTTCAAAAGTAAAGGTCTTAGCATAATAGTTGTTAGACATTATTCATAGGAAATTGTCCAAGTTTTCCAATTTTGTAAAAAAAAATATTGGTTAATTACGTATTTTTTGGAGAAAAAGGTGGTTGAAGTGGAAATTTTAGTGAAAAAAAAAACGACTCATAACTCTGGACGTTGGTGGGTTGGCCCCTTGACTTACAGTTTTAGATAGGTTGGAGTATTGCTTCCTTATTAATGAAAATATCTAATAGGGTTTCAAAAATACAGGGTAATATGCAAACCTCAACCAAAAAAGTTTCAAAACGCCCTAGCGCCTAAACCGTTATGATTCCCCCTCCCCCCCTACGATTTTTTGTTCGCCTATCCAACACCTATCCACAGCCAGGCGTTTCAACATTTTAACTGATAAGAAACAAACAGCTACAATATTATTATCTCAATGACAAAGTCTTGGCTCGTGTTGAACACATTGTTGATTTAGGCATTGTCCTCGACAGCAAATTAAACTTTAACTTACGCTATGATAATACTGCCAGATCCATCGACAATGTTTGGGTGGCGCATTAGTCCGTCCTATTCTTGAATGCCCCATATTTCAGATTAATATAGACCGAATAGAATCTGTACAAAATATGTAAGTCCTTGCTTTTCGCACTTAGGAACCTCTATAATTCTCCGGACTTTCACAACCTTCCTCACTATACAGGACAGGCTAAAAATCCTTGATCTCTTGCCTCTATCCCTTAGGCGAAATTAACGCATATCTTATTTTACCCTGGATGTCCTGAACAATATAGGTGTAGTTCTTGTTGGACACCATCAAATTTAACGATACTCGACAAACAAGGCGTTCCAAACTACTTAAAGAGTACCCGCATCGCACTGAATATGCTAGAATCGAGCCAGTTAACAGGTGCTGCATTATCTTCAATACTTGCGCGACCTGTTTCTCTCCCTCAATTAAAAAAATAGCTTTTAAAAGAAAACTAACTTCCCTGCTGTCCTGCTGATTTCTTACTATAGACCTAGATCTTAGTTTAATACTTAAATCCTCACAATGTTCCTTTTACGTTAATGTTATTACGTATTTTTCGTATCTAATTTGTAATCCATTTTTTGAGTGAATAAATGAATAATCGTTAAAGATAGCTCATCTTTACAAGTTCTGTCAATAATATGACGACAACCTCCAGAGTAGAAAGTTAGAAAGCATTCTTTCGAGTTGCGCGCTTATTGGATTTAGTGGCTGCAAAGTAAATTTGAAAGGTAACTGTCGTACAGCCAAATTTTGTCGCGCCACAAATAAAAACCAATCGTGGATTGGATGTTTATTCATATATGTGGTAAATAAAACTTTGTCTAATTTGATATTCTATTTCATTCATATCAATCACAAAATTCTTTCGATTATTTTTGGACCGGCGAGGAGCTAATATCGCTTTACATTATTCGCCATGGAGAATCGATCTATGTACAGTAGATGTCGTAAGCTTGGATCACGATCGGTGCTTTTGATCGTTCCATCGTTTGGCAGTTGATGGCAGTGGATTGTGTAAACTACTTGTTTCAGTTCTACACAGTCACTACATTCTCCCCTTTCGCGTAGGGTTAACGGAAAGTTACCGTTAGATGTGGTTCGGCTTCGTCGTCATCGTAGTTAAAACCAAAGGCCTGTGGAGCGAATTTGATTAGTTTCTGCCAAACAACGAAGTGCTTGCGTAGCCGATTGATTACTTTGTATCGGCCTTCATTTGGGAACTCGATCAGCTTTTATACGCGGTCGACATAGTCGGAGCCCCCAAGGCTTCGTGGCCTCCCAAGATATCCCTTTGACTTAGTTGCAGAGGATGCGTTGCTTTTAAGTTTGGCATATGCAAAGGAAAGCATTGCAAATCGGTTTTAATTGACTTGCGTATGCCTAGCAGGACGGAGAACAAGTCTTCAGTCCAATAAATAGTTTTGTCTCTTGTCATTAGGTAGCTTTAAATTTTCAATGAAACCCCCAACCATCCAGTTTGTCTGCTAGGCGGTCGTCCCAATTCGATGATAAACGATTAGTATGACTTTAAACAGCTTCAAGCGATCTACAATTGTTAGGATTTATGAGTATCCTCAAGATGGTATAAGGAGTCCCACTATATTCATGTATGGATATGCTCAAACTGATTATCTGAAGGCTTTAAAGCTTCAAGTGAAGACTGAAGCCGGGACTATAATCTATACATGAATATACTATAGAATACTATAAAAAAATGAATCCCTGAAATGAATGAAATGAATAGAACATAGTCCACTCTATTATTTTCTCAAGCCACTCCTAGATGGCGTTGTCATGGAGAGCTTCGTTGAAAATCATCACAGAGTTTCGAAATGAAAGTCTGGGAATTTTCCATGTTGCACCTCGAAGGGCGGTATTCCAAATGCAAAATGGCCGTCGAAATATGACCGAAATTCAAAATGCCCGTGGAAATATGGTTGAATTTGCCAATTTTGTTCCGTTTCTAATGAAATAGGAGTTTTTAAGGTCACAAATAACGAATTTGTGGTCAAAACTTATAAATTCAAACTGCCGCGCAAATATGGCAGACAAATTTTGCTAATTTTGTTGCGAATCTAATGAATGTGTATATCTGATGTTTTCTAAGGTAGCAAACAACGAATTTTTCATCAAGATCAGATTCATTCATTAAATTCGCACCAATTGAAGTCCGATTCCAATGAAAATCGGTATATAGGAGTTTTTAAGGTAGTGAATAACGAATTTATTTTCGAAACTTATAAATTCAAAATTCGGGGCCAATATGGCGGACAAATTTTGCCAAATAAGTGTCGTTTCTCGGTTAGCTGTGTGTAGATTGTTCAAGAGTTAGAAAATTAGAAAATCTTGGCATCCTAGCTACAAGATGGAACAACATTGAACATAGTACATCCTGAATATCGGTCAACAAGGTTTTTTTTTTTGGAAAGATGGTAAGAACTGGAAATGTGTGATTGATATACAATAGATAAGAATTAAAGAAACTCTCCACCTTTGAAATTTTAGGTAGGCCGGCATCTAGATAAAAAAAATAAAACCTGGGTCAGTGACGCTGCAGATGAGTAACCAGGGGTCAAGCAATTGTCCCTTTGTTTTGCTCCGGTGGGTCCGGCGAGGCGCAACGGGACCGCAAAAGACAGATAGCTTTCTATTTAAATTTTCGTCGTAACGAGGTAAAATTTTCGTCGTTGGTTTTTATCATTACGATGATGAATTTTCCTCGTAATGACGTACATGTGTTAAGGGTATTAGAAATATATTAGAGAAATATACATATATCTGCCCATCTAAAGAATTTTCGAACTAATGTAATGTAGATCTTGCGATTACGGTGGCATTACAAGCGCACTGCCTTGACCCAAAATTTTTGAGGAAAATGTGGAAATTCAGGTAGGCGAGAGAAAAAATTTAGGTTTATGGTGAAAAATTGAGGACGGGGGAAAATCAGTATGGACTGAATTTTGGACAAAAATTGACTTGGGTTCGGAAGACGAGTCGCTAGGTGTTAGAGGAGTCGCTGGTGGAATTTTAGGCGATTGGTTTAAAGTTATCCTAACGCCTACAACAGAACAGAAACCCCTCCCCCATTTTGGAAAGGACTCTCCCCGAAACGGACATATTGGAAACAGGGACTGGAGGAACCCATCCCGAACTGAACTGGATGCTCACGGTGCTGTGGCCCGGATGCAAAAGCTGGAAGCCGGGTGTTGCTATTAAGAAATCCGACCCCTCGCATCGATCACGTTAGGCAACTAGTATCAAACTGCAATTCACATCCCCCAGAGGTGCATCTGGGCAGGGAGCTTGAAATCGTCCCGGACGTGTCGCCGCAGGGATTTGCGAGATAACGGGTACCGTGTCTTCTTTTTATAAACCATAGGGCGAGTATGGCGCCTACAGTCTATAAAAGAAGCAACCTAACAAACCAAGTTCACAGATGCGCCGCAAGAGGGGGCCAACCTACTGACTCCAAATAGCGCCTTTTAAAGATGGTGGAGCAGCCGGTCGCTAAACAGCAGGCTCCGGAGCAAGTTTTGCTAGAATCTGAGTAAAGGAAGTGTAAAGCTGCCGTCCGAGAGAACTCTCCAAGCACGCACGGAGCCTTGTTTATATTTTCCAGATATGTTATACTGTAGTGCGGTGAATAGATAGTTAACTGTTGTTGTCGTAAGAACTTTGTTTAAGGCTAGGTTTTAAGGGTTGAGTTTTTTGGCATAGTGTCTGGTTAATTTGTTGATTTGTTTAGCAGGAAAATTTTGTATCAATTTGTGTAAAAAATTTAGTTGGTCTGGTACCAGAGCGGTTTGTTTTTCTAAAGAATTAAATAGCGTCGAGAGACACTGTCCACGGTAATTCTTTTTTTTAATTTAACTGTTTAGCATCCGGTAACTCGTATATAGGGTGTTTCTGTAAGAGCTCAGTATTTAGTTTCTTGCCAAAAAAGTCGTTTTTTAGGATGATGGCTTAAGGGGGTATTCTAGTGTAGAAATTTGAAAAAATCACTTTTTTTTTGATATTTTCAAAGCTTAACCTCTCAAGAATATGTCCTTAAAAGTCCTTGTTAAAATTTTAATTATTTTCAGAGATATAGTCATTTTAGTAGTGTAGAAATTTGAAAAAAAAAATTTTTTTTTGATATTTTCAAAGCTCAACCTTTCAAGAATATGTCCTTAAAAGGGTTTGTTGTTGTTTGGAAAATGCTTTTTTTGAAGTAGAAGAAGGCCCAATGTATGGAGTATGAATCGCGGATTAAATGAACGTAAGTATAAAATGTCATTTTATGGTTCAAAACCGGCGTAATTTTACCCTAAACTTTAAACGTGTTTATCTCGAAACTACATTTTTCAAAAAGTTTGCCATGATTTCTCAAGTTCTACTTGACCGATTTACTTCAAATTTTCAGTGAGCGTTCTCAATACATGTCTTTATCGTATGAACTATTATTATAACAATATAATGTTTTTTACTATTTTTAAAAAATTCCGAAAAGTCAAAAAAATAGGCCAAAAAACAATTTTTTTTTCGGACAGCCGGAATTTAGCCAAAAACAAAAAAAAATGCCACTTTTCCTTAGTTAGTACGATAGCAGCATTCATCTAAATTAATAATATGTTTTTTTTATTTTGGTCAGATCATCAGAAGGGTTGGAATCGTGGCAAACTTGGCGCGCCATTTTTTTTTTACACCCTACTTCAACAACCTATAAAATTTACAGTTTTTAATTTTTTGACTTTTTTTATTTTTTATGTATTCTTTAAACATGAATAAATATCTTGTGAAAAAATGGATAGTAAAAATATTTTTAGTTTTTTATTTACAGCAGCTGAAAAAACACCTCAAATTCATGCTTCTACACTAGAATACCCCCTTAAGGGCCGTTCTTGGCATATGGGGGGGGCAAGGTATCTCGATCCTCGAATCAGGTGATCTCCGGGCTCCTCTAGGTACTCCGCGTCGACCCCGATGAGCGGGCACTCATTCGTGGTAATGCAGACGAGAAATGGTACTTCATGGTCCCCCCACCAGCCCACGCCCCTCCGACGAGCCAACTTTTTGGGGGAGGCCAGGGGTACCACTTAGAGAGTTGATTGTGAATTCGAGATTGTTAATTGTGCGAGGATCTGAGGTGGGCCTCTTCGGGCACCTCACCCTGAAGCGCTCGGCACAGTACGTACTGCAAAAAATATTGCCGTGTGGGTTAGGGTTTGTTTATTTCAGTGGAACTGGCTCACTAATAATATAATACTGCCAGGGCTGCTAAATTCCTACGATAAGTTAAAGATTCTATGAAGCGCAAAGCGTAACATCACATATTAGTGTGATAATGCGGTTTTGCTACAGCTACAGTACACAGCCAGAAGTGTCTAAGTGCAATTTTGACGATTTTGAGTTTATTGCATTTTTTTAGTCAGTATTTTATTCTTAATCATTGTTATAATTCTTGTCTTAAACTGAGCTGTGGTTGCTGAGTTATACGACCGGCAAAAGTCATTTTGTGAACAATTCTGTAACTAAAAAAATCTTTAAGGGCGATTTTCTCGAAACACATATTTTGCACTTAAGCACTTCTGGCTGTGTACTGTAGACAGGCGGAGCCACTGGGCAGCTTTTATTTGAGGTGGAGTCGCGAATGCAGCACTTACAATTTTTAGCTCGGGCTGCTGGCTGAAACAGAAACTCGAAACTATCAAGAAATCCCAGACTGTAATTACGCAAACAGATTATAAAAGTATCAGAAATCAGCTTGATTGAACTGAAGTCAAGCGGATGGAACTAGTCTTTTTTTCCAAATAAAAATTATTATTTAGAAAACAGCAAAATTTATTGGTTGAATGAAGAGTTTTGGGTGAAATGTAGACACTATTGATAATAGATCTTCATCATGGATACATACATATATGTATGTATATCAAAAAATATGTAAGACTTGTCAAGTTTTCAGTTTAATCAAGCTAAGCTGATTTCTTATAAACCTGCTTTGTCCGTCGAATGGCAACAATAGGGAAAACTTCAATGAAATGTTCAATTATCATAAGAGCTTTCAATAAATTCGTAATTAAATGTCTAGCGAAATACTTATACAATAAAGTACCTGCTTATAAAATAAAGTAGCTGTTTAAATGGAACTATAAACTGTGAAGTTATTTCACCGCCAATATTTAAAATCAGAAATTCAAATTCACAAATTTACAAACCAAAAATGCACGATGGGCCGATGTGTGACTTTCATTTTCGCGGGTTATTGCTGAGTTCCCACAAAAAATTGAAAGAGACTAATTATTTCATTTAATTATTTTTTTTGCAATAAAAAATTTTCCAACTTTGTAACTTGGAAATACTTGGTGTTATTTTCGTTCATTTTCCACTATTTCTTTTATTTTTGGAATCAAATTAAAATATTAATTTTCATATTTAACAATGGCACTTTTTAGAAATATTATTCACATTCAATTTAAGTAACAACACAAATGTAGAAACAATTTTCAGTCACAAGTTTGCACATTAGACTCCTTGGTATGTATAGAGTTTTCGGGGGGGTGGAGACATGTTAACTTTTTAATTGCTCCCAATTTTCCTCTAAAATTATTCGGGTTAAATGCAATGATGGAGAATAATGGGGGATGCTTAGGCAAAAATGTGGATAAATCTGGTAACCAGCACTTATTCAAATTGTTTTTATCTTTTATAAACTTTACAAAGTGCTATTTGCACAATAACATAGAGAAATATGAATATATATAGAAAATATTTTTGGGTAGTTAATAACGAAACTAAAAATATATACTATATATGGTTGTGTGTTTTTAATTGTGCTGTAAAGAATCTCATACCTAGTATTAGCTCCTGATAAAAGTAGTTTTCCCTGGAGCCCATTATATGATATGATTTGTGATATTTCATTGTGCTGTAAGTACTTTGAAATAATGAAGTTATTATCACTTGTTTTTATTTTATCCGAAAAATTGTTATGTCTGCTTTGACAAAACTCCTGTTTACTTTGTTCTAACTGATCACTATAAAACTGAGCACAAATAAATGATGGAAATAATAAAATTAAAAAAATAGAAAATAGCACAAAAACGCTTTTCATATTTTAGCACTATTTTGTTTCATAAAAAAATTAACGTTGTTACAAAAAAAATGCACTAGTTCGAAACTTTACTAAAAACTCCGAATAATAAATTAAATATAAACTTTTTAAAAATCCCGATCGGCTGTTGGTTGTTTTACCAAATTTCAAATAAAAATTGTCTCCATTTCAAGTTAAATTTGACTCGCCTAATAGATTACTTTAAAATGCGGCATTTTTGAATCCTTATCACCAGTTTAATATATAAAAATCACGTATGAATATTTCTCCGAATTCGGAAAAAACTCGAAAATATATATAAAATTCCGAAAACACGTCCGGCGGCTTCAGCAGTCAAGTTGCGAATACGACGAGTGATAAATAGTCGAAGGAGGGTCCAAGACAATGTGTGGAATCGAAGACTTCTTGTGGAGTTGGTGGACGAGTTGTGGACTCGTAAAGTCAAGCCAGAAGCCGAGTTGAAGTGCACATTTGTAGTATGTGGGGCGATAAATAACACATGACCGAAAGTGCCGACAACGAGTTGTGATCAACTAGAGGCGAAGTAGCGCAACTCTTGGCGGAACAGAAGATGCATTCTCTCCTTCGACTGCTTGTGATAGAAAAAATGCTTCAATTTTTTTTTATCTAAAAAAATCCTTTCGCAGTGTCAATTTCTATGGCTGTGTACATTTTTCAATTTTTTGAATCCTTTTGTTTTCCCGCATTTTTATTGTTCTTTTATAAAGGTAAAATTGAGGGTAATATGTCGAAATTTTGAAAATTACATTGGGGGCTTCTGAAGCATTAATGCAAGAGGGATGTTTAAAATATGACATTGTTAAATTGTTTTATGAGAATTTTATGAAAAAGAAAGGATTTTTTTGGACAAGTACTAGATATTAATGTGTAAAGGTACCCGAAATTTTGATTTCAAATCTTTAAAGTCGCGCGTAAAATATTATTACTAGCTGCACCGTGCTACTCATGGTACAATAATTACAAGGTAAGCTTATAAGAGCCCCGTGACGTCACTCAGATCTTAGTTCACAAAGGAAAAAAGCTCTCTCGTGACGTCACTCAGATCTTTTCTCATATAAAAATGGTAGAAGCTTTTCAAGATGGAAACAGAGCTTTTCTTTATCTTGGTTGCCATGTAATCAGTCGCGACTGCGTATTGCTACCGGGAGGTGTATCTTTCTGGGACTTCAATGATTATTTAAAAAATTTACAAATTATGTCTGAAAAACACCCGTTTTTATATATTTTTTTATTTTAAGGTTTTTATATTTTACACATTTGCTACAGAAATAATTTGTAGTAATTTCTACTAAAAAATACGATATTTGTGTTTTTATCACTTTGATTACTAGAATTTTGACATTTTCCGCCAGTCGCAAGCGCGCTTCTGCCTGGGGAGGTTGTGTTGCTTGCGGCTGCGGAGAAGTCTCAATTTATGAATGAAAATGCTCATATCTTTAAAAG
Organism: Thereva unica; assembly: GCA_949987705.1. Classification (NCBI taxonomy): domain Eukaryota; kingdom Metazoa; phylum Arthropoda; class Insecta; order Diptera; family Therevidae; genus Thereva; species Thereva unica. The sequence goes on along the minus strand of OX465281.1, from coordinate 51,075,328 downwards.
AAATTTTTCCAGCAATTCTTTTAATTTATTTTAAATTTAGGGATGAGAAATATTTAGCATAATTATAGTAAAATTATGCTTATTACGATGGATAAACTGCCTTTGTTGAGCAGGAGTTTTACATGTATTTAAAAGCTCTGCTCAATACATATAAAGATTACTTAACTTTATTCATCCGGAATGCGCACATCCCTTCCCAAATTATTTTGTTGAGTTTTTTCTGCGTTTGTTGCCTTTTTAAGTTAAAAGAGGGGAAATGATAGAACAAAATTTATGAAATTGGGCAACGAGGTGCGCAGAACCCTTCAAATTATTTGTGTCACGGCGTTTGAAAACTTCTATACCATGGTGCTACTAGTGCCGGCCCTTACCCAAGCTTAGGGTAGGGCAAGATTATCTTTCGACGCCCTTTGGCCGACGCTTTCAATCACATATTTGTTGTATTTCCTCGGTTTATGTTGCCCCCTTTTGCGAACCTTTTTGCGCTAGGGATTGGCTAGCTAAGGATTTAGGTGCTGGGTTTAGGGTCAAGGCTAGTGATGTTGCCGTTAGAGGAGGCTCCCCCTACTACCAGCTCGCCAAATTCAATGGTCCCCATCTTGACACTCGGACAACTTACGTCTTCCATTCCTAACGCAAACTGCTGCAAGGCTTCAGTGGAGGAGTTCCTGCTTCCTTGGAGCGGAAATGGTCATGGTTGCTCACGAGGTGCTGGGGGAACAGGGAAAGTTGGGCTGAGTATGGGCGGGCTTTTATGCCGTTCTGATCCTAAGCTCTAACTTACCAATCTTGTACCTCGTCCATAGACGGTTCACAAAGATCGTCATCTCTGTGAATAGTGGGCGGTGGACTTTATGGAGTACTCTCCACTCCTGCATCCTATGGTTCTGTTTAAAACCCATATCCTTTTATTTAACGTCAATGGGGCCGTCTGTTATACGACCATTCTGACCCGACTTGACATTTGGCAGAAGGTCGACTTTTGAGCCGCTCTAGGCTTTATTGTGGGTGCGTCGGACTCCTTCTCTGAATGCTTTTCAGCAGCTTTTAAACCGTATGACTAGAGCCTTCATCCTTCCGCCGAGTTATTGTGGCTTGGAGAAGACCCAAAGGATCAAACCCTCTTCTCATTAAGAACATTGGCATTTGAAGAGTCAGCTTCCAAAAATCCTACACAATGTTTTCGGGCTGCGCCACCCGTCTTCTCAAAACGGCCTCTAAGGAAATCTTCTTCTAAAGAAGAAGTGACCTCAGCGCGCTCAGCAGCGGATTGCTGACTTAGACTGCCCACATTGAAGAGTGACCCCGAAAATTCACCTTTGCTGGGGCTACATTCAGAGCCTGCTACGTGGATGCAAATATCCAATACTACGTTAAGCGGAGTTTCCCTCCGGATGGAAGTTTCGATCCGGATTGAATCACCGCTTATGCTTGGATTTTCGCTCCCGAAGAAAAAGCTGGAGTGAAACTTCGATCCCGATTTATGTTGTACTTATACGCTGACTGGGGGTGAGATAAAAGAAGCATCATTGCTTATTCTTTTCCGAATGGAGAAAACTTAGAAAAGAAAAAGCTGGGTGTTGGGGTCAGTTTTATTCCAGCAGTCTGGGTTCGGCCATAACCTCAAAATATACCCTCGAATTTGCTATATTTGGTTAAACTGCTAACCCTATGGCTCTAAAACCTCATAATCCCATAATACAGTAACTCGATGACCCTTTAATTAAATAATTACATAACCCCATAACTCTATTACAACATAACCCTATAACCCTTGATCCCGATAAAAAAAATTTCTGACGTGGTGGTCCGAATTTGTTTACTATATGATTTAGGTCCTTACAAGGTCGCTCACAACCTCATTTAATCACCATTCTTTTTTTAACTGTATCGCGTTCTTTTTTCTTCAAATGATCTGAGCAATGAATTGCGCTTCCGTTTTGAATTTTTACTAGATTCTCTTTGCAGAGTCCAACAAAAATCTGCCATCATATTTATGTCCCATCGACCCTGATACCGCGTTTCCATGACCCTGAGATCTTGGAGGAATCGTTCTCCCTGTTCTTCGCTAAAATCCCCGAGGTTCTCAGGAAATTTGTCGAGATGAGAATCAAGGAAATGAATTTTCATATTCATGTTGCATCCAAGCTTTCCAAAGTTTGAGATCATTTCTGTAACTAATTTTTTGTAATGAGGGCTTTTTTTGTTACCCAAACAATTTTGAGCAACTTCCTTAAAACTCAGCCAAGCGTTTCTTTCTTTTTTATCCATCGTACCAGTAAAGGCTGGATCACGAAACATCGCTCTTATCTGAGGACCATCAAAAACACCTTCTTTTAAGTTTGCATCAGAAATTTTTGGAATTTTTTTACGAGATAAGCAGTCTCCATTGTTGTTGAGAGCTTTGACAAATTGTTTCATTAGACCAAGCTTGATATGAAGGGGTGGGAGTAAAATTTTGCTTGTATCAACTAACGGCTTGTGGATAACATTCCGAGAACCAGGGGTGAGGGATATTCTGGACGGCCAATTTTTCATCACATAATGATTTCCACGATCACGACTATCCCACAGGCATAGATAACATGGGAATTTGGTCAATCCTGACTGTTGTCTAAGTAAAATTGTTAAAATCTTGAAATCTCCGCAAAGCCATTTATGTATTTCGTAATCTATTTTTTCCAGTAGAATTCTCATGTTCTCATATTGTTCTTGCATAACGGTAGAATGGGCAACGGGAATAGGAGCATAAACATTCGTGTTATGTAGTAAGACCGCTTTTATACTTCGCACAGATGAATCAATGAAAAGTCTCCATTCTTTGGGATCATAGCAACTAGGCTTAAGTTCATTCATCAGACCCTGTATATTTGTACAGTAAACAAGGGCGTGTTCTTCATCTTTAGTGAAAAATTGCCGAAATTTCATTTCTCTGTTTCTGTAAAAGGTTACTTTTGTTTTTGGTTCAAGTAGATGGCTCTCTTTCAGGAAGGATGCCAGATATTCTGAGCCATCCTTTGGTAATCCCAAATCCCTTACAAGGTTATTCAACACAACTTGCGATATCAATCGCGGTTTCTTAGGATACGTGCCATCCTCCGTATCACTATCTGTCTCAACAACATCGTCAGATTCCGATTCAACCTCCATATCTATTACTTCGTCGATGTCGATGTTACTAGCATCGATTTCATATGATCGCATGTCATTGGCATTATCTCTTATTTTGTCATCTATTGATGTAGATACTGGAGGTTTGACAGATGAAACATTATGGTAAACAATTTTGCTTTTGGTTTTACTGTTGTACCCTCTTATTATATTGCAGCAGTAAAAACTGTCTTCAATACTGATAGGATATTATATCGACAAAGAAAAAACTGAAAGATAGGAAATATTTATTAGAATTAAAACAAAAGTAGATGTCATCAAGAAGCAAAATATCATAGATGACTAGACTGACATTTTATTTAATAATTTGTATCTCTCATGTAGAGTTTTCACTGCAACAAATACTTAAAGGACGACTCCAAATTGCCGGTCTGGAAAACTTGACGCTCTGTCTATTTTTATTCTGACTCCATCTATCAAATATCTTGCGACAAGAGTTACAGATGTTATTTGGGGCCCATCTTCCAATTCCAGACTCATCCATATTGAACCCAAAAATATCCCTGTAAACCTCTCGAATACGATCATCAATGACTTTTCGCAGAGAAGTAACTTCAAATTTTGAGCATACATGACAGAACACATTGTGCTCCGATTCACAAGTGTGCTCTGTCGAGATCTTTGTTCTTCGTTTTCTTGTAGCATTGGACTCTACAGTGGCCAAGTTACCAACCAATGCAGAGCTGCGGTCGCATGATGACGACGCCTGCGGGCCCGCTTTCCCACCCTGACCAGCCGCCGATACTGAGGCTCCTAGATTCCACTGCATCGTAATGCACTTACGTGCGTCGGCCATGACGGCAAGCAAGCCGTAATCCAGGGATTTTGCCGGATAACGGGAATACTCCGTTGCCCGCCGTCACCGCGAGGAGGTGCCCTGGATGCAGACGCACGAAAGGATATACCGAAAGAATGCTTGGAATGCCAGCACTCCGACTGCATATGTACATACCGTAAATTAACGTAATGTACAACAATTGCGTCATTGTGTTATATGATTATAAGGTTTTAGAGCCATACGGTTAGCAGTTTAAACAAATACAGCAAATTTAAGGTTATGGCGAACCCAGACGTGCTGGAATGAAAATGACCCCGGATTCAGATTCAGCGACCTCAAAAACACATAGTACACATTTTCAGGCCCCAACGTCAGAAACTTCGTTATCGGGTTTAAGGGTTATGATGGTAAGAGGTTATAAGGTTATGTAGTTATGGGACTATGGGTTATGTAGTTATTTAAGCAAGAGGTCATCGAGCTACTGTAATATAGGATTATAAGGTTTTAAAGCCATACGGTTAGCAGTTTAACCAAATATAGCAAAGAGGGTATATTTTGAGGTTATGGCCGAACCCAGATGTGCTGGAATAAAACTGACCCCAGATTCGGATTCAGCGACCCCAAAAACATATAGTACACATGGTGAGACCTCCAGCTCAGAAAAAAAAAATTTTTTTTTGTGGCTGTGTTTTTACTATACTATACTATAGCTACATATACTCTCAATTTATGCTGCAGTTCAAGTTCAATGACTATTTTGACTGGGCATTAAAAAACTGGGTCCTCGTAGGTTTCAGGTCTAACTATAACATAATGTGATCTATTTAACGCTATCGGTATCAATTTATACGAGAATTGCTTCATCAATTCAACAAATGCACTGAAAGGGTTAAAGTAAATGTGTCTCTTGAGATTCGTGGGTTTGGACGGGTGATGGTGCACGTTTATACGCTCATACCAAAAGTAGTAGGACATTTAAATTGAGGCCTCAGTACTATTTACCGTCGTGTAAGGGACAAATGTACTGCCTCGCAAAAGTCCTGCCCAACTCTCTTTACCGTAGGGAATGTGTTAACCAAGTAGCTTACAGATTTATTGTACATAGATGTAGCTTATGAAATGAATTTTCTATTAAGCCGCGATTTTAAAAATTCAACAATTGCAGATGCAGACCTCTTTTGATTACATATCATTTCAAACAGCTACAATTTAAAAATTTGGTTGCTAATTTTTCAATTTTTTTTTCGTTGAAAAGGACGGCAGTCGTGACAGTAGTGTGAGTAGAGTTTTTAGTATTATATATAGAAGTAAATTTCCTAGTTCAATTGGTGATTTTTCCAGAACAAATAAATCATAGACCTCTGGGGGGAGATCCCTCATTTCCCCCTTGTATCTGCCACTGCACCAATATAAAATAACTGCCTACCTTCTCTTACCCATCGGAATAGTCGAAAGGTTCCATTAACAGCTTAAAGGCGCATGGTAAGGGGCAGCATTGTTCACTGAAGTGAACCTATGTAAAGCCAAACGTTCCCGTCAGACATTTGAACGCTTGTCAATGCGAAAAAGTAGTAATTCAATTTTCGATCTTGATGAACCAAGAAGAAAATTTTTGAGACCCGAAACGATTCCTTATATTTTGCTTATCTGACTCCACTAAACTTCCGCTGAGTATCAAGTCGATGCTTTTGAGGAAGCCACAGTATTACCCATAATCCAGTGCCTATGAAGTAAGTGGTACCCTGAGGTTAGAAATAATGTCTCCATCTATGGAGTTGCTCCTCGTCGCTGCACAGCAGCCTTCCATCTGCACTCTTAACGGCATGCTTTTTAGTAGAGTACTTTCCAGAGAGATAATTAGCAATTTGGTACAGCACTTTACTGTTGCCTGTGTTTGCCGCGTTTTCCGCTTTTTCTGCGAGCTCGTTTTTCTGCTGCCTTTTATCACGCCGGACTCTTCTCTTCACCTACCGGTGTAATTGGGAGTATTCCCGTTCAAGTTGGTGACGTCTTTCCGGGTCGCTTGTAGAGTTTACGTTATTTTTGAGGGACTTTTTATCAGGTTGTCTGAGATCCAGTGTTACATGTTTCTTTGGACATAACCGATGCTCGTTTCCGCAGCCGTCAGTGTAGCGCCCTTTGTCCTACTCCACAACTCTTCAATATTTGTGTCGTCAAAAACGGTTTGCTGGTTTAATATTTGTTGCAGGTTTCCAGCATATTCTCGCTTTTAAACGCTCTCCCGCAGAAGGTATACGTCAAACCGTCTACGTTTATAGCATCGCTTTGAACGTTTCTGATTGCAGTGATTTTAAGGCGAATAGTTGCTATGTACTACCAAATGGTGGTCGCTTCCAGTGCCTGCTCCCCTGAAGCTCCTGATATCCTCCAGAATAGTTCTCCATCTACGGTGGATCTACGGCCTCGTGATCTATCTGTTTTCTCGTTCTACCATCGGGCGATACTCAGGTCTCCTTGTGTATCTTCTTGTGGCAAAAGTAAGTTCCACCTACCATGAGTTGGAGTTAATTTTATATCGGTTCATCTCGTTGAGGACTACATCCAGCCGTCCATCAGCAAGCCGTGTTCTCACATTCCATGATCCGATTCGTGTCCTTGTTCGAAAAGCAAAGGTCGCCGTCGTGTTGCCGTCCGATTCCTAGCTATGGTGTCTATTTTATAGGAGCGGGTTGCTAACCCTCAGCCCAACCAACTTAAAACTCTGATTCGGGGTGCAGAGGGCACGCCATTCGCCCATCTCCCGTTAGCTCCTTCCGAAGAAGTACCCCAGGGGGCACCGCGGCGAGGTGGGATTAGGACTTGCTAACAGGTCTGCTAGGTGCTTGTCTGCAGTGTATCTTTTCGGGTTTTAATAGAAGTGACAAATGGGGTATCACCACCTTCCGAGGTCTTTGTTAAGTCTCAATTATACTGGACGCAACGGAAAGCAGCGGAATGGAGAGTTAACGGTATGGAATTGTGCTGGTTATATTGACGGAATCGAACGTATTCAAATGTCACTTTTTCCAGCAATTTTTTGCCAAATTTTAGACTTATGCTTAAAATTTTCATATTCGTGCAATTTTTTATTATAAAGAATTTCATTATCTTCCACTTGATTTCTAAATTTTTCAACAAACTCTGACTACATTTTGGGCTAAAATAATAAATCAAAAAATCAGCTGTTTTTAGTGCTGCTTTTGACACTTCAATCCGTCGGTTCCTTCAAGCTCCAAAGTTTTGAAACTTTGATCTGGTCCGTTCCGTTGCGTCCAGTATAACCACTTCAATACAATTTCTCTGTAATGAAACTCTTTTTGATATTTCAATCCGGTCCGTTGCGTTCCGTATAATTGACGATTTAGCCGTTCGCCCCCCACTTTTTTTTAGAGTTGACAAATTTGAAGAAGTTTTTAGGATCGGTATACACTTTGTCTCTTTGAAGCGTTTGCGTTGCGAGCACGGGTACGCAGAACAAAAAATTTGGTAAAGGGTACCAGCAGGCCAGAACCTAGGGGCTAAGAGTATCTCAGCAATAGCAGGCAGTGCAGACAAAATAAAAGAAGCAACAGGCTTGGTAGCCTTACTGACTTTTCTGTAAAAAATGATTCCAGGATTTATAGATTTCATCTTTAAATATTCACAGATAGTCTCTACCTTAGTTTCGGGAGAGAATGGAGAGATGAAGATGAAGGTTTCGGTATCGTTAGCAGAGGGACAGAGAACTCAAGAGGATCTGAAACTTCAGTGACCGGGTGATCACCCACTATTAGAGGCGCAGAGGTTAATATCAAGACTGGCATAGGTGTTTCGAGTGTTTTTTTTTTTTGAAGCTTTGGTGGCTTCGCTTATATTTTCAATAAATTTTGGTGCTGCAGTTAAAAATGTTGTGTATTTTCGATTCTCGTATTCGGACTACAGTATTCCCTGATTTTGTTTCTGAATAATAGACTGACAGTACGGACATGTCATAATATTCACCATATAGTCCATTCAAAACGCGGGGGGGGGTGTTCCAAAATACCACCGTTAAGAAAATCTAACCCTAAAGGTTTTTGGGGTCGCTGATCACGAAAATCGAGGTTCCGCGGTCCTAAAATTAGGGCGTCACCCCTAAAAATGCAAAAAACACCCCTTTTTAGGGGGTTTTCGCGATTATTTCAGTAATAATGAAAACTAATGCGATGAAATGCACTTTTTTTAATATTTATTTGCGAAGGGGGTTGATTTATACTAAATTAAGGCGAACTTAATCGTAAGGGGTACTCCTAAAGGGTTGAAAGTACCCCTAAATTGGCGAAAAATGGCAAAAATTGTAAAAAAAATTGTTTTTTCAAGTTTATGCTTCAAATTCGATCGTGGGCGTACTGTCAGGCAAAAATAAATTATTTTCAACCCTTAAGGGGTTAAAACTACCCCTACAATATAGTTCGTTGAAAACTAGGGGGGGGGGTGTCCCAAAATAACACCGTTAAGAAAAGCCAACCCTAAAGGTTTTTGGGGTCGCTGATCACGAAAATCGAGGTCCCGCGGTCCTAAAACTAGGGCGTCACCCCTAAAAATGCAAAAAACACCCCTTTTTAGGGGGTTCGCGATTATTTCAGTAATAATGAAAACTAATGCGATGAAATGCACTTTTTTTAATATTTATTTGCGAAGGTGGTTGATTTATACTAAATTAAGGCGAACTAAATGGTAAGGGGTACTCCTAAAGGGTTGAAAGTACCCCTAAATTGGCGAAAAATGGCAAAAATTGTAAAAAAAAATTTTCAAGTTTATGCTTCAAATTCGATTGTGGGCGTACTGTCAGGCAAAAATAAATTATTTTTAACCCTTAAGGGGTTAAAACTACCCCTACTATAATAAAAACAACTTTACATAAAAAAAATTGCAAAAATTTATCAATTTATATTTTCTAATAAAAAGAATTTTTATTCAAACAATTCATTAAAAAAATTTAAATTGCAATCTACGAAAAGAAATTTTTTTTTTCAATTTACCCCTAAGGTTTAACTCCTTTAAGAGGGTTAAAAATTTTCCAAATGTTTTAATAATATTTCATCAAATATAAAATTTTAATGCAAAACAATAAATTTCAATTTGTTGCAATTACAATTTTGATGTGGGGGTAGTTTTACCCCCTTAAGAGTTGAAAAAATTGATTTTTTGCTGATAATACCTTTTGAACCAAATTTCAAACAAAAAGCCAAAAAAAAATTGTTTGACAATTTTTTTTATATAAAGTTTTTTTTATTATAGTAGGGGTAGTTTTAACCCCTTAAGGGTTGAAAATTATTTATTTTTGCCTGACTGTACGCCCACAATCGAATTTGAAGCATAAACTTGAAAAAAAAATTTTTTTTACAATTTTTGCCAATTTTCGCCAATTTAGGGGTACTTTCAACCCTTTAGGAGTACCCCTTACCATTTTGTTCGCCTTAATTTAGTATAAATCAACCCCCTTCGCAAATAAATATTAAAAAAAGTGCATTTCATCGCATTAGTTTTCATTATTACTGAAATAATCGCGAAAACCCCCTAAAAATGGGTGTTTTTTGCATTTTTAGGGGTGACGCCCTAATTTTAGGACCGCGGGACCTCGATTTTCGTGATCAGCGACCCCAAAAACGTTTAGGGTTCGATTTTCTTAACGGTGTTATTTTGGAACACCATAACGCGCGTTTTGAATGGACTAATAGGTATCTGATAACACTGCACAACAATGAAAATGTTTCGGACTCGAAAATAGCTGATTCTTATGTACTTCCACCTGCTGAATTCAAAAATCACCATAAAAATTACCGATTAGCTCTTGTTTTGAAGATACAGTGACATTTTTTATTCTTTATAATCTAAATTTTCAGTTTGGGGAAATGTGTGTTTGGATTTTGGCACCACTGCCAACGGTCAAAATCTTATATATTAATACGTAAACACGAAGTTTGTTAACGCTAAGGCTTTTTTGTTCGTGAACCGATTTCGTTTAAAATTTCAGAAAATGTCCTTTTTATAGAATACTTTTGTAATAAGGAATTTGAACTAAATCGATTCACGAATAAAAAAGTTATAGCGATTTTAAGTTTTCAAAAAGCCGTTAGCAAATTTGAATATTTTTGTGAGCAGCAACAGAGCTGAGTAGGCTACGATAGACACATATATGTTGCAACTCATGTTCAGTCATATTACGCGAATGGCTGAAAAATCAAAAACGAGCAATGGCTTTTGCTGTCCCTATGGTTTGGCGGGACCCTACAAACCATAAAACAGACTGCTATTTTTGCTTGACTCCGCCTATAAAAACAGGAATGTCAAGGGAAAAAAGAGGAGCAGTTCAATACCCGAATCTTCCATCTGTTACTCGACCTATTCCACATTCAGACAGTTTACCAGTTCCTACTCCACCACAAAATTATAAGTTTGAAGTAGAAAATAAAGACAGTGTTAAAGAAGAAGAACCCAAGAAGCCTTCAACATCCCATGACCCTGATTTTGAAGGAAAAGATGATCAACCACACAGATTTGGCCAATCGGAGCTGAGTGATCTCATTCGAGACCTTGACTTGCCACAGGAGAAGACGCAATTCTAGGGTCAAGGTTAAAGCAATGGAATCTTCTTCAACATGATGTCAGGGTCTCCATGTACAGAGAGCGTCAACGGGATCTGCTTCCTTTTTTTGAGAAGAAAAACAATCTTGTTTTTTGCTGTGACATTGAAGGTTTGATGAAAAGTTTGAATTTGAAGAATGATCCAACTGAATGGAGAGGTGTGTGTAGGGATGCTCCAGAGCTCACATACAAGAGGAAAGCCAAAAGAAAGCGATCTCATTAAGCCACCAATTTATTCTTAAGTGTTCTTTCATCAATTTAGGATGTAACTATCAATAAAAAAGGAACGATTACCACTGTTAATATTGTTTTAGCTTATTTATTGATATTTCCGATTTCTCTTAATCGTTAAAAATGAACAATTTTCATCTATTTGTATATCATAGAAACTAGAGCTAATAAAAATTTTTCTTTGTCATATTCGTTTTTATCAACCCAAAATTAGTGAGAATTGATTCATTAAGTCAAGGAAACATTTAAACAATTTTTTTTGTTGTGCAGTGTAATCAATGACAATTCAGTAGCTTAGGCTACTAGGCTTAGGCTGACTACTTTCCCGGAGGTCCCGGGTTTGAATCCCGGCAGAGCACCACGGCTCTTCGCCTTTTCCACTTTCCCACCTGCATAACACCCCTTCTTTCTTCTTCCCTCTTTACATTCCCGATTTCTTCTGTCATAGCCTTCCTAGCCCTTCCCCGCTCCACCAAAGCGCATGGCATCTGTTGATTGATGAGATTCAACTCGTTTGAGGGGAGGCATATCACTCCATCGAGTTGTTTCTCAATGCCCCGATGTCAGAGTCGCGATAGTAATGGTTGGGAGTAGGTGGAATAAAAATATCGCGGCTTGGTTGTGGCAGTTCCTTCCTTCATTTTCTCCCTCTCTTCACTATCTTCCGACTAGACATTGCACTAGCTGTTCGACATTGCACTCTATATAATACCTCTATAGATTGTCAGCAATATAAAGAGCCTTTCCTGAGCCTGTAGTCTTAATCACAAACTCTCCATTGTACCTTAAGGCCGTTTGAAAATACTCGATGGACTCACTTTTCCTAATCATTTTCGTGTAACAATTGCAATGCCATATGCAGTAGTGCTAAGGTGCAAGCAAATTTCCGTTGAAAATATGCTGGTGTTAATGTAATAGACGGTGAAACCAGAAAGTGTTTGGGTAAACAAATGATGGAAAATAATGGAAAAAAACTGTGTTCCCTGCGACCCCTTGGTTTTTGTTTTGATATGATAGACAAGTGCTCGGAGGTACTAACTGCCTATCTATGTTGTAAAGTCGGGAAGCACTGCCCACGTACACGTATCCTATTTCTAAGAGAAATACAGAAAGGGTTGGTGGTGTATCTTCTGATAGAAAGAAGGCGTTATTTTGTTCGAGTATATTGAAATGGAAGGAGGATGGAACTGGTTTATAACAACTGGATACCAGGCTTACCATTATAATATTGAACTAGTGGATATGGGAAATTCGACAGGTAAATAAGGAAACAAAAAGTTATATCAAAAATTTTAGGCATTTTATCATATTATTGAATCGTTATGACTACACAGAATTTGTGAAATTTCTTTGTTAATATTTACAAGGTTTATTCTCTAGCGACAATCACACGAGTCCTACAGTTCTAATTTTGTATTAGTTAGTCTCTAATCATATTAAATAAAGCCGGATTCAGGCTTGGTGGACATGGGCACTATTTAAAATTAAATAAAAATAATTACTACAAATTAAACGAATACTACTTTTTAATATCATGTAAAACAAGTTAAAAAATAACATTGTATAATAATTGTAGTATTTCCTTATTATTTTACAAGTAATTTTTACTGCTTTAGGATACTTTCTGTGAGCATGTTACGAGCTTCCTATGCCTTTCCAATAGTCTAGTCTTATAATACTCTTAGCTATATCAATGAAAAAAAACTATACTTTTAAATAATAATTTGAAAAAAATAATATAATATTACATTTTTTTGTATGATTGCTCAGATGTAAAAATTATGTCTTAATAAGGATAACAATTAAATGGCGTCTAAAATCTCAATTTCCGTCTTGTATGTATATATATATATTTATATATTAACTGTTTTTCTCGGAATTGAGATTAATTCCTCCGCCAGTGAGTAGTCGGTTCTCAGTGTTTCTTGAAGAGTTCCATAAAAAAAGCTATAATGAATAATGTCAAAGAAATTAAAAATTAAAGGATTACATACCCACTCTCTTCGAAAGTTGTTGTTTCCTTTCAGCATATAGTTTTGTGGCAATGTACATTTTATTTAAAAATTCAGGCATTTGCTTTTGAGCAACCCATGATATTACAGATGACGGAAGTGCAAGTCCAGGATTATCAAAGTAAGTTAATACAAATTGAAGTCCTAATAATCAAAAGGAAAAACATTTCATTATAAATAATAATTATGATAATCTTTATAAAAAATAATTGTAATAATACAATAAATACTTCTGATAAAATAAAGAAATTAACCCAACCAAAGTCAATTGAAGCGTACTAAGCCAATAGAGACATAAAGAACATACTCCACGAAATGTTTGTTACGATATAGTGGAGCTTCACGTTTTTCAAGTATACCTAAAACGATGGGATACAAGAGGAAGGGCGGGGTACAAGAGGCGAAGAAGCTTGACTCTGTGTGTGTAACAGTTCACAGACACTCTGCTTTACCGCATAGATTTTCTGGCATATGTTTGCTACGTTGTCGCCAAATTTTGTTTTATCTCATTATACGAATACATAAAAATTCACTATTACAGGTGAACTATTTTATATTTTTCTTGTGGCTGGGTGCTTAGAATACCAAAGGAGCGTGGTCAATTGAATAGGTGAGGTGTTTTTTGGTGAGATGCACTGGACTCACATAACGGGCAATTTGCTAAGTGACCATAACGGGTGCGAATAACATACTCAGTGGACTGGCTCTTATTCGGTTGGTTAGGTAAAGCAGCATTGAAGGTAGTTAATGCTCAGTTGCGGGACTGCTTAGAAAAACAACACCCCCGTTTGGAATGGCCTATGCCGATGCGGATGCACTTTTGGCAGGATTTTTTTAGAATTTCGTGCCTGTGCCGATAGCATACATGCCTGCAGCGGGAGCGTGCATACTCGTGTCGCATGCATGCATTTGTTCGCTATACGTGCTAGGAGCAGTGCGTGCATGCTTTGAAGAAAATTAACCAACTAAATTATTTTTACTCGGATTTGAATAGATTATCAATACTTTCACTAAATTGTTCAAGTATACGTGAGAACGTACAAGATTTAGATGATGAAGTTGTAAAAAAAAATAATATATTACTTTCATCAGAAACTTGTATGCAAAATGAAGAATATGATGAGGACTCCGCCAATATTTTAACATTTCAAGTGTTTCTTCGCTTTTCATCCAAAAATCATTTTTTTTAGCGAAAAAACACCTTTTTTATTCTTTAGCTCCTCCTACTTTTTGCATTTTAAGCCGTACGAAATTGACCCACAGACATTAATTATAGACGGCAAAGTCCTCTACATTTGTTAATAAACTTTTTCTTTAAAGTGCACTGATTCCAAGAAAAAACATCTTTTTGGGTTTTCCAGGAACCTGCAAATGGTGGGAGGTCACAAATCTGGGTTTTGAGCTTTTTTCATGACCCCCTAACGATTTATGAAAAAAATCACCGGTTTAATTTTTTCAACAAACAGCCTTTTTCCACGACAGATTGACTGTACTAATGCCTCTACGAGTTATATTTATATTTTCCAACCCAACCTCGCTTCATTTCAAACTATATATTTTATTACCGCAGAAGAAGTAAGAAATATCTCTCCAGATTAGGCGGTTCGCTCCCCGGAGCTTTCTTTACTCACGAACTTTGTAAAGGAAAGGAAGTGGGGTGATACCTCTCATAATCCCGATTTCTCCAAAGGTCTTGACGAACGCTCCTGCAAGCGCACCATCTAAGCAGGCAGCAGTACGTATTTACAACATCACCTCGACTCATTTCAAGTTCGAAACTTTACTGCCCAACACCTCTAGATAAACTATAAAGAATAGCCAGAGAGAGCTCTACAAAGCCTTCAGAGAATTCGGCATACCCAATACGCTGACACGACTAAGTAGGTCGATCATGACCCAAGTGCAAGTCCAGTAAACATATCCGGAACACTGTACAGATCAATCAACATCTCGATGGGATGCTGCAAAAAATATCAGCCAGAAAACGAAACAATATGTTCTTCACCGAGAAACCGAAACAATATCTTTTTCAGCGAGAAACCGAAACAATATCTTTTTCAGCAATAAATTGAAACAATATCTTTTTTGCCTCGCTTTCAACCTGGCGTGGTAGAAAGTGATTCGGGGCCGACGACAGTGCTATCAATAGTAGAACATCAACAGGTGTACTGGACGTGTTCACACATATTGAGCAGACGGCACGAAAGCTGGGACTGCACATCAACGAAAGTAGAACAAAATACATGGTGGTCCCGTCTGCAAAAACATCTAACATTGGTCCCACAATTAAGGTACAGGAGCGCGAGTTTAGGGTAATAAAATCATTTACCTATCTTCGGGTTAGTAGTAGCAACTGACAATAACATTGACCAAGAAATACGCGCACGGCTGGTAAAAGCCAACAAAGCCTACTAGAGCCTGCAAAGCTCTTCAAATTCGCATTTAACCATGACGTCCAAAGTTCTACTATATAAGATTATGGTCTTACCGTTATTCACACAGGCATCCGAGACATGTATGCTTAGCAAAAAGCACTCTAACTTCTTAGCCGTGTTCAACAAGAAAATCCTTGGGAGTTTTTGTCTCCTTACTGAGAAAGAAGGATTACGGAAACTCTACAACGATGAGATCTACTTCTTCTTCGTTGATCCGTTAGCTGGCGGTCCAAGTGGGACGTCCCCGCAACGGATACGCTGCTGTCAGTACCGCTGGGTCTCGAACTCTATTCAGGATCGTTTTCATTCTTGCCGAGATCTACGAGCGCTATCGCGACATAGATGTGAAGAAAATAAAACTTGGTAGGCATGACATCTAGCTCGTATGAGAGAAAATAAAGTTGGACGGAAAGATCTCTGCGGTCTATAATAGGGTGTGACAGCGAGGGAGACCCATCCACCAGTGGAAGTTAGGAATGGCAAACAGGATGACTACGGCTCATATGGGACCTTCTTCTTATTCTTCCATGGCTCTAAAACCGGGAGCCAGTCCTGGACTCCCGCAACTGTTCTCTCCACCGGTCTCTATTCTGAGAGAGAAAAGTTACGAGAAGCCAGGACCGGATCCCGGTTGTAGGATCGTTAAAAAATAATTTTTCCATACGATTTTAGACAATCATTGATAGGGAAAAGAAAATTGTCAAGTGTATTATTTTAAAACATATAGATGTTGTACTTTTTGCAATGGATTTTCATCCTTCTGCTTAGAGTGATGTCATTGAAGATGTCGGTGATTGCTTCACTGTTCCCTTAGGTCGATCCCTCTTATTATCGCGGAGATATGAAACCTGCCTCATGACCTCCAAAATTGGATTAGGAGCTCTTCTCCACCACTGGTGGAAGAGCCATCATAACCTCCTCGTGGTGGCCACTAGAAACTGCCAGCTACTACTTACGAGGCAATCTTTATTATCATACAAAACAACCATTCTTACATTTATTTTTTAAAAATTATTTCTTTCAAATCTTGGCATCTGCTGTTTTTCATTCTGAAGTTCCTTATCGATGACGCGTCAAATCAGGATGCAGGACAATTGTATTCCAAAACGGCTTATGGTAGCAGAAATTCCAGGAAATAGACTAGTACGTAGACCCGGGAAGAGATGGAACGACTGTGACGCAAAGGCAAATGTCAACATTCGGAAATGGAGACTTGCTGCGAGGGACCGCCAAGCTTAGAGAAATGCCGTAGAGGAGAGCAAGCCTTGGTTTGGGATGTAGCACCAACGGATGGATGTGAGTTAAATAGATTTTAGTAGTTGCTTACATTGTGAAAACACCCTTGGCGTTAATCATACCTAAACAATTGTAATAAACTGAACGCTATGATTCCTACGATTATTTCTTTCACATGAAAAATCTATCTAATTCACCCCCAATAGAATACTTTCTCTAGCTGATTCAAATATACGTCGTTGTTTTAATTAATCTCAATTTATTCCTATTTCTAACCTTCTGAAATGAAAGCACTTCAACAAGCCACATTGCCAACTGATTTAACCTTAAACATATGAAAACATACAAATACAAAAATTCTTACCTGGTTCTTCGAAAGATTTAATTGGCTTTATGACCATGTAGCTCCAATAATCCTCAACACGTTGTTTATTTGGATTAATTGGGCACTTTGGATGCGTTGTACTTTTGTTGCATATAACAACTAAATTCTTACTTCTATCAATTAAAAGTTTTCGAAAATATACATAATCTCTATTTGCAAATAGTTTCTAAAATAAATTCAAATGTATTTTATATTATATTTAGTTCTTTTTCATACTTTACCGGCCATTTTATTTCCCAGTATATAACATGATTTGTTACTGGATTTAAGGGGTCAGATTCAACTATTTCTAAAGAGGCTGCCGTATCATCCCACTGTTTTCTATAATTAATATCGATTTGCACATGTAAAAAATCATTGGCACTAATATCATCATATTTTCCGTAAACTGAAAGTAATAAAAAAATATTTTTAAAATTATTAATTAACGTAAAATGTGCATTTAATTCACCTTTATAGACATAAAATGCAGTTTTGTCCTGTTGCTTTCTCCAAATGACTAGTCCATTATGCTGCAGATATAGTTCCCAGCCTAGCAAGGCTGGTTTATTGCAATCACAACTATCTATATCTTTCGTACTTGTTGAAGTTAGTTTTGCTTTTTCACATAAAGGACATATAGTTTGATCTTTTAGACTTTCCAGTATAGAGATTTCTTTCATGTAAGAACTAAGTTCTTTGCAATCACCTTTATGCGAATCCCAATCATAAGCATAAACACCAATGCAACCGACCAATGCTCTTGTGAAATAATAGTGTCCCTGTTATTAGACATATTTAAATAAGGGAACTCGGTATACAATATCATTAAGGAGTAATATTAGGGTTATTAAAACAATTTATAATTGAAAATTGTGCCATTTATTGAAATACTTTTGACATAGGAATAAATTATCGGGACGAAACTTGAGTTGACATCTGGGTGAATTGAAGTCGTTTAAAATAATAATTTTGTACCTTATGATAAGCCGATTCTGTATTAAAATTAGGAAAAAGCCTCGCATAAACTTAAGTTACCATGAAGATGTAAGTCAAAATCAAATATTCCTGCCGAGAAAAGGACACTATATATTAGGTAGGATATCAAAGAACCCCTATACAAATAATAGATATTCAAACTATTTCAACATTAAGATTGCTTATAACTTCAAAAGTAGAAGCCGCGGCGTAAAAGTTGTTGAGCATTATTCATAGGAAATTGTCCAAGCTTTCCAATTTTGTGTTAAAAAAATATTGAATAACTACGTATTTTATGAAAAAAAGGTGATTGAAGTAGAAATTTAGCTTTGACGACTCATAACTCTGAAAGTGGGTGGGTTCAAACCTTGACCTCTACGTAGATTGCTGCTTTATTCATGAAAATATCTAATAGAGTTACAAAAATACAGGCTAATATGTAAACTTATAACAAAAAAAAAATCAAAAGGTCCTAGCGGCTAAACCGTTACGAACCCCCCCCCCCCCCCCACCACCCCCTTGAATTTTGTAGTCATACTTTTGACATCTTAAATTAATGGTTTTCAAACTTAATGATACTGCTGCCCCCTGTTACATAAAAAATCCTTGGGGTCCCCCAAAAAAATAAATTTGCATACTAGATTTAAACTACTACTAAATTAAATGATTAAATGATCTCCATCCGATATGCAAAAAGCAACTGTTTTCGGGCGTTATAGTAGCTTTTTCGGCTGGTATGTTAGCTCCTCAATGGTCTTCGGCTTGCTGGCATAAAATTTACTTTCAACTTCAACTTCATCGTGGTGGCTGCGGTGTGGCAAAGTGTGCAGTCTTGTTGACAAAAGGTTCGCCAGACCTTTTTCACGCATTTTCGGGCACACGAAGCTCACCAACGTCCAACGATAGCGTGCGTTTGAAGATAAATGGTCCGATGATGGTTTTTGAGCACACTCCGACCCAAACAGTGACTTTCTCGTCGTGCAGTGGTGTTTCGTAAAAGATATGTGGTTTCTTTGTTTCCCAAATTCTACAGTTTGGTTTATTGACTCCGCCAGAGAGTGTAAAATGAGCTTCGTCCGTCAACATAATTTTGTCCAAAAAATCTGGCGCGACATCGATAATTCTTGCGGCGGCATTTCCAAATTGCAAGCGACGCTGCTTGTCCGTTGGCAACAATCATTGCGTAAATTGCACTTTGTATGGGATGAGATGAAGATGTTGGCTCACTATCCCCCTTACAGTCGTTCCATTCACGTTTAACTCCTGAGACCGGCGGCGATACGACACATTTGGATTATGGGCAACACTCTCTATTACCACTTCGGTCTAGATGGCGATGAGATGTATAATAAAAAAGACAATAAGATTTAAGTAGAAATTAAAAAGTGAGTAAAAAAGTAAAAAAGATAAAATCATCCGCGCCGCGCTCAGTTTGGAAACCGCTGTCTTAAGTTAAGGAAGCGGCTGAGGTTGAAAATCGCATGGGGTCTATTAGCTTAGTTTCTAAAAGCTTATGGCTGACACTATCAAATGCCTTATTGACACTATGCCTTACTGAAGTCAAAAAGTACAAGAAAAGCAATGTCATCAGAATCATGAGCCATCCGCAGGTCCGTGGTTACTTTCAGTAGTGTAGTTTCACAACATCCTTTGCGGAAACCAGGTTTAGCATGCGACAACAGAGACCAGGTTTCACAGTGCCCTTCAATTTGCCATGACATTAGTTTTTCCAGTACTTTGCTTAAGAAACATGCTTATAGGTAGTGCGATTACTTTTGCTTTTATCCACTGTAGCGGAAAGCAAGATTTTGTCAGGCAGCTATTGAAAATGTGAATGATATAGGGGAGGATACAGTGGCGGATTCAAGGGATCCAACCAAGAGGTTTATGAGTTTCGATTATTTCAGTTCTGAAAAAATATGTCGAGTGAAATTGAACTAGGAAATACTTCTATATGATTATATATAAATATTACTGTCTTTATTTTGAATTAATCTTGACAAAATGCCACAAAATTTTTAAATTGTAACTCTGTGCTTAGTTTGAAATGTTATTTCATCAGGTTATTTAATAGGACTTAATCAGTTATTTAATAGGTCTGTATCTAAAATTGTTGAATTTTGAAAAACACGGGTTAATCGAAAACTCGTTTTGGAACCTACCTATACATAGTTATCATAGCTCTGTGAACTTTTTGATTGACAGATTCCATACGGTAAGACTTGAGGAGGACCTATCCTAGGCAGTACATTTGTCGCTTACACGACGGTAAATTGTACTGACTGCTCAATTTTTTGAAATATCCCACTTCAAAAATATCCTACTACTCTTGGTATGAGCGTGTATACCAGCACCCAAAGATCATAAATAGCTCCACTGCCTGTTATTGACCTTGGCTTCGTGCAAGATTCACGATTGTCGGTCCCTGTCTTGAAGTCTCCAATTTCTTATACCTAGGGTTCATAGATCTTCTTTGTATATCCATGCACCCTTTTAACCATTTCAGTCCAGTTGTTGCATTGATGTGTTGACAGGTTTTTTATACCCTTGACAGACAGGAATAGTCAAGTCAAAATAGACATTCAACTGCCGCAAAAATCAGGAATATGTATCTCAAAATTGGAACAACCCTTAAAAAACCTCATTATATGTAAACGAAATGTCGCATTGCTCCAGCAATCGGGGGGAGCCAAAAAGTTTATTGAAAATATGAAAAAATAAGTTTTTTTTGCAAATATCTCTTAAACCCTAAGCCTTATCATAAAATAGTTCTTACGAAGTTTGTAGGTAATGCCATATATGTACCCTTTATTTACGAAACACACCATTACCTATACATGATTTGAGTCTCGCACCTATATGCATAACTTCAACACAAGCCAGGTAGCAGAGTTGAGTCGAGTTCAGTCGATCCTAATTCAACTCTATTCACGTCTACATGTAATTGTACTTGGATTCAACCTGAGTTCAACTCATCATGTATACGTACTAACTGAAACTTGAGTGACTCCATTTAGAAGATATGCACTCGCAGGTTCAAAGCATGAGAAAAATTCCAATATAACTTGGGTTTTTAACCATTTTCCGATGAACAATATTTTTTTGTGATCCGAGTAAAAATAAAAGATGGCCTTACAGCTCTTATGAGGTATATGATGATCGTAGAGCTTTTAACAAATTTTCAACGGGAGCACATACGGGCCTACGGCGCGGCGTCTAAACTTGTCCAAAAGAATTAACACACGAGCATACGAAGATAAATTTGAACCAAAAGAAGAATCTGCACCAATGTATTGTTGAATGTGGTTTGTGGGATATTGACCATTTTCATTACGTACAATCGGCCTTTCGATTATCATACTTAAAGGCTATCAATGCATAAGACAATCAGGTTTGCCAGTCGTCGGTTTTTGAAGGCACCACAGACTTGATTTTTGGTGTTGATTTATATTTTAGTGGAAAATTTTATTTTAAGCGGTTCAAAAAAACCAATAGAAAAAAAATAAAACATTTAAATGCAGTGCGTTGATAAAATTTTGGTAACATTCGAATACGAAGACATGAGCACCAGATTTCATGAAGTTTTTCTCAATAACTATATGCGGCCGTACAGCCCGACAAACATCCTTCTGATGCCCGGCACATGTCCTATGACTATGTTTCAAACACGGCCGGTGTTCGCCCGTTGTAAGGCCATCTTTTATTTTTACTTGGGGACTTATTTTATTCTTAGGGAGTATATGGTTTTATTATAATTTTTAACTGTACACGCAATACTATTTCAGATAAAATCATCGCCAGATTTTGAGTAAAATTTCATTCCCACATCATAGCTGATTACCTACTAATTATATGTGGATTAATAAATAAATTCGTCCTGATTTAGTTTTTATGCAGAGGTTGTCATTTCCTTCTCCTACTACGCTAGTTCTTGGTTTTCCAGATTTTCTAATTGTAGAGAATTGAGCTTGGAAGAATTTTATTAAAGATGAAATATATTTTTTTCTAATAATTGTTATTTTTTCTATTTTTAGGGCAAACACTTTTCATCCGATGCAATAAACCACTGGAAACGAAAACACGAGATTCCTGGACGATTTTTATGTAGCAACAGACCAAGATATTAAATAGTAGTATAAGTATCTTGTAGTCAATTTAAGGAGTAGCTAGTATAATTAAAGTTATACTACCTTAATTTATCTATAAATGGTATAAAAGCAATTTTGCATATCGCTGAAAGAGTCTGTTGACCCTAAAAATCTTCCTACTCAAAACATATAAAAAAATTTAGATAAAAATAATCACGGAGATATAAAAGCATTAAAACCAACCGCCAATCCAAAAATAGAATCTTTCCTTTGTTTATTATGGGGACAAACAGAAGTAAAATATAAAAAATAAAAACGTCCAAAACTGTTAAGTGCAAGCAACTAATTCATTATTAGATCAATTATTAATTGAATCGTGGGTTTTTATTGAATAAAAATGAATAAACTTGACTAGGGACATGAGAACATAACGTAATGTTGTAGAAACAAGCTTAATAGGTCAATAGAATAAATGAACTGAGGTAGTTTCTGAACCAAATTAAATTAAGATTGTTTGTGGCAATTGCTCAAAATATAGATTTGGAAGGTAAATATATTTCAAAGAAAAACCAGTAACACTTTTTTTTTTAAAAAACAGTCATCATTACTTATTAAAATAGATGAAAACATCGTAGTATTAATTGCGTAGTTTAACCGAAACTAGTGTGATTAAAAGCCCCAATAAACCTTGAACTAACCTTCAGCATCGGTACTAATGTAATTCATCGTCAATAATTAAAGAAAATCAGTTTTGTAATAGCAAAATAATTGAACTTGACTTAGATATGGCACAATTCTGGTCTCTAATTGCCGCATGTTTATGTCGCGCATTCATGCGGGCTGATAAGTATTCGGTGATATTGGATGGAAATTAATAAATCATAAATATTATTGTTTACACTCTGTCAGTATTCTTATAAAAAACACATAACTACCTGGCCCTTCCCCGAGAAAAACTTTTCGATGAATTGCTTCATGCAGAACCCACAGAAGTCGAAAATGTGCTGTTTGCTCAACTGCCGACGGGCTAAAGTGACTTCATTCTGAAACGTGCAAACTGATATAATTATGGTACTGTATTTTAGTCGACGTGCGAGTTTGTTTCCTAATTGTCGCATATGAAATACGGATTTAAAGAACATTTTTCTTAATATAAATTAAACATTCCAACCGACAGATATCCTCCTCTTCACTTCTGACACTTCAAAGAAAAGTCACATCTTGTTCTTTGTTGAAAAGTTGGTCAATTTTTCGTCTTCTGACATTTAAATGATAAAAGTCATTCGGGGCAGCACTATCTCCAGAATGTAAAGTAATAGTCTGCCATATAAAAATAGCGGCTCTTAAACTGTTAGCACATACAATACAAGGTAGATGCGGTATTCTCATCCAAGGCGGAGGTTGGGACACAATAGGGAATCTTACGCAAAGGTAAACTCAGGTGGCGCCACCGAAGTATAACGTAAACAAATAACAACAACATAACAGATACAGCAACAAAAATATAATATTCATCTATTGACCCATCTCAAATGCTTCTTTAACATAATCTTCAGATCTAAGGTGATCTGGACAAAGTCTTGAATGTTTTGTATCGTAAAACTTTTTGCAAGGTACAGCTATATCCCATAGCTCCCGTACTTTTTGGTCTTTAGGAAATAAAATGAATCCGTAATATTATTGCAACCAAATACGCAACACTGATGTATATTTATTAGAATATAAGATTCTATCATTGAGTAACCGAAAAATCTCAATAATCAAGAACTGTCTGACAGAAAAGACAAATGTTACTTCATGTTTACGTTATAATACATTGGCGCCCCTAGCGGGAGAAATTTCCAGTAAGGTTCCCTATTGAGCTGAGATGTGTCGTTTTGGATCCGCATTCGGGTCATTCCATAAAAATTCGTTCAAGGACGGGGAAGCAACCTTCACCAATTTCCTACATATTTCGTACATTTAGACTAGTTTAGGTAGGTGCAATATTTCGCCTAAATGTCCGTAATTTCATTAATAACGTTACTGAGCGAGCCTCCTCCGTACCGCACCTCCATGCGCAACTGCTACAACCCAAATCGAGCCTTGGTCTCCTCTAGGGCATTTCTCCAAGTTTTACGGTCGCTCACAGCATATTTCCAGTTCCGGATGTTGAGTGTTGCGTCTGCGTTAGCCGTCACAGAGTTTATTCATCTCCTCCTGGGTCTCTCTACCTACTGGCCTAGCTCTCGAAATTTCTGATACTATAAGCCGTTTTGGGATACGATCCTGATGAAGTGGTAGGCTAGTCTCAGTCTGTTAATTTTTATAAAAGTTGAGAGTTCTGGGTCGTCAAAAATTTCAAACACCTCGCTGTTGTATCTCATAAGCTTCTTTTGCTGTCAAACCCTTGACCTTTGACCCTCCCACGAATTATACCGTGTCGCTATTGGTGCACTTCTCTGGACGGAGGTTTTACTTATCACTCTTTCTAGGGCGAGGTTGAAGAGCATTGGGGCCAGCCCATCCCCTTGTCTAAGTCTTTGTCGTACTTCGATCTCTTCTGTTATTACATTTTGGGTCCTAACCTTCGCCAGAGAGCTATTTGTTATGTAGTTGTACTAGCTTTGAGGGTACTCCTCTTTCCGATAAGACCTCGTATAGCCTCTAGACCCTCTCTCTATTTATTGAGTTATAAACATGTTGAAAATCGACAAATATCTGGTATACATATACCTACCTATATTTCTTTCCCAGAATATGATTTATGGTGAGCAGTTGGTTCGATGGTGACCTGTTTGTCCAGAAACCAACTACATGTTCTTCTATAAGGCCTTCCCATCTATGTCTTTGCAAATGTCCGTTATTGGCTGAAATTCTCTCTTCTTCTTTCTGCAAAGCTTGACTGAGATTTTTCTTTTATGCTTGAAGACTTCCTTGCTCTTATTGGCCTTGTGATGTACTCCCAATGGCACTGGTTTCTTTCTCTAATTGCGGCTCTACAGTCCTGATCAAACCTTCTGCTGCCGCCTTTATGCTCCTTTTAATTTGCTCCCATTTGTCGTTGATATAGGGGTTGATATAGGGCTGTTTTTCTGCCTCGCTCAAATTTTGTAAGATAGCATGCTGGTAGGCATCTCTTCTGCCAGTATTTTGGTTGAGTTTGTCCTCTATGCGTTTTGGTTGCTATCCGAGTTCTCAATTTCACTTTGGCTAGATAGTGGTCCGAGCCACAGCACGCTTCTCTCATTTTTCTTACGGCCAGTATACTCGTGGCTACTCTTCTTTCAATTAAGACGTGTCATGTTCGTGCAGGTGGAAGAAGGAAAAAAGTCATACAAAGTTCAAATGTTATCTTAGTGCTGTGATATAGACATGACTTGCCCACATCAATATACGAATCTTCTATCTTCACGGTATTTATATTCATGAATACAGATTCGTTCACGTCCTCACCTTACTAGAATCCATTTCGAAACCAAAAGTTCATTGATTAATCAATCGAATAACAAAACTGTGGAATAACCTCATGTGGTCATCGATCATCATTTTATAATATATAAGCCTATTCTGAACTGCGCTGGAATCGATTCCGCTGGAATTTTCTTTCAATCGTATGCTACCAATGTAAGAAAATTCCAGCGGAGTTCAGAATATGCCTGATAGACTAAACTAAACTTACTGGCGAGCTTTATGCCAAAATATATCTAAAATAAACTCTTACCTAACGCCAATTCACAAAGCGTCTAAAAAACACTCGATGGACAACTATAGGACATTGTTATCTTATCAGCAGTGCTTGAACTCTTTGAAAAACTCGTGTGTGACAAAATTGCTCCTCTTATTGACCCATGTCTTAACGAGCAACAACACAGATTAAGGAAGGGACGTTCAACTACCACTAACCTTATGACCTTAATCTCCGAATTACTGTGTGATATGGAGAATTGTCATAAAATCGATGGCATTTATACGGACCTCAGGAAAGCCTTCGATCGTGTTGACCATGATATTTTAATTATTAAACTTTTCAAATTTGGTTTATCGGGTCCGGCCCTTGAATGGATTAGTTCATACCTAAAGGGGAGAACACAAGTTGTCAAATATCAAGATTTTCTGTTGAAAAAAATCAAAGTAACTTCTGGAGTCCCTCAGGGCAGTCATCTAGGGCCACTTTTCTTTAATATATTCATTGCAGATCTTTCTGAAAAACTAAAGAACATACCACACCTATTCTATGCTGTCGACCTCAAAATATATAGAGTAATAAGATCCTAAGACGACGTAACCTATCTTCAGGCGAAATTGAATGCGTTAGAAGATTGGTGCACCACCAATCATTATACCTTCTCTCGCAAAAGACACATAAAGCTGCAGTACTATTATCTCAACGACAAGGCATTTGACCTTGTCGATAAAATTGTAGATTTAATTTGCACTATGATAATATTACCGCCAGAGCCAACAAACTTCTAGGCTTTTTAAAGAGAAGGGCCAAAGAATTTAACAACGCTCGTATCACTAAAACCTTTTTCTGTACGTTAGTTTTCCCAATCTTGGAATACGCTTGCCCATCTGGGATCCCATATTCCAGGTTAGTAACAAGAGGCTTGAGTCAGTGCAGAAGAAATTTCTGCTCTTTGCTCTGAGTAGTTTACACGATCCGCGTGATTTTCAAAATCTACCTCCTTATATTAAAGATTAAAGGTGCTAGATCTCATGACTCTAGCAGCTAGGAGGAAATTGTTAATCTCATGCTTCACCCTGAACGTCTTAAATGATCAAATCAAGATGCAGTTCCTATCAGACAGAATCAAATTTAATGACGAGGCTCGTTGCAACAGGCATACAAAAATGCTTAGGGAATATTCGCATCGGACTGATTATGCAAGAAATGAACCCATCAACAGATATTGTACGACCTTTAACATACACAGTGTCTGTTTCTCACCTAACATAAATAAAATATCCTTTAAAATGAAAGTTACATCCCTTCTAACATCACAATGCTCTTGAAGTAACTGACCTTATCCCTCCTCTTATAAGTACATATATTATAATTACTGTACTTTTTGTAATAATTAACTTTAAGAATGCCTTGTTTGGAAATAAATAAATAAAGAAATAAATACTCTTTTAAGGGAATACGTAAGGTAATATCGCAGGCGAAAAATTACTGCTAAAATCTGGTATTTCGGTAAAATCTAAATACTACTGTAATTGAAAATTTGTGAGATTCGTTTGTGTTACATTTTTTCTAAAACTGCGTTTATTTATTAATTTTAATTCAAATATAATTGAATATGCTTGATATAAGAAATTGTTGGAAAATAGCAGTGATAGTATATTGAGTATTCGAGCAATCAAAACTACTTGAAATATTCTTAAATCCCTTTATCCCATTAGGAACATCTTTGCTTGGTTAACTGCAACTAAGCACGATTATATTGCGACGTTCCTGAATGAAGACTTGCTACAATGCGATACTTCTCAAAGTATGGTGAAGTGCAATAAATCTATTGATGTTCGGCATTTATTGAACCAGCGATCTGTGCTTTTTCAGTAGCCATTATAAGTATATTATCCTATAGCTTATCGCACAATACATTTTTCCGTCAAGTATATTGGTTTTAAGGTGCAATTCTAAAACTGTACAGAATTGATACAAAACAAACGCATTTCAAGAGATGTTCATTGTGTCTGGTGCAATTTTTTGTTAGATTAAAAAACTTATTCGTACAGTTTAAGAATTTTCCGAGCTTGTTGAATCCCAGATAGAAATGCTCCGTGTGCAGTAGAAAAATACTTTTCATGGCAAGCTTCACCAGCAAAAAGCATAAGAATAGGTGAATTCTCATAGTTTTCATCGTTAATAATATGTGCGTTGATTGAAAGTTTATCAAAATTGTTAATATCTTCCTCGTTTTTTCTAGATAAATATTTAGTTGTTATAGGTATTGAGAGTACTTTTCCAGTGCATCCTGTTGTATCACAGTTTGTACTTATATAACTATATCCTCCGCGAATAAATTTGTTTGATCCCCATCGTGTACTGAAAAAAGCAATTTATTAATATAGTTAATAAAAATATAATTGAATAAATGTTAAACCTACAAGTAGTATGCCACAGGGTCCGGAATATTCAAGCCAGTAAAAGTCTTGAGTAAATCGATGCAGTCTTTAAGTAATTCTGAATCAGTTAATTTTTCCATTTCTATAGCTCCATGACCTCCAACCCAACCTAACAATATTTTTGGCGGTCCTGGCTTTAAAATATCAAATCCGGACAAATATCGAGTCCATTTTTTACCCTAAAAATTTAATGTTAATGTAAATCCATTCATGTAAATCGGAAAGAAGTATGTACAGATGTACCTAAAATCAAAAGGAATAAGTTTAAGTATGATGCATTGGAAAAGAATAAATGTACTAAAAAAGTTAGTATGCAAACAGAAAGTAACCAATTGTTGTTCTCCGTGTACAAGGACTCCTGTCACAGCTTGTACAACGGTTAATGTGGTAGATAGTTCATAACAAATTATCGACAAAAAACACAAAAGGAGGGGGCGGGGTATCTCTGGCCGTTTTCGAGATAGGGCGTTTTCAATTTTGTTGTTGGGGTAAATAGTGTAGTTTAATAAGTTGGAATAAAAAGGTAATTAAACAACGGTCTATATCCATGAATAGAGTATATTTTTTATCGTCAAAAATGGGGCTTTCATTTGATTAATAAAAACAATGGTGTATGATGGGAAAAATTGAAATAAAGGGGCTCATTTGTGAAAAATGAAAAGAAATATGAAAATAATGAAATCTTTCCCACTTCTTTCACCTCAATTCGAAAAGTAGGTCTTTAAGGTCCTTTTTTGATCATTTTTAACATCTTCAAAAGTTTCTTTTTTTTATGTGGCAGTGCTAAGCTTAGGAGTCACCCTTTGTACTACTAGTCCGTCATGTCATTTGTCACGTC
This sequence comes from Thereva unica, assembly GCA_949987705.1. Taxonomy (NCBI): domain Eukaryota; kingdom Metazoa; phylum Arthropoda; class Insecta; order Diptera; family Therevidae; genus Thereva; species Thereva unica. Next base: position 51,046,480 of record OX465281.1, on the reverse strand, counting down.
ATGGTGCAATGTCTAGCAGTAAGCTTAGTACGGGGGAGGGATGAGGGGGGGTCGTATAGGTTAAGGATTAAAAGGTACGGGGGGGGGGGGGGTATTGAAGAAGGTGGTGATGAACCCTGCGTTTGAACTCTTGGATGTTGTAGGAGTTCGGAAATACTGACTGCGAGAGGTTACAGTCGAGTTGTTCTATTAACAAACGAATTCATAACCTGTTGAGTGCGTGAAAGGGGTAGTTGCAGGTGAAGGGAATGAGACGAGTGGGCTAATCTGGTGTTGCGGGTATAAGATTGCCGTGGAGGCAGGAGAGCGTTTAACTCGGAGGAACAGTCACTATGATAGTAGCGATAAAATTTTGTCAGTGCTGCTACATTCCTACGGTGGCTTAAGGGGTCGATGGTGGAGCAGGCGGTGTCGTCATCAATTAACTTGAGCGCCCTTTTTTGCACCTTATCTAACCATGCCAAGGTGGTTATTGGGGCGCCGCTCCAAACGAGGGAGTTATATTCGAAAAGAGGCTGAAGATTTATAAATAACAGCACGGGCCGATGGCTGGAGGAGGAACTTGCACCTCTTAAGAAATCCCAAGCACTGGGATGCTTGTTTGACGATTTGGAATATGTGGTCATTCCATCGCAAGTTCTTAAAAAATTCGTGGAGCACTCCAAGACTCCAGCTGCTTTGGATTTTTGGCTATATCCAATTCAAAAATTAGTGATCTGTTTTTACTGTTTTTAGTGTTTCAAAATACTAAAAACCGATATATGGGCAAAAACGCGAAAAAAGGCATATTTTCACATTCAAAACCCAGCAAAAAAAAAGTTTACCGACCGAGTATTTTGTGGGTTTTCCCCCCATATGGCCCCAAAACAAGCCCGTTTCTGCTACAGGGGTTACAAGGCGACCGTCTACCATTTTGGAACTTTCTTAGGGAAATTTTTTCAGAATTTCTATCTTTATTGAAAATTTTAAGAAAAAGCTGCCACGGAGGGGACTACTTGACTTAAAACCGCTTTTCTGAGTTCAGGAAGAATCCTGAGTGAATTTCGGCTTACCGGTGACCCCAGCTTCTTAGAACAACTTGAACTTTCCACTTCTGACGCGTTTTTTTTCAGTTTGAAGTTGAAACCGCGACTGCCACGGTGGGGACTTGTTTGAATATGCGTTTGCACTTTGAATTTTAGAGCAAGCGAATTTTACAGTTAGGGATTCAAATCGAACGCGCCGAATGGGTTTTCGAATTGTTGCAGGTTCATGAAACATCCCCCGAGCAGAGGGAGCCACAACAGAACATTCGAACTCTAGCGGCACTGCGGTTCGCAATTTTAACGGAAAATTTCGGACAAAATTCAAATACGTGTAAGTTCTGTATTCCGGCGTTCCGGTTTGCGATAAAAGAGAAAAAATCAAAGTTTTAGGCCCCAAAAACCATTCGTGAACGTCCTATCCCGAATAGCACAAGTTGGTCCATTTAATATGCGCAATTAATCTGGATTTTTGTAGTTGGGACATGCCACGGGGGGACATTTTGCACAGTTTCTGGGGCCTGCCGGGCTTTATGGCTGGCTGGATGGCCGTTTTTTTGTATAAAAATGTGGTCTAGGTCGGTATCCACCGAAAGCATTTTTTTTGGGTACTCATTTCCGACGCTAAAACGGTCATCGGCTCCGGACACGCATATGCCTTTTTCCGCGTTTTTGCCCATATAGGAAACGAGAAAAGAGATAGGAAAAAACCCAAAACGAGAATCTCACAACATGAAAACGAGAAGGCACTGAAGACCGGAGCAATAAAAACTTTACATTCAAAATTATTTTTTACTTTCTAGTAAATTTAAAAAAAGCGTATTTTTTAGTTTTCTTAAACTATATATTTTGTTTTCTACTTTTTAGTCTATTATATATCGTCCGCCATTTTATAAGTGTTCGATTTCATTAAGATCAGGACTACGCGTTAACCATGGCAAAGTTTGAATATCGACCTCATTAAGGTATTGCGTGACAGATTTAGCGACGGAGTGACGTCATGCATTAGCTTAAAATTTTTTCCAAGAAATGGAGCAAACGGTACGACATGGTCTTGAAGAAATTCTTCCACGTACCTCTGATCGTTCACACTGCCCCTATGAAAAGCGACAATATCGGTACGGGTCTCATAAGAGATACCTCCCAAATCACTATTGATCCACCTTGATAACCCACTGTTTCGGTTTTAACGTCTGTAGACGCACTGAAGCTCATCTGGACCTCTTAAGGCTATTGTAGTCTCATCTGAAAATTGTACGTCCTTCCACTGCATCATATTCTAATCACAATATGTTGCGCCAAACCAAGTCTATCTCTACGGTGCGGTAAGAGAAGTTGTGGGGTGCGAGCTGGACGAAAAGCCCTTAAATTTATTTCTGCCAGTTTTCTTTCTATCGTACGTTTACTTACACTAACATTTCTGACCACAAACGGACGCGTACGAGCGTCAGTAGCAGTAGAAAAGCGATCTCTTACCACGTTGCTGACAATAAAGCGGTCGTCTCGGGTGGAAGTGTAACGATGTCTGCCTTGACCTGGCCTGGTATGAGCCAGTCTCCCGATATCATCTAATGGCATCCCGTACCTTTGTTCGAGGTACATCGAGCATTCGAGCGATGCGATGTTGACTGTACCCAGCATCAGCGAAGGCGACAGCCCTAGCTGCACTAGTTGCATCTATCGGCATTTTTATGATTTGAGTCACCAAAAGGAGCCTTAAAGGCACAAATTAAAAAACTTTTAAACACTAGGTCAAAAGAGAACAAGAAAAATGTAATCGCGGTAACGTGACGGTAATATGGTGAAACATTTTTGCGCAGCTTCTTGTTGTTCGTCTTATGCCAGTTGCAGCCATATTCTTTTTAGAAAATTACAAACTAGAAGGCGTGGACGCAATTAAAGTTAAAGAAGCCGCCTATAGCCACTCCCCGAATGAGTCCCTCTGTCGTGAGTATGTCCTGTAATTCCAACATCAGGAAGGTCAAATCATCATTTGATGACAAATTGAAAAGTACACAGAACACTCACGTAGGCAGTAAAAGCTTTTGATCCTTGGTAACTTCCTTCAAAAAGAATTTTACGTCTTTCGCAACCCCTCCGTCAATTCATGAGAAAGAGGTGATAACAGAGAGCAAATCCAGGATCGATCTATTGGTATCTCTGTTCGTCATTCTTCTTCACCCGAAACCGCTAGGATACCCTCAGTTCTCGAGCACAACGCCCATTCTATGGACGAGAGTTTTCTTCAGGACTAGAGAGCTGTACAAATGTTTCAAATTGCTGGACGTCAATCCACTAGCCCTAACAATATTATCCATATGGTAATCAAGAAACAAATAATTTCTAAAAAGATTTAATTTTGCTCCCTGAACGTGTAAGTTAAGCTCGATTAATTTTCTCGTGAACAAAGTATTAGAAGGTTTTTGCATTTTTTCTTAGTTCAAATTTATAAAAACTGAAACTGCACCACATGCTTACCTTATAATTGCTATCATTGAAAATAAGTTGAATTCCTTCCATTTCACTCCACCATTCTTCGGCAAATTGCAGAAAAATTTTATTTATAACGCCGAAACCAATATCATGTACAGCCTTATGCATGAATTGCGGTAGCGGCGGATGAAACAAACTTTGCTCTTGATCTTTTAAAACTCCCAACGAAGCTGTTACTATCACATGCCGGGCATAAAAATTCTTATTATCATTTGTGCGGACGGCTATACATTTATTTTCATTATTGTAAACATCCCAATTGATTGCGTCTACTGCATTATTAATTAAAATTTTATCGGGACCAATTTTTCGTACAATAGCTTCAACTAAGCTTCCGACACCATTTTTAGTATTGATATGAGCTTGGCAGCTCTCTCCGTTAAACGAGTACAAGCCCCAAAATCTTGCTGAAACATCTCGTAGATCAAGACATGAATTATCAATTAGTTGGAAACGATTATGCCAATCAAATAATTGCATTGCTTCTTTCTTTTCGGTATCAGATTTCAGATTTTCTACATAATTGTTAAATTTGTCTGATAAAAAATCTCCCACAGATTTTGGGTGGCAGTTTTTATGGATAAATTCTTCACATTCTTCAAGAATTTCACCTATGGCGAAGTCAATCTTTTTTTGAAAGAAACTGTCCAAATGTTTGCCATCTTCACGAATATAAGAACCTAATCCTTCCTCGGATAAATCTGTGAGGAGTAATGAGTTTTCTTCAGCTATTTTGTATAGTTCATTTTCTTTTCCATGAAGCCACTGTGCCCCAGCATCTATTGTATGTGATAGAGATGAGCTTTTTGTTTCTATCATTTCTGTAGTAAGAACCCGACCACCAATGTAATCTTGAGCTTCCAAAATAAGGAATTTTAACCCAGAATCTCTAAGTGTGTAGCCAGCTCCTAGTCCAGCTAAACCGGCTCCGATAATAATCACATCAAAGATCTCTGAGACATTTTTAATATATTTACCATCAATTACTGGGCTGAAATTAAAGCATAGTTGTCTACATATCAGATTATTTTATTTGTATCATTTTTATTTAACAAATCGGAAAAATTTATGATTATAAGTTCTTATAGAAATATACAGAAAAAAATTATTCCACACATTGTTATTTGTTATTTGCCAAACAAAACTATGATTAGGTAGATATAAATTAAAGACGAGAATATCTCCTAGAAAATTGCATGCAAATAAAAGGAATTGAAATAAAAAAAAAACTTCATACCTTGCATAAAGATTGGCTAAGCGGAATGCTTCTCGCCATCCTGATTCCACAGCTCCATGTACTGTTGAATAGTAATGATCGTTGGTAGCTTCCCCCGCAAATAGTACCACTGGTTTATTATCACTGGATTTCAGAAGAGGAGCCGCCAAGTCCTTTGGATATGCGTTTAGTTCTTCGGTTTTAATGGAACGGAACGAATATGATCCTCGGAAGTTTTCATTTGTATGCCAGCTTGATCTGAAAAGTTGGAAAATAATTATCTAATTAATGTAAGCTAGAAAATTATTCGAAATAAATCTTTTATAGGAAAACTAAAATTACAATCACTTTTAAATTATAATCAATCACTTTTTGTACGCTCAAAGCTAGGAGCTCCTTCCAAATCATGTAATCATAGAATGCAATAATCAGCAAAAATATATTGCTGCTCCAAAGTTAATAGTGCTACTGCCATCAATCTGCCATCTTTCAAGCGTATCCGGAACATTGTCGCTCCAAAAATTCAGGAGGCTAAGATAAATTATTATACTCGTAAGCTTGATCCTTCGCTTCCAGCTAAAACTATCTGGAATAATTTACGCTCCTTAGGCGTGCATTCTAAAAATGTCACTGCGCCTCATAATCTTTGCTCAGAAAGCCTCAATCAACATTTCATTGGAAACCACACGACTGCCGAAATTATTACTCTCACCTCCTCATCCCCTGATGGTGCTCTACAACTATAATTTTTCTAGGTATTCGAGGAAAGATGCAAGGGAAGAAGCTATGCCAGAGGTGGCAACCAACGTAAACATGACAGGCATGTATTTATTGTTACTTATTGTTGGAAGGTAGTTATTTTACCAACACACATTGGTAATATTTGCAGTTAGTCATATTAATTAATAATACAATTTCTGTTACTGGTGCCGTGTATTTCCACTACCAGGGTAGAGATGCACGAGAAAAAAGGAAATAGTTTGCTAAAAATTTCCTAAGAGTAGCCGCCGAAGAATCGAATTATATGCTCCGATGTCAAAGTCGCGATAATAATGATTGGGAGTAGGTGGACTAAAAATTATCGCGGGTATGTTGTGGCAGTTCCTTTCTTCCTCCACTAGATCTGCTGTTCGACAATGCACTCTATATGAAGAAAATAGATTGTCGATACAGAATAAAGGGCTTTTCCTGAGACTCTAGTCTTTTACATAAAAAAAAATGCCAGTAGAATGGAAGAGCTTGTAGTTTTAATATGAAAAAAAAACAGTTTTTAGGATTTTTTCTATTTGGATATACATACGTCCAAGGTTTCATTGTATTTGGGAAGGTTCCATAAAGTTTCGTACGATCGGCAATAATTTTCCACTTATCTCAGCATGTAGGTGATTATTTGAATTGTATTTTAAACAATGCCTTCAACTGTACTCTCTTCGTTTTATTCAATTGTTCTGCTGTTATAAACGATCTAAACTTCGCATTCTTCTGTATATAAGGATGGCACCAAAATTGCGCTCTGGTATGGACGAAGGCATTATTTTTATTGCAAATTTATTATGCCTGTGATTATTGTGAAATTGGTTAGAAATTGGGATTGCATTTCAGTCGACTCGTGGGCGGAGACCTAAAACAACAAAATTACGCACTAGACCCTGGGCTTCTGAGATCGACAACATAAGGTACTGGTACTGGCCTTGTGCTGAAAGTCGAGTCATCGCGACGCGAGTAGTCGTTTGAGTTGAAAAAACGACTTTCAGTACATGGGCCTAAACTCAACTTAGTATCTCTATTCGACTTTCAGCACAGGGGCCACTATACATATATCCATATATCTTTAAACTTTGTCGCTTTTATATAACCAGAATCTCATTTTCGCAACCATAAAAAAATAACTTACTAACTACTTATTTAACATAGTACTCCACTAACTGCTTTTGATAACAAAAATCTTGTAAATTAAAATATATTCAAAGGGACAGTTGAGTGCAAAAGGTCATTGAAGATTTCATCAAAAAAGTAAAATAAGAGACACCACATGTTGGCCGAGTTAACGCACCCCAAACTATGGGAAATTATTCAACTCACTCGATGAATTATATGTGAAACCAAAATCGTGTACTTATTATGTATTATGGACGTATATAATTTACGATTATTGCACTGTCTCAGCAAGTCAGACTAACTTTCAATCAGATTAAAAAATATCAAAAAAATAAATTTAACTACTACGCTTAAAATTGATGTTTTCTTTTGCATGTTACAAATATTTTATAAAAAGAGAAATAATACATTACCTCACCAATTTAGTTGGATGAGGAACAGTCCAACTGAGAAACTTTCTTAAGAGATACATTATGCCATCTTCAACTTCAAGTTGAGTTGCTAATTCCATTGCTCTTGCTTTAGCACCAGTTATCCATCCACATAATATATTTGGTTGATATCTTACGGTAAAAAACCCAAAAACACCATCCAACCATTCACTTTTCTCTTGAGTTTCTTTTAAATCCTCCTCTTCCCATAACAGAGCAAATCCTGGCCAATTAATTGGCCAAAATGGCTCTGCAAATTCAATAAAAATCTTATCCACTGTTCCTATAGAAAGACCTTCTATTGCTCGCAGTTTCGTCTCATCCAATGCAGGTTTGAATAATGTCTTATGACTGGAAAATAAAAAGATTAGAATAACTTCTTGTTTAATTACAAAGCACCTACTTTTCTTTTAATACACCTAAAGAAACTGTACAAATCACATGATCGGCCTCAATTTGATCGCCATCACAGCACGTTATGCAAACATTTTCATTGGAGGAGTCCCAATTAATTTCTGCAATTTTCTTATTTAAAAGAATTTTATTTCCTATGGATTCATTTTTACATTTTTTGTTGGCAGAATTCTGAAATAGTTTAATATTGTTAAAAGTTTGGATGTATATTAAAAACCTACCAGCAATAAATGAAGAAGTGTTACATATCCTTTGTCCTTCCAATTTAGAAGAGGATCGCCTTCACATTCCCAGTAGTGGGAGTATCCCTCTGCTGAAACATCATACAAGCTGTCTGACGCTTCGATCGAGTTTTCGAATTTTTGATAAAATTCAAAAAATTGTCGCGCTATCTTTAAATCAATATCGGAGTTTTCAGGAGTTTCAATTGCACTATAAAACCTAAAAATTTTAGAAATGGTACAAATTACTGCAATATTTTGTTGATACTAATGTGAAGGGTGAACTATATACATTTTGATATAAAACTTGTGTATATTTTCTATTTTTTCGATTATTAAAGTTGGTTCTGTCTCTGTAAAGATCTTCTTTAAGCTCCTTTAATCCCTCATGGGACATAGGGCGGAAACAGTTGCCCTCCAGCGGACTCTGTTTTGCGCGACAGCTCTCAGCTCCGACCAGGATCTCCCAGTTGTTGCGGCTTCTTGTAGTAGGGTTCTCCTCCAAGTTGTTCTAGGTTTTCCTACTCGACGGGAACCTTGCGGATTCCAGTCAAGGGCCTGTTTGGCTAAATTTTCGTTTTCGCGTCGCAAGGTGTGGCCAACCCAATTCCATTTCCTTCGCCTGATTTGGTCGTCTATGCTTTCTTGGCCGGCACGGCGCCATAGTTCTTTATTTGAAATTCTATCTTGCCAGCGGATTTTTAGGATACGACGCAGGCATCTGTTGATGAAGACTTGTAGGCGCCCTGTGATAAATTGGGTGACTTTCCATGTTTCGCAACCGTACAAAAGAACTGCCTTAACGTTGGAGTTGAACAGCCGCAATTTGGTGTTAGTTGAGATCTCCGTTGATCTCCATATGCGGGACAGGCATGCATATGCGCCTCGTGCTTTATTTATTCTGGAACTGACGTCTTCTTCTGCCCCACCATTTTCGGTAATAATGCTACCGAGGTAGCAGAATTTATTTACCAGTTCCACGTCACGGTTATTCAGCGCTGTCCGTTCAATGGTGTTTGCATTTATCCGCATTTCTTTAGTTTTAGTCGGATTTAGCCTTAAGCCTGCTGGACTACTTTCTGTTGCCAAATTGTTTAACATGTTTTTGAGGTCCTGGTGTCTGTGGGCCAGCAAACAGATATCATCTGCGTAGTCGAGATCCCTAAGGCGGTCCAGCAAACCCCAGTGTACGCCGCCTGTTCCACTATCTAGAGCGCTGACAAGGATGTCGTTTATTATTATAAGAAATAGTGAAGGCGAGAGTAGGCATCCTTGTCGTACTCCTGAGCTCACCTCGAAGCTGTCGGATAATTTTCCATTATGGAGAACTCTGCATTTAGAATTGTTATATAGGGCTTTTATCAATTCTATTACTTTATCAGGCAGTCCACGTCGCCGTAGTGCCTGCCATATAAAGCTCCTATTGACCGAGTCGAACGCTTTCTCATAATCTACGAAAACAAGGTAAAGGGGGATCGGAATTCAGTAGACTGCTCCACTATTATTCTCAAGGTGTTAATATGATCAATACAGGAGCGGCCCTTCCTGAATCCGGCCTGCTGCCTCCTAAGCGTTCGGTCAACTGCCTCACTTATCCTAGATAGTAATATATGGGACAAAATTTTGCCCACTGTAGATAGTAAACAGATGCCTCTCCAGTTGTCGCATATTGTTAGGTCCCCCTTTTTTGGTATTTTGACTATGATACCTTCCGTCCAATCCTCCGGAAAGGTACAGGTGTTCCATGCTATATCTAGGATTGGCTGAAGCGCATCTGCTATGAGGCTTGAGTCGGCTTTCAACAATTCTGGCGGGATGCCATCTTTCCCAGCTGCTTTACCATTGGCCATCGCATGAATTGCGGTTACTATTTCCGTCTTAGGGCCCGGGTGGTGATTCTTATTGGCTGTGCTTTGTTGCTGTTTTCCTAAGGTTCCTGTGTAAGTGTACCATACAGGGCGGCGAAGAAGTAATCTCTCCATCTTTGGAGTTGCTCTTCGTCGCTGCACAGCAGCCTTCCATTCGCACTCTTAACGGCATGCTTTTTAGTAGAGTGCTTTCCCGAGAGCTGTTTAGTGATTTGGTATAGCACCTTACTGTTGCCTGTGTTTGCCGCGTTTTCCGCTTTTTCTGCGAGCTCATTTATCTGCTGCCTTTTATCACGCCGGACACTTCTCTTAACCTCCCGATGTAATTGGGAGTATTCCCGTTCTAGTTGGTGACATCTTTCCGGGTCGTTTGTAGAGTTTACGTTATTTTTTAGGGCCCTTCTGCGTTCTATTTTTTGCCAGGTTGTGTCCGAGATCCAGTGTTGCTGGTTTCTTTGGACATAACTGATGCTCGTTTCCGCAGCCGTAAATATGGCGCCCTTTGTCGTACTGCACAGCTCCTCAATATTTGTGTCGTCAGAAACGATTTCTCGCTTTTTAACGCTCTCCCAAAGAAGGTCTACGTTAAACCGTCTACGGGTTCTAGCATCATGTTGCACGTTTCTGATTGCGGCGATTTTAAGGCGAATAGTTGCTACAACCAAATGGTGGTCGCTTCCAGTATCCGCTCCCCTGAAACTCCTGACATCCTCAAGAATAGTTCTCCATCTGCGGCTGACGGCCACGTGATCTATCTGATTTCTCGTTCTACCATCGGGCGATACCCAGGTCTCTTTGTGTATCTTCTTGTGACAAAAGTAAGTTCCACCTACCATGAGTTGGTGGGAACTACAAAAGTCAACGAAAAGCTCACCATTGTTATTGGTAACTTGGCTTAGGCCTTGGTTTCCAATTGTGTGTTCAAGGCCGGTGTTGTCACGGCCGATCTGTGCGTTTAAGTCACCCATTAAAACAATGATGTCTCCTCTTGGAATAGAGCGAAAAACCTCATTCAGTCGCATATAGGACTCGTCCTTGATGTCATCTTCTGCGTCTTCAGTTGGAGCATAGCATTGGACTTCCGTAGTACTTCTTAGTCTGGTACGCAGGCGCACGGTTATAATCCTCTCAGAAACTGGTGACCAGTACGTCAACGCCACTCCTACGGCTTTCAGTTTCGTTTCTACCAGAATATAAGAAGGACTCACCGTTTGGGCAGATATGTTCCCCGGATCGGCCATCTGGCCTCGCTAAGTCCCATGATCTTGATTTTATATCGATTCATCTCGTTGAGGACTACATCCAGCCGTCCCTCAGCAAGCAGTGTTCTCACATTCCATGATCCGATTCGTGTCCTTGTTCGAAAAGCAAAGGTCGTCGCCGTGTTGTCCACCCGGTTCCGAGGCATTGCTTGCCGATTCGTAGCAATGGTGTTTTTTATGGGAGCGGGTTGCTAACCCTCAGCCCAACCGACTTAAAACTCTGTTTTGTGGCGCAGAGAGCTCGCCATTCGCCCGTCTCCCGTTAGCTCCTTCCGAAGAAGTACTCCAGGGGGCACCGCGGGGAGGTGGGATTAGGACTTGCTAACAGGTCTGCTAGGTGTTCGTCTGCAGTGACTTTTCTCGGGTCTTGACAGAAGTGACAAATCGGGTGCCACCACTTTCCGAGGTCTTTGTTAGCCGTTCGCCCCCTAAAGATCACCAAATGCATTTTTAATTCTTATGTTAGTGGAGCATCTCAACAATATAATTCGAAAGTTTCTCAAAATATATAAGAAATTTTAGCCTCTAAATAGGGACAACAAATCCAAGGCCCATTTATTAGCATCTCTGTTCGCTTCAAATTCATCTTTACCCGAAACTGATGTGTCGATGGATTTTCTTCAGGGCTCGCGAGGTGTACAGGTGCCTCAAGGACCTCCACTGGACCCGCCCGATAATATACCCCCTATCGTCTTAAAACAATGCGCCTCACCTTTGGCTAAACCTCTGCGCAAAATTTTTGCCTTATCATACTTCTCCGGAGTTTATCCCGACTCAGTTTCCATGAAACTTGCCCATGCTCAGCCCATACCGAAAAAAGGTGACTCCAGCCTTCCCTCCAACTACCGCCCAATAGCAATTACTTCTATTCCCAACAACAAAAGGCTTATGGGATATCTAGAATCCAACCGACTTATAAATGATAAACAGTACGTCTTCCAACAAAAAAGATCCACTGGCGATCTTTTAGTTTGTTTTACAGAACACCTCAGCCGAAGTCTGCATGGATCTGGTGAGTTTAGTCTGGTTGATCTGGATATATCCAAGGCTTTGGATTGAGTTTGGCACTCAGCCCTATTAGCTAAACTCACAGCTATTGGAGTCGACTCACTTCTTCAGAAGTGGATCGAGAGTTTCCTCTCCGGCCGCTCAATCCAGCTAGTATTGGATGGCGTCAAATCCGCATCCCACCTGATCTCTGTAGGGGTCCCCCAGGGGTCAATTTTATCACCGGCCCTATTTCCTGTCTTTATAAATGACTTACTCCCAATCCCCTCCAACCCACTTCTCAGCTTCGCTGACGACGGAACTCTACGTTACTCGCTTCGATACAAGACACACTCATGCCAGATCCTGTCTTGATGATCGTGAACTAATGTCCAACTCTATTAATAACGACATTAATCTCATTCTAGAGTGGGGAAAGAAGAATCGTGTCGAATTCAACCCCACCAAAACCAAGTACTGTCTTATTTAAAAAAAAATTCAACACTTTTCCATCTTTGACAGTGGGTAAAGTTAAACTAATGCCCGACCCCTCCGTGACCTTGGCGTGACATTAGCCAAAGACTTACGATGGAATGACCACATATTTCAAATCGCCAAACAAGCATCCCAGTGCTCGGGTTTTCTTAAGAGGTGCAAGTTCCTCCTTCAGCCATCGGCCCGTACTGTTATTTATAAATCCTACATTCGGCCTCTTCTCGAATACAACTCCCTTCCAACACCCATGAGTTCAAATGCAGGGTTCATCGGCACCGCCTTCAACACTTCTTCGAACCCTCATAACTCTGAAGATGAATATGGCACTTTTCGAAAATGTCAATGACTGGCTTTTGATTTGAATCAAGTGTTCTAGCAAAATTTTGACGATTGCGTCAAGTGTTCGAAAACACTTTGATAAGTCAACAATTTGATTATAATCTGTGCAACAAAGCAGTCTCTTCAAAGCAACTGCAAATGATTTCGGCCAATAAATTGTCATGGCAATCTTTTAATCGTCGCAGGACTTTTAAATTTTTGATGTGATTGCAAATTGTTGACATTTTCGAGAAGTGCCTATTCCTTTGCCAGTTAAATTAGAATCTCATCATATGTTGACAAAGTCCCTTCCGTGTTGAATTGAGCTTGAAAACCATGTTCTGGTAAATACCAATCGTGCGCATTTATCCTTAGGAAAATTCTTATCTTAGAACTCCAAACAGGAGAAAGATCCTCACAAATCACAGTTTTCAGCCCTTCGTAGTATTTTTTTTTCTTTGGTCTCAAAAATAATTTCCCAAAAGTCCATAAAGCCAACTGACCGGCTACTCAAGGTACGGAAGGTCAAAGGTCAGCAACATCAGTTTCTCTCAAATATCTCGTATATTATCGACGTTATGCAATTTTTGGCTAAGTAAAGATTGGACATTTTTATACAGATTCATCTCACATCTGTATAAAAATGTCCCAAACGAAATTTACGTAGAAGCAATGGTTTTTAAGATATGGGGCTGAGAAAACTCTGGCATCGCGCTGCATTCTTTTCCGCGCCACCTTTGAAGTATAATACAAGCAGCGTTTTTACATGGTATCCCCAGTAGGCCTAAATAATGATGGACTGGCCTAAATAATTATGGACTGGGTGGAAAATTTCCAGTTGCCATCCGAAAAATCAAATACATATAGGTAAAAGAGGAAAAATTTGAATTTGATGAACTACATTTGGCACTAGTAGACTTTTGGGAAAGTTTCTAAAATGGCCTCAAAAAACGGCCAAAACCAGTTTTTCACGTATAAAACAACCTAGACTTGTACAAAAAAAGATTTATATAAAATTTGTTAAACTTTTTATTAATAACAAAATAAGGTCAGTTTGATGTCAATACATAAACAAATAACGGAGTAATTAAAAAAACGTTAAAAATAACATTTTCTTTAAAATGCTCGTATCTTATTATTATTATTATTGTTGAGGGGCGCTTTAGCGGGCACTGCGACCTATTTTGTTTGGTCTATTGTGCCATCCCCTTCTTTAAAAACCATCAAGGTTAAGGCTTCTTAGGTAGCCTAAAACTGATTTAGGGTTGCTGTCCCAAATCTCCCTCGTATCTTTTACAACCAAAACTCAAAAAAAATGAAACTAACTGAAATTGGCGAGTGCAATACAAGCGATTTAAAAATACGGGTTTTTTGATACAAAAAACCTTTTTTGTTGAATTCGATTAGCTCATAGTCATTACCACATGAATGTATACAGCAACGTTTGTGGTCTTAAAATGTTCACGAAGAGTTTTGCTAATAGTTACTTTTTGTGTGGACCTTGCTACTTCATTGGAAATATGGGAAAAAAGCGATTATCTTTTTTGTTTGGAGTTCCATCGAAATCGAAGCATTACATTTTCAAAACAAACAAACGAAATTGTTTCTTTACGACCTTTTGGAGATAGTTTCTTTTTCTTCTAAAATTGGTACTCCTTTAATTACTGAAGTTAAAGGCTGAAATATGCACGCATTTTTTTGCGATTAACTCGTAAAATTTTAGTTTTGTTACTTAATGCCCATTCTTCTTCTTCTTTAAAGGCTCTAAAACTGGGTCCGAACGTGGCCTCTCGCACCAAATGTGTCGTTCACTGCAAACGCGCTGCAACCCCACACTTCAAAACACTCGAGGTGGACCTGCTTTGGAGTCACACACCATCATATCCCGCACTACGAAACCAAAGTAATTCCAGAAGTGCACTTATAGTGAACGTCCGGAGCCGCTCCGCGAAAGTAATGACAAAAGGCCACTCCAAAGCAAATCAACCTCCAATACTCTGGAGCCACACCAGTCTTACATTAAACGAGACAGATGTCGCTCGTCCGTAATAATTCTTTTTTCCGGATGAGGTTATTAGCCTCACGCCAACCTTACTTGAAAGAGACTAGCCCGATCATATTAGCCTATCCTCTCTTATAGGATAGTTACTAGTGGGCACCGCTAGGAGGTTTTGATAGCACTTCCATAAGTCCAAAAAAGTTGTGCCACGTTCATTATATGCTACATATTATTCGCCCTACTCCGTTGATGACTTGAGCTTAACAAACTTAAAGTGCTAGTAATTACCTTTAAAATTAGCCCTTGACCGTCGTTCTCACTTGTATAGTTTGCGAGCAATCTAACGCCAAAGTTCGCACTGCACGTGCCTGAAAAAACTGCTAATGTCTTTTTTTAAATATTTCGTTAACAATTGTTAAATGCTAATGTCTTTTTTTAAATATTTCGTTAACAATTGTTCATACGAAAATGTAGTGAATAGCAGGAATACGGGAAATAAAATATCTTTCAAATGAGCTATTGACCGAAACTCCATGTCGCTTCATGTCCATCGGGTTCCCCATATTTGACCTTTTGAATGGCTAAAAAAATCAATTTGACTGGCCTATCACTGTGGTCGCGGTCAATCGTGACATGGGACGTTCTGTGTTGCCAACTTTTAGGCGCACGATTCACCCGGGAAAAAAACGAGTAATTTTTAAAGTAAAAACTTCTTCAGGCACGTTGGGCACTTTTTATGATATGATTTTTTGTTCGGGTGAACGGTCTAAGAGTTTAAGTGAGATTGTGGATAAAATTTTACGAATTACCAAGTTCGCGGCCCCTATAGCCTGGGGCCCGTTACAATGATACGGCTGAAACGGCGATAGCTACGCCCCAGATTCTAGTATTTATATATGTACATACATATGTACTTACTTATGATTAAGGTACGATCCCAGTGATCCTTGATATCCAATTAGCCCAGCTTTGGCTTCCTCTAATATTGTTTCCACAATACATTCTAGCCTTATGACAACTTCCTCTGGAATTTTCTCTTTGTTAGACTTTATACAAATAAAATGTTCGTACTGGTCTTCAGTCGACTCAAGTAAATTGAATTTCTTTACTAATTCAAAGACAACGTTGCCCTTTTCCCCATGACACCTTGAAAGAAATCCAATGTTAAGGAGAACCTACATATATAATTGTGTCACAAATTTCTTGACCATTGAAATACTTAAAAACTTACCATTGAGCTCCCATGTCTACAACATTAGATGCAAAGGGAACAGTATTTATTCTCCCACCAATCCGATTTTCAGCTTCTAATAATAAAACATTAGAAAATCCCAACTCGATTAATTTTGATGCTGCTGCTATTCCCGATGCACCGGCTCCAATAATAACAATTTTTGAATCCATTTTAATCAAAAGCACCAAAAAAAATTTCACTCATTCAGTCCCGTGCTTGTTATCTTAAGAAACCAATTAAATATTATTCATGTTCGTCGCAAAAATGATAAAAAATTGGCAAAAAATCGACGTCTTTTTTTGATATAAATTAAAAATAACAAGGATCAGCTGTTTTTTGACATATTGCTAAAGCCGCAAATCTACCTTGAATTACGATAAAATGAGCCTTCCTCTTTGGACTCCGACTTGGTCACACGTTAGTGGATAGGCTAGTCAGTGCTTTTCCTTTTTTCTTTTTAAAGTGTTTTTACAGTTCAGTGCTTTATAGACGAAGTGTTTCTTTTTAAAATTAATTTTGTTTTTTCTTTCTGGTTTTCATTATTTATTAATTATTTATTAATTATTTATTGATTTTGTTTGTTAATTAGTTGTAAAAGAATGTCGTTCAGTCAAGTGTTTTAAGTTTTTACATTCTCTTTTACATGTGCTTTTGTGATAAGCTTTTAAAATTTTTTTTTTTATTATTGCATACAAAATTTTTCTTTTTTAGGTGCTTTCCTTTTTTTTCTTTTTTAGATTTTCTAGTGTAAATTTTTGAGTTTCCTTTGCTATTTTCAAAGCACCTGGCCACCTTTACTGCCTTTTATGGAATTTTTTTTTTATAATTTTTAGTGATCCATGTGGTTAGTGAGTCCCGCTATTTTGTTACCAATACATTGTTTGACAAAAATTTAACATTACGGTGTAATTTACTGAATCCTGGTATAGCGGCATTCTTCAAATCCCGTTATTTTTCTTAAGAATAGAAAATTTTTTCCATTGCTTGTTTTTTTTTCCTTTCTTTTTTTTAGATATAATGATGAAATTACCGTCTCACCTTGTGACATGTTAATGTTTTAGTGATTTTTATTTTTGTTAGACAGTGGCAGTTTCAGTTCGATATTAAATCGAAATTTAGCTTTAGTTTCATATAAAATTTCATAAATTCAATAGAATTCCGTTGGGTACTTCAATTTTTTTACTCTAACCAACCACTTGCCTCCAGTTTTGGGTCTTCAATCTTCACACCCATCCAACCGTTACTCCCTTTACTTTATTAAAATGGATAAAAAAAATTCTCCTCTTATATCCGGGGAAAATCGAAAGGAAAAAATAAGTGTCACTAAAAGAACGTCAGCTAGGTTAATTAACAAAAAAGGCGCACCACCAAGCATAATTAAGGTAGTCCCTGAATTAAGACCTATGGTGCAGCCCAAAGCTGTAGTTCCCGTCAAAAAAAACCTAAAAGGAACAGAGAAGGTAGGCGCATCGTTGAAGTGTAAAAGTGATACTCTGGGCAAATCTCCAACCTTGTCCTCTCAAGACTCATCAGCTACGATAGGGATCACTCAACAAAATTTAGCTGAAGCTTCACGGATTTTACCAAACAATCCATCTATTTCTACCAATAATATCCCAATTGAATACAACAAAAACGATGTTGGTCCCTTCACAGTTATAGTCCGGCATATCAACCCTGATTCAAGGGAGAACAAAAGCCTGAACCCTCTTTCCTTGGGAAAATTCTTATTATCAACCACAAAGGGTGTACTTTCAATTCCCTACACTGCAAAACACAAATGTAAAGTCATCTTTGACTCTGCAGAAAATGCAAATAATTTCATTAATAAGTGCCCCGTAGACTCAACTTTCAGAGCATACATTCCGCTGGGTCTAGTAGCCACTCCCTTTATTGTTCATGGCGTGGATTTAGGACTGAGTGAAGAAGAACTGATTGAGGCTTTAAGATTATGCAATCCCTCAATCAATTTCAGAAGGTGCTTCAGATTAAAGTGGAAAACCTTTTCTGAAGGGAGGGTGGTCACTAAAGAGGTGAATAAAATAAAAATTTATGTAAGTGGAGACAAGATCCCAGAAAAAATTAAACTATATTACTCGAGTCTCAAAACGAACAAATTTGTCTCCCCCCCTGTAAGGTGTTTCAGATGTCAGAGGTTTGGCCACCTCAGCAAGGAATGCAGATCCAAATGGACGATCTGTGGTAAGTGCGGAACGCAAAATTGTGAAGAAAGAAGAAATTGCGTCAAAGCCGCTAAATGTGCAAATTGCAAAGGAAACCATGGAGCATTTGAGAAAGTGTGCCCCGTGTGGCTCAAAGAAAAGGAATTAGTTACAATAATGCGAAGGGGCAACTATGCAAGATCGGACGCGCTTAGGATCTACAAGGCAAAGAATAGACTTCTCAATGCTCAATATCGTAAGAAAGGGACTGTAAACGGTATAAGCCCTACACGTTCTGGGGAATTGCAAGCACGGGGTGTGGGTTTAGATATAAATAACCTGTTCCATGCTGAAGAAAACAAAGGTAAAAAATCTCCGAAGAGACCTAAAACGTGGAAAAAAAGGCCTAAGAAGAAATCTTCAGTGGCTGATGTCGCAGGAAAGGGAAATATAGATCCTCTCATTGAGGACTCGGATTGTGAATCGATCAGTTCTAGGATCTCCTCAAGGATACTCCAAGATAATACTGGCCTCGAAAAATATAGGTCCTTACAACCTCCATTAATAAGGGAAACGAGTTCAGGTACAACCAATTATTGGTTCTCGACTCTAAGAAAGGATTAACACATCAGCCCTTTAGGTTTTCACTCCAAAGGACTCTCCTCTGAGCGAAGTCAATTCCAGCAAGAAGTCTTCTAATCTAAGTAAATAGATCGTCTATATTGATCTGTTTTCATATCTTACAGTTTCAAGTGTGTACGTCCAGTACAATCTACCTTCATATCTTAAGTGTCTATCTTTATTTTATCCCTGAACCTGAGTCGGTATGGGTGTCTACGTGTCACACCAATATCCCAATCAATGGAAAAAATTTTCTTTGTTTATCATTGTTCCAGCATTAGCTCGATATACACTAGAATTTATCTTTCCTAGTCTGTTAGAGCTTCATAATCCATGTAACCTTTCATTAAACGATCTTTTTGTGTTCCACTGAATGATGAGGATTTAATCTACCAAATGGCAGTAAAGGTGACATCTTTAATACATCAAGGTTATATTTTATTATTGATTAATCCTTTAAAGCCTGATTAGACCTCATCTAACTTTGACTACACTGACAAACTATATCAACGGTTTTAAAAAAAATGTAATTCCCAGCTGCGTTTTGGCCACGTTGCATGGGATAGTTAGTTAACAAAGAGGAAATTTAGTAGGCCAATTAAAGTTGTTTATATCATTGATTCGTGGTCTATATAGCCTCAAGGCTGGGACCAGTAAGAGACCTTTGTGGTCCACTAGCCCTATGCTAGTAAAATTTAAAACAACAACAACAACAACGATAAAATGATAAAGGTATTTCAAATTTCATATTAATAAAACTCGTTGACAAACTAGTGTAAAAAATGAAATGTTTAAAAATAAATTTATCTTTTCTAAATTCTAAATTTACTTCACAGAGTTTTTTAAATGGACTTCTTTGGAACATTTTTGGAAGCTCTGCTGTTCAGTGATTCAAATGACATTTCAGTGGTTGAGGGATTCTTAAATGAGAATGAGATACAGGACAGCTGTTTACAATAAACAAAAAATGCATACATGCCGTGGGATTTTTAAGTTAACTTTATTATTAAAATTATAAAGTGTAGATTTACAATAACGCATAAGAATAATTAGCGAGAGAAAATAAACAAAATACCATATGTTCCGAAGTTGCACAGATAAAGGATTTGTAGTTTGATCTATCAACAAGTGGTTTTTATGCAAAGGGTTAAAGGGAAGAATACGTGGCAGTCAGACCATCAAAACATTACATTCCTGTGGTAAAATTGGCGTGTAATATGGTTAAGTTATAATACAAAAAGCCGACCACACATCAATTTAATTAACCGTTCCAAAATTATGTTTGACGAAGTGTTAAAAACAGACGAATCAAAGCCCAAGAAGTTTTCCAACTATTCAGATGGATTAAGCGATGGTTCGAATTCGTCCAGCATATGCTACTCCGCATCATGCAGGTAAATTGTTAAGATATTTCAAAGAGCTGTGATTAATAGCTGAAAAAAATCATTTTCTTAGCGGCGATAGTTATGTTGCAAATTGGGAAAATTATGTGATGCCGGATGGGACCCTGTTTTATGCAGAATACAGCTGTGCAAATGCAATACCATGGAGCTTAAAAAGTGAAGAGGCTACTACTATTGTACATCATTCTTTAGGGCCCAAAAGAAGTGGGAAGAGGAATAAATTTCATATTTATAGTGAGCCCAATCGAAAAACGGATGATTCGTCAATTCCAGTCAGCCAATGGGATTTTCATAATGATACTTTTTCTGAAAGTTCACAAAAATCTGATAAAGAGTTTATAGTAACGATTAATCCGGACAATCGTTTAAAATCAGGCCGAAGATGTACGTTAAGCGAATCTCTATTAGGTAAGTTTAATTTCTTAACTTTATTTAAAGGTTTCCTAAATGAAGCACCTTCTAAATTGTGAATAAGTTAAAGGAGATAAATTCTATTGTGGAAAATATAGAGGCATATCTCCTTCAAGCACAGTCTATAAAATAATGACCAATATAATTAAGGCCAGACTGGAACCTTATGCAGTAGCCGCAATAAGTGAATACCAAGCTGGATTCAGAAGAAATAGGTCAACAATGGATTAACTTTTTTCAATAAGGCAAATCCTCCGAAAATGCTGGGAATACAACATCGACGTGTATCAACTTTTCATCGACTTTAAACAAGCGTTCGACAGCATCGACAGCGACATGTATGCGACAATGCTGGACCTAAACATCCCCTAAAGATAGTAAAATTAACAAAAATGACAATGGAGAACACAAGGTGTGCAGTCAGAATACAAGGAGAATTGACGGCGTCCTTCCCAGTCAAGCAGGGCTAAGGGCGATGGGCTGGCACCCATGTTATTTAATCTCTGCCTAGAGGGAGTAATTCGTAAAGTAAACATTGATGCGAACGCAACCCTGCTTAACAAATCCAAACAGTTGGCAGGATATACCGACGATATAAACTGCCTTGTCAGATCACTGTCATACCTTAGAGAAATATTCACAGAATTAGAAGATGGAGCCAAACATATAGGGCTGCAAATAAATGCAGACAAGAGCAAGATTCTAATTCAGTCAAGGGTGGAAAGAAGAAGAAAAAACCACAACACCACCTAGGGGGAATATGACTTGGAACGGGTTAACCAATTTAACAGACCATACTTCTCACTACTGCCAGTAATGAAATCCAAAGACATCCACAGAAAAACCAAAAAAAGAATCTACAAAACCATCATACGTACAGTAGCTACGTATGGATTTGAAGCATGGAGTATCTCCTAGAAACCCGCAAGATGGATATATTTGAGAGGAAGGCTCTCCGTAGAATATACGGCCCAATCAATGAAGACAATGCATGGAGAATACGCTACAATCACGAATTGTACGACATATACAAAGAGTGTAAACTTTCGACACATGCCAATCTCCTGCGTTTACGTTGGGCCGGTCATGTCCAAAGAATGGATGACTCGAGGATACCAAAAAATCCCTGTATCTACTACAAGGTGGCAGAAGATCAGTTAGCAAACCACGGTCAAGGTGGGAAGACAATGTTAAGGCCGATGCAGCAAAACTGTTTAACACAAGAAACTGGGGACAAGCTGCGGAGAAGAGAGACTTCTGGAGGAAATGGATGGAGGCCAAGGCTCGAATTGGGCAGTAGAGTCATCGAAGAAGAACATTCGTGGACTACATGCGAATTCCTCCTCGCACTTAGTAAAACCCAAATATCACCCGATACTAACTTAGATCATTCCTAGGTGTCGGGGTACACTTTACACACTCTTTTCCCCATTTCGTATTTCCATCATCTTGGGGTACCCCAGCACGAAGTGGAGCTATCGAGGAACTACAACCACCAAGTATAACTTCTTTTCAGTTTGATAGCAGAAGTAAAAAAAGGAGATGAGAGGAGAGTTTCTGCAAAAGCAGAGAGTGATTAACGCTATCAAAGGCTTTAGAGAAGTCAAGCCATAATAGGCAGCAAACGTGGTGAACGTCGAGAGTGTTTCCGATATCAGTTGTTACTGTGAGGAGCGCGATTTCGCAGCTGTGATGTTTGTGAAATCCCGACTGCCAGGTATTTATGAGACGATCACAATACTCAAGGCTCTGAGTTGCAAGCTGATAGCAACCTTAGCCAGAATTGGAAGAATACTAATAGGCCGAAAATGGAACAGGAGATGGGCATTTGGGTATTGGTTTAATTTCAGCAAGCTTTCAAGACAAGGGAAACTTAGGTACTATGAGGCAGGAGTTGAAAATGTGAGTTAAGACGGGCAACAGACATGGAATGAGCATATTTAGAAACCTAGGCGAGATGTTATCACTACCAGACGCTTTAGATTTAACAGAATTTAGGGCAGTGGTACATCGGGGGAGTCCACACAACGAAAGCCATCAGATGAGGAGGTGAAGGAGGATGGGGAACTCACTATAGGACAAGTTCTGCACATGGTGCCAAATGTCCCGGGAACTTCAAAAAACTACGTGTACGAGACGTATTCTATGGGTACTTTATTTTGTTTTGCAGACTTGTTCTTTATATGCCTTTTTCCTATCCTGGACTGTGCACAACTGCACACATAACTTTTTTTATTAAAAGGTGTTGCAACGCTCTTGGACTTTTGCTAGTTTCTTAATAAAATTGATTTTTTTTTCTTCAATAGGAATATCCCTGCGGCCACTTCCAGACACCTCACGCCTAATGGTAGCTGGGTTTATAGGAGACCTATCCGAAGGATTTGAAAGACAAATAAAGGAAGGAGATTGGTTTAAAACTTTAAATGGCCTAAGTGTCACGACGCACAATATTGATGATTTGCTGCTGCAATACACAGAGCCAAAAGAAGCAGTCTTGACATTTCAAACAATTCCAGATGAAAATGAAATATCTAACAATTCTAATAAACTGTTCAAAATTGAAAACTTCGAAGCCTTTGCAAAAGTAACTCCAAAAATTTTACGATCAACTGGATTGAATGAGGTTTTTTTAAATAAGAGTTCCCCATTTATTTTACTAGTTTTAAATGAATTTGATTCAAACGGAGGTGGTGAAATAATTTTCAATTATCCTGATAAACAAGATAATGGTAAATATTTAATTTAACTTCTTCTCAATACAAATCCAAATCTTTTTATAGATTTGCTCGACATAAAAGGATGTTTTATAACTTTAAAATCGCTACTCAAAACTGAACTATCTACAAATTTGCTCTCAACTACTGTAGTCATAAAAGGGATAGAATGGAATGTCAATACCTATAGCAATAAGAAAGGTGTAATTCACTGCTTATTATGTACGATATAACTTAGGATATTTTCAGCACTTATCATATTTGCCTTGTCAACTGCGGTTGCATCATTAAAAGATTCAAAATTAAAAACTGCGGAGTTTTTACAAAATCTAGGCTATTTTCGTGAAGATACAACCGATTTTCTTGAATATGTTAAAACAGATCTCAAACGGGTTTGCCAAGTTTATGAGTCTAAATTAACACAAACAGATAATTCATCGTTCGCAACCATGTTACCGGAATCCAGGATAGTTTCACTACCAAAAGAAGCACAATTACGGATTCTCGATGCATTAAATGAAATGGAAGCTATGGATTACAGGGACTGGAATGAAGAACCATTAAATTCCCATAGAGAATTCTTGATATATGGAAGCGTACTTTTCTACAAATCATTTGTATTAGCCAATCTTTTGCCTGTTGCCCATTTAGCAGCTGTTGAATCATTTTTAAGATGTCGTGGTGTATTTGAATTTATTGATGCAAATCATGTGCACGATTTAATTATATGGAACGAGATTGCTCTGTGTCCGATGTCTGGGTAATATATGTGATACACTTAGATTTCATTGTTTGTTTTTAGTCGTTTCATTTTAGCCGTTTCTTGCCGGGATAAGCTAACACTTGCTGTTATTTTAGAATCCTCTAATTCAACTGTTAATCACCGCAAGGAAAATATTGAATTAAAAAACTTAACACCGCCTTCTCTTTTCTATATTGAAGAAATTCAAGATACTTTAGATCATTTGAAACATGGAGGTATTGAATCTTTAGCAAAAGCTTGGATATACTCCAACAAACGACCAGAAGTAGTTCCTTTTACTCATGACAATCAAAAGCAAAGAAAAAAGAAAACAGATAGTTCTTCTGTGATGAAAGGAAGTAGCACATTTTCTGAAGATTATCGCATCGCTCCATCAACTACAGGCTCTTCAATTCATAGCTTAACGCATAGTGAAGATTCAAATCAAAAATTGGATGATTGCGATAGCGATTCAGATTGGAACGGATTTCCAGTAATTTTTATATTTACTATAAGTACCAAGTAATTATTTATTATTGCTTAAAGGATAACAAAACCTATAACAGATATGAAGGATGTCAAGGAAAGGACAATTTTTTGAAAGAAGTTTTTGAGATTACTGCAACAAGGTATTGTATGATCGTAATATTTTTGTTACATACATATAATAAGTTCGTCGAGGCATATGCCACGCTAAACAAGTTATCAGGTAATGAAACGATGTGGTGATATAGTGGCTAACATCAACGTATTATTCAAAGTTTGCTGTTTCTTAGTAATAATGAAGTCATGTAGTGATGTGGTGCTTCAATGAGCGCCACCTTACCTCGCTGACCTAACCATTACATTTCCCGGTGGGTTGTTTGCTCGAGTTATTTGCATGCCGGTGTGAATTTAACAAATATCAGTTGATGCCTGGCTGTTTACATGTAAAGTTGTTTAGTGAACAGACAATTGTGAAAAATTAGTGATACATAGTATGCAAATAATGCCTGATCTAATTCTCTTAAGTCCAGGCGCTGGAAGATTTCCAGTGGAATTGGGTTTTTAGTGGAATTGGTCAACAATATCGAGGCACACATGAAAATACCTGGAAAATTTTCAGGACAAAAACTAAAAAATTCATGAAAAATTCCCTATTTTTTTACCTTTCGAAAAGTATGTTTTTTTTTTATGTGGCAGTGCTAAGCTCAGGAATCACCCTTTGTACTACTAGTCCGTCATGTCATTTATCACGTCATGGTGCAATGCCTAGCAGTAAGCTTAGTACGAGGAGGGGGTTGGAGGGGTTATAAAGGTAAAGGAGGGAATTGAAGAAGATGGTGATGAACCCTGCGTTTGAACTCTTGGATGTTGTAGGAGCTCGGACATATTTTGTTCGTCATTGGATTTGCTAAAACTTAGTGTTAGCTGAATTTTTAAAATTTGCAATTTTGCATTGTAAAATAGCCGAAAACTGCGAAAAATAGTACCTCTCTTTAAAGTTATGCCAAGAAAAGAAAATGCCACTCTTTTTCCACGCAATTTTGATTTGGCAGTTTAAGGTATGTTTAACTTATATCCAAAAACCAATCTCTGTCGGGTTAGTTTTTGCATAATGTATTTTGCAATTTGTTACAGCGCACAGTGGGACGAATTGCTCAAAACGTGGATAAAAGTCTAAATATTGATGAATTTGGACGAAATTCGGTATTATGGGGTAATCGACCACGCTGATCACGAATTTGATGTCAAAAACTGAAAATTCAAAATGGCGAATCCAATATGGCGGACATAGTTTTCAAAACATTATAGATATAAACTCAAAACTTGTATCTAGATGTTTTTGGGCATGCCGATTACGAATTTGATGTCAAAACTTGGAAATTCAAAATGGTGGATCCAATATGGCGGACATAGTCTTTCAATATTTGTATAAATAAGTTCAAAACTTGTATTTAAATGTTTTTGAGCATGCTGATACTTGCATTCGAAAATTTTAAGAACAGGAACTTGAGTGACTCCGTTTACAGTATATGTAGGTTCAAAATATGACCAAAAAGCTAAAATATTGGAATTTTTCTGAAAAAACGAAGAATATTGTCACTCACGTTCCTGTTCTTAATATCATATAAAGGAATACACATTTACCTAAAAGGCGAACCGAATTACGTTGCTCTACGATAATTAGTGTAGGAGTTATTCAACTTAAAGTAAATATTAAAAATTTACATTTTTTTATTTCTTAAACACCCTGTACCTTAGTGGATAGTGGGGATAGCCCCCTCTTTAGAACAAATTTTTTCTCCAAAACCCTCCAGGAATCACCCCTGAAAATATTAGCCAGAGGATTTATTGAAAGTCTAATGACCGAAACAAGTTGCGAATTAGGGGATATCTCATGAACGGCGATTCGTACGGGAAAATGTATAACATCATTTTTTGTAGATAATCGCATGATCTACAAATTTTGTCAACAATATTTTAGGATGGGACTTGCCGTTTAAGAGATATTAGCCAAAAACGGAATTTTCTGTTGTTGTTAGGAGCAGAATACAACCAATTTTCCGAAACTTTTTTTTAACATATTCTACTCACGAAAAACTATTTTTTTTAGAAAAAGTTACGTGAGTTAACATTTAGTTAGAGGTCTGCATTCGAATTGTGCTCCGACGACTGAACTAACTCGACTTTGAATTTCCTAATTTTGACATCAGATTTGTAATCAGCATACTCAAAAACATATAGATACAAGTTTTGAGCTTATTTATACAAATTTTGAAAAATTATGTTCGCCATATTGGATCCGCCATTTTGAATTTTAAAATTTTGACATCAACTTCGTGATCAGCGACGTCGATAACATAATACCTCCAAATTTCGTGCAGATTTAACAATATGGAGAATTTTCCCGCGCTTTTATATAGATAGATATTTCATTAAAACTAAAATATAGCAGCCGTAACTGCATATGTGGTTTACTAAGAGAGTTGCGGCTAGTAGCTGGATTTTCGTTTTTAATCCTGAAGTAAATATAACCTACTAGCTGGAACCCGGTGCGCCTCGCTGCACAAATAAGCCAATAGTATGGCGTGCGCCAAAACAATTGGGAATCTCAAAATCGATGGGCACTGAGAGTCTCAAATCCCGGGATGCAAGTACATTCGTAAAGAAAAGTGTAACTCCGTTCGTTTAAAAACCCAAATCACTTGCTCATTTATATCCCTAATCACAATTGAGCGGTCTCACTGCCACTCTTGTCGTGGTCAGATGCTATGAGGGAGTGTTTTTGCCCGTAAATGAATTTCGAAGAAGAAATTACAATGCACGTCCGCTTGAACTTTATCCATACACGAAATTTTAATGGGTGTGAAATTGTCAGTTCGCCGCCTGTGTTTATATTTCCAATTCTTTTGGTACGCGCTATAGCTTCCGTTTATTTTGCAGTTGAGGTGATAAGAATTTTAATATACAGTAGGAGCCATTTTCGTATTTTTGATTCCGAATAATATCGATGCTATCGATTGAAATTTCGCTATTTGAAACGACCAAAAGTTGGTTTTTTCAATACTGTTCCATAGATGTGATGCTTTCAAGCATGCATCCGTTCAGCTCATTTGCAGGCTTTGATCGAAGTATACCAGGCAAAGTTGAGCAAGTAGTGTCAGAGCGCCTACCATGGATTAGGTTTTCCTCGGAAATCTTGAAAAGCCCTGTCATGCGCTTCGACCTATTTTTTATAGGCCATGGTGCATCGCTCCAAAATAATAATTTTGCACGGATGTGGCAATACGGGAGTTTTTACTGATGTTACATGTAGGTGTTTCTCTCTGGTTCAAATTCAATAGGAACTTGGGTGCTCAATACACTAAACATCCACCATCAAGTAGCGTTGATGCAATTCCCGATGATGTCACACTTCACACTATGAATGGAGACAGTTAATACGTTCAATAAGCAACGTTTGGCAACATTGGGCGAACTTTTCAAACATTTAACGGCATGATAAAGAGTAATTTTTCCGTAAGAAATATGAAAAAAAAATATGTCCCATGCAAAATTATTGTATGTTGAAAAATCAAGCACCTTGAAATCTATGCAAATTTCCAGGTACCATAGCTCAAAAAGAAAAAGCGACGAACATCTGATTATTGAATTTGTCGTCTTTTTGGTTTCGAGACCTTTCATTTAAGCCATACATTGCTAAAATCAGGCACATGCAGCCGAAGTTACTTCAATCCAAGTTCAGAGAACCGCGTCCTTCGCGATAAATCTGATTTTTTCAACAAAATTGTACGGCAACTATCCGTAAATAAACTCCGATCGATCTGAAACTTTGGAAATCGTATTTTTTTCGGAAAAAAACCAAAACAAAATGGATCTGACTTCTTTAGCAGAAATTTGAAGAGTACCTCCCATACAAAAGTTTCGGATTTTTCTATATCAGTACACTACAGCTACCCGAAGGTTTCGAGATAGCCTATATGTTATTCTGAAGTATGAGCTATATCATTGTAAAGTTTCATTAAAATCTATTCAGTAGTTTTTGCTTGAAAGAGTAACAAACATCCATACAAACATTCGCGTTTATAATATTAGTAAGATAGCCTATATCAAAAAACCTGTGTGCGTTGCAAGGCTTTTAAATAAAAGAAAATTATGTGTGCGTTGTACGCGGTAGGAAAAAAAACAATAAATCTGGAAAAAAATTCCCTCTTCCCAATCTTATCGGTGATTCAATTAGAACAGCGTTATGTATTCATGTAGATGCATCTAACATGTAACTTCTCGGTGAATTGGAATTTTAACTTTCTCTTTTCGGTTAGCCGTTACACTGCTCCCTTCTTACTCAGTATTCGTCCCGAACACAGCTTCCTCCAGGTCCCGTTTTTTCCGATCGAACTTTTTGGAAGCGATAGATGACATCGTTTAACCTCGTGATGACAATGTAGGGGCGCACAAATTTGCAAACTTCGACTCTTTCTACCGTTTTTACTGTTTCTATACTGGTTAGAGGGAATTTTAGAAATTTACTACATTTCAGAATGTGGCTTGGGAAAATTCGTGTGTCATATTGGACCCGCTATTTTGAATTTATAAGCTTTGATCATAAATTCGTTGTTTGCCCTAAAAGCCCCCAGATACCGATTTTCATTGCAATCGGAATACAATTGGAAAAATTCGTCGGCCATATTGGCGCGGCCATTTTGAATTTATAAGTTTTGATAATAAATTCGTTATTTGCAACCTTAGAAACCCCTAGATATTCACTTTCATTGGAATCGGAATACAATTGGAAAAATTCGTCCGCCATTTTGAATTTATAAGTTGTGATCATAAATTCGTTATTTGCAACCTTAAAATCCGCCAGATTTCGATTTTCATTGGAATCGGAACACAATTAGCAAATTCGTCGGCCATATTGGCACGGCCATTTTGAATTTATAAGTTTTGACCACAAATTCGTTATTAGCGACCTTAAAAACCTCTATATACCAACTTTCATTGAAATCGGAACACAATTTGCGTGGCCATTTTGAGTTTTCGGCGGCCATGTTGAATTTTTTTATAAATTCTAGCCTATATGTTATTCTGATATATGAGCTATATTATTGTAAAGTTTCATTAAAATCCATTCAGTAGTTTTTGCGTGAAAGAGTAACAAACATACATACAAACATTCACGTTTATAATATTAGTAAGATTTTATAAAAAAATACTTGACTTAGCGGTATTCCGTGGAACTCATAACTTATCTCTTAAGTTCGATTGAGTTTTATAAATTTTTCTCGTTATTATACATAATTATTGTTTATTTCAATAACAAATGTTAACACATCGCTTAACAAGTTATAAAGCAATTCTCCATTTTCAATATTTCGAATCTGTATTGTCATTATAATTTTATACAAGTTTCAATTGCACTACGTTAAGCAGAGAGTCGAACGATTTTCAAATAAACAATTGCTAAGTTCAACCTGCTGTGCAGCTTCAAGGAAAAACAATTAACCGTTTGTACTGCCGGGATTTAATAGTCCCAATAATACTGTAGTCAACCCAAAAGATTAAAATCCCTAGATCGAACCTTTTATTTTCGGACTTTTGTCCACGTTTTAAGCAATTCGTCCCACTGTGCAGCGCCAAAAAAAACTCCCATGTTGGTCTTCATTAAGACCTTGTCTTTACCACTGTGAACTGTTCACTTCGATCAACCGGGATATCGAATCGATTCTTCATTGGAGCGATATGAATTGTGTTGAATTTAACGCCACCAAAACGAAGTACTGTCTGATCTCCAGAAATAATTGTATCGACCTTCAGTTGATAAAGAGAATGACTCAACTTTCAACATCCTAGGGGTAACTTTAACGGAGGATATGTGATGGAACGATCGAATATTCCAAATCGCCAAACAAGCCTCCCAATCTCTCTCCCGATCTCTCAAGAGAAAAAAAAACGTCGGTCTTCCTAATGTAAGGCCTCTCTGTGTTTTATTTTTTGCTAGGTTGTGTTCAAGTTTCAGTGTCGGTCTCTTTGGACATAACCGATGCTCAATTTCGACTGGCTCCCGTTAGCTCCTTTCAAAGAATTACCCCAGTGGCACCGCGGGTGGATGGACTATCACTTACTAACAGAGCTGCTATATGTTCACATGTAGTGGCTCTTCTCGATTTTGGTAGAACTGACAAATCGCATGTCACCACCTTCCGAGGCCTTCGTTAGTCATTCGCCCCTCTAAGCAGTTCAGTTTTTTTTAAATAAACAAACAAAAATAATTTAATTTTAAA
The DNA here is from genome assembly GCA_949987705.1 of Thereva unica. NCBI lineage: Eukaryota > Metazoa > Arthropoda > Insecta > Diptera > Therevidae > Thereva > Thereva unica. The sequence goes on along the minus strand of OX465281.1, from coordinate 51,015,822 downwards.
AAGAGTTCGTATTCATCGATACATCTGTTTTTGAAGGTCGTATTACTAGTAACATCTGGATTTAATCCTTAATTTTTTTATTTAAACTTCTTTTTACTGTTTACTTTACCAAAATGTTTTTAAATTTCATGATTAATGCTTTGACTAATTACATTAAATACTTCAAAATTTTTCATATCTTCGACTTAAATTAAAGATTTATGAGTTTTTAGATTATAATATTTATCTTTTTGAATCAGTGCGTTTGCCAATTTATACTTCTAGTATCAAAGTTTAAGTTATTTTTGTTCCGGTTATAAAAAATTTGAAAAATATATCATATTTTTCACGTGTAGATTTTGGCCCACTAATATCAATTTAAAATTGTTGTATATTATTCTGGCTGCGTTCTCTCCGTCGTGACGTGATTTCAATTTTACTTCTGATACTATAAAGTTAAACATATTTAAATAAATTGATTTATTAAATTTATATATTTTATTGAGGGAGTATGCGATTTATAGTAAATACATACCTATTTAATTCAAATGCTTCCTTATTATTATCATTAAAATTTTATTACAGCATCGTAAGGAATTGTAGCAATAAATAAAATAGAAATTGAAATATTTAAGGTAAGATACGTTTGCGAAAAGGCACAAAAAAAAACATTATTTAAAATAAAGTCCTACAACTCAAAAATTCATTCACACAAAGTTATTTATATCACGGTTTTTGTTTTCAAACGGTACATATTTTGTGAATCAGATTGTTTTTGTTTTTGATTGTTTGTTCCGTAAAAAAAAGACTAGTTTTCCGAATATTTTTTAGATGACATTTTTAATGTTCAAGGATTATTTTTAGATTAAAAAAGACAAATGTTATTGTTTTTGAATTTTCATCAGAGACGATAAATTAAATTCCATTTAAATATATAAATAGTGACAACCCGCAGTTCGAAAAAAGGGAAATTTTTGAGAAATATGGGAATTTTAGAGTTTTTGCGCCTTTTTCACTATTTTGAGCAGAAACTATGCATTTGATCAAAATATCAAAAGAGCTATCCGGTCTGGGGTTATTTAAAATTGAATGGTATCGAGGTCGAACCAATATTAGGTTGATAGGATCGTGTCAGAAAAGAGGTTAAGCTTTCCTTTTCTCCTTTCAAGACATCGGTGCTGGACACGATAATCCTCATTTACTCTAATAGCTACAAACCTATTCTTATAAATATTCACTATTGGTTTAGTTACAAGTGAATTTCTGGTGGCGTGAAAGCGGCATTCCTTCCCTTCAGATCTCCCACACTTTTCTTCTCCTTTGATCCGTGGGACGTCCCCGCAACGGATACGCCGTTGTCGGTGCCGCTGGGTCTCGAACTCTATTCACGATTAGTTTCCATTCTTGCCGATTTTTGGCGATGTCTCGAGCCTCGGTAACTGATAATCTTTGATTCTTTAGGTCGCCCTCGATATTCTTTAGCCAGGTTTTCTTCGGAGCCGATAGCTGAATTCTCCAGTCTGCCGGACGAGAGAAGTTTACGTGGCAGCGGTTATCATCCATTCGGCAAACATGTCCAAACCACCGTAGTCGACGTTTTTGTATTTCTTCTTCGCTCAGTGTCTGTCGATCGCATCTTCGTCTGACTTACTCGTTTCGTATGACTGGGCGATGCGGGAAATGTCGTATAAGAAGTCCGTTGCTTCGGCACCCGATCGTTGGCGAACATCAACCCAGTTACCAAGTGCCGTCGTATCGAACTCCGAGTCGTCCATCGAATGCTTCACACATAATCGCGTCGATCGGTCTGCAGCACCGTCAACTGCCAAATCGGGAAATTAAAAGAAGAGGTGGAAGCTGTGCAGCACGACCTTGCTACAATGTCCAATGAATTTGAGGACCTGCGGCGCCAGTCTAGGCTCCAAGACGTAGTAATTCGAGGCGTTCCTGCCACAAACGATGAAAACCCGAGTCAAGTTCTAAATGCTATTTCGTCTACTATTGGACATGAATTGTCTCGGTATGTCAATGTTTTTAGGCCCCGTCACCGACGCAGCTCTGATTCAGGAAGTGCCACAAACACGAGCTCGCTGCTAATAGCTAAGTTCCCGTCCGCTAATGAGCAGCAGGAGTTCCTCAGAAAAAACCGCCAGCATGGTACCCTTACTCTATCAAAGTTGAACTTAGGTTTCGCGTCTGATGGAGTGGTCAGAATTAATGAGAGCTTGATGTCGAAGAATAGCGACATCTTCCAGACGGCGCGTAGACTTCTACGAGGGAATCTCGTGACATCGGTCTTCACTAGACGGGGACTTGTGTATGTCCAACTTCAGAAAAATCAGCAGCCGTGGATGTTCACCTGTGCCCTTGACCTAAATGAAGCAGTTTGGTCTTCCACAACGCCTTAGCCTTCTTCGTGTAACCTGGATCTGCCGTTTATTTTGTTGGAGCCTCAAGTTAATGCATGTTTTAATTTTTTTTAATATTTTTGTTTATTTCTTATTTTTAAATATTTTCGTTTTTATTCCTTGTTCTTATTTTACATATTTTCGTTGGTATTTTCGTTCATTAATGCATGTTTTAAATATTTTTAAAGATTTTTGCTTATTTCTTATTTTTATTTTTACATATTTTTGTTTTTTATTCCATATTCTTATTTTTAAATATTTTTGTTTTCATATTTTATATTTTTATTATTATTTAATATTTAGTATAATGATTAAGTTTATCATTACTTATTTTCTTGCTCTTTCTTTTCTTCTCACTTCTTTTCTTTCGCTTAAATTCTTCATGCTATTTTTTCCCTAATTTATCTGTTGAGCTTGCTGGTCGTTCGGTGTGGCTGCTTGCTCTTCGTCTATGATGGTGCTAGTGATAAGAACGATCTTTAAGATATTTACTTCGCGTGCAGATGGTCTCAATGTTGTCTGTATAAATGCAAGAAGCCTTAGAAGCAAGAGTGATATGTTGCATGACTTATTTTGCAATACTTGTGTCCATGTTATTGTTGTCTGTGAAACCAGTGGCTCAATGACAGTATCAACTCTAAGCTTGTAACTATTCCTGGCTATAACATATTTAGGAATGATCGTGTAGGGCGTACAGGTGGTGGCGTTGCAATTTACGTTCATCATAGCATAAGATCTTCAGTTATAATCTCTGCCACGTGCTGTCAAAATGCCCAATACTTGGCTGTCGAATTAAATACTGGTGTAGAAAGGCAATTGTAATAATTGGTATTTACCGTCCACCTAGTATTTTTAGCCTTGATAACGTTAATGAGCTCAATATCGCCCTTTCAACGCTCACCAGAAAGTACGGCCACGTCATTACCTGTGGTGATTTTAATATTGATGCTTTAAAACCAAGTACCTCTCTAAGCAATTTTAATTACCTTTGCCAACTGCTTAATTTGGGAATCGTCAATAGCTTACCTACGTACTTTAATGCAATGGTTCCATCACAATTGGATTATTTTCTGGTTGATGACATTCAGAAAATCTTGTTTCATAACCAAATTAGCCCACCTAGTAATTTTGATCATGACTTTCTATTTTTGGCCTATAAAATGCACCTTCGGCCTGTTTCTCAGTTCCAGACGATTTCATTTCGTGACTTCAAACGCATCAATTTGCAGCAACTTGAGTTTGCGTGTCGAGAGTTATCTTGGGATCCTGTTTACTCAAGCTATTATATAAATGAAAAACTGCAAGCGTTTTATGACTCTATTAGACCTTTATATGAAATGTTTGTTCCTCTAAGGTTAATAAGGGTTTATCCACGACGGTGGAAAAACGCGTAATGAGGATATGCGCAGGTTGTACAAACGAGCACGCAATAGGATAGTATCGTTAATTCGTTCAGCTAAACGCTCCTATTTTAGTAACCTGCTGGATACAAGTTTGCCTTCCAAGAGGCTATGGAGTAATCTCCGTAATCTTGGAGCTGTTGGTCAAAATTACCTAAAAGCAGAGTTAGATCCTGATGTCCTGAATACAATCTTTTCTTCCACCTCCGATGCAGTCTGTAATTTACCTTCTTTCAACTTAAATTATACTTCTGATGGCTTTGTATTTCGCTGCATTGGCGAGGATGAACTTCTTTCTACACTATACTCAATAAAATCTGAGGCGGTTGGCTCTGATGATTTTCCACCTAAGTTTTTAAAAATCATCGCACCGTTTGTATCAAATGTGCTCACGCATATCTTCAACTACTGTCTTACGTGTTCCCAATTTCCAACACAATGGAAGCTAGCGTTGGTGGTACCTATTCCAAAAACAATTTCCCCTTTGCAACCCTCTGATTTCCGTCCAATTAGTCTTCTATGTTTTTTGTCGAAAGTGTTTGAAAAGGTAATTTTTAAGCATTTTATTTCGTATATTGAAGAAAACTGTCTTCTTTCTGAATGGCAATCTGGCTTTAGAACTGGACATAGTTGTGAAACTGCACTACTAAAAGTCTCTTCTGATATCTATGATGCTTTGGACAACCGTAAAGTAACTTTCTTGACTTTACTCGACTTCTCGAAGGCATTTGATTCGGTTGATCATGTAAAGCTCTTACAGAAATTAGGTAGTCATTTCGGTCTTGGTTCTACTTCTCTGAAATTGATTCAAAGCTACTTGTGTGATCGTTCTCAAATAGTTAAAATCCAGGATAAATTTTCCGAGCCCATACTTCTACGTTGTGGAGTGCCACAAGGCGCTATTTTAGGGCCCTTGCTATTTAGCATTTACATTAATGGCCTTCCTCTTGTAATTAAAAGCACATCTATACACTTATATGCTGATGATGTGCAAATCTACATAAGTATGCCCATAGATTCAACCGCTGAGTGTATTCGTAAACTTAACGATGATTTGAGGAGTATTTATGTTTGGACTGTTAATAATAAACTGCCCCTAAATCCTAAGAAATCTTCATGTCTGGTGGTAAGTAAGACTCCCTTTCTATTAAGCACACTCGCACCAATTATAATAAATGATGTCATTTTGCCTTATGTTGACTCAGTCAGAAACCTAGGTGTTGTGTTTAATTCTAAATTTAGTTGTTGTAGTCATACGAGCAGAGTTCTTCAAAAAGTCTATGGATGCTTACGTCAACTATGGGTAAGCTCTAGCCTTCTCACACCTGATATGCGTAAAATGCTTGTGATTGCTCTAATCATGCCTCACCTGATGTATGGTAGTCTAATTTTCCCGAAACTTGATTCAGTGTGTATGAGAAAAATGGAAGTTGCATTTAACGATTGTCTTTGTTTCGTCTATAGGCTAAGACGGCATGATCATATTACACCATATGCATCCAGCTTATTGGGTCTTACTTTTGCAAACCATCGCTCGTACCACGAATTAAAATTTATCTTTAAGCTTATGAATAAAATGTGTCCACGTTATTTGTTTGAGAAACTACTTTTCTTACAATCCAATAGGCAGGTAACATTATTGATTCCTAGGTGTAACTCGTCATTTGGTGATCGTTCTTACTTTGTCCAAGTTGCGCGTAAATGGAATGCTTTGCCCTGTGGTATTCGGAGTGCGACATCTAGCCGAACTTTCAGCAAGCTTTTAAAAGACCTTCTTCTTCTTCTTCTTCTTTAAACTCCTTTAATCCCTCATGGGACATAGGGCGGAAACAGTTGCCCTCCAGCGGACTCTGTTTTGCGCGACAGCTCTTAGCTCCGACCAGGATCTCCCAGTTGTTGCGGCTTCTTCTAGTAGGGTTCTCCTCCACGTTTTTCTAGGTCTTCCTACTCGACGGGAACCTTGCGGATTCCAGTCAAGGGCCTGTTTGGCTAGATTTTCGTTTTCGCGTCGCAAAGTGTGGCCAACCCAATTCCATTTCCTTCGTCTGATTTGGTCGTCTATTCTTTCTTGGCCGGCACGGCGCCATAGTTCTTCGTTTGAAATTCTATCTTGCCAGCGGATTTTTAGAATACGACGAAGGCATCTGTTGATGAAGACTAGTAGGCGCCCTGTGATGAATTGGGTGACTTTCCATGTTTCGCAACCGTACAAAACAAAAGAACTGCCTTAACGTTGGAGTTGAACAGCCGCAATTTGGTGTTAGTGGAGATCACCGTTGATCTCCATATGCGGAACAGGCATGCATATGCGCCTCGTGCTTTATTTATTCTGGAACTTACGTCTTCTTCTGCCCCACCATTTTCGGTAATAATGCTACCGAGGTAGCAGAATTTATCGACCAGTTCCACGTTACGATTATTCAGCGCTGTCCGTTTAATGGTGTTTGCATTTATCCGCATTTCTTTAGTTTTAGTCGGATTTAGCCTTAAGCCTGCTGGACTACTTTCTGTTGCCAAATTGTTTAACATGTTTTTGAGGTCCTGGTGTCGGTGGGCCAGCAAACAGATATCATCGGCGTAGTCGAGATCCTTAAGGCGGTCTACCAAACCCCATTGTATGCCGCCTGTTCTATTATCTAGAGCGCCGACAAGAATGTCATTTATTACTATAAGAAATAGTAATGGCGAAAGTAGGCACCCTTGTCGTACTCCTGAGCTCACTTCAAAGCTGTCGGATAATTTTCCATTATGGAGAACTCTGCATCTGGAATTGTTATATAGGGCTTTTATCAATTCTATTATTTTATCAGGCAGAACACGTCGCCGTAGTGCCTGCCAAATGAAGCTCCTATTAACCGAGTCGAACGCTTTCTCATAGTCTACGAAAGCAAGGTAAAGGGGGGATCGGAATTCAGTAGACTGCTCCACTATTATTCTCAAGGTGTTAATATGATCAATACAGGAGCGGCCCTTCCTGAATCCGGCCTGCTGCCTCCTAAGCGTTCGGTCAACTGCCTCACTTATCCTAGATAGTAATATATGGGACAAAATTTTGCCCACAGTAGATAATAAACAGGTACCTCTCCAGTTGTCGCATATTGTTAGGTCCCTCTTTTTTGGTATTTTGACTATGATACCTTCCGTCCAATCCTCCGGAAAGGTACAGGTGTTCCATGCTATTTCTAGGATTGGCTGAAGCACATCTGCTATGAGGCTTGAGTCGGCTTTCAACAATTCTGGCGGGATGCCATCTTTCCCAGCTGCTTTACCATTGGCCATCGCATGAATTGCGGTTACTATTTCCGTCTTGGATGGGGCCCGAGTGGCGATTCTTATTGGCTGTGCATTGTTGCTGTTTTCCTGAGGTTCTTGTGTAAGTGTACCATTCAGGGCGGCGAAGAAGTAATCTCTCCATCTTTGGAGTTGCTCCTCGTCGCTGCACAGCAGCCTTCTATCCGCACTCTTAACGGCATGCTTTTTAGTAGAGTGCTTTCCCGAGAGCTGTTTAGTGATTTGGTACAGCACCTTACTGTTGCCTGTGTTTGCCGCGTTTTCCGCTTTTTCTGCGAGCTCATCATATCCAGCGTCTGTTGAAGCTGATCGTAAAACTCTTCCTTGTTGGCGGCCTTGCTGGTCTCGGTTAGCGCATAAACGGATACGATATGGGTCTTGATTGTTCCACCGATGATTATAACCGCCAAACGCTTGAATATCGGTTGGAATACGATAACGCTGCTGGCAGCCCGTCGATCGACCATAAACCCGACGCTGGCCTCTCACCACCGGAATAGTAAAGTGTCATCGTTTCGTCGATTGTTGGTATGACGATCGTCAATTTCCCGGATCCGGTAAGTCGTAGTTCCGATAGCGCAGCAACTGATATTATGCATTTCGATATTTCCATTATTATAATTTCCTTTTGACCCACGTGCTGTCCTGTTCGTACATTCCACGCGGCGAATTGAATTTCCATTTTCGATGTGACTAATTTGGGTCTTCGGCCAGTAACCCACTTCTCACCAGTATGTCATTGCTGGCGTATCAGTTTCCGCGGATGCAGTAGCATTATTTCGTAAATAGTTAGTTCGTTAAACCATGCTGTGTCTTGCCTAGTTTCCTCCACTCTCCTCCTTTCACACTTTGGACTTGGAACCAGACGACGGCGGAGTTTACAAGGACAATATGTAGAATGGCGTCTGCGCGGCAGAATAGCGCTGCACAGAAGAAAGCTTCACGTCAATAGTTTGTATCTTCATTAACACACTAATACAGAATCCATTAAATACAGATATTAAACCGAATCAAAGAAATTGCAAAGTTTTAAGAGTTTGAAAAAACATACATTCACAAAATTTACCTAACCCAATCTCAAGAAACAACGTTTGATATTTTCTGTTTTTCCTAATCGAAAATTCTTTTTTTCTTATTTTTAGGATAACAGCAGGTGAAGAGAACGTTCTTATTAACTATGTGCATTTAGATCTTGGAGCAGGTATTATTTTGAGCTCACCAGAAATCAATTGCGGGGATTTAATTGGCAAATTTAAACGTACTTGTAATCTTATTCACACAGTTCTACAAAATACCAAAAGGTACCGAATTTTAATCATTTGCGGTAATATTATTAATACACTATCGCAGGTTTAGACGACTCTTATCACAAGGATGTGCTAAGACAAAAAATCAAAAAAGTCTTGTAGCAATTAAGGAGCATGGTGTTCTTATAACATTTCAGAATTCTCAGTTTTGGATAATTGGGTATGTAAAATTTATTTTGCATTCATTAAACACATGTAAATGTTTCAAAATATATCTTAGAAGACTGTTTGCTTTGCCAACAAGGGAATTGTATGTTTGTCACAAGGCGGATGTGCCGCAAAATCTTGTTGAACTTGCTTATAGACTCTCTTTCAATGTGGTGGGTTAAGAAAGTGATTGTTCTTAGGTATTATAAAAAGTATTATTTTAAAAAAAGTAAGCATTTTTTTGTACTTTTATATTAAACACATTTTCCATATTATTATTATGATATTTTATTTGTTAGGTTTGATTGATTTGATGAATTCTGTGATGATTTACTTCTAAGAATTCCGCAGTAAGTTCTTATATTGTTTATATTTAAATTCTGTCGTTTTAAAAAACCATATGCATTGGGTCACAATATTTCATTGTATTATAATATTTCATTGCATTGATTATTTGATATCATGAAATAATGCTATTGCTGAAAATTTCCGAACAAAACAATTTTCATATACCCTAAATTTTATACAATAATACCATATTTAATCGTATGTGCGTATTTAAAATCAAGCTAAAAACAACTTAAGATACTTGAGATGTTAAAGGGCTGAGATGAGATGTTAAAGATAAGACGGTAACGTTTTTCGATACTGTGTATCTTTAACCACAAATAATACAGGCTTTGTCTAAATAATTTCAATAACTATGTGTATAAACTATAAATTATTAATTGCACTTACAACGCACTGTTTTGCGAAAAAATATTGAGCAAACTGTTCCTTAATTTCGTTTACAATTTTGCCGTCGATTAACTTTGTTGGTTAGTTTTTTGGTGCACGAGCTATATTTTTAAGGAATAAGGGGGCAACCCATATAGTGAACACTGAGGCCAAGTTAGGGCTATTGTGTACGTATCCCACTAACAGAATCATCAGCATTCAGACGAAGCTCTTCTTCTAACCCAAATCAGAGCAGGACATTCACAAATAATAGGTATGTTGGCCCCTGTGTTGAAAGCCGAGTCGTGATTTGTGACAAGTCGTTTGAGTTAAAGAAAGTGACGTTTCTTTTTCAGCACAGAAGCCTAGAGTGCAAGTGCTAAGTTGAGTTTAGCCCCCTATACTGAAAGTCGTAATTCGACTGAAACGTCACTTTCTTCACGAATCACGGCTCAAATTTCAGCACAGAGGCCTCTGAGTCTTGGTTGCGGAGGTGATATCACAGCTCTATATGGCCAGTCAGATAACCCACCAACAGTCTCCAGTTCACTTTGTTTGAAGTGATTGTGTCTTTTAAGACAAAGGATCTTAGATCTTTAGCCTGTCTAAGACCTAGGGCTGATTTCCAACAGGCTAGCACCACTCCTGGTGCTACTGATACTGGAATAAACGACGACGACCACAGCAACGAAAAAGGCAAAACGATTTACGAATTTTTTCATGGAACGTTCGAACTCTGTACAGAACTCGAGCTTCAAAACATCTAGCCGATACCCTGTCAAAGTATAAAGCTGACATTACCGCCATTCAGGAGATGAGGTGGACAGGGAATGGTGTTTTGCAAAAACCTGAGTATGACGTATATTACAGCTGTCATACAAAACACCATGTTCTAGGAGTAGGTTTTATGGTTAGCAAAAGAATGAAGCCTACCATTATCGGCTTTAAAGCAATAAACGAAAGGCTATGCTCCCTTCGTGTGCGAGGTAAATTTAAAAACATCAGCCTCATAAACGTTCACGCACCTACAGAAGAGTCCCCGGATGATGATAAAGAAGAATTCTTCGAATTAGTTGAACGAGAACTTAATGCCTGCCCCAGGTATGATGTAAAAATCATACTGGGAGATCTGAACGCCAAAGTAGGCCGGGAGCCCATATACAGGCAATATGTCGGCAACCACAGCTTGCATGAAAACACTAATGACAATGGACAGCGAGTTGTAGAGATGGCAGCAAGTAAGAACTTGGTCGTTGCAAGTACTAGATTTGCGCGTAAAGATATCCATAAAGCCACCTGGGTATCTCCTGATGGAGCCACTCGCAACCAAATAGATCATGTGTTGATAGACCGCCGCCACCTTTCGGGTCTGATGACGGTACGAACGTACCGAGGTGCCAACTTCGACTCGGATCACTATCTTGTTGGTATGGTGCTCCGAGAGCGCATTACAACGCTGAAAAGCTTTGTATCCGCTGATCAGGCTCGAATCAACACAGCTGCACTACGCAATGAAATGGCCAGAAACAGCTACGGTCATGCATTAGAACTCGCCCTAAGTCCTGGGGATGAGATGCCGGGCGTCGACGAGAACTGGACCCGCCTTAAAAATACTGTCATTAGTACTGCTGATTCCATCTTAGGCAGAAGTCGTAAAGATCGGAACGACTGGTTCGATAATGAATGCAAGCTGGCAACTGAACGTAAGAATGCTGCGTACCGAGCCATGCAGCAGTCTCAGAGAACACGGGCACGCGAAGAGAACTATAAAGAGCTCAGAAAAGAAGAAAAGAGAATTCACAGACGAAAAAAGGAAGCCTGGGAAAAAAATCTCGCCTGTGAGCTAGAACAGTACAGAGAACGACGGCCGCACTAGGCGCGGGAGTTCTACCAAAGAGTCCGCAGTATGACACAATTCACACCACGTTGCACATACTGCAAGGACAAAGAAGGGAATCTGATCACCGATCCTAAAGGCATCTTGGAGCGATGGGAAGAGCACTTTCATGAATTGCTAAATGGCGAGCTAACTGAGGATTCGGAGGCTCCACCAATATCTGATGACAATGCTATGCTGCCGCCACCAAGCATAGACGAAGTTAGCAGAGCCATCTGCCGGCTCAAAAACAACAAGGCCTCGGGTGCAGACGGCATCGCAGCGGAGCTGGTTAAATATGGAGGGCCTACATTACACCAAGCGATTCATGAATTAATTGTGCAAGTATGGGAGCAGGAAGTGATGCCAGAAGACTGGAGAAAAGGCATCCTCTGTCCGGTACACAAAAAAGGAGATATCACAGCGTGCACTAATTATCGCGGTATAACGTTGTTGAGTACCGTGTATAAGATATTCTCCGCTATCCTACAAAACAGGATGGCCCCATACGCCAGAAACATCATAGGCCATTACCAGTGTGGCTTCAGCCCAGGCAAATCAACGACTGATCAGATTTTCACCTTGAGGCAGGCTATGGAAAAATGTCTAGAGTCTGAAAACTCAATTCAACACCTCTTCATTGACTTTAAAGCCGCCTATGATAGCATAGCTAGGGTAGAACTCTACAAAGCCATGAGAGAATTCGGCATCCCCAACAAACTGACAAGACTATGTAGGCTGACCATGACCAATGTGTCAAGCCAAGTAAAGGTATCCGGAACACTGTCCAGACCAATCAACATCTATAATGGACTCCGACAAGGGGACGGTCTGGCCTGCCTCCTTTTCAACCTGGCGTTGGAGAAAGTGATCCGAGATTCGGGCGTGACATCAAGGGGTACAATTCTCCACAACTCCACCCAATTACTGGCTTACGCAGACGACATTGACATCATTGGAAGAACAATAACAGCTGTACAAGAAGCTTTCACTCAGATTGAGCAAGCGGCAGGAAATCTGGGACTGCACATTAACGAAAGCAAAACAAAGTACATGGTGGCCTCGTCTGGAAGAACACCTAACATTGGTCCCACAATCAAGGTAGCGGAACACGAGTTTGACGTGGTAAAATCATTTACCTACCTTGGGTCAATAGTAGCAGCCGACAATAGCATGAAACCAGAAATACGCGCACGACTGCTAAAAGCCAACAAAGCCTACTATAGTCTGTCAAGGCTCTTCAAATCCAAATATCTAACCATAACGTCTAAACTTTTACTATATAAGACTATGGTCTTACCCGTTCTCACATATGCATCCGAAACGTGGGTGCTTAGCAAAAAGCACTCAAACCTCTTGGGCGTGTTTGAGAGGAAAATACTTCGGAGGATTGTTGGCCCCGTATGTGAGGAAGGACGATTCCGGAGACTCTACAATGACGAGATCTACGAGCGCTATCGCGACATAGATGTTGTGAAGAAAATAAAGCTCGGTAGGCTCCGGTGGGCAGGGCATCTAGCTCGTATGAGTGAAGATGAGCCTGCTCGGAAAGTTCTCTGCGGTAAGACCTATGGGGTGCGACAGCGAGGGAGGCCCAACCTTCGCTGGAAGGATGGCGTGGACCAGGACGCTCGGAGTTTAGGGATGCCAAACTGGATGACATCGGCTCAGAATCGGGACCGGTGGAGAGAACAGTTGCGCGAGGCCAGGACCGGATCCCGGTTGTAGAGCCGTTAAAGAAGAAGAAGAAGCACCACTCCATTAAACCTCTTCTGTATTAGGGACTCGGAGATGAACCCAAAGATCCCAAAGAAAGGGTTCTGGGGTCTGCGCGATTCAGACCCCTCCACTCGCGAAACTGTCTGCAGCCTTTTTTCTATCGATACCCCAGTCCCCGGGGACTCAGTAGAGTGAGCCCTAGTTTTTTGGTCAGGTTCTGGAGTATGTCAACTATTTTGAAGGAAAACTTCCACGTTGAAAGTGTCTTGATGTCATCTTCCGAAACAATTTTAATGTTGGCGTATTTCAAGCCATTCTAAAAGTTGAGTCTAATTCAGGTCTCAATGGCATGTATTTCAGTCTAGTAACCCATTGCAATAGACACTTTGGAGCCCCTGTACCATGTTCGATTTTTGACCCGTCGATAAACCAGTGGAGATTTTATGAACCCCCAGGAAGGATAAGTTCTAAACACTCAGGGCGATCCGAGAATAGCTCTGAATTTCTTTTGGAACCGCAGCTCATCGAGCATATCGTTGGATAAGCGGAAAATTGAAATGTTTGGGAAATTGTTAAGAATATCCATATATTCTTTGACTGTGTATGCCCAGATCAGTGAGATTTGAAGTCCCAGGGAACTTACGGGGGTGAATTTTCATGAGACGATACGCAATGGGTTCGCCGTCAATTTTAGGCCACCAGACTATAGCCTTTTGTAAGCCACATAGCCCTAGTAGCTTTACTGATGACGTAGTCCAGTTGAGCGTTCCAGTTCAGTCTCTTGTCTATTTTCTATTCCTTGTTTAGGGGTGCCTTGGCGAGCCCTGCGACCTATTTTATTTGGTCCATTGTGCTATCCCCGTCTTTAAAAACCATCGAGGCTAAGGTTAAGGCTTTTTATATAGTCTAAAACTGATTTAGGGCTCCTGTCCCAAATCTCCTTAGGAGCAGAGAAGTCACGATGAATGAGGCTCAATCTCTTCCTCACTGTAGCCTCACAGTCGCAAAGCAAGTGCTCCGCACTTTTGGGAGCTGCCCAGCTGAACCGGCAGCTACAATCAGCTACCGGTCCTATTTTGTTTAGATGGTAGTAAAGCGTCTCATGTCTAGCTTTAACTCCAGATATTTTACTGAGTCTGAGTACTGAGTCCTGTCGTACTCTGGATACAAATATTACCTAGATCCACTTTGTAAAGTAAAGGGGCGGGGGGGGATTGGGGTTGCAAACCAAAATAAACGAAATCGAAATTTTCAACGTAATTTTCATTTTTCAAGGTCCCAATAGCATTTTAAGCAAAAATTTGAGAAGTATGTGGGCGTGGGTGTGTGTGTGTGTGCGTGCGTGTTCTTATGTATGTGGTCATTTTTTCCTACACGATATCACGTGAACCAAAAAAGATGACGACTTCGTTGAGGTGTCGTTTGAAGCGTATTAACGCAAATATGATCTGAAAAGATTTTTATAAAATTTGGTCGGGCCGTTTTTTGGTTTAAACGACATAACTGATATTTGTACCTGCACGATATCGCGCGAACCATGAAAGACATTGACTTAGTTGAGGTGCCGTTCGAAGAGTATTAATGATCTGAAAAGATTTTCATAAACTTTGATCTAACCGTTTTTTGTTTAAACGACTTTCGTGATTTTTGTACTTGCACGATACCGTGCAAACCAAAAGCTATATCGACTTCTTTGAGGCGCCGAAAGAAGAATTTTAACGAAAAAATGTTCTGAAAAAATTCTATAACATTCCGTCGGGCCTTTTTTTGTTTAAATGAAAAAACTTCGGCTAAGTGTCAGAGAGACCTAATCTTCTAATTAATAAAAGAAAGTTTCTGTATGCGTGTATGTATGTGTGCGCTATAGCGGGCGCACCAGTCATCGTAGAGCTTCGAAATTTTGCACGAAGGTCCGTTGGGGTCTGCCCTGAAACACCTCGAAGCCCGATTTTCGAAATTCAAAATGGCCGCCGAAAAATGACCGAAATTCAAAATGGCCACCAAAATATGAATTTGCAAATTGTGTTCTGATTTCAATGAAAGTGGGTATCTAGGGGTTCTTAAGGTCGCTAAAAACGAATTTGTAGTCAAAACTTAAAAATTCAAAATGGCCGCGCCAATATGGCCGACGAATTTGCCAATTGTGATCCGATTCCAATGAAAATCGATATCTGGGGTTTTTTGAGGTAGCAAATAACGAATGTTTGATCGGACCTTATAAATTCAAAATGGCCGCGCCAATATGGCTGACGAATTTGCCAATTGTATTCCGATTCCAATGACAATCGGTATCTGGAGTTTTATGAGGTAGCAAATAACGAATGTTTAAACAAAACTAATAAATTCAAATTTATTAATTAGATAAGACGAAATAATAATTTAATGGGAGGAGTCACAGTGGTATTGGCTGGTGACTTTCGGCAGACGCTTCCAGTTATTCCCCATGGTACCAAAGCAGATGAAATACAGGCTTGCTTAAAATCATCTTACATATGGAGGAACATTGAAATACTTCGCCTTACAACGAATATGAGGGTTCATATCAATGGTGATCCCTCTGCTCAAGAATTTGCAAACAGTCTACTTCAAATAGGAAATGGTGCTGTGACTTCACTTAATCAGGATGGATGTATAGCAATGGAAGGCATAGGAAGGATTGTGCAAACACCACAACAGTTAATACAAAAGGTGTTTCCAAATGTAAAACAGCACTTTAAAGATCATGAATGGCTGTGTCAAAGAGCCATCCTTGCCCCGAGAAATGAAGATGCCTACTTCATCAATAAGCAACTGTTGAACGAATTGCCTGGTAATCTTCAAATTTACAAATCCATCGACACTGCATGTGTTACAGATGAAGCTGTGAATTATCCAACAGAATTTTTGAACACATTGAAACCTCCTGGCGTACCATCACACATTTTAGAGCTCAAAGTTGGGGCACCAATTATGCTCCTCAGAAATCTGCAACCCCCTTCTCTCTGCAATGGAACGCGGCTCGCTGTTAAAAATTTAATGCCCAATGTTATAGAAGCCACAATCATGACCGGGCATGCCGCAGGTGAAGATGTATTTATTCCTAGGATCCCGATTATCCCTTCAGATATTCCATTCCAGTTCAAGCGCCTTGCAATTGTCAGACATGTAATTTTTCTTCATTATATTACATGTCTGATAATGGACAATATCCGTCTGAAGTCACACTCCTTCAGTACATGACTCCAAGCGTTTACTGTCCATTACCGTCAAAAGCCCATTTTTAAATCTTAAATTAGTATATTCTTTCTTTCAGGATGTAATAATATTTTTTGGATTATTGAATGTTTAATTTAACTAAAAGTCCATACTAATGCCTGCCTCCCCAAAATTTTTATAACACAATGCAGATCTGACTTATTTTCTTGAGATTATACTATGCGCATAAAGTTGCTGACTGTTTCACTAACATTTATTTTTGTTGGGGGTTACCCTTTTAAGACTATTTCATGTGTGCTTATTTTACCATAAGTTTATCACGGGCACCGCTGTGCGAGCAAAAGCACAAGAAGTACGATAGACACTTAGACAAACATATCCAAAAAATATGTTTGCTAGGTGTCGATTGTACTTCTTCCGATAGGTGGCGCTCAACATCAAATTTAAAAAAAAGTTGTAACATATTTTTTATAGGTAACTCTAAATTTTTATATGTATCCAAAATCAATTTTGCAGATTTGTTCTTTTTTTCATTATACTTTTTCCTACCGCGGACTGTGCACACATAATCTTTTTTTATTGAAAGGCGTTGCAACGCACGAGTTATGTTTCTCGTTTCGTTTGATTAAAATAAAAACAAACTTTACTCGCAAAATTGTACTCTTGGGAGTACTTCTTTATTTTACGGATTGAATCTTAAGACTGACATTATTATAATTATTATTTCTACTTCTGACATTAGATTTTTGCTGACGAGTTGGTTCTCACCAACTCGTTTAGATTCTAATTTTCTCAGTGAAGTGAAGCTTCATATTTCTTCTGAGAATTTTAACTTTAGTTTAGTTTGGTTGATGGTAACATGATCTCAATAGACGACGTTTCCTGTCGCAATTTTTATGTAGTTAAATTATAATTTCTCATCAAATCTTGCCAACTAGACTTTTTATTTTCATGGCAAGTCACGTTGTCTTTACATATCTCTGTCATGTTACCATCACCTTGAAATTGAATATCTGGTACTATAACTCCTCCGCCATTAGTCTTTTGATTCTCCTGAATCTTATTAATTATACTAACTTTAACTTTCTTTTGCTTACAATACCGAAATGTTACAAATGAAACGACAATAACTATTATTATTATTGATGAAAAGGTTCCTAACCCATAATTAACATACTTATGGTACTCTAATTCTTTTATAGCCTTTAAATTATCTTCTTGTTTGAATATAATTTCTTCAAAAGTTATTTTATCTTTTACAAAGGTTTTATTTTTGTTATTTGGAATTACGAATCTATCAATGAATTTATTTATTTTACTGTTATATTTTCTATTGTCAATCTGAATGGTGCAATTACTGAACGTGATAAAATAATTTCCATTGAGAATTAGGTTTCTTTCATCGCAACTGCTATTTAATTTTCTTTGCTTTACATTGTTTAAAACTATAATGTTGTTTTCTAATTCTATAAATTCTTCATCATCTTTATTAACCATTCTACAATTATTCCTAACTACACAATTCTTGCTTAGTTTTAATTCCTTTAATGATTTACCATCTTGAAATGTATAAGTTTTATTTTCTATATCTATCGTATATTCAAATTCTTCATCAATTTGTTTGTGTTGCTGATTTACTATTGGTATCAAAAGCTTTTTATTAAATGTTATAGTATCTGTTGGAATTTTAATTGCGAAAATTATTGTGTCGTTTAGATACTTAGCTACTCCTAACCTTATGTTTGAAAGTTTTTTGAAATCTATATTATAACTATTAATTTCGTCATCAGTTAATATGTTGGGATGAAGTATCCCTATTCTTGCTGAAGCAATATTCTCTTGAATATGATCTACATGTTCCTTGATCAAATTTAGTTTAAACATTAATTCTAAGAACGTATCTTCATCTAAAGCTTTCTTTTCTGTTATACTAATTCTATTCAATCTATCCAATATTTTTTTTCTATCTGATTCTATGACAGTTTTAATGAATTTAAGAGTTTCATTGAAATTATTATTTATTTTGATTTGCTGATTAATGCTTTTAATCGAGTTATGGTTATTCTGATCAATAATAGTAAAGTGATTTTGTATGTCTTGTCTGTCATCATTGTCCATGGTTCCATAAAGCCAGTTCATTGCGTTTCCAACAATATTCAATAAGCCTCTTCTAGACCTATGGGGTATTATTGTTTTTATTTTACTTTTAATGTTATTGATTTGACTAATTGCAATATTTTTGTTGTTTCCTAAATCAAGAGACTGGACGGTAATCTCTAAATTATTAACCATTTCTAATAATTCATTAGGATAAATCATGTGTAAAATTATATCAAACTTATTTACTACTTCAACTTCGTCAGTTTTGATTTCGGCATATCCTAACTCAGAGTCCACTTTCTCAATTATCATGGTTTGTTGACTGGTTGGGATTATCAGGATCAATGCGCAAAAGATGAGTGTTGTAATCTGAAAATTTTAAAGGTCTTTTAATATTACTTTCATGGACATTTTTAAGGTTGTATTTTCTGAACTTCGGCTCGTACTTATGTCTAAGCGACTTATAGTTTTTGATAAAACCCTCTTTTCTTTTTTCTTCGTAGTTTTCCCTATTCTCATTGCGTTTTTCTAACACTTTTTCTTTCTTTATTCCTAATCTTTCCTTGATAATTTCGTGATCTATTCTTTTTTCCTGAACTTCGAGAGGGGTTGCTTTAATAGTGCAATGATACGTATTATTATAAAATTTGATCGCTTTGAATATTTGTGTCCGTATAGGAAGTTTTTCTTCTAAGTTTAAAACTCTGATGCGTTCAGTTATTGTGTTGTTAAATCTCTCAATATCTGAATTCCCGGTATGGCTATTGGGTTTTGTTATATGGTATTCTATTTTTTCTTCTGTAAAAAACTCTCTTATATTCTTGGAATTGAATTCATTGTCAAAGATAAATTTTTTTATTTTCCCTTTAATTGCAAGAAATTGTCTAAGCTTTTCGATGATAGTTTGATTGTTCCTATCTTCTAAATAAAAAGTAACAGCATGCTTTGAGAACTTGTCGATGAAATTTATAAACGAATGTTTATTATTTACATAAATGTCAACATGAATGATTTCATTAATTGTTGAGGGAGTCTCGGTTAATTGAAACTTCTTCCTAATGGGGTTTCGGTCGTACTTTGCTGATGAGCAGATATCACAATTATTAATTATTTTATGAATAGTTAATTTTAAATCAGGATGATAAATTTTACTTTTAATTCCTTCGTATGTAGCTATAATTCCTGCATGTCCTAATTCATTTTTATGAAAGAGAGATATCTGTTTATTTAGTTCATTTTCGTCTTTAATATCTACTGCAAGTTTACTGCATTTCACGAATTTAATATCTTTATTTCCTGAGAATGTATTTATTAAAATTTGCTGTAATCTGTTATATTCGTGATCATTGAGTTCAGAATATATACCTATTTTACCTTTTCCTACATATTTGCGAATTATATTGTTAACATTTTCATTATCTAAATCTCTTTTTTCAATAAATATTCTTTTGTTTCTGAAAGATTCTTCGTATTCTTTTTCTTTAATTCCCATTAATATTATTTGAGTTTGGAAGCGATTTACTACTGTATCCAAAATTGGAATATGGTCATTAGCATTCTCTTCTTGGGAATGAATGGTTTGCACTTCAATTGAGTCATTACTACCTGCATTCACTTCATATTCTCGAATGTTCAAATTTTCAACATTGTCTTGGAACATGTTACTTAAATCGACGCTCAAATTTTCAGTGTCAAGAATTTCTTTAGATTTATAATTTAATGGGGTTTCCTCAGTATATGTATTTATTTCATTTGTGTCTTTATTAATTCGACTTAAGAAGTCGGCTACTTTATTATCTTTACCCTTTATATAGTCTATTTTTATGTTATACTCGCCTAATGATACCAACCACCTTTGTAACCTTGGGTTGATATCTTTGCCTGTATATTTTGTTTGTAACCATTTAATAGGCTGATGGTCAGTTTGAAGATCGAACTCATTGCCAAAAAGGTAAGGTCTGAAATATTTTGTTCCCCAGACTATAGCTAAAAGTTCTTTTTCTATCGTAGGATAATTTTTCTCGTGATCGTTTAGGGTTCTTGATGCATAACACACTGGATGTCCTTCCTGTGTTAGTACTGCTCCAAGGGCGAAATTGCTCGCATCAGTTATTAGTTTGAATTTCTTATTAAAGTTCGGGTACTTTAATATTGGATGATCCGTTATGATTTGCTTCAATTTTTCGAAGGCCGCTATATAGTTTGGATCATTAGTATTGACTCTAGCGTCTTTTTTAAGGTATTTTGTAATAGGATGAGCGACTTTAGCGTAATCCTTAATAAATTTTCTATAATACCCCGTTATACCAAGAAAGGACTTTATTTGTTTTTGTGTGGAAGGAAGTTTTAAGTCTTGAATTACTTTTATTTTATGAGGATTCGGTTTGACACCGTCAGGTGTTAATATATGTCCCAAGTATTCTGTTTCCTTCTTAAAAAAGTTACATTTATCGGCTTGAATCTTTAGACCAGCCTCTTTTAATTTATCGAATACTTTTTTAATACTGGAAATGTGTTCTTCTAGAGAAGTACTAAAAATTAGGATGTCATCCAAGTAGACGACACAAATTTTGTTGATTAGGTTATGGAGTACAGAGTTCATTAGACGTTGAAACGTCGAAGGAGCATTTTTCAAACCGAATGGCATTCGAATATATTCGTAATGTCCAAAGGGTGTTGAAAATGCGGTCTTTTTTCGGTCCTCTTCTTTAACCAAAATTTGGTGAAATCCCTTCGCTAAGTCTAATGTTGTAAAATATTGAGCTTTGCCCAATTTATCTAGAATAGACTCAATATTAGGCATTGGAAATTTGTCATTGATAGTTACCTCGTTTAACTTTCGATAATCAATGACGATTCTCCACTTTCTTTGTCCTGAATTGTCTATCTTTTTAGGGACTACCCAGAGAGCACTATTGTATGGGGAATTACTTTCTTTAATAATTCCTTGCTCTAGCATTTCTTTTATCTGTCTTTGAATTTCTTTCTCGTGGACTTGTGGATATCTATATACTTTCGAGTATATAGGACTGTTTGTCGTTGTAATTATTTCGTGCTGGATCTCGTTAGTACAAGTAAGTTTATCTCCTTCTTTGAAGAATAAACATTTGTATTGTTCTAAGAGTTTATTAGTGACTTGTTTTTCCTCGCAATTTAAATGATCTAAATTTATACTTTCGATTTTTTGGGTTTCTAAACTACATATTTCATTTACTATGAAAGGGTAAGTATTATTTTCGAAGAGTATTTTGATTCCGTTTACATGCAAACAATTATTTTCGTCATCAACCTTTGCTTTCAAAGGGATTAGAAAATTTTGACCTATGATGGCGTCGTATCTGCGGTTTTCAAGACTCGAAACCTTCCAACAGAAGGTACCTGAGATATTAAATTCTCTAGGTATAGGAGTCGTTATTTTAGTTGTTATTTTACTCACTCCATTTAAAGTAGTAAAGAATCGAGGTTCAATTAATGTTTCTTCACGGAAATTTCTTAAGTAATTTGGTTTTATGATGCTTGTATCCGACCCAGTATCTATGAGGCATTTAATTTTTTGGTTATCAATAGTTAAAGTTATTATTGGTAATAAGTTACATCCCGAGGCTCTTTTGTAAAATTTACGTCTTGCTCTTGAACATTGTCAATTTCCATCGGTTGAGACTGATTATTGTAATTATATTGCCTTTGTCTGGTTTGTGAGGAGTTGTAACTATTTCTGTACTGTCCTGAGTATCTGTTTTGTCTAAATTGTCCTGAATTATTGTTATCATTATTGTTATTATAATTAAAATTTCTGGCTTGTCCAGAATCTCCATAACGTCTAAATTGACCCGAATTTATTCTATCATTTCTATAATCAGAATTCTTAAATTGATTTGAACGATTATTATTTTCCCGATAATTTGAATTATTGTTTCGTATCATCTGATTTCTATGCTTTTCTTTCCTAAATTCACCATTGTTTTTAATTTCTTTATTATTATAATTTTTTCTGTATTTGCAATGTATTACATCGTACTCATCTAGTAGTTCTAATTCATCAAAAATATTATAAACTTGAATTAATGTCATACTTCTAGATATATTTGTTCTATAACTACCATTAATCATGTCCCTAATTAATTCGACTAAATTTTTGTCGTTGTTATCCGGACTATAATTACTGGGCTTAGTATCATCAAACTCATACAGTTCATTTAATTGAAAGTTAATCGATTTAATTATACTAAAAAGTTCTCTTAAATTACTAACCTTAACATTACGTCCTTCATCTATTAATTTCCTGTAACTCTTCCTTGGTCTAAAATGGATTTTCAACTCCTGTTTCACACTCTCCCACGTTGGTGTCTCTCCCAGTCTTTCAACGCACCTTTTTGCCTCGCCTTGAATTTTTTCCTTAAAAATCATCGATAGTCCATATTGTAGTAACTGCTGATTATTGCCGCATAGTTCCGCAATGTTTTCCACAGCGCTGATAAATTCACGTAAAGGGTAGTCATCTGTTCCATAGAATGTCTTAATCCGTTGAAATTTGCTCAAGATTTTATCTGGTGATAATTGGAACATTAAATTTGGTTGTTCTGTCAATCCCTGTCTAAGTGTTGCTATCTCATGTTGGTATTGCTGCTGCGATTGTTGAACAGATTGTCTTAAAGCTTCCACTTCATTTAATGTAGGAAATTGCAGTTGTTGTTGCTGCAGTTGTTGTAAGGCTTGCTTTAAAGCTTCGATTTCTTGTTGAGCCATTTTTGCACTATTAAATTTACGATTTAAATCGAAAATCACTTGTCTGCTTTTGCTCATAAAAAATTTCGTTCACTTTTCTTATGAAAAAACGTTAAGTTCACTTTTTTTTTTTTATGCAAAAATTTTAAGTTCACTTTTTTTATGCAAAAATTTTAAGTTCACTTTTTTTTATGCAAAAATAAATACTGAGATTCCACTCCAGCCTGAGAGTGTGTTTTAAGCCGGATTATGCTTGTTATTCCGCCTCTCAGTAAAATATTTTTTTATTCTTTCACTTTTCACTCAATTATTAATTTCCCGCCGACCGAGATAAAAAAATATTTTATATCACACTATTGGGTGGAGGTTGGGGTTTTAGCGGATGGTAAAAAATATATTTATGTACGAAAATATTCGCGAACTTTATTAGCGGACAGTAAAAATTACATTTAAGTACAGTAATATTCGCGACAGTAAAAATTATTTCACGAACTTATCTTAAGACAAGTTTTAGGTTCGTTTCGAGCGACTGCGCCAGTTATGTTTCTCGTTTCGTTTGATTAAAATAAAAACAAACTTTACTCGCAAAATTGTACTCTTGGGAGTACTTCTTTATTTTACGGATTGAATCTTAAGACTGACATTATTATAATTATTATTTCTACTTCTGACATTAGATTTTTGCTGACGAGTTGGTTCTCACCAACTCGTTTAGATTCTAATTTTCTCAGTGAAGTGAAGCTTCATATTTCTTCTGAGAATTTTAACTTTAGTTTAGTTTGGTTGATGGTAACATGATCTCAATAGACGACGTTTCCTGTCGCAATTTTTATGTAGTTAAATTATAATTTCTCATCAAATCTTGCCAACTAGACTTTTTATTTTCATGGCAAGTCACGTTGTCTTTACATATCTCTGTCATGTTACCATCACCTTGAAATTGAATATCTGGTACTATAACTCACGCGGGTTTTTTGCTAGTATATAATAAACTCGATTGAATGAAACGCGTTCTGAACGAAGTGATCTTTTTTGGATTCTGCACAGCAATAGCTTTCCAACAAATCATCAGTTGTCAAATACGTTTACTTTTCACGCTGACGCTACATTCGTTCATCGGCTGATGAATGTCAAGGTTGACTCAGGTTTCTTAACAAGCGTGTGAATACGCCGATTGCTTCTCGTGCAAAAATATTTGACTGGACCGAGAAAGGCATGAGACTTGACCGAGAACGGCACGATCGTGTGGAGCGACCCTATATCTCTAATACCAATTATGCCATATTCGAACCGGTTAATCGCATGCTAATAAATACTAACAAAAATAGGAGTGTTTTTAGCTTGCTAACTAGTGAAGTTGTCCTTAA
Organism: Thereva unica; assembly: GCA_949987705.1. Lineage (NCBI taxonomy): Eukaryota > Metazoa > Arthropoda > Insecta > Diptera > Therevidae > Thereva > Thereva unica. The sequence continues at coordinate 50,991,591 of OX465281.1, read as the reverse complement.
AAGGATTCTTCTTAATGTGGCATGACTCCCTGCGTGTCCCACTCCCCTTTTGTTTTTGCACGCTTCTCTGTTTGACGTTTTGTGCTCCTTTATATTGTTTAATATTTTACGTCAGCATATCTTAGCTGATTCACTGAGCAGTGGTAAATGTTTCTCAGCCCTACTGAGAAGTGCACCTTCTGTGCTAGAAGGGTAACTCTATTATTTTTACAAACATCACGAATTTTTCAAACCATGGATCAGCATTTATTTGCAGGAAATTGCGGTTCATCCCGGAATTTCCAGTAGTTACCGAAAAATGTGTTCTTTTTGGTCAAGTCTAACAAGTGCTTTACAAGTGCTAAAATCTCCGGAAAACTTTCGAATTTCCATATGAAGTCATTCGCTTCCCAGTTATCAGCGGCGCTTCAACACGCTCAATACAAATTCGAATACCCGCTTTAGTGTAGCGAACGAAGTAGGAAGGAAATGTTTTTATTTTATGGGATAGACTAGTGGCTTAGGGAAAGCCCCTTTTTACTGTTCGACAATCTATTTTTTTCGTATAGAATGTCGAACAGCAGAAGAGTAGAGAGTAGAAAGAGATAGAAGTAGGAAGGAGCTGCCACAACCTAGCCGCGATATTTTATTCCAATTATTTCGCGACTCTGGCACCGGGGCATTTGAGAAACAACTCGCTGGAGTGTTATGCCTCCTGAAACGATTTGAATCTCATCAGCCAACCGATGACATGCGCTTGGTGGAGCGGGGAAGGACTAGCAAAGGCTATGACAGGAGGAATCAGGAAAGTAAAGAAGGGAGAAGAAAGAAGGAAAGTTATGTGGGTCGGAAAGTGGAAAAAGCAAAGGACCGTAGGGCTGGCTAACGTGCGGGAAAAACAAATTCTCTAAAAAAAATCTTGTGGATTATAGTTATTTGAACTAGCTTCTCTCAGGATTACCTTGTCAGCAATTTTGATACTAGTGAATTCCCCACTAGTATAACTATTTTGTAAGAAATCAGTTTATTCCGTCTACGATCAGCATGCTGGGAAGATGATCGTGTGGACCGAATGGGTCAAACCCACATCCCAACTAGTTTAAAGGATTATTTTGTATAATAATTTAAAAATTCAACTAGAGTTTGACTAAATTGTAAGTGAATAAATTTTATTTAATTTTTACAAATATAAAAAATAAGCTTGTGTTTTTAATTATACTATATTAAAATTATCTATTTTAAGAAATTATTCAGGGAGACTATACAAGGAGATATAACTCCGTGTTGTCACTTTTCGTTTGATTAATGAGGGCGCCACAGTCACATGTACCCCAAAAAACATGGCGGATTATATTCATCCGGTTCATGGCCAAGTTCCTTAACTATTAAAATATTTTATCTTTACGCCTAACTTGAAAAATCAGCTTCTGCTTTTTCTTATTTAACCATTTTATGGATTTTCCAATGAATTTTTATTAATTCCCAATGATTTTTTTTGTATTTCGGCTGACAATTTTGAAGAAATCGTCGAAGTGGGTAAAATTTAGCTAACTTCATGTGGGGCACGTCAGCTTTAGGCGACATCTGTGGCCAAAAGTGGCGGTTCCTTCCTCCCCGACTAGAGCTGCTGTTCTACATTGCACTCTATACGAAGAAAATAGATTGTCAACAGTATAAAGGGCCTTTCCTGAGACTCTAGTCTTTCACATAAAAAAAAAAAAAAAACTAGAAGTTTAGTTTCTGCTACGCATCAATTTCCGGTTATTTTCCCCATAAGAGTTATATCTCCTTGTATAGCCTCCATGAAATTATTTCTTTATTTGATGTTTAGTTGTCATATTTTGAAATTTATTTGAATTCTGTCAGTTACAAACTGTTAGCAAATAAATTTGGATCTAATTGATCTAAAAATAACCAATAAAATGGGTATAAACTTTGGACATATTTTGCAAATTTTAATTTCCACTAATTTTATTTTAAATGTAATAATATCTACTTTTAATTGCAAACATTCTACTGAAAACCCTGGCCTCAATATAATGAAGGATTCAATTGGCATAACAGCTTTCTGTAAAAACATTTGTCCGTAATTGAAGGTTATAAATACTGTAAATTATATAGACTTGCTTTAATGTACTAATTCAATTTAGTTAACTATAAAAATTCCGAGTCAATTTTGCTTTACCACTTAAGCATTTTAAAAGTATTCACGAGTTCGTGATATTAATTTTATCACACCGGCGCGGCGGCTACCTCAATTAAATGAAAAGAAATAAAAATATTAATATTTATTTTTCTCTGAAATAATTCTTTGATCTTCCTAAATGGAAATTCCTCGGCTATACACAAAACTTTCCCATGACTATGAAAATATCAAAACGTCTTGCTGTTCAAAATTTCATGAATGCTGACACTTCTAGAAATAGCTTTGGCTTGCGAACGTTTAATTTGCTAATATGGCTCATCGCAAGTTGTAAAAGCTAAGGCATTTCTAAGCGTGCAAAATTAATTTGCAAGAATTTTGTTGATTCTAATATTTTTCATGTTCACTCCCATCTCATGGATATTTTAAGTAATCATAGCATTCGCCTACATGTTTACGTTTCACGTCGATGAACAAACCTTGAGACTTTGTTGCTTCTTGCATATATGTATGAATGTCGCGGCGCTATTCGCATCTAACTAAAATGCAAGTTTAATTACGACGGTCATTTTAATTCAAAAAATAAATATTACTCATGTTTAAGAATATTAGAATTTATTTTTAAAACTAATTAAATTCTCAGTTCGTTGCTTATGAATTATTTTGTGGAGGTTAATGTCTCAATTAAAATTGGCAAACTTTATAATTATTTTCTTACAAGACAAATTAATTCATTTCGTTGTAAGAGCAAAATGTTGTGTCATAAACTGGTTCCGTCAAAAATAATGAAAATAACATTAATTATTTCGGGTTTTACATGATTAATCTGGTGTAATTAAGCAACCAATTAAATTTTTAGACTGTCTAGTTCATTAAACTTTACGATAGTTTTCTTAATTGTTTGGTTGGAAGGTATGCCTAATTGAATTCTATATTAACCCTTCAGCGTGTGGTCTGATTATTTTTTCATTTATTACCTAAAAAATTAATGGTAATAATATACATAGGAATGAATTATTTTAAATTCATTTGGACATTATTAGTACGTAAACCCTCGTTAACACGAACACTGTTAACACGAATTTCGGTTTAAGGCGAACAAAAATTTGTTCTGGACAATAGTCACATAAGCTTCAATGTAATTATGTTCGGTTAAGGCGAATCTTCGTTAATTCGAACTTCGAACAACTATTCCGTCCCTTCACGGTTAATTATCGGATAATACGAACTAGAAAAATTCTCAAAACATGTATTTTGTATATTTTGATCCTTTTTCGGTCAATGAATACATTACAAATAAAGGAAAACACTCACTTAAGAGATTAGAAAAGTCAGAGATTAAAAATTCACTCGAATTCCTAAAAATAGAAACAATACCTCAACAATAACGATTTGACCACGGATCTAAATGACGAGAACCAGGATTCCAGATCAACACGATTCCAGTGATGAAAGCGATGTCGAAAAAATCATCCCGCCAACCTCTAAGGAAGTCAGAGGCACTCGATATTTTTCTGCGCTATGCAGCAACAAACGTTTCACAAGCATTTTCAGATGGTTTCGAAACGATCAATTTTGGATGTGCACACAAACTCCTACCAACTTATCGTCAAACCAATATCGAAATGTATTTTACAAACAAATAATAACAAACTGTCAAAATCAGATAACATTTAAGAACGATAATGTTAAGTTAGAAAATTTATAATAAAGAATTATTCAATGTTTATATAATGAATCATGATATGACACTTAGAAAAATGAATGTATTTTCTATCTTAGTCGCTTAACACGAACTCCCACATAACACGAACTGTTTGCCCGATTTTTCCGAGTTCGTGTTAACGAGGTTTTACGTATACTATTTTGGAAAATTTGCTTTAAGTTATTTCCCAAATGTTTCATTGGCTTTCATTGTAAAGAATGATAACAAACAACGAAAAACTAGCACCTTTCCACTATATGTTAGCATACATTCTCCTCAATACTTCCTCTTCTTCTTTCAGACGGTATCAGGTAGAAGAACTAGGAAGAATCATGGTCGCAGCATGAACATACTATACTCACCTTATACATAACATTTGTATCTCAGACCATTTAACAGTTTGCCTAAAAATTTGTCTTTTTAACTTGTTTGGTCCAGCAATATTGCGTCGATTGCGTCCTTACAATCGCAGGACCGGAGAACATGAAGGACACATTACGATACAGTGTCCGGCGACCATACCAACTAAGGTCTTAAAATCCTTTTTGCTACGGATGGTCCTGAGCCTGTGCTCTTGGCCTCCAGGTAGGCGTATAATCTTTTTTGTACTAATTTTAGGCAATTAAGTGCATTTTCCTTATTGCTTTGTTAAGAGATGCACTTTCCACCGTCTGTTTTTATCATATGTATTATATTACTATAATAACGGTGGTAATAATTGAATAAAAAGTATTTAGTTGATTTACCACTTTGGCTAATATACTGTTACCTTAACGCCATCGGGGCGTCGAGAACAACTCGCTGGAGTGCTATGCCTCCTGAAACGAGTTGAATCTCATCAACCAACCGATGGCATGCGCTTGGTGGAGCGGGGACGGGATACGAACCCGGAACCTCTGGGATAGCAGTCAGGCGCCTTACCCCTAGACTACCGAGGCCCCCATTCCAAATAGCCAAACAACCCTCCCAATGCCTTGGATTTTTTAAGAGATGCGTCTAGAAGTGCGTTTCTGAATATAACAACTGCACTATGGAATAATCTTCCGCAATCAATAAAGGGTCCATCGTCATCTACTCGAGCACACCCCAGAGCCCCTTTAACCTTCCCAATTCTCTTCTTTGGTTCAAACTAAGCTTACTACTAGACATTGCATCATGACGTATAGCGCGTTCAAAACCCTTAAATGGTTAACTATGGTAAACTTTAACTACAGCATAACCAAGAGCATAACTTATTGGCGTTTAAAATCTCCCGTGGTTAACCATCAGTGATGGAAATTCACCATAATCATTGATGGACAATTGTTCGAATCTGCCAAAAAAAGATGGAATATGGGACATATGTGATGTTGACAAGATGGAGTGACAATGGATTGAACTTGAAACACACCCTAATTCAAGCAAATATCGGAGACTATTTTCTGGGAAATTTTTTTTTTATTTCGTAGTTACCACGTTGCGTTCAAAAATGCCTCCATGATTAAACATAAACTTTCGTGGTTAAGTGAAGTGACATAGCATAACCACAGCTTACATTGTGGTTTACCATAGTAAGGTTTTTGAACGTCCTCCTGAACGACAAAACAGCAGTACCCACCCGGAAAATTTCCGGTGGGTAAAATACCCACCCCGAGTTTGCGAATAAATGAGCGTGTGACATGAAGAATACCATATTCGCCGAAGCTCACACAATAATATTATAATAATATATTTTCCATATCCTCAATTTCCACTCAAGACCTGCGTGAGATCATAACTCACTTCCCACACTCTCTCGTAACCGATCTATCTACGTTTGGGATAAGTTTAAGGGTTGCGCGACTTGTCCTGCCATTATGTTACAGACACGTATTGCGCCATCTCATCTCCCATCGCACTGACTTTTCTCTCTTCTCTTCTCTTGAATATAATTAAATAATTGTATTGTTTATTTATGATCAAATATGTAGTAAATTGTGTGGTGATTTGAATAACGATTCGGCTTATAAATTGATGGCTAAGTACAAACTTCCACCGTCTTCCACTACATAATACGCATGCAATTGTTTATTAATCATCTCTGCGAAACATATAAAAAAATCAGCTGCTCCTGCTTGCTCCATGTTATTCTATCCACCACGATATACTACATGTTTGCTCAATGTATAGTTTTGAGCGTCCTATTCGAGCGTTATATGTATATTAACTTTTTTTATCTTTATAACAAAATATTTGTAACAAATCTTTGCATTAATGTATTTAAAATTGAAAAACAGTTTGCGTCTAAAATTAATTTAATTGTTTAATTAAATAAAATGACGTAAACATTAAAAACAAAATTTTTTTCATTAGCAATTCTAGCACATTTTTCATGAGAAATTATTACTGAGCAACCACAAAACCCCCTTATTCCAGTTTTTCCTTAAATTCTAATTAACAAAATTCTATTCAACCCAATTCGACATCATATACGATGGTCGAAATATCAACTCAACTTCGACTCAACTTTTCAACCTAGTCATAAATGGGGTAACAATTCAATTAAATATGAACAAGGTTGGTCGCCATATTGGATGAGCCAATTTGTTTTTTTTTTAAATCTGATAACGGATTCTTGCTCAGTGTCCCTGAAAACCCCCATATACCGATTTTCATCAAACTTCCTTAATTTGTCATAAAGTTGGTCGCCATATTGGGATCCGCCATTTTGTTTTTTGTAAAATCTGATAACGGATTCTTACTCAGCGACCGCGAAAACCCCCATATACCTACCGATTTTCATAAAAAAATAATATTTCTTACGGTAGTAAATTAATTTGGTCCAGGTTTTTGGGATTTCAGACCGCTGTGCGTTGCTTAGGTTTTTTGGTTATTTGTAGAAGACTAGGCGAAACGCAAGCTTGCAACTGTCTGTCAGCGAAAATTCGCTACATACACCGCAGGCACTGTACTCACGCATGTATTTGTTTCCAACTTTAGTCTGTATGCGGCCCTCCATTTTTCTGCTGTTAGCTTTTTTATTGGTGCTGCCTGCCCATGTTAGCACTGCTAAAAGCTAGACTAAGCTAACCACCCTCGCCAACAGGAGGCGACGGATTGGTTGGGGCCCCACGTTGGACACCATTCTCGGAAATGCTGCACAAATAGCAGAAGCTTTATCCGCCATTCCCTCCAAATATGTTTTAAAATTAAGGCTGTGGTCGATCATCACTCCCAGGTACCTTAAGGCGAGCTGTGAGTGAATAATCTGTTCCCATACCTTGATTCTCACGAATACTTCTTTTTACAGGTTGCTGAGCAGCGTAGTTACTTCGTTTGCGCATAACCCGTTCTCATCGAGGTAAAGTTTCATGATCCACCGGAGAGGTCCTAGTATACCACATGTTGTTCCGCATACCGTGGTCCCATCTTCCAATTCACAATGAGGTGGACGGGGTGTGTTTGCCTGACTACCCACCCACCCGAGCCCAACATGATCCGCCGACACTGTGTACAATACAATTTATTACACTTTGGTGTCTGGCGGGGGGTTTACACTATGCAAAGTGTCTGGCAATGGAGGATGTGACTTCTAATAGTATTACGTAGGAAATATCAAAAGATCATCGTTTATACTATGAAGTAAGTGGGCAGCACTCTTTTGCACCTTTACTACTTCTTATCCGTCAAAGCCACTGCGGCTCAAGGTTCTTAGTAGCCAAACGTTGTAGCCTGCTGTAAGATCATTTCAAAATTTTCAGCGTTGATACTTTGACGTAAGCCCGACATTCTCGGGCTCTTGCTCTATATCGCATATGCTATATAATAATGCCGTTGCTGACTTGTAATATTGAACTGTAATAAATATTCTACTGCGCAATTTCTAACATGTGTAAGTCCCAAATTTTTATGTTTATATCTCCAAATGAAATTAAAACATTTCAAAAGTATATCTGTGCGTGGCTTAACCTTCAATCGATAGATACTAAAAATAATACAAGGTTATTTAAAAAAATCTGTTTATTTACATTTTGTTTTGATCTCTTTAATCATTTAAAAAAAAGCCGCCGAAACGTAATGCGGCTCGTGCTAACAAAACCAACCGGCTGGCTACAGTAGTATGTTCAATTCAGATAAACAGGACATGTTTATTAAAAGCATAGAAACGAATTTGAATTTAATTCCCATATCAACAAAATTTCCATTCAGTAGTGATCATGTTGTCAAGTTGTTACTTTTTTAATAACACAAGGTATTTAGTTATTGAGATAGATTTGTATTTATCCTTTACATATTTGTTAAAAATATCTTGCGGTGCTTTGTGTTTAAGATAATTGTAATGTTTCTATACACATTTTCGTTCAAGTTATATAAATAAGTTTATGCGTTATGTGTTTTTTTTTTCGAATCATCCTTATGAATCTCATATTCTATATTAATATGAAATTCGAATTTTTTGTTGCTATAAACAAACCAATAAACGTTTTCAATGGCAAATAAATATTCACTAATGGCATGAAAGAAAGAAATATGTGATCATCAAAGAGAGAAATAAGAAAACAAAAACTTTTATTTTGGCGCAACTTTTTGAATTATTGCATGTTTCTTATTTTTTTCATTTTAATTTTAAATATTATTTTTCTTACACATAACTTGCGACTTTTTTGATTTTATAAAACGTTTGAATATACCTAAAAATCTTAAGATAATTTAATTTGTATATCTGCAATACAAATGGGAAATGCAGTATTTACTTTGAACATTGGAAAAATTTTGGAAGTAATTTATTTTCCTAACAAGATTTTTCGGCCAGCACCGATATTTTGGCCAGCTTGAGTAGCACCCTTGTTTTGTCCAGCTTGGAGACCGATAACAGTTTTACCAGCGGCAATTTGTTCTTCTGTGAATTCACGCTTGCATTCATCAGCTGGCTTGGGTCCTAGGTATGGTCCAGCGAATTCTGGGTGTTTGTAGCTCTGTAAAATAAAAATAATTTGTTGTTATTGATGAAGCTAGTTTATAGTATTTTGAATACATACAGCACGTCCTAAAGCAAAAATGGTGTTTGTAACTTGGGAGATGTCTTTCTTTTCCCACAAGTCAACAGTTTGGAAAAGGTCAGAATCGGGTACACCGTATGCATTGATGGCCTTTTGGAAATTGTTGATGTTTTCCATCAATTTGAATTGACCGCCAGTTTCGTTGATCTTGGGAACAGAGCCGGGCTGCAATTTGTTGATTAAGTGGCACAAGATTTGTCCATCCTTTAAGGTATCTTCATAAGATTGGCCAGCTGGGAATTTTTGGCCAAGAATAGCTTCAATCCATTCTTGAGCTTCCTGATCACGTTGTGGATCACGCTTGCCTGCGATCTGCAAATAGATATAATAAATAAATAAATATTCACAAAACACGTTTTTTATAATATTAATAATGAATAAGGCTTATTAAACAATACTAAGTATATTATTCGTTAAGTACCTTAGCTTGAACTGCGCGCTCTAAAGACATTTTTGCTTTATTTTTTTTGTTTTAGTGCTTAAGGTTTAATCCAAGCGAGATACTTTACTGAAGTGCCGATGGAAGTGGAAAGCGTTCCTTTAAATATTCTTGCCAAGATGTTCACGATATTGAAAGTTGTGTTTAAATTTACCACGAAGTGTAGGTGGAGTGGGTGTGAGAAATCCTACTAGTGAAAATCTTAGATTCAGAGTCTATACGTACGTGGAGACTAGAATTGATTTTGAAAGTTGTATGCACCATCTTCCAAAAATACATTGGAATTCATGCGGTGTGTTTATTCTTATAAATTTTATATTCGGTGTGATTCCAAACATATACGAAAAATCTTTGGCTAAATTAAGACGACCATGATTCACATAACTAAATTGAGTTACTGTTTCTATATGAACAGCCAGTGGTATATATTTATATGGAGATTCAGAACGTTTTAATATCTCTCGATGTTTCTTTCTGGATTAGTTTAAACTTGAAATAAATTTCAAGGGCGAGAAAAGGAATTTCGTACAGATTGTTTTAAGAGAATAAAGACATTTTAATCCTATTGTTATAAATATTATTTTTACCTGATATATTTTTTTTTTCAAATACTTTGTGATTTTTATTAAGTTAAGTGAAATATTAAGATTTTTACGAGACTTTTACCGTTTGTATAAATTTAAGCTTTTTATAGGCTATATTTTTTGTTTATAATAAAACAGTAGTCGACTTTGTGGGTCAGCCTTTTATAGCCTTACTGTTTCATTCATTATTTCGAATCTTCATTAGTTAGAGCTTCATTAGTTTATAAGACAGACGAATAATCTTTGTATCTAAGTGTGCTTTAATAGCTTTATTTATTTTTATTGCAATGATCTTGTAACATTAATTTTCTGTTGTTCTTTTCAACTTTTAAGTTTATTTTGTAGTGATTTAAGTATTTAGAATGGTTTCCATTAAATTTAAATAAGGCTTTCAATAAACTATCAGTTAAAAGAAGCAACCGTTAGTAATTAACTAGACCAATTAGTAATTTTTCAGATACTACTTGTATACCATGTCTTTTTCATAAAAATTCCACAATACCCGTATGTTGTACACATATCACAACATGTCATTTAAAAGCTATAAATCTTATCAACATATAAGACGAAGAAGCTCTCGTTTTTTAAAAATTTCCAAATTGTCATTCATATACCAATATTGAAAGTTTGGTAAAATCAAGAGGACCAGCCCAAGGAAAATTCCTTTCAATCAGTTCATTTCAAAATTGCGAGAAGTATTTTTATTAATAGAGTCGAGTGAGGTGCTTTGGAACTGGGTTAAATATTGTGTGCATTCAGTAATAGAGGGAATTCAGCAATAGAGACTACAATTGTGTTATAGTGAAATCTTTTCGTGCAATAACGAAACATAAAAGTAAATTTTACGTGCGGATAATTTGTGAATTAAATATTAAAGAAAGTTAAAAAAAACTGCATATGTCCTTTTTTTGGATTAAGAAGCAACGAATTTCTTTATTCTGATATATGTACATATTTTTAGTATAAAAGAACGGAATATCATTTTAGTTCTTAAACTTTTGTTTTTTGTATTAACAATTAAATCTTGTAATTTCGACAATGTTCCAGAAGTTTTAAAACAATTTATTTTCTAATGTTTAATGGTTCTGCCTTAATAAATATAACGACTTTTTTTGTTGATTCATATTTTGTAAAATTTCTCGCTGCTTTTGTCATTTTATAATATTGTAACATTTGTAAAAAACGGTGATTTGTGAACAAGTGAATTCCTCAATTGAATAGTTTTCTGAATCAATGAAAATGTTTCCGTTTCCGAAATCCATAAAAAACATTGTGAATACATATCTCGTTTTGGTGAAAAGAAAGTGGGATTTTACGAATAGTTTTTTATTAGTATATTTTCGAGTTTAGTGTTCTGATTTAATAGCATGCGAAAAATGTATTAGTATTAATATTTTATCGTTGTAAACACTACTAACTATTATCCGTTATGTTAGTTAGTTTAAAGCGAATTTGATTTTTAGAAGATGCCTCTAACTTCTTATTGGTAAACATCTTAACACTGAAACATTTAGGGTCTTTTATCTATCTTGAACATGCCGCCCAACGTTGAATGGTCGCAATCAATTCGATGGTCGCTTACATCAATTGTCAATTGAAAAAAACCACTTTCTTTATTGATCGCTAGCATTCACCAGGTGATGTCTTCACAGTGAGAAAACGTGTGATACCATCGTGACCAGGGTGAACCTAAGTTATGCGTCCCATGACCCATTGTAGCGGCGGGAGGTTATCTTCCTTCAATAGAACAGGTGCTCTAACAGAAAAGGTAGTTGAATTAACTCGGTGCCATTTTGTTCTAGTGTTGAGGCTGTTCAGGTACTTCTTGTGCCATCTTTTCCAAAAATGCTACTGCAGTTTTTAAAGATGTTGCCAATTGGCCAGTCGATTCTTCTGGGTATTGGACCAAACAACCTCAGGTAAGCTTGTCAATGTTAAGATCTTTAGGATCTTTACGATCATTTGACAGAGGGTTTAAAGAACGTGAAGTAAGAATGGCTTCTATCTCAATAACATGCGTATTGAACTCTTCAAATGTTAATAGTGTGTTACCTATGGTTCGTAAAAAATGAACTTTGAATAATTTTACTGCTGATTCCCATAATCCACCAAAATGAGGAGATCTTTAAAATGCCAATTTATACCGGTGGTTAGCTAAGTGATTAAAAACTGCATCATTGTACCCTTCAGAATTGGTGACTGTACCTATATAGTTTTTTAATTTCATTGTGGCCGGCTGGTTCCGTTGTAGATATCTTTACTTTTACCTCTTCGAGAACTCAAAAATGAACTCAAAAATGCATCTGATGTCAAAACGCTAACGACTTCTAAATGAATTGCCTTGGTCACGAAACATATAAATATTGCTACGTAAACCTTTATTTTATTTCGGTTTCGGAGTTTTTCTCTTTTATGAAGAACGGGCCACAGTAATCAATTCCAGTTTTTAGAAACGGTCTTGATTGGGCTAGTCTAGACCTTGGCAAATTATGGTAATTTTCAGTATTTCTTAATCGAAAACATTTATTACATGAATTAATAACCTTATTCTACAGAATTTTTACCAATAACGAATGCGAACTTAATATAAAAGTATTTTGAATACCTGCGTATAATGATTTTTCATGTTCCTGTCTAATGATTAGATTAGTTACAAACCTACCTTTTGGTAATACTATTGGATATTTGTCATTGTAAGATAAATCTGAATTCTGCAGCTTACCGCCAACCCTAATAAGTCTTTTCTCATCTAAAAAGGGACTTAATGTTTTTAGTGAACTTTTGCTGTGCACTCTCTTGGTCTTGAATAATTCTCTAATTTCTCTAGCGAACGCTTGAGCTTGGATTAATTTTATGATTCGAGTATTGGCTAACTGAAGCTCATCACTAGATAGATGAGACGATTCATATTTTCCGATCTTTAAGCTGTTTTTTATAAATCGTAAGTAGTATGCCATTACTCGCGTTAATTTTTGAGTTTGTTCAAAATTTGTTTAAAATTGTTTGGCTATCTAGTGTAACGTTATATACGTTTAATCAATGGGTTTTGTATCTTCTAAGAAGGGAATTTTTTGAATCTGTAACGAGGGCCAATGTGTAGCCAGGAAGGGCCAATCTTCACATTTCATTTTGTAAATACTGTGAAACTGTTTGTCCTCTTGACACAAAATCTGTAGGCTCTTGATTAGTGCGATCGTGCCATCCAAGTGATCCGATCTAATTTCTGAAACTCTATTAGCGACAAATGTCTTGTTTGATTGCGTGTTTATCCAGTTCAATGTAATTGTTGAATCAGACCACAAAAATGTCTTGTCAAACATTATGGTTACTGCTGATAAGACTGCTTTATAGCCGTGTTATTAACAATGACAATATCGTCTATTTGGTTGCAGTATCTTTTGCTGAGAGATTGCCATGTGTCTTGGGAAAAATGTTGAACTGACGATCATATTTTTGTTCATCGCAAAATCGATAACGCGTTGTTCATTATCGTTCATTTATTGGCTTGAATTCTATGACATTGTCTATAATTGCCTTGTGTACTACGAAGCCTAATCCTTAGAGATGCTCTCTTCCGCAGCTGTAGAATATCCTGTAGCTACCAAGGTCCATTGTCTCGTCTCCTATCCATCTGATCTCTTGTAACGCGAGTAATTTTATTTTATATCTGGTCGCTTCGTGCAATAGTGACTTAACTGCTGTAGTTCCCCAGTAGGAAAAGACACCCAAACCCCAAATGCATTATGGAGACAATGGAGTTAGGGAGACATCCCTCTACGTACCTTTTATTGATCTTTTTCCCATAAGCATGTCTGCAAAAGGGAGTACTCCATTTGTACTCTCTTGGCAGATAATTTTGTATTCAATAGGAGATAAATGGGAGATTAGAATTTTACAAGGAAATAACAAATATAAGAAATATATATGTAGTAATTCTTTTATGTTGTTATTCATAAAACTCAAATACATTTTTTTGAATAATGCAAACAAAAAATTTCACATTTCTAAAATGGCGACTTTACTTCCCAAGCTTATTTAATCACTAACTCTTAAATATATTTTGTTTATAAATTTATAATCTCCCATATTCATCCCTGCACTTAGCACTTCCACTCTAGGCCACTATGCTGAAAATCGTAATTTGATTAAAACGTCACTTTCTTCAACTCAAAAAACTTGTCACAAATCACGACTCGACATTCAGCACAGAGGCCTGTATGTAGACTTATATCATGTTATTTTGCTATTTTGTGATCTTTTTTATTTAGGAGTGAAATTGTTTCTGTTTTTTTTTAATAAATAGATATACAACTATAGTCGAACTGCATCACTAATTTTTCTGTAATGTTAATATGTATACGTTATGAAACCTCATAATTCACTGCTGTATGTAGATCTCTGTAGCATCTGTTGACGGGCTAATTCCTTACATACTCGGTCCAATTGGGGTATTCCTTATATAATTTTGTATTTCGAATATCTTCATTGAACTCGAGCATATCCTACAGGAACTGATTTTAGCCGTTAAGGACTTCTAATGTAAGATATGCGATAAGAAATTGTTTCCTACCATGTTTCCTACCAGATAACGGGCTTGGAGATCGTACCGTCACCTCCTCGCAGTTGCCTTCTGGATAAACAACCGACGACGGACGTACCTAGTGCTCGGGGGTACAGCTGGGCCACCCTTATCCGTTGGGGTATATTTCATGGATCCGGTCCTTTTGGTAGTGGTGTTGGACGTTGCACAGTGGCGAGATATTTGATATTTCACCCAAATTACTCTAGAGGTCGTAATTTTTAAGTTATTGACAAAAATTTTTTTTTTAAATGTTCATCTTGAATTTACCTATCGATCCCTCTAGCCGGATTTGGAAATTTGATTTTGGTTTTTTTTAAATTTTTAACAAAAAGGCTAATTTCTTCAACAAATACTATTTTTTCTATTCAATTTATTCTAACGGGCCGAAAATTTGAGTTTCCGTACTCATGTTTTTTTTAAATGTTCGTCTTTTAGTTAGCTATTAATCTGCCTAGATGAATTTTTGATATAGTTTTTGAAAACTGTTAAAATTACTGTCAAATATCAAATCATTCAGGGTGTGTTTCTTTACTCATTCCATAGAAGGAACAGAACAATAAGAATACTTGATGGAATATTCCGAATAGAATGAATAAAGAAACGCACCGGGAATGACAGTAAACAAACTGAAGAAAAATTGTGATTTATGCAAATGAGTTGTGTATTTTAAAAATATCGTGGGGCCTATATATGTAAATAACTGTAATAGCATTAGACATTTGTTGTCCATTTAAAATTATTATTATCCATATCTGAAATTATTATTATTAGAAATACTTTTAAAAATTATAACAAATAAATAATTACCAAGGTTCATGGTTACCGCTTTCTTGCCAAATGGCACAATTATGACAGTAGTATATTTATATTATACTAGCTGGGAACCGGTACGCCTCGCTGCACCCATAAGCCAATAGTAGCCAATAAAAACTATCCATTGACTTGGTTTTTTTTTTCAAGGTATGAATTTTACACAGATGAAGTGCCTCAAAGAACGGATACATGGGTCTTGAGATGGCCGCCATGGACCTAACGGCATATTGAGTATATATAACGGTATATTGAGTATATACATAATATGTGGTGAGTGGCCATTATTTGTATGGGCGATTTTATTTTTTTACATTTTTGGTGGTGCTAACCCCTAGAATGGTGCTCTATACCGAAAAAAAATCCTACAAAAATTTCAGCTGATTTGGTACAGTCTTACCCGTGCTAAAAACGTGGTAAAGTTTGTTATTTTATGAGAAAACTTCCATTAATCAACGTTTTTGATTTGCTTCAATTTTTTTACGCAGTATACAAAAAAAGTAGACACGTATATTTCCTTTTTTTCGGTCAATATTTTCGAAAATTAAGGGGGGTAAAATATCTTCGAAGAGAACTTCACGAAAAGACTTGTAGTTTATTTAATTGGGAATTGCTGTCGCGGAGTGAGTTTTTCTGTGGTAATTAATGTCTTTCATATAGACCATATCTAGTTATCTCTCTGGAAAAATATGTTTTTTATAGTAAATTTCCCGGGGAATACGAAAGTATTATTTATTTATGTTTTTAAAAACGTGAACACATAGTAAAAGGTTTTTTAAATTTTTAATTTTTAATAACAAATATTACACTTTTTACAACTATTAAAATATTAATAAAGATCTCTTCATTACCTTTAAAATGATATCTTACTTAACTCGATGCGATGAATAGAACCGGAGTAATAGCGATTTAAAAAAGGGCATAATCGGCAAGTGACGTAAACTTACCTTCCCCAACCATATTTTGGAAAATATTGACCGAAATAAAAAAAGAAAAAATACGGGTACGCTTGTTTTGTATAGGGACTGCGCAAAAAAAATTTGAAGCAAATCAAAAATGTTGATTAATAATAGTTTTCATACAAAATAACAAACTTTATCCCGTTTTCGGCACGGGTAAACTTCAAACAATTGAGATTAAATTTTTTGGAGAATTATTTTTTAATAGTAGAGCCAACCCATAACCCATTTCACGGGTTAGCATGTACAAATTTCCGATTTTTAAAAATAAAGGCCACCCCAATACATATATTACTTATTGTATTCTACTTGTCATACCCTTTCATTTGATACCCATGTCGAGGGGGTTGTGAAGAAAGTGGTAATCCGCCGTCTTGAGACGGCCGCCATGGATCTATACTATATCGTTATTGTATTTCAGTATAGCTTCATGGCCTACTTATTGTTTGACAGCTACGTAAAGCCCTGGACAGACATGTGATTTCGATATCATAATATTGAGATCACGATATCAAAATAAACTAAGTAGTGACAGACATAATATTATGATATCTGTGGCAGTTGTATTTTTGACAGTTGGAATTTAAATTTCTAAGGAGAACCTGAAACTGGTTCGTATTCTACTGTAATAAATAGTTACTATAGTAACTATACAAAACTAAACAAATACAAAAATTTTAAAGGTAACTTGATATTTCAAAAGAGCAAAAGTTTGAGTTTTTATAATTTCCGCTAGCGAAAAATAGCGCTGCTCTCACTAGAAATTACTCATATCATGTTAATATTATGAAAATCAGCTGTGTTTCGATATTACGTTAATATCATGTTGTTGCGTTTTGATATTATGATATGGGGGTGACAGACATATCCGAATATTATAATATTAGGAATATTATGATATCGAAATCACATGTCTGTCCAGGGCTTAAGTTTGAAATTTTCATTAAATGGAATGATTCAATTTAATGACAATTTTACATTTACGAAGCTGTCAAACAATAGGTAGGCCATGAAGCTATTGAAACTAAAATCAAGTGAAAATTCTTAAAATTACCAATTTTTTTAGATTTTCAGCTGTCTCTTTTGGTTAAAGGTATAAAAAATAGCCTACGACCTATTCTCAGACCTACCAAATATACACAACAAATTTCATAAAAATCGGTCAACCCATTTCGGAGGAGTTCGGTAACAAACACTGTGACACGAGATTTTTATAGATATAGATTATATTTGTAAGGTTAATTCCCTTTATTCTAAAAGTGTTCCACCTCAAGAGGTAGTTTAAAAAGAATACATTCCGAATATTCCGAATGAATAAAGAAACGCTTCATCTGTCAATTCGAAACTTCGGAATGAATAAAGAAACGCATTTACTGTTTATTCCTTCTAAGGAATGAATAAAGAAACACACCCTCAGTTTGAAATTTTTTGGTGGAGGTTTACATATCACCCTGTATTTTTGTAACCCTATGAGAGATTTCCACAAATCACGACTCGACATTCAGCACAGGGGCCACAATGCACATGTTTGAAGCAAACTAATACCATGTTTCCATCGCACTTGAAATCCGCAGGTTTTGATAAAACGATTTGGCGAAATCCAAATGTGTTTCCATCGCACCAGGCAGTTTTCGCTTGTCATAACAAACTTGCACATCAAATTTTAAAAACCTAATTATAACAACAAAACTGAGGAATTTGGAAAGAATAGTCTGTAAAATACGGAAAGAATATAAACATTCATTTAAGCTCCATTTTAAACGTTAAAGATAGAAAATTAAAAAATGACAAATTCGTACTGTCAAAATTTTTTACAGCTGAGAAATTTCCCCAAAATTTCCCACTTGCTGAATAGGCTGAATAGTCATTACCAAGATTTCGGTCGAGATTTCATTGAAATCTCCTCCGAAAGGCGATTTCATTTTATATGCTAAAACATGAGATTTCAAACGAGATTTCGTCCGAAATCCTCATTTTTTCCGAAATCGGAAGATTTCGAGTGCGATGGAAACATGGTATAAGTTATAGTTCCCGGACTGGACTAGAACTGTGCAAAGAGCTCTGCATGACAATTTTTTCAGTAAGCCACTGATTTCGGAAAAGAATCGAGTTTGCTAAAATTCATATTAGCAAGGGATATGCTGACGAATTGAAATTCAATATATTTGGAGCACGTTTGGGAGCTGTTGGAATGTAGTATCCGGAAACGCAATATTACTAATGCTAATCAGCTCAAATCTCAACTAGTGAGCGAATGGAATAACGACGAAGGAGACCACAAACTTATACCATGTTTCCATCGCACTCGAAATCTTCCGATTTCGGCAAAAATGAGGATTTCGGACGAAATCTCGTTTGAAATCTCATGTTTTAGCATATAAAATGAAATCGCCTTTCGGAGGAGATTTCAATGAAATCTCGATCGAAATCTTGGTAATGACTATTCAGCCTATTCAGCAAGTGGGAAATTTTGGGGAAATTTCTCAGCTGTAAAAAATTTTGACAGTACGAATTTGTCATTTTTAAATTTTCTATCTTTAACGTTTAAAATGGAGCTTAAATGAATGTTTATATTTTTTCCTTATTTTACAGCCTATTCTTTCCAAATTCCTCAGTTTTGTTGATAGAATTAGGTTTTTAAAATTTGATGTGCAAGTTTGTTATGACAAGCGAAAACTGCCTGGTGCGATGGAAACACATTTGGATTTCGCCAAATCGTTTTATCAAAACCTGCGGATTTCAAGTGCGATGGAAACATGGTATTAGTTGCATCAATGCCACGGTCAGCAAGCAGTTATAGATTCGCAAGGAGGACCAACCAAATATTAAAATTTTTTAAAACTACCTCAATTTAGATTTAATAAATCATTTTTTATATAAACTATGCTGTATGTAGATTACTGTCATGTGAATTTTAATTTTTTGCATATTTTTTACTGCAGTGAAAATGTTTAGGTTTTTTTTTATACAACTAAAATCAAACTGAATTACTAATTTTTCTGTAATGTTAATATATGTTATAAAACCTCATAATTTACTAATGTATGTAGACTTTTGTCCTTCACTGTATATAGCTTAGTGTGCCTTTGGCCAATAAATAAATAAAATCAATAACAGGAATTCTAAGGACTTTCACCTCACTTTGTTTAATGTGTACCTGATAACATAGTCATCTTATTAGTTTTTATTTACAGGCCAGGTACTCGTTATTCAATTTTCGTATTTTTTCAGTTTTTCTAATTTGACTAACTGCTGAAATTTATCCATACATGTACACTAGGGTGACCGTAGTGATAAGGGAGAATTTTTTTTAGCGAATTTTGCCAACGGGAACCCCACAAAATGATCAGCCTTTGCAGATTTTTAGATAGCCAAAATTTTAGCACGATTGGAGCACGTTAAACCGTGCCGCTACTCGCTCAAAGTTGGCAAAATCTCCATTTTTTTGCTGAACGGCGGAGTTTCAGAGTCATATCTCCAGAACAGTCCATTCTACACCCACGGGTAATGTCTTAAATTAAAGGAAATACTGTTCTACATAGTTTGTATTCATTAGGGTGACCGTAAGAAATCGATGTCGGAATTTTATCAACGGGAACCCCACAAAATGATCAGCCTTTGCAGATTTTTAGATAGCCAAAATTTTAGCACGATTGGAGCACGTTAAGCCGTGCCGCTACTCGCTCAAAG
Organism: Thereva unica; assembly: GCA_949987705.1. NCBI lineage: Eukaryota > Metazoa > Arthropoda > Insecta > Diptera > Therevidae > Thereva > Thereva unica. Next base: position 50,971,682 of record OX465281.1, on the reverse strand, counting down.
TTGGCAAAATCTCAATTTTTTTGCTGAACGGCGGAGTTTCAGAGTCATATCTCCAGAACAGTCCATTCTACACCCACGCGTAATGTCTTAAATTAAAGGTAATTTTGTTCTGCATAATTTATGTTTATACATACTTATCGTTACTTGTCGTCAAAAGGAGCTATAATAGCCTTTGTCGCCAAAAACTTGATCTGGTACCTCTATGAACAAACTTCGAGTATTATGAAAACTTCGCCGTAGGTTACATAATTTTTCTCGGGATTCACATTGTTTCAGTTGCAAAAAAACGTTGACTATAAAGAGCTATTACAGTTGGTTATGGTGTTTGTTGGAGCACTCGACGGTAATGAATTTGGATTTAGAACACCAGGTGCCATTCATCACGCTAGGTGGATGGCTAAGGCCATTTACTGTCTGAAAATATTCCTTTTCCGCGGTCAATTCAAGATGAGGAACAGATTTCTTTGGGTGCTATTTGTATTTTTCTCGTCAAAGTATACTGCAAAGCTTGGTTCAATGCCCCCAGAGCTCATCTGGCTCCCAAACAAGACCTTAATCTTTTGCAAAGTTTTTTTGACTACCAAGAGACTGACAAGGATAACTCTGAGAAAGCGCTAGCAAAATTTTCTAACCGTTTATGGTATTTGAATGCCGAATTGGTAGCTCTTGCGTTCTTTGATCCAATGAAGAAAAATCAGAAATGGCAAACAAACTGCATGAGAGCTCCGAGATTGAGTCACAACATTCTAGAGTTATGAATCCAAAGCTTCAAAAACAACAATTGAAACAACTAGTTGAAGCAGGATTGTCCAATTTAATTACTAAGGAGACAACGAATTTCTTTGAGCGTTTTCATATCAACACAGATTTTCTCAAAGATCCTCCCAGTGCCTGGCCGGAAAATGCTCATTCCAAAGAAGAATACAGGATCGTCCAATCATTGAAGGTTGTAAATGATATGGCCGAACGAGCAGTCAAATTAATAACTGATTTCAATAATCTTCTGACCAAAGATGAGGATCAAAAGCAATATGTCCTTCCACTAGTCAGCAGGTGCCGACAGCTGTATCCTGATGTCTCCAAATCGACTTTAAGCAAAGCTCTAGAATAGATCATTATATGTAATATTTAACTTCTTAGAGAACCTATTTTTTACTTTCCTCAATAAATTATGTACTTACTTAAATATAAGAGTTTTCTTTAAATAAACATTAAAGACTAAAATAAAAATTAGTCATCTTCACTTATCAAAAGTAATATTCGAAGTTTGTTCCTAGAGGTACACGTTTTTGGTGACAAAGGCTGTTATAGCTCCTTTTGGCGACAAGTAACGGTAAATATATATGAATAACACATGTAAATAGCCAAAGGCACACATATTTTTTCATTCACTATATTTGCGATATACTATAGCTTTACTAACTAGGCTTAACTGTAAATTTTTTCTAACCAATCTCCGTTGCGCTGCAACTTGAAAGTTGCAGTATGTTATTTTAATAAGGCCTTACACTTAGGATACAATAAACATTTTCCAAAGTGAGACATGCCCAGCGAGTCTAAATTCCAACAATAAAAGGAGATAACATTGTAATTAGATTTTTTATTCAGAATTTTACAGTGTATTAAATAATGATGGAATTTAAAAAAAAATGTGTTAAAAGTCGAATTTGGTATAAAAAATTACACTTCATCACGCATTATCTCCTAAAAAAATCATAAATATTTGTTTAAGACATTCTCAAAAGTACAAAAAATAAAATAAACGTATTAATAAAAACATTTTTTTAGTTTTATTTAAACAAATATAATCTAAAGCTGAAGGTATGTATGTATTTAAATCACATTATTGGAACGTATATGAAGCTGTTGAAAATCCCTCCTCAGCCATCATAGCATCGATCCAATTTCTTGCTGATGCTACATTTGCATAGACGGCAGGTCTTTCTTCGTTGCATCCAATACCCCATGAAACGATGCCACTTTGTACAAACCGATTTTGCGATGGAACACCTATTGGACAAACTAATGGAGCACCACCATCTCCCTGGCAGGTATCAACTCCTTTTACTCCACCAGCACAGATAAATGATGGATTCAAATTAAATAGGCTGCCTAGTCGTGTCTTACGTAAAGACTCTTCACAAATATCATTTGGAACTATTGGCAGTGAGACTCGTTTCATTATAACGCTATATTGACCAGCTTGTCCAAATAAGTCTTTTCCCCAGCCGCTGGCTAAGCAAGTGGAGCCGGTTGAATCGTAATTCTGTGGTGGTAAACAGATGGTGCTTATGTGATCAGCCAACGTAAATGGTTTTTGCAAAATGACCAAAGCCTACAAGAGATTATATAAAATTAAATGGAATGTTGTTTTACTTAATTTATTATTAAAGCATGTTTAAGTAAAGAACTTACCACATCATTGGCCAGAGATCTTGAACTGTAATCTGGATGTGTAATGTATTTTGATGCGTATTGTTCCTGATATGGCAAACGTTCTTTAGTCGTTTGAGTGTCCCATTCACCTGCTCGCACTTTGATGTTACCAGCTTGTATCCTTGGATGGAAAGCAGAATTAGTAAGTAGAATTTTAATATTGTAAATAAACACAGCTGAAGACATTGTAAAGAAGCTGATTTTGAATGCAGATAAACTGTTATTTTTAGGTAGTGTAATGTAGTTTATGTTTACACATATTATGGTACAGGCTACACAGGCCGGCAAATGATAAAACTGAAGTAGAACTAGCATTGATGACAGAGAATTGCTGTAAAGAGGGAAGAAAAGATGGAAAGAATGTTCTAAGTAGGAGAAGTAGTAAGACGAAAGGCCATGGATTGGAACCATGGATCTCTGGGATGGTAGTTGGGCCACCAACGACAAGAACTAAAATGCCCAATCCAGTTTTTCAGTATTAAATCAATAGCGAGTGCACCCTTCTAGCACAGAAGGTGCACTTCTCAGCTAGGCCGAGAAAATTTAACCAACTTAACACAATCAAGAGCTGAGATGAGGCTGTTAGCTAAGCATGCAACATAAAATTATAAAATTAAAAACATCCAAATTAACATGTAACTCACGCAAGCAAAAGGAAACATTCCTAAGCGGTCACATGAGATTAAAAAGACTCCTTTTGAGGACATCCTTACTAATACTCACGCTAAACACATTAATATTGTGGTTCACGTTAATGAACATGTGATTGGCAGGTTAATTCATGTCAGAGGAGTTGATATGTAAAAGAGAATGTAAGAAGAACTAATTCCTTGGACCACCTTTTTATAAAACCCAGGACTAAACTACCTCTGAAAGAGATATAGTTAATGTGAGTGGAAAAATCCAGGGGCCGGTTCGTGTATGTCGAAAACGAAAATTTTTTTTCGTCTCGGGTTCGCGTAAGTCGAAAAAATTGAAAATTTTCGTCTGAAGCCGACGAAAGGCACTCGAAAGCTCTTGGGTTATCGAGTTTTTGCATTAGGACACGAACAATTTTCTTTCGACGTATGCGAACGCTAAAATTTTCGTCGACAAAATTTTCCGACTTCAATTTCTTTTCGTTCAATTATCGTCGTTCGCCATACACGAACCGGCCCCAGTTTACTATCAAATCTAATCCCGAGATCTTTAACAAAATTAACACGAGGGATACTATCATTAGAAAAGGTGTAGTTAAAAATTATAGGACCGGAGACGTGGTAATGAAAAGTCATGATTTCACATTTACTAATATTAAGGACCAGGTTGTTGTTAGTAGGTACACCAAGAGTGAAAGGTGTCAAGGTCAACTTGCGAACATTGTCATCAATTGATAAAATAAAGAGAAGAGGGCCCAGATGACTTTCTTGAAAGACACCGAATGACGCTCCAACGATTACTGATTTGGATCCACGAAAAAGAACTTGGTAGGTCCTGTCAGCTAAGTAAGACTGGAACCATACTAGAAGAGCTTGCGGAAAGCCTAACATTCTTAATTTGAGAATTATAACGGAATGATACTGGTATAAACGACGACGACCTCGGCAACGAAAAAGGCAAAACGATTTACCAATTTTTTCATGGAATGTTCGAACTCTGTACAGAACTCGAGCTACATAACATCTGGCCGATACCCTGTCAAAGTATAAAGCTGACATTACCGCCATTCAGGAGATGAGATGGACAGGGAATGGTGTTTTGCAAAAACCTGAGTATGACGTATATTACAGCTGTCATACAAAACACCATGTTCTCGGAGTAGGTTTTAAAGCAATAAACGAAAGGCTATGCTCCCTTCGTGTGCGAGGTAAATTTAAGAACATCAGCCTCATAAACGTTCACGCACCTACAGAAGAGTCCCTGGATGATGATAAAGAAGAATTCTTCGAATTAGTTAAACGGGAACTTAATGCCTGCCCCAGGTATGATGTAAAAATCATACTGGGAGATCTGAACGCCAAAGTAGGCCGGGAGCTCATATACAGGCAATATGTCGGCAACCACAGCTTGCATGAAAACACTAATGACAATGGACAGCGAGTTGTAGAGATGGCAGGAAGTAAGAACTTGGTCGTTGAAAGTATTAGATTTGCGCGTAAAGATATCCATAAAGCCACCTGGGTATCTCCTGATGGAGCCACTCGCAACCAAATAGATCATGTGTTGATAGACCGCCGCCACCTTTCGGGTCTGATGACGGTACGAACGTACCGAGGTGCCAACCTCGACTCGGATCACTATCTTGTTGGTATGGTGCTCCGAGAGCGCATTACAACGCTGAAAAGCTTTGTATCCGCTGATCAGGCTCGAATCAACACAGCTGCACTACGCAATGAAATGGCCAGAAACAGCTACGGTCATGCATTAGAACTCGCCCTAAGTCCTGGGGATGAGATACCAGGCGTCGACGAGAACTGGACCCGCCTTAAAAATACTGTCATTAGTACTGCTGATTCCATCTTAGGCAGAAGTCGTAAAGATCGGAACGACTGGTTCGATAATGAATGCAAGCTGGCAACTGAACGTAAGAATGCTGCGTACCGAGCCATGCAGCAGTCTCAGAGAACACGGGCACGCGAAGAGAACTATAAAGAGCTCAGAAAAGAAGAAAAGAGAATTCACAGACGAAAAAAGGAAGCCTGGGAAAAAAATCTCGTCTGTGAGCTAGAACAGTACAGAGAACGACGGCCGCACCAGGCGCGGGAGTTCTACCAAAGAGTCCGCAGTATGACGCAATTCACACCATGTTGCACATACTGCAAGGACAAAGAAGGGAATCTGATCACCGATCCTAAAGGCATCTTGGAGCGATGGGAAGAGCACTTTCATGAATTGCTAAATGGCGAGCTAACTGAGGATTCGGAGGCTCCACCAATATCTGATGATAATGCTATGCTGCCGCCACCAAGCATAGAAGAAGTTAGCAGAGCCATCAGCCGGCTCAAAAACAACAAGGCCTCGGGTGCAGACGGCATCGCAGCGGAGCTGGTCAAATATGGAGGGCCTACATTACACCAAGCGATTCATGAATTAATTGTGCAAGTATGGGGGCAGGAAGTTATGCCACAAGACTGGAGAAAAGGCATCCTCTGCCCGGTACACAAAAAAGGAGATATCACAGCGTGCACTAATTATCGCGGTATAACGTTGTTGAGTACCGTGTATAAGATATTCTCCGCTATCCTACAAAACAGGATGGCCCTATACGCCAGAAACATCATAGGCCATTACCAGTGTGGCTTCAGCCCAGGCAAATCAACGACTGATCAGATTTTCACCTTGAGGCAGGCTATGGAAAAATGTCTGGAGTTTCAAAACTCAATTCAACACCTCTTCATAGACTTTAAAGCCGCCTATGATATCATAGCCAGAGTAGAACTCTACAAAGCCATGAGAGAATTCGGCATCCCCAACAAACTGACAAGACTATGTAGGTTGACCATGATCAATGTGTCAAGCCAAGTAAAGGTATCCGGAACACTGTCCAGACCAATCAACATCTATAATGGACTCCGACAAGGGGACGGTCTGGCCTGCCTCCTCTTCAACCTGGCGTTGGAGAAAGTGATCCGAGATCCGGGCGTGACATCAAGGGGTACAATCCTCCACAAGTCCACCCAATTACTGGCTTACGCAGACGACATTGACATTATTGGAAGAACAACAACAGCTGTACAAGATGCTTTCACTCAGATTGAGCAAGCGGCAGGAAATCTGGGACTGCACATTAACAAAAGCAAAACAAAGTACATGGTGGCCTCGTCTGGAAGAACACCTAACATTGGTCCCACAATCAAGGTAGCGGAACACGAGTTTGACGTGGTAAAATCATTTTGGGTCAATAGTAGCAGCCGACAATAGCATGGAACCAGAAATACGCGCACGACTGCTAAAAGCCAATAAAGCCTACTATAGTCTGTCAAGGCTCTTCAAATCCAAATATCTAACCATAACGTCTAAACTTTTACTATATAAGACGATGGTCTTACCCGTTCTCACATATGCATCCGAAACGTGGGTGCTTAGCAAAAAGCACTCAAACCTCTTGGGCGTGTTTAAGAGGAAAATACTTCGGAGGATTGTTTGCCCCGTATGTGAGGAAGGATGATTCTGGAGACTACAATGACGAGATCTACGAGCGCTATCGCGACATAGATGTGAAAAAATAAAGCTCGGTAGGATCCGGTGGGCAGGGCATCTAGCTCGTATGAGTGAAGATGAGCCTGCTCGGAAAGTTCTCTGCGGTAAGACCTATGGGGTGCGACAGCGAGGGAGGCCCAACCTTCGCTGGAAGGATGGCGTGGACCAGGACGCTCAGTGTTTAGGGATGCCAAACTGGATGACATCGGCTCAGAATTGGAACCGGTGGAGAGAACAGTTGCGCGAGGCCAGGACCGGATCCCGGTTGTAGAGCCGTTAAAGAAGAAAAAGAATGGAATGGGAGAGCTTGTCAAACACCTTACTGAAATCAGTGTAAACACAATCAGTTTTACAACCAGAAACGAAGCCCTCTACAGCATGAGAAGTGAAATCAATAAGATTGGTGGTAGTGGAACGAGCTGCAAGATAACCATGTTGATTCGTTGAGACCAGTCTCTTGCAGATAGGCACGATTTCAGAATAGATAATTGATTAAGTTTCAATTTCGCAACTGGTTTATAATTCGATATTTCGTTCTTGCCCCCGCTTTTATGAATAGGTATTACGAACGAATTCTTTCAGGGTAGAGAACTACCCTCTATCCAGGGATTTTTGAAAAAGGGTTTACAGTGGAGACTGGAGAATCTCCGCACCGGAGTTAAGGACAGTAGGAGGAATGCCGTCGGGGCCAGAAGTGAAGACGATGGGTGTTCGTCGATTTGTTTCATTAAATCAGCACTTGTAATTGAGAGAGGTAAAATATGAGCCTCACGGTTACAAACTATATGACGAAAATTTTTGTCATCAGGCTGAAAGTCAGAATGTGTGAAAGATTGATGAACATATTGCAAATCACAGGCGACTCATAGCTAGACCAGTTCCTTTTCGTAAACGCATACGTATGCTTTGCAACGATGCAACGAGTTCGTAAACGCAGATGATCCAAAGTCATTCGTTCGGAAACGTACAAGATTCAAGTTTGTTGCGCAACAGTGCAGCCAATTTCGAATGTATGCATACGTATGCGAAAAGAAGTTTGCGCTGCTTTGTTGCCGATGCGTTGTTGCTCAGGTGCTCTGTTCCTTTGACGTATACGAAAAGGCCCTATTATTGGCGGAAAGTAAGTTGTTGGAATATATCAAGGCTAGTTTAGATGACAGCTCACTAAAGTTAGTTTTTTTATAGTAAAGGAATGGGTTACCACCTTGAAGGAATATTTTAGCAGGAGAGGAGGATGGTAATTGTCGTCAACAGACGGCATGATTATTGGACTGGGTTCAAGAGTTATGTTGCCTGAGTCAGTAGAGAATATAAGATCCAACTGCCTCCCTAATATATTAGTCACGGCGCATCAGGGAGGTAGTTATCGTTATCTCATCACTAGTGCTCATCATACTTAGGATATGATCCATAGCTCAATGTCAAGGTGGATAGAGAAACTAGGAAGCGAGATTGGATGGCTACTACAAGCGAGAAGTACGCCACCCCCGAGCTTCCGAGTCAGTGTAACGATCCCTCCGAAACACTTGGTAGGAGGAATCAAAGAGTTCAGCATAATGGTCTGCATATTGTGCTGCACCCTTCATACTCATAGAAAAGCTGTGTGTTCTATTCGTTTTTGCCAGTCGCTGTGGAAACTATTTTCGCCCTTAGCATGTTTACAGCATAAAGAATGCCTTCATACAGGGGCCAGTTCGTGTATGTCGAAAACGAAAATTTTTTTTCGTCTCGGTTCGCGTAGGTCGAAAAATTGAAAATGTTCCGACGAAAGGCACTCGAAAGGTCTTGGGTTATCGAGTTTTTGCATTAGGACACGAACAATTTTCTTTCGACCTATGCGAACGCTAAAATTTTCGTCGACAAAATTTTTCGACTTCAATTTTTTTTCGTACGTTTATCGTCGTTCGCCATACACGAATCGGCCCCAGGTTTCAGTAAGTGCTATGACATCGAACCCGCTAGCCGTCGATGCCTGAAGGGTCGTTAGTTTTTGGCCTGGTCGAGTTTTTGACATCTGTGGAGCGCTCGAGGTAGAAGTGTTTAAAGCTGGTGACATATACAAGCGTACATGCCTTGCATTCAGCGGCTCCATGATATCCGGCGAATTTCCTCTGACATATAATTACATGGTTTGCGTTCCGTGCCGGCTTTCACACATAGCCCGAAAATCTAACCCAGCGGGAAAACTAGCGAGGGGTTACCCTGGTAACCCACGAATTCTTCAATGATTTGTGTAAGCGTCTACCTGGTAATCGAAAAATTCTACTGGAAATTTAGGAAAATGGAGGTCTTTACGTTGTAATGAGTAGGTAAGCGACTAGGTAATGCCTTGTGAAATACTTTCGTTGGAAATGTGATGTGCTTTTGTTATTTGTCTTTGGGTTGTCGAAGCCTCTCTTCTTGAGTTTATTCCGTCCGCATCAATTTTATAAGATTAATTTATACCACTAACAATGAGCAACAAAATCAAAAAGATGTCTTGTTAGAAAAATCCTTACCAAATGTAGCAAAAATGGAATGGTACTTTCGGAAAGCATTGTTTTTATTGCTAAAAAGGGTAGCCAGTAATTTATTCTGCATGCCTTACATGGTAAGCTACATATGTATTAGGGTTGCCAAACATCCTCGTTTGACGAGGATTGTCCTCTTTTCATGAGTTTTGCCCTCAGTCCTCGTCGCGCTTTGAACATCATCGTGACTTCATAAAAATTTATAATATTTGTGAAATTTCAACTTCTGTAACAAAATTAAATTAAAATTCAAATGCTACAAAGAAAAATAGCGCTATAAATAATTTGTCTCCTTCTACTACTTCAAAAAGTATTCATCTAATCCATATTTAAAACAGACAACTACAGAACTTCTTACTGAAAAAAGAAGTAGATTCATTTTTCAGTAACCAGTTGTACAGAAAGGTAAACGTGAATTTGACTTTTAACGATCAGGTAATGTTCAAATTAAATGCTATAATGAGCTTCATAAGAATTTTTATTTATATTTGTAGCAATCTTTTGAGAAAATGGAAAACACACCACCAAAGAAGCCTAAAAGGGCTACAAAATTGTCACTTCGTGTAGTTTTTCTTTCGTTAACTATTTTTTTTTTTACTTTTTTCGAAGTGTCCTCGTCGGGCGACTCAAAAAATTGGTAACCCTAATATGTATTCACCTAATACATTTCGCCTCTGAAATAACCCAGCAGGAAAAGTAATGGTTGTGGCATCGAAGTTGTAATCCATCCGAAAAATTCTTTGCATTACTTTTTGCGTTACGGAATCGATTACATTTCCATTGTGATGTCCTAGGACGGTAATCGACGAATGACGTAGAATGACGAAATCCCGCACACAATTGAAAACAAGATCAAACAAGCTCCAAAGGAAATGTGTCAAATGGGCAAACAAAACAGAGAGAAAATAAAAGAATAAATGTTCGAAATATCGATTTAAAGGTTGATTTTCTACTTTTTGCATTACATTGTAATACGTGAGGATAACCATACTGATTCTTGCAAGAAAACACCTATTACTGTGTTCAGTAATTACTGATTTTCCTGCTGGGAAGTCCTCGTCTGTAATGCCTACTGTAAGTGCTTACCGCCCTAGGACATCCCTATGTAAAAGTAACCTATGATTTCTTCACAAAGGTAATGGGTCCATCTCATTACCACCTCGCTTACCTACCCATTACATTTCCCGCTGGGAAGTAACGTGTTCATGTGCTTGTGTGCTTATGCTTGTGTGTGCTATCTCGAATGCGGCAATGGAGAAAAAGTTGAAAGTAGCCCGACCTTTGCGTGGCATGCCTTCCATTCACGGGATATTCCGTCAGCTCGCATTTGAATACACACACTTCTATATTATCTGTCAACGAATGGAATGCAACGCATGTACGGTTGGATATGTCACCAGCTTAATAATGGGCTCTTGTACGGGTACACGGAACACAAAGCTTAAGGGCACCAGCAGGTCAGAAAGGATCTAAAAGTGTCTCGGCAATAACAGGCGTGGGTTTAGGTCTAGGTACAGAACCAGAGGGATGCGAGGTCTCAGAGGATCTGTAGCTTCAGTGACCGAGGGAACAATAACTATTGGAGGGGAAGAGGATGATATCGAGACGGGCGTAGAGCTTGACTCTGTCATTAGAACGTGAGAAGGATTAAGGCTGGTCGTCCACTGGAAGCGTATTCGAGCGGCTTCGCGCTACGGCCATACATATGAGCGGCTACAAGCGGCTCATTTGTATGGCCGAAGCGCGAAGCCGCTCCAATACGCTTCCAGTGGACGACCAGCCTTTACCCTTGACACACTGCAGCATCGAATGAACATTGCAGTATCATTCGGCTATGAATGATCATTCGCGCCCAGTATGTCATGTCCAATGTTCATTCAACAGCTTCATTCGTCATTCAATCGAATGAAGTCAAAATAACTTCATTCAATGAAGATGGAAGTGAAATTGGGAAATTATCGAACAACTTTCCATGAAATTTCCAGTAAAATTTCCAACTGAAATACCTAACTGTCAAACTGTCATTCAGATTTCAGAATTTTTTAAAAAGTAGTACGTTCCATTGTAAATAACTGTTGCTGGCCCTCAATTAATAATTTTTATTAAATTTAAAAGTATAAATCCTTATGTAATCATTTTCAGTTCATATATTTAGCAGTTTGTGTAAAGTTTCTATTTTGACAGTTCCAATGAACATTCATTACGTTTACATGATTTACTTGAGTTCCTGACTTGAAATTTACTTGAAACTCAAGTTGCGTTTTCGGTTCATTTACTTGACTTCAAAATGGCTTGAAATTTTCTTGAACTGACACTTGACCTTTCATATTATAACAGAAACTATCTTCAAATTATAATATAAATAACTTTAAAAATATTGTATCAAAAGTATACATTCACTACAGTTTTTATCTTCTTCTTGTTCCAAAGAAAAAATACACAAGCAAAATTTCAAGTATTCAAGTAGTGTTTACATGAGCTTTTTCAAGTCAATCAAACAAATTTTTGTGATTTACTTGACTCAAGTATACTTGAAGTCAGGACGAGTTTACATGCATATTTAGTTACTTGAAATCTACTTCAAGTATACTTCAAGTAAGCATGTAAACGTAATGATTGAGAAATGCAGTGTGTCGCTTCTAAAATGAATGATCATTGAAAGCCAATGAAGTTGGAAGAATGCTCATTCGTTTTTGCAGTGTGTCAAGGGTATAAGGTGGTACCATCACGAATGGCGGCTTGACGACTTCGACAATTCCTACGACTTTCGCGACGCTTCTTATAAAGATACACCACCTTGTCACGGTGCGGGCAATGACCGATAGAATAGAATATTTGTATTGAATTGCGAACTAACGAAATGTGGCTTGAGCGCTACGCACACACCGCGTACGTTGCTTTACTTTCTACCCAGCAGGAAAATCAGTAATTACTGAACACAGTAATAGGTGTTTTCTTGCAAGAATCAGTATGGTTATCCTCACGTATTACAATGTAATGCAAAAAGTAGTAAATCAACTTTTAAATCGATATTTCGAACATTTATTCTTTTATTTTCTCTCTGTTTTGTTTGCCCATTTGACACATTTCCTTTGGAGCTTGTTTGATCCTTGTTTTCAATTGTGTGCGGGATTTCGTCATTCTACGTCATTCGTCGATTACCGTCCTAGGACATCACAATGGAAATGTAATCGATTCCGTAACGCAAAAAGTAATGCAAAGAATTTTTCGGATGGATTACAACTTCGATGCCACAACCATTACTTTTCCTGCTGGGTTACTTTCTACTTTTGGGCGTTCCAGTGTAAAAAAGATGTTTGTGTTTTGAGTCGTGCTTTGGTGTTGGTGGGCATTTTGTTTATGTTTTGAGTCGTGTGCTGGTGATGGGGATAGGAAATTTGTTGAATTTCATAATTAATGGGGTGGCATATACGGATCATAACGTCAAGACTAAAAAACCGGTTTCCTGGACAGAGGGGCAAAAGGAAGAGAGAAAGTTGTTGCAACTTTTTGAACAGAAATTTTGGGCGTGAAAACTAACACATGCACAAATGTTTCTTCTTATCTTCTTCTTCTTTGGGTCTGATATTGACATATCTCTTTGTTATTCGCGTACGGGTTGTGCACACATAGATATTCCGTGTAGGGATAATAAAGTTACTCTCGGTAAAATAAATACCCATGTACGCCGAGAGTATCATAAAAAACCGGTTTTTTGGTGTTGATATTACGATCCGTGTATGCCAGCCCAATGCAAATTTTTATTTTTCGAAATTGTGGTGATGAAATTAGTACCTAGAACATATACAAGTACTGTAGGATAGAAAATTAATACGCAAATCATTCAGCTTTTTCAATTTATTTCGTATCACGTCCACTTGTCACTTTGATTTTTAGGTTGTGTCAAAGTCGGAACGCGACACCAGCACCGCGACTTTGTGTCGTCTTTGTGTCTTTGAGAGATAAGTTATGAGCCACTTGAGATGCATTGACATGCCGAAAATTGTTTCCCTCTGGTTGAAAGACAGGACGAGAAAGATTTGAGGAAGAACGATGCGAACATTTCGCAAATCTCGGATGGATTCGTACTGCAGAAGTTCTCATGTCGCATGGTGTTAGCGATTCATATTTGATTGAAAACAAATAAATATTGTTGGATCACATATATTCGTTATATGCAAAAAAGATCACGGCCAAAGAGAAAGTAGCTTTTGTTAATGGTCGGAACCAAGTTCTTCAGTTAAGGTAGGCTAGTGTTCAGAGGTAAGTCCCTTAACTAGTAACATCGTGTTTTGTCTTGGCATAGAGTGTAAATTTCGAACAGTAAGCTGTAGTCGGAAAGAGAAAGAAATGAAAGGACTGCCGTTGCCAATCCGCAGTTTCCTTGGATGCTTAGAGACGATGGCAGTACGTATGTATATGGAAATTTTTGTAAAGTAACAATAGAATGAAGACCAGGTAGAAGAAATGAAAAGGAAAAACAACCACGATGCTGGAAAGGTTCCAACCGCGCCTTTAAGGATTATAATCTGAGGCTAATGTATTAGTATTTTTATTTTTAGTCCATTCTGCAAACACGATGTTATTTTCGCTGAATTTTGATCTCAAGAACTTGTTAGTAATTGATTATTATAGCATAAATAATATTCAAAATTTATAATTACTTCCAAACGCAATGACTTCCCGTCAAAACTACTTGTTGATGAATTAGGGATCCTACACATAAGCAGTTATCACCGGAGGCATCTATTAATGCAACTGTCCACGGGAACTCTCCAAAGTTGGCTTCATTGTTCTAAATGTAAATAAATTAAAATAATGTTCTCATTTGTAAAGTTATATTTAATTTACAAAGTTTCCAGTAATTTGGAAATCGACTCCATTCACATTACGAATACCACACCCGGTTGGTCTGTTTGGATTTTCAGTTACTGACGGTGGCGTTATTGGTGTTTCTTGTCTTTTTTCATCCACACAGCACAAATCAAGTACATCTCGACAGGACTCCGCGTCAAATCGAATGTCAATTAGTCCAAAACCATCGTATTGTCCGTCCGAGCGAATTGTCATATTTTCTGCCTCACATAAGTAATATGGAACGCACGTACATTTTCTCCCTTGACTCGTTTGCAGAACTTGCGGCACCTGTGTGGGCTTATTTAGAAAAATAAAATTAAAATTTATTCTTGATACGAGGTAAATTTATCTTTATAATAATAAATATTTGTGAGACTTTACTTTACTTTTCTTTTCTTTTTAATTGCTGAAAGGAGGGTTATTACTAGACTAGAAATCGTACGAGGAGGTAACATCGTAATGATAATTTATCAGAAAGGTCCTTGTCGGCATTTTGAATCATCTCAAAGAAAGTAGAAAGAGATAGGGACATGAACAACGCTGAAGTTATCGTTGGGTTTACGTAAGAATGTCCTGCCCAAAACTATAAGATCAAATGTTAATTGACTACCGTGATTGAATAGGAGATGTTTTACTTCCTATGTTTTGAGTAGGCAATGGGAGACAAATGAAACAAGTATATTTATTTTAAGACCCATACCGAGGGCGTTGTAAAGAAAAAGGTAAACCGCCATTTTGAATTTGGAATGACGCCACATAACTAATTGTATTCTCTGTGACGACATTTTAAATCTAATATAGCGGTCACTACAAAATGGCGGAAGACATATGAACCGCTTTCTTTAAAAGCGGTGGAAGTCCATTTTATATTATATGGAAATATTTAAGGATTTGTATTTGAATGGTTTGAAAAATATTGGTATGTATATGTTAATACTATTTCTAGTGGTTTTGCCGAAACAAAATCATCTCGCTGCATTTCATGTAAAATAAACTTTTAATGTTTTTGGCATTGTTATATGATGGTATAATAATCTATAGGAATATACAGTAAATTTTGCTTTCTCATGGACGTCTCGGAGCGCGTTCAAAAACTGGTTAACTATGGTAAACTTTTGTCGTTCAAATACTCCGTAGTTAATTACATCATAACCACGAGCATAACTTTTTGGCGTTCAAAAACACCCGTGATTAACTACACCATGGTTAATCACGGGTGTTTTTGAACGGGTGTTTTTAAAAGCGATAGTTAAGAAGAAAGATAAAAACAACTCCTGACAGTTGTTTTAATGTTAAATACATGAACAAATCAAAGTGTGAAGTTATTGTTAATAATTAATTAATGGGCACATATGAAATAATTGAAGCAAATAGCGTAGCCTATTGAAATGTAATTTTTTTGGGTGACGGGGTGAAAATGATCTCGTAGTGAAATATCTACATATGTATATTTTGACTGGACTTATAAATTTATACATCGCTGAACAACACGTTCCGCTTTTTTTGAGAAGTAAAACGGGACGGAGATGTTTAAAGCTTGAACTAAATATAACGTGCCGTACCGTAATCGTAGGTACCCTAACGTACGAACATGAGTTTTCATATGACACCGACCTAAATTAAATTAATCAACTTGCATATATTCGATCGTTAGGTTACCTAAGGTTACGATACGGCACATCATATTTGGACCATGCTTTACGAAGAAAACGAACAAAGCTGCAGTTTTTGAGCGCGGTTTTTGCGCGAAATCAAACGAACGGTCACCAAGCTCATTCTTCTCTGGATTACTAATAAGCCTTTACAGAAGTATTTCTTTGGTATTTAAGAAAACACTAAATAAAGAAGTACTTCCAAATCTAATTCCCAGACTAAGTACCTAAGATTCTACCTACTGGGATATTTTGTCTTTGCGTATAGGGGACTTACACCACTTTCAAAGTAATTATGTATATTTGTAATTTCATTAACTAAGTTGGTTAATAAGGGCTAAGTAACAAAAATGCAATTTAAAATTCCTCAAGGTACTAGTAGGTGGGTAACACTACCTTTGATGGAGCCTCAAACTAACCGCGACGTGTTAGCTCCAGTGCAGCGTTATTGGATGTACCATGTACGTCCAGATTTTTATCAAACCCATAAGCGCAACGAGTTTTGATCAGCCGACCGGATCACAATCGATAGTTTTGGTTGTACATCGCCACTTCGATGTACATCCAATTTGACCGTGAGGTGGTTGTGCTCCACGAATAATAAGAAATTCTGCGAATCAATCGTAAGTATTTTTTGTAATATTACACTTTTATATATAACTAGTATCGCCCATTGCTCGAAATTCGACCAAACAACACTGCTGATACTTCAATTGAAACTGTTCTTTTATTTTGTTATTGCCTAAATTATTTAGTTATTCATAATCGCAAAAAAGCATCTACTTTAAGAAAATTTAGACACAATTTAACCTAACAAACAGACTTACCAATTACTTTTGCAATGCACGCATCTAACCAAGGAAATAATCGCGTTGCATAACTAAATCTTGAACAATATTCTGGAGCCTATTTGCCTTAATTTGTGATTCTTTTTTCATTTCTTCGAACAGTTTCTTAGCATCTTCTTTTTTACCGTTTTTAATTACGAATAAGGATTGAGATGCGATAGGGGGAATAGATCGACAATTGTTTTAAATGTATATAATACAAATTAAATTTAATAATTTTATAGATTTAAAATTTGCAACAGAATAAAGGCTCAAGCAGAACCAATTCGTTCCGTCCGTTTTTAAAAGTTGGAAATTTGACATTTCCATAAACTTTCCATGAGACGAACGGAACGGTAGCCACAATCAAGCGGACGGAATGTCAAAAAGAACAAAGGAAAAACGTGCGGAGCGGACGGAACGGATTGGTTCTGCTTCAGCCTTAACACTTTACACAACGGCAAGAAAAGTGGCTGTTTTAAGTTATTGCCGCGAGGTGACTGTTGGTATTAAATTTTGTTTCTATTAGGCCCCCATCCACGGTCAAACAAATCGTCAAATTCCTGGCCAACATCGAAAAAATTGCAAGTGTGCGTGTATAAAATACAAGTTTTCGAAGTTGGCCGCTGTTTGAAGAAAATATTCGTCTGGTTTAATATTTCCTTCAAACAGCTTAAATGTGTGTGTGAGTTTTGCCTGTGTGCCATGTAAAGTTCGCTTTGTTTACAGTAGATTATATGAAATGTCGCTCGGGATGTTTGAAGAAAGTTTTCCTCGTTGATGGCCAAAAATGTCAAAGCATAAATGTGTGCGCTGTTTGTCGAAAATTGGTTTGACGATTTGTTTGACCGTGGATGGGGGCCTATTCAGCTCTGGCTCATGAAATTTAGTCGATTCACAAACCTTAATAATAAATTTTTATATGCGCCTGTGTATATGCTAACCGTAGTTTCTACCTTATTGGCCTCGATTCCCAGATCCGGCGGCGCGGAAGTGAGTGCGGATTTGAGATTTTGCGATTCTCAAATCCGCAACCGCGAATCTCTTTTTGACATTTTCCGCACTTTAAAAGTGTGATCCGCAACAAATTTTCTGCGGATTTGAAACCACAAATGCGCCTCAGATAATCCGACATCGGGAATTTTATTATCGTGTGAGTCTTCACTCCGAATTTTTGATTTAATTGAATCCGCGACTGCGGATTTGAGAATCGCAAAGTGTCAAATCCGCACTCACTTCCGCGCCGCCGGATCTGGGAATCGAGGCCATTGTTATTTTATATTGGGAAATGCAATACTCATTTCCGAGCGACAGAAATGAGATAAATGACTAATTCTTGTTTTGTGCACACCTTTACGACTAAGACTTCCATATAAAACCAGTTTGAGCAAAATCGGTTTAGTAGAAGTCGAATAAAGTGCTGTACAAAAAAAGTGCTTGCGTATTAATATATAGATTTTGCGCTATAGTTTTGTATTATATCATGCTTCTTCGACCTTTGATGTTTCAATAACAATATCATTTTCCGAATAATGTTATTGAGGCCTACCAAATTTAACCCTAGGCCTTATTATCCTCCTGTTTTTGTATATACATTTCCCTG